>JAAALK010000289.1:82882035-83482922 GCA_019279435.1 Zizania palustris | reverse complement strand
TCCCTCATACACTCGCAGCTTCCCGAGCGGACGCGCTGGAACCGTGGGGTCGACTGAGAGGGAAGTGTCATTAAGCTGGGCTGTATTTCCGGACTTCGTACCCATAAAGTCGAAGCCTCCGGTGTGGTGGCTGAAATCCATCCGGAGCCCAAGTCACGGCTTGTAGGCATCCGTAAAAGAGCCAATACCACATTCTACGGAGTCCAAGCCATTGGCTGGTAGACTTCCGTAAAAAGAGCCGAAGGTGGCCAAAATCTGCGAAGTCCAAGCTGCAGCTTGCAGACATCAGTAAAAAGAGCCGAAGGTGGCCAAATTCTGCGAAGTCCAAGCCATTGGCTGGTAGACTTCTGCAAAAATAGCCGAAGGTGGCTACAATTATACGGAGTCCAAGCCATTGGCTGGTAGACATCCGTAAAAAGAGTCGAAGGTGGCCAAATTCTGCGAAGTCCAAGCCATTGGCTGGTAGACTTCTGCACAAATAGCCGAAGGTGGCTAAAGCAAAACAACATTTGAGTCATGAGCTTCGAATGTCTGTTCATATAAGTCCAAAGTGACAAATTTCTTAAGACACTAAAGTGTCCTGAAAGTTATCTCAATTGATTTCTTTCGTTAAACAAAGGTACCAAGTTACCATTCTTCTGACTACAAAAAGTCGAAGGCATTTCATAAGATTTCAAAAGATCTTTAAATGACAGAGGGGCTCCGAACCCCCAAAAAATTGTACTCTGAAGTTTTCTTTGTGCATAACCATCTTTGAATACAGTTCGAAGTTGCTTATACCCAAAGAGGGGCTAATAAATATGGAGACAATTTTAAATCGGCATTCATTATTGAAATAAATGTATTTACAGATTACATATGAAAAATTGGTATCTATACCAAGAAGGAATCGGAGACCTCTTCGGTCCCGAGAGCTAGGGGTGGAACGACTAGTTCCAACATCGGAAGTTCTAAGAACTTTACGTTTAACTCTCTTCCTCCCCTTCGAAGCTCTAAAATCTTTCTGCTCTTGTTGAAGCTCGGCCCAAGTTCGAAGCCGCTCGGGGCTTCTTTCCCAGCTTCTAAGATCTTCAGATCTCTTATTTTGGGCTTCACCTTCGTCTTCGGACCAGTTAATGTCTTCAGAAGACGAGGTGTTTGCGTCAATCTCTTTATCTTCCTCTTTAA
Source organism: Zizania palustris (assembly GCA_019279435.1). NCBI lineage: Eukaryota > Viridiplantae > Streptophyta > Magnoliopsida > Poales > Poaceae > Zizania > Zizania palustris. The sequence continues at coordinate 83,481,755 of JAAALK010000289.1, read as the reverse complement.
TATAAGACAATACGTCTTTGATTACTTCGGGCGCAATAACGCCGGAGTCATGTCGAGGAATAAGAAATCGAGGACGCTTATAACTCTTTAGAAGTTCGAAGGTGTTCCACAATGAGCGAACTTCGCTGTTAAGTTCTAACACTTCGATATCTTCCATAAGAGGCAAAGCCTAAAAATATAACAAACAAGACTTTCATTGATAAATATTTACAAGCATGAGCTTTACATAATCAAAAAATCCTAAGTAATTCCTAAACCTGCGGGTTCGGAGGAGGCTGACTGCTCGAAGCTTGGCTCCGAACTTGCTTCTGACGTTGGCCTTCGTCAATCCAAGCCTTGATCGCAGAACGACCTTCGGCTCTCCACGAAGTTTGAAAGGCTCGCCAGGCGGCAGTCACGTCTTCCGAAGGAGTCAAAAGTCTCGCGTCATCGAAGGTGATGGAGCCCTCTGCGCTCGGAGTGATTGTTCGGCCCAAATCCTCGTAGTAACGAAGTAATCCAAGGCAGACACTTGTCCGGAGAGTTCTCCATAACGCATGCCTGCCGTCTTCATTTGCTTCGCTGCTCCTTGGATCCTCTTTAACCGGCGCAGCAGAGTCACATTGTCATCCGAAGGTAGTGATCCAGTAGTACCGAAGTACTCCAAGACACCTAACATCTGCTCGATGACCTCCGAAGCCACCTTCTCAGACTTAAGCCTTTCCTCAATAAGCGCATCCTTGGCCGAAGTCGTTTCTGCTAAAACTCCGGAGATTCTAGCATTCTCCGTAGTCAAAACATTCTTTTGAGTCCGGAGTTGGCCAGCCTCTTCTTGAAGTCTTACAAGTTCGAACCCTTTAGCAGCATCCTCCGTCCGCAGTCTTTCAATCTCCGCTCGAAGCACAATTCTTTCTGCTTCGAGCTCTTTCTTCGCAGCCTCCAAGCTTTGCCTAGCCCTTCGCTCTGCTAGTATTACATTATCCATCTGAGCCACTCGACCTTCGGAGAAGTTAAAATTTCTTTGAAGAGCTTCGTTCTCTTCCCGAAGTTGAGTAATTTCATTTTCGCTTGATAAAGCCGCAGCGCGGGCTAAGACTGCTTGCTAAGAAAAAAGAAAAATTGAAATAAGAAATTATTCATATATAATTTGCTATTTGGTTCGAAGATGCTTTATACCTGATAAGCTGCTCTTTCCACAGCAAGGTTAAGCTCCGAACCCTTTGCTCTGCTTAAAAGGGCTACCAGTTCTATTTCCCCGACTTTGCGACTGGCTTGACCCAAAGGTTTAACCAAGGTCCCAAGTCCGGTTTTTTCCTCCAAAAAAGGAGTTATGAGAGGAAGCATTACTGAAGCCTTCTGATCAGCTCTGCTTAGCGAAGGTCCGGAGAGTTCTTCCGAGGCCCTTGGAACTTCTGAAGATGGCCCCCCCTCAGTTGATTCACTTTCATCTGTCGACTCAGATGAAGTCGATCCTTGAGTAGGGAGAGGCTCTATGTGTCTTTTTCCTCTTCCAGGCCCTTGTAGAGTAACCTCCGGCTGTGGCTCCGAAGTTGTCGAAGGTCTTTGAATTGTATCTTCGAGGGGTACTTCGACAACAGGAGGCTCTGGAAAAACAAAAATATTATACATTGTTTAATTTTGCAGAAATTGATAAGAATTATGCAAAATTTACCTTCGACATTCTCTGGGAGATCGAGCACCGGGCTGATCGGAGGATCAAAAGTGTAGTCCTCATCCGAATCAGCCGTTAAATCTTGGACTGCAGGAGCATCATCCTGGGGAGTCCTCGTTGCTTCTTCAGGAATCGAAGCCATAGTGACTTCGACCCCACTCTCATTCACAGGAACTTCGTCCTGAGTTACATCTTCTTGAACTACCGAAGTCCTTGGTTGATCAACATTATCTCCGGACTCCGGTACGTTCGCAGGTACTTCGGCTTGTGCGACCCTTTGAGTTTCATTCTCTTCCATCAGGTGCACAAGCAATCTCCCCGTTTCTTCTTGGGAGTCGGAAACCGAAGCTCTTGAGCTCGAAGGTGCTGGATCTGAAGGCGCGAGGTTCTTTGGCTTCCGAGCCACCTTCTTCACCGGAGTTTTTGCTGAACTCGAAGTTCCAGCCTCGGCTTTCCTTTTCTGGGCCCTTTCTCCAAAGGCACCCAATCCATCAGAGGAGGTGGAGATAGCTCCAGCATTCCCCATACTCTGTTAAATCTCTCCCAACTCCCGACTAATTTAACTCGCCATTCTTTCTCGGACGGAGTTGGGGCACCCAGAATCTTCTCCGAAGCCCTTACAATTTGCTCCGAAGTAATAGGGGCTGAAGAAGCTAAAAAATAACTTGAGTTAGTTTTTCTTCGAAGTAAATATGTACAATACATGTTGGATTCGAAGTTACCTGCAGGACTCGAAGTATAATTGATCTTGCGAAGACCACCTTCTGAGTCATCCTCGAAGACGATAGGCCAGTTGGCCATCAGCGGAGGAATTTGGAGTCCGATGAATTCTTCGGCCAAGTCCCGCATACTTAACCTTCGGCTAATTTTCTGAAGCAGGTTAAGGCGAGCTTCGAGCTGGCCTTCGTCAGGTTGCACTAAGGCTTCCTTCCGGAATTGGATTTCTTTGAGGGGCCCAGCCAGAGGACTGCTCGCTCCAACTTCGGCATAAAACCACCTCAGGACCCAGTCGGTGTACCATCTAGCATTGATGGCCTTAGCAGGGAATTGCAGGGCATATTCGTCTCGAAGCCTAAAATTAATGCTTCCGAAGGCAACCACCACTTTCTCACCTCCGGAGCCTGTGAACGTCTTCGGCTGACAAGTCGCTCTATGAAGTGCAGCGAAGATTTCAGCCCTCCCCTCACAACCTTCGGCTCTCAGCGCCCACTCGAAGATAGCTAATCTAGCTAAAGCATTCGGAGATAGCTGGGGGAGGGTTACATGAAACAGGTCAAGTACTTCGGCCAAGAAATCCACAGCAGGGAGGCCCAAGCCTGCTTCGAAAAAAGCTTTGAATACCACAACCTCTCCGGGTCTCGGTGATGGAATTGATTCTTTGCCCGGCTTCCGAATCATAACTCCATTGCTAATCTTTCCCCCTGCTGTGATTGCCAAAGACTCTTTCTTGCAGGTAGAAGGCCCTAACTCAAAAGACTGATCCAAGTATTTGGTCGACGGTGGGCACAGACCTTGGTCATCGGCAATTTGGGGATTTCTCCCCCCTGCCGCCATGGATGTTGCCGCCTGCATCGAGGGTGCCGCCGCCACTGTCGCCGCTGCTGCCGCTGCAGCTGCCTGTTGCCGAGCCAAAGCCGAAGGAGGCGCAGATCCCTTGGTCTTCACCATTACGATCGCTCGATTACTTTGAAGAAATGGAGGCTAGGGCTCAAGAACTCAAAGGCTAGGGCTCAAGAACTCAAGGGGCTCACAAAGCTTTTGACTGAGAGAAAGCGGTGAAAAGGTAATCGGGTAAGTTTTAGGCTCTTTATTTATAGCCTAAACATTCCGCTTGTTACCGTTTGGGCTCTGCCCTTTCGCATTCTCGCCCGTTATTTTCCTCCAGAAATAACGCATCATATAACTTCCGTTAGAAACAGAAACTAACGGCTATTTTTTCTAAGTCTAAAAAGACTTTTGAACTTCCTGAGTCAGTTCTAAGATAGTTCGAAAAGTAATTACCTTACAACTAATTCGAAGTTCATATCTTCATGCATTTTGGAGATAAAATAAAAACCAATAACCCCTATGATTGGTTATCTTTTCTTTCCGTATACTGCTCTCCTAACGTTACAGGTCGAACGGAGAAGCGTATTCGAGGGGCTACTGTTGGGGAAAAATATCTCATCTTCGGGGTTATTGCCGAAGCAGCATAAAGACAGTCAGCCAGTTCGAAGATTGTCCGAAGACCATCTTCGAAGATGCCCAGAACCTCGTTCGAAGCCCGAAGACAGGCACTAGTTCGAAGTATGTCTTCGAACCAAAGCCCTTCAGGATCTTTTCTGCCAGCTAAGATGGAAGACTTATCTTCTATCCTATTAGATTAGTCTTTTACCATTTTAGCCCTATTAAGGAAACCGAATAGTTTCCTTAATGTCGGTTGTAATAGAGGGATAAATAGGTCTTTTCCTTAATGTTTAGGCCTATAAATACCCCCCATTTCACCCTGTAATAGGGACCGAATACAAGTGATTCAATACACACTTTCGAACTATTCTAAGCTATTATCCTTTCGGAGGCTTAGAACAGTTTGCTTCACAAACACTTCATTTGTTAGTTTCTTTCTACAGAAACCTGTTAGCGTAATCTTTTACGCCAACACTATGGTATTAAGTTGATAAACTCTTCACCTTACTATGCTCAGGCCAATGGTCAGACCGAGTCTAGTAATAAAATTGTGATTAAGCTTATTAAGAAGAAAATTGAAGAGTTTCCGAAAAGGTGGCATGAAGTGCTTTCCGAGGCGTTATGGGCTTGTAGGATTGCGAAGCACGGTGCTACCAAAGTCAGTCCATATGAATTGGTATATGGACAAGAAGTCGTTCTGCCCGTAGAGGTAGATCTTGGCTCCTTAAGAGTGTTAAAGCAAGATGACTTATCGGTCGACGAGTATGAAACTCTTCTAAAGGATAATCTAGAGGAAGTGATCGATAAGAGACTAAGGGCTCTAGAAGCCATAGAAGTAGACAAGAAGAGAGCAGCTAAAGCCTACAATAAAAAGGTTAAACCAAAATCATTTCAACTAGGAGACTTGGTGTGGAAAATGATTTTACCCTTAGGCACGAAGAGTCCCAAGTTTGGTAAATGGTCACCTAGTTGGGAAGGTCCTTTTAAGATAGCCGAAATCGCTCCCGACAACGCGTACGTGTTGGAATCCCTGCAGGGAGAGTGGTTTCGAAGAGCTTTGAATGGTAGGTACTTGAAAAGGTATTTCCCAAGTGTGTGGCAAACATCATAAAAATGTCGAAAAGCCGATATGGATGGTATCATCTTCAGCTCGTTGTGCTTTTAGTTCGCTCAGTTCACTAAAAGGCAGGTGGCATGTGTTGATAGCAAAAAATTGTATTAATGGCTAGGTTGTCAAAATATCAATTTTGGTGATTTGGGCCGAAAATACACATGTCAAGGGTCTGTCCAAAGCCCTACAGGGCCAAAGTCCATTGAGCTATGGGCTTCGAAAGCCTCTAGCCAGCCCATGGGCTTTGGCTGGGAAGCCTTCGGAGGCCCACGCCACCAAAGCTTCGGCCCGAAGAGCAGGCCTCGACGGGCCTGGCCGAAGCCCACTTCGGCAGAGATGGAGTTGTATGCGATTCTGGCTCAATTCTTATCTCCATCTGGCCGGATTAATAGTAGATTAGATTAGGAATCAAGCCCCTATAAATAGAGAGGTGAGGCCAGCGTAGAGCCCTCCCAACTCAAACCAAACCCAAGCCCTAGCTTTGATCGTATTTACTTTACCTTTATTTTCCTGTACCTCTTTATGGGTTTGCCTGGAAGCCCTCCGTCAGCCACTACGGAACAGTGGTAACCCTTGTTACTTCGCTTGTGAAGTATCCGTTAATCTACGTAATAGATTGCTATCGCCTTGTTACTTCACTTGTGAAGTATCCGCTAATCCGCGTAACAGATTTCTACCTTCGCTACTAGTGCAACACTTAGCAAAATTCGGTCCTCAGGATGAATTGGTACTTCGAATTCTCTTTGTTGCAGGTTCCCACGTTCGGAGCTACTTCGTCGGAGGTGTCCGGAGCTGAGAGATCAGTTTCTGAGGTCACCAGGACACCCTCCAGCGAGACTGCAGGCTCTGACGGTAGGCTTCGCCAGCACACTTCGTCACGACAGGCTTCGCCACGATCGCACTCCGCACTGGACGAAGTTACGCTCGTGCGTGGCTCTCGCACCATTATCCTGTAATTTGTTGTATCGGAGACCTCACGCCGAACCCCATTGTTCGGAGGTGATCATCGTGTCCAGATCCATTCGGAGTCCATCTTCGGCCGGATCAGTCCAAATGCCGAAGCACCCTTCGGTGGAGTACTTCGCACCAGACACCGAAGGTACACTTCGGTGACCCCTTCGCACCAGACTTCGAACCAGACGGGCTCCGACTGGTTTGCTGATTTTATTCTGTTTAATCTATCTCTTTCGGCTAATTGGATTATTTTGTGTAATCTGGTTGCCTGTCGACTCCACCCCCCTTATCACGACTAAGGGTAGTCGGAACGCGACGTCGGTGCCACGTCACGCTTAGGCTTGTTCCTAAGTATCCGTGCACTTTTGGATCGTCGAACTGACCTAAGTGCGGGGGCACGTTTCCGTGTCAACACCTTCGAAGTATTTTCACCACCTTCCAAAGTCCCTCCTTCATCCAAGGCCTCCGCATGAAGCACTTCCATAAGTCCTGCTTCGTAGTGTCTCAGCCCAGAGCACACTACCAAAGAGCCTTACCCGGACGATGCCTTTGATGCACCTCTACTTCTGAGACCTTCGTCAGGGGTCCCTTCGAGTGCCTCCATCCGGAGCACACTTCGAGTGCCTTGCCTCAATCATGAGGACTTTGTCCACCATCCTTCGAAGTCACTCCTTCGGAGTCACCCTTCGAAGTGTCTCGCTTGCGAGGACTTTACCTCGGGGTACCTTCAGCCGGAGCCACCCTCCGCACTTTCTGCCTTTGCCTGATGCACCTTGACCCAAGTTCTGACCTCGACTCCACGCAGCCTCCATGACCGATCTCATCACTTCCCTGGCATCAAGCTCCCTGATTGACCTAGGTTCACCTACTGTGAACTGTCCTGTCACCTCCGAAGTCATTTGCACACCACCGACAAGCAGACAAGTGTTTCTAGTACCCCAAAGACCTCTCCGATAAACAACCTCCGGTACACACTCCGGTGTACCACCCAAAGTACCGAGCCCCTCGGTACAAACTTCTCATCATATTCTGCCGGACCCCTCCAACAGACATACTCTGCTGCAACAGCTGCAGCCAACAAACACCGAACCCTTCAGTAAACCACCTCTGAACCCCTTCGGAGGGACCCCTTCGCATAGAAGGTAAAACTTGTTAATTACTCATCACGGACTTGAAACCAAGGCACATTTCAACTTGGTTTCTCATAACCCCTGGCACAGAATTAAAAAAAATAAAAAAGGATCTTAAAAAGAGGAAAATTAGATATTTGGATAACAAGTTTGTTGAAGCTTCATGTTTTTGGATATGCTCATCTGGATAGATATTAGCTAGCTTTTGCACTTCATGTCTTATCATGCCTAGTTTGCTAGTCTAAGTGGTAATGCTTTTATTTGTAAAACCTGAAAATTTCCTGCTCATGATTTTGTTTGGATATTATTCACCTCAACTTGTCATGCAGTGTTAATAGACAATGTCCCTTGTTATACTTGCTTGATCTTGTAATTGCTATTAATCATACCTTAGAAGCTTGCATTCATCACATATTTTTAGGGGGGGTAGAGTTTTTGTATCTTTGAGTGCTTTTAGTCTCGTTTAATGAGTCCAATTGTCATCAAGGGGGAGAAATTTGAGGTCATAGGAGAGATTTGTTTCAGGGGAGTTTATTCTCTTTTGCCTTGTTGATGATTCTAAGAATGCACTCATTTGAGATTTTATTTGAAATCTTTGTTGATTTCTTTTTGTGTTTGGCCTAATGACCTTTTGTGGCTTTTGTTTGGTTTTTGGTCATTAGGTTGAACTTTTTATTTTTATTTTATTTTGTTTCTTTTTTCGACATTTGGTTACAGGTGAACGGAGTGTTGACAATGCACTCATCAAGGGGGAGATTGATGAGCCATGGTGGAGATCATGGGCTCATGTCTCTCAGGTGATGAGTGATTATCAACGGAGGAGATGGTGATGAAGCCCTTTAGGCGAGGCACTTCAAAGGGGGACTTCAGAGGAGGTCTTGCCGTGGCATTGACTGGTGTGACAGGTATACGGATGAATGATCAGTGAGCTAAAGGAGCTGCGGAATCGTAGAGGTCCAATCCAGGTACATGATGCAAGGACAATAAGTGAGTGTCGTGGCGTTGGTCATGTGATAGGTACACAGATAGGCTATTGTCGGGCTGATAGAGCTATTGGCTCATGATGGTCCAATCTGGGTACACGGTGCAAGGCGGTAAGACAGTTTGTCGGTTTTTGACTTAAAACTGTTAGGATTAAAAAGTGTCATAAAATTACAAGAAATAGAATTATAATTTTCAGTGGAGTAGGTTTAAATAGATATAGTCTTTTAGTATTTTCTGAATTTTTAATTCTGAAATATATCAAAAGGGTAGGTTTAATTTTGTAATAAAATAGGTATAGCTTTTGTATATTTTTCTGAATTTTTAATTCTTAAAAATGCCAAAGGGTATGTTAGGAATACTTAGTTTTAATTCTCTTTATGTAAATAATCCCTAAGGGTACTTTGGGGATTTCCTTTGTAGGGATGCCTATAAAAGGGTCCCCATGGCCTTGGAAAAACCTATCTAGAAATTTCAGGATTCTATTCTCCAAATAGTCAAAAGTTCTAGCCATTTTTCTTGGTGTTTAATGTTCCAAATCCAGGTTTGTGCACAGTGTTTTTTTGGAGTAATTTCTGTAGTCTTCAATCAGCAAATGGTGTTGTACATCATCCGGTTTTCTATAGCTTTTGCCAGCAGCGTTGTGCATCATCAGATGTTTTTCAGTTCGGTTGCTGTCTTGTATCTACTGCTGATTTTGTCCACATTGTTTGCTTGTCGAATGATTTTGCTTTGTTTGCTATAGCATCTTTTTCTCTGGCTTCTCTCTGGATTCTTCTCAGGTTGCTCCATCAGAATATCTAGAAGATTTCTTCAATTGCTATAATTGATTGTCTTCTTCTACTTCGAATATTTCTGTTCAAATTCATTGAATGATCTGTAGGTTTTGCCAGATTTCTCAGATTAAATTATGTAGCGTATCATCTGGTTTCTTTCTTGTTTATCTTCAGGATTGCACAGCTAGCTTTTCTGTGTATTGCTCTTGATCTGTGTGTAGCAGGTTAGCATAAAATTTCTGCTAGCTGTTCTTCCTGGAAATATGTTACTGCAATTTCTTGCCGGTCAAGTTCTGTAGCTATCATTTACCCGAAGTGATTGGCAAACTCTGTAGCTGCCATATTTTCATTCTACATTGATGAGTGTAGAAGCAGCATATCTAGCATGTTTATGTACGTACATGAGTAGTTGGGACTTCCGTCAGTAGTAGCAATTCAGAAATTATTTCAGAATTTCATTCAAATCGCTGAAGTTTACTTTTGCATGGAGTTCTTCAATTCTGGTTCCTTTTTGGATATATCTGTTGATTTTGTCGGATCAAAGTTATTGTTGAATATTTTGTTGCTTCTAGTTTCCGTAGTATATAAGTTCTGATCAGTTTCAATATCAAATTGTTGTATGTATCTTGAACTTGAAGATCTGAGTAACATAAATTGTTTAATCTCGTGCATATGAAGAAAACTCATTATTCTTCATTGTTTTAAGTTTCTTTCTACAATTAATTTTTGTGATTCACTGCTGACCTGATTATAACACTTTGTTTTGATCTCTAGTATCCAGAACTATTGTAGTAGATTTTCTCTAAAAAATTACTTAAAATTTCTGTCAAGGTTTAATTGCTCCATCAAATTGCAGTGAATTCTAGAAGGTTCTTTCTGATTTCTCTGAAGAGGTAGTTGCACTGATTTCATGTGTGAATTGCAATCTTTGTTTCAGATTTTCAGAGGAGCATCGGGTGTTTAGAAAAAGCCATTAATTTGAAAGAATTTGTTGAGGTGCCTATTCACCCCCTTCTAGTCGCCTATTCTAATCCTACACGTCCCACGAAAGCAAAGTGTTGGTGCGTTTTTTAGTCACACTTTGACACACGTGTGGCCTAAAAGATCTACTTAACTCTAGTGCAGGTCCTACGTTTTCAAAAAAAAGGATTCAAGGCATGCCAAACAGTTTCACCCTGCAACTAATAAGAAAAATAGGAAAAGATAATTAGTAGCATAGCTTATCGGCTATCGAGCAGATGAACGCAATGAGGATAGGACAATCGTGGACTATTATGCCGATCGTCCATAGGGCCGATGACCATGGGTGAAGCAATCGGGCGAGCGTGCCATCGGCCGATGAGATAGGCAGTTCACACATAGGAGTCGATGAGCACTTTTCGATGGCGAATAAGATGTGGCATAGAATTGAAGATAATATATCGGCTTGTACTCCAATAGAAATAAATAAAATGTACTAGATAACATATCTATATCATAAAAATCATCACAATAACTAGATCGAACGTAATCGAGACAATAGCTAATCACGATGATCTTTATACTATGTCAAAGTATCGGGCATGCTTTATTTAGATGAACGGTATACAACATGAAAAAGATAAAATATCAAGAGATGTCAGATTTAACCGATGAAGCCTCAAACTACCACATCAAGATCACATCAATCTAAGAGATCAATCTGATGCAGCCTTAGACCTAGCTAATATACCAAGATAAATCGGTGACCGTACTGTTTCAACGTTCTCCTCAAGAGATCAAATTGATGCAGCCGTGAGGATACTGACCTAGTCGGTACGGTCGTCGGGGGTGGCGGGACTCACCTTTTCGTTGGAGATCAAAATGATGCAGCCTAGCTCCGAGTGCCGAATCCTGCCGGGATTAACCTTGAAAAGCCAATGGTGGCGATGCATCGAGTAGTTGTTTGACAGAGATGTGTGTTTGACCTAACTAAGGGATACATATTTATAGTTCGGAAACTTGTCGTCCATGTATCTTATCCTAACCAATTTTGTATAATCTTCACCTTCTTATTATCAACTCCTTCATGTCCGGCTATGTTGTAATGAACGGGCTTCTTTGACCATCTTTGACCGGACACTTCTTGACTTTCGTTGACCATACGATATCCTTGGTGGACCCTAGGCTTTTCCAAATCTTAGTGTCAACACATGCCCCCTAGTTTTAGAGCATTAAGTGGCTATTGATGCTTCGAAATTAACAACCATCACCATCCCCTGCCACCACCTCTCCTTGATGTCTATCCGCACGATCCTTTCACTTTGATTGTCAGCCGAAACGCTTCACCTTCTAGTACTTTTATAACTTCACTCAAGGTCCCGGCTTCATAATTTTTTTCCTTCTTACTTTCTTATTCCTTTGTCTTCGACCATTAACAACTGCATTGGGTGTCGCCTGGTCTGACGCTTTTACATTTCTTCATGGTGGTGTTGGACCAGGCTTCATCCCACACAGTTCTTGTAGCGCCCCGATTTACCGAAATCGGAACATTATTGAATTTCATAAGAAAAACAATAATACAAGAGGTTCATCATGCGACAATCGTACATACGACAATATCCATGGTACGCAGACCATATTTATTACATCAGAGTTTTAATAAAAATGATAATAAAGATAATTAAAATGCATGACGAACGCCTTCTTCAGGATCTTTGCTTGACTGGGTCGCTACTCCAGACCGTCATCATAGTAGGCATCCTCTGTGGTTACCAGCGGGTATGGGTACAAAAAGTACTCAACAAGCCACCGCTAATGCAATAATAATGCAAGGTAATAAACAAGGAAGGATAATGGCTAACAGTGCGGAAAAGTACATTTTCAGTTGTTGCAATTAGTGTAGTCAAATTTAATCATGCGGAAATGTAAACATGAACAACAATAACATCTTCTAACTCGAGGAGTACGTTTTACCTCCTCGCACAACAGTCCTTACATGTCAGAACATCATGCACATACATATTCAAGATAAACTAACTGTGGGATGTCACGCAACCCGCCCTTGACCGTGGGCTCGGCTTTTCGAAAAGATTTAAGACTCTGATCAGAGATGTACTACTGTACCCACAAAGCACGCACTCATCCCAAACGAGATGACCCATACCACGGGAACTCGTGCCAAAACCTCGGCATGAAATGCTCCAAGCGATAACCACCCACTCTAGGTTTCACCGGCGCGCCGGGCCGCATCCCAGCTAATGCCACACCCCCTTTTGCGCCACGTCGGTACAAGCCACCCGCAGGTGCCGCTTGACCCATCTCCAAATGGTGGCCTCGGTTTGGAACACTCCATACCTTAGTTAGGACTTACCCACTAGACTTGTGGTTAGTATGGATGTGTATTGCAACGGATCCCGCAGACCGGTCCTTATAGTGCCCCGGGTGCTATCGACCAATGCCCTAGCTTGCACCCGGAACCCACCATGCATACACTCACAACCATAACTCATCACCAACAGAATTCCAAAGATAAGAAACAATGGGGATCATATAGTGGAACCATTTCACTACGACTCATTTTTATTCTATAGCGATCGTGTCAATAAATTGGACACTAGCTAATAATACTAATCATTCGGTGACAAGGAGGTTAGGCGAGATAGCATGGCTTGGGTTGCACATCAAGGTCGGGGGATCCTAAATAAATATACTGTAAGGGTTCCATTTGGCTAATGCATGTATATCCTATGTGTTTTAGCGATAGTTTAATAAAACATGGGTTCAATATGCTCAAAAGATTGGTTTGGTGACTTTCCTTGTTCAGCGAAGGGAGAGGGAGGAACTTCCGGGAAATATTCCGGCTCCTCGACGGCGTCGTAGTCTTTCCAATATAAATAAAGTAAAATAAAATAAATACAACATTCAATTTAAACAATATAAAATCACACAACAAGCACATAGGTTTAAGTTGGTTTAATTTAAAGGAAAATCAAGTTGTTAAGGTTCTGAAATTTATTTATAAATAATTTTAAAAGAAATTAAAATGAAGTTGTCCTTTGAAAAAGGGTTTTAAATGTGAGTAACCTCATTTTAAGCTTCCTATTCAATTTAAAATGAAAGTTTCAAGGGCAATTTAGTGGTTTCATCCTATTAACAGGAAATAATTAAAAATAAGCCTTACTGAAATTTAAATAATCAAATTTACATTTTTATCCTAAGGGCATTTGAATACCTATTTAAATAAACATGAAAAAGTCTAAAGTAACATACTGATTTTATTGAACTAATGTGTAGAGAATAAAATTATAAAATTTATGGGATTGAAATGAAAATTTTTAGAGTTCAAATGCACCAGATATGAATTTTACAAGTTTAAAACAGTTCCTGGAATTTATTTTCAAATTTAAATCCCCTCGGGTCCACGGTGAGCCAGGCCCACGGTGAACCCGCGCACTATGCGCGTGGTCTGGCCCAATCTGGACCATTGAATCCAGATCCAACGCACGAGGGTGAGGCGGGGGCGTTAAGTGAAGATGGACGCGCGAGATTAAAAGGCCAAACCGGTACGCGATGGACGACTGAGATTAAACGCGGGTTTTTAAAACTAACGGACGTGTGAGATTAAAACATACCCCTTTGCTCAGATCCGACGGCGCAGATTAAACCGCACATGGGATTTAATCGGTACCGTTAGATCCAGATCGCATGGCCAGGATCAAATCCGACACGGCACGGGTACTCGACCCGTGCTGGTCGTCTTCTCCGGCGACGGCGAGCGGGCCAGAGGCCACGGCGAGCGACGGCGGTCGTGCCTAAGGCCTAAAATGGAAAGAGGGCGACTCGGGGAACATGAGGGTACCCTTGCGGTGACGAACGGTCAACGGAGCAAGGCCGGCGACGAGCGGAGGTGATGAAGGCGTTCGGTTCCTTGGCAGCGACGGTGATCCGGTGGGGTTCGTCGATGACGGAGTGGTGGCCGGGATCGGTGAGGTCCTTGCGGTCGCAGCGGTGCGGTCGGCGAGGACAGAGGGGGACTCCGGCGACGGCGAGCGACGGCTGGAGTGCGGGCGGCGGTGGAGAGTAAAAATTCGAATTGGGGCGCTCTGGTTTGTTCTCGCAGTGATAGGGCGTAGGGGTGCATTGCGGACGGCCAGGGGGTTTATATAGGGTCGTCGGCGGGGGCAGAGGGGGCGTAATCGGGGGAGGCCGAGAGTAAAGCCTCTCTTCAACGCCGACGAGCTCCTGCCATGCATGCGTGTGCTCGATCCGGGGGCGATGACGTGGTGAAATAATGGGGGAAACGGTCAGGAGAACATGGGGGAATCAATGCCGGCGAGTAATTAAGGAGAGGGGGCCGGCGAGAGCGAATCCGAGGTGGGGTTAGGGTTTCGGCCGGCGAGGGGGGGATTTGGGGGTGGATCTCGCGGGGAAGATGGATCCGACAGGTGGGGGCCACTAGCCGGCGAGCACGAGCGAGTGAGGGTGGCGGCTGACGGGTGGGGCCGGGCTCGGGCGCGAGAGGGACGGTTGGCACTAACAGGTGGGACCGGGGCGTCGGGCACGCACGTGAGAGGGGAGGGGGTCACTAACGGGTGGGGTCGGGCTGTCAGTCCGAGGTGGGCGAGAGTGACGGGCTGGGCCGGCCAGGAGAGAGAGAAAAGGAGGGAGAGGCCCGTTACTGTTCCGAATTCTTTTCTGAATAAAAATAATTGCAGAAACTCATTTAAAATAATAGGGCTACTTCCAAGGTTGGTAAAAATTTGTAAAAACTCTCAAAAATATATCTTGGCCTTAGAATCCTACACAAAAAGTTTCAGCTCCTGGTTTGGCCATTTCACCTATGTTGTAGTTCAAAATGGTAAAGGAGAGTATTAAAGGTATTTCCAAAATAATAATTTCAGGAAATTGGATTAAATAATATTTTTATTACTTTGAAAATTTGGGGTGTTACAGTTCTGTACTAGCATTCTTTAAGTCGAAGATTCAGTTCCTCTAATCTTGGGCTAGCAAAGATCTCGGCGCTTTGAAAACTGTACTCATGATCACCTTTTGTCGAACGTTGTAGGTGGCCCCACCAAATCCGGTGGAATAAGTTTGACCAGGCTACCGAGAAGTCACTTCTTACTTTATAAGCACCCTATTCACTCCACCTTTCTTCTCTACGCTTTCTGCCCATCATTCATTATTACCCCTCGAGCTCTCCATTGTGTTCTTGCTACCATTAATGTTCGCCGCCTTCCTCTTCTTTGCCGACACACACGCCGACGACACTAGAGAGGGCCACTGTCGACACAAGCCCTAAGGTCAGTCTTCTGCATCCTTCTCTCTTCATTGCTCTTCGGCCCTTGATTTGTCCACCATTTTTCTTTATTTCCTTCCATTTCTTATTGTCTTCCCCATTTCTTTCTATAGAATCTGCGGAACCAAGTTTCGATCCCTCTTTCTAACCACACCATCCACCACTTTTTGGGTCCGATGGGTAACCTCGATCACGTTGATATCATTAGCGCGGAAACCAATTGGATCCCTTCAAACATTCTTCCATGCTTTCTTCTGATTGGCACCTTAGTTTTAGGGCTTTCCCTTCCCCACTTCCTACTTGGCGTGATTGGTACCTTAGGGTATCAGCCATCAAGTGTCTGTCCTAGGAGGAAATCGACATCGGCCACTATATCGGTCTTTCCCTCGCCGAACCCTACAAGGACGAGTCACTCCTCGATGTTGCTTGCTACTTTTGGTCTGATACCTTTAATGCTTTCATTTTCCAAAGTGGTCCAATGACTCCCTCTCTGCTTGATGTACTTGCTTTGACCTCCCTTGACATCACCTCCCCTTACAATCCTCTCTCTTTCCACTCCAAGGCGACCCATCATCTTAGTGTAAAATCCACCAGTGGGTGGGGAAAGTATATTATGAAGCACAACAAGAAGACTGGCCCCATTGACACCGAAGAACATGTTGCCTTCCTTAACCTCTGGTTGGAGCAGTTTGTGTTCTGTGGATCCACTCTAGGTCTGACCACCCATCTCCAATTTCTGACCGAGCAACTTGCCGCTAAAAGAAAAATTCCCCTTGGCTGATACCTCCTTGGTGCTACCTATTACCTTCTTCACCAAGTATCGGCCAGGTTATTGGTTGGCAAGCTCATCGTCCACTTCAGCAGGCCTTGGTTGTTTTTGCAATTGTGGATCAATGTTTACACCGCCAAAGTAGCTGACTATTCTCCTCTTTTTCTGATGGAATTCCCCACAGATCACCCTGAATCGGCTCTCCCCACATACCGCTAATGCCTATCTCTAGGCGAGGAAGCCGCTTGTCGGTCTTCTTCCCGATTGTCGCCCAACTCTTTGAACTTCTAGTTTGCAGAGTTTTATCGCAGCTTCGAAAATGAGAAGACTGTCCGGTTTGTGTATGAGTACTTATCTGAGTACGAATACCCCCATTGGTTCCTCCTGGCCGACGCGTGCCGGGATGAAGGGTCCGCTAGAATCTTCAAAACTTTGATCACTTCCTGCCTTTTTCCTATCAAGTTCACCACCCGCAGAGCCTCTTACGAAATCTATCATCCGAATGTTTGCCCGTGGTAGTTAGGATTCGGCCAACTTCCTCCTCATTTGTTCTTTATTGGCTGGATTCAATTTCATGGAGAGATCTCAAACGGTCGGGAGTACGATAAGCTATCCCGGGTGGTTGACCAAGTGCCTTATGGCGACCTTACCCCTTGGTCAGCCTGCACCATCAGCTCCATCGACTTTGACACTTGGTGGGGCGAGTGGGTGCTACACCTTTTTGATCGTCCGTTGAGGTCGTACTGCAAGCGTCTACATCCTGGCTATGTCGATGATTCCTCACTAGTACATATCTTAACCCATCTCGTTCAGTTTCCTCGTTATCTTACTCCTTTATTAATCCTTGTGACATGTAGGGGCGGCGTTGATGCTCTGTAGGTGAGCTGGAGCGGTCGGTCAATTGGCTATCAGTCGTAATTGGGCATCAGTGTTTTGCGTAGTAGGGCTCCTACCATGAAGGATTTGCTTTCCAACAGGTGAGTCAAAACTCCAGCGCACAAGCGCAAGCCGTCGGACGAAGGAACTCACCGATTCACCAAGGCTCGACCTGGCCAGGTACCCTTTCTATTCTCCTAGATGTTTGGCGATGTATTTTCCCCTTTGTGATGTGTTTTCTTTTTCTCCAGTCAACGTTGTCCACTTCTCCGACCAAACAAGTCGCAACTGCATACTTTGTTTTTTACCATCGATGCTTAATACTGTTGGAACGACGGATCGGACCAGCAAGTTTTCTTAGTGGAAATGTAGGAATGTAGTGTATTCAGTGCTCTTTTCGCCTGTGTCGTTACAACTGTAGTTGGGGGTATTTATAAGGCGCCCCGTCCAGAGGACCAAGCGCCTCTGTACCGCCAACTGCTACCTGGCCAGACGCCGGTCGGTAGTACAGACAAAACGGACTATACATAGTACAGACAAGAAGATTCGACTCTAACAGCGTATCAGCCGTGTCGGACGCTGCCTGCGCCGCCCGACACGGCTCAGAGGATCGCGATCCTGTCTCCCCGTG
Source organism: Zizania palustris (assembly GCA_019279435.1). Lineage (NCBI taxonomy): Eukaryota > Viridiplantae > Streptophyta > Magnoliopsida > Poales > Poaceae > Zizania > Zizania palustris. The sequence goes on along the minus strand of JAAALK010000289.1, from coordinate 83,464,451 downwards.
TACTTGTCCGGTCCTTTTCCCGCCAATATTCCTTCTGGGTTCACTGCCGCGGGCCGAGGGATGGCCCCCGGCAATCTTCTCCCGGAGGGTGGCCTCCAGCATCCTTCTCCCGGAGGGTGACCTCCGGCATCCTTCTCCCGGAGGGTGAACTCCGGCATCCTACCAACCGCCTCGCGCTTGTGAGCCCCTCCAGAATGTCTCGAAGCCTCCGAAGGCCTCTGGCTTTATCACCCGTAGGTCCTGGCCCCACCGGCACCAGGCTTTGGACCCCCTGGTTGTGGGCCCACTTCAGCCGTCGGGATTATCTCCCCCAACAGTAGCCCCTCGCTTCTTCCCTCTCGAGAGCCCTGCATTAAGAGAGGGTGGAAGCGCACATGATAATTCCGATAACTTTTATAGGGAAAACTACTTACACAGAGGTGCGGGATCTTGCTGCGACGTGGCCTTCTGTAGGACCGAAAGTAGCGACCAGAGGGGGGGTGAATGGGCGCCTAAAAATTCTTTCGAATCAATGGCCTGCTCCCAACACCCAACGCACCTCAAAAGACTAAGCAGCAGAAAATGAACAGATAGCCTAAGTCTAAAGGTATCTAGCCTAGAAGCAACTGAGGTTAAACAGAGAACTACCAAAGTAGTGCAACTAGGCATATAAACAAAGTATACTAGATATGTCAGGCCAAACTTTTCACGGAAATGATCTAAGTATATATAAAGTGAGATGAGAAGTTACTGTTCAGAAATCTGTCTCCTGTTCGAAACTCGGCGAAGCCTGCTTCGCTGTGTCGAAGCCTACTTCGGATATCAGTGACGATGCCTGCTTCGGAGGTCGGTGACGAAGCCTGCTTCGGAGGTCAGTGTCGAAGTCTGTCGAAGGCTGTTGTGAAAATGCCAAATGTGTGTTTGGTCTAGCCTAGTTCGTAGTGGCAGGGAGCGAAGTATGCTTCGAAGCGAAGTATGAGAATATCGAAGCTTGCTTCGAACAAAGTTCTTCGAAGCCTAGACTTCGAACAGAGGTTCGAACACGCTCACAGAAAAACAACCTTCGAAGGATAAGCGAAGCCCGACACACGGCAGCAAGATAAAATCGAAGCCTACACTCTACCTTCGAAAAAGCAACCTTTGAAAAGAGAAGCGAAGGCTAACACGCGACAGAGAAACCAAAGCGAAGCCTATGTTCTACCTTCGAACAAAATGCATCAAGAACCTTCGGAGAGGACGGACGCAAAACACTGAGCGAAGTCTATCAGTGAGATTAGCTTCGAAGCTAACTCCGAAGCCTGACGAAGTATTGACTTCGAACAGCTAGAGACTGAAAACACCTTCGCTAATACTATCGAAGTATGTGAAGCTGACAGAGCACAAAGTGTACGTCGAAGGTAGAGACACAACACAAACTTGAAGCGTAAGTTCAAACGAAGCCTTCAGGGATATCAGTTTGAAGCCTGCCTCACGGAGCTGAGGGGCTTCGAACAGAGAAGGGGCTTCGCAAGAGAACAGCCAGAAAAGGAACGTTAGTCCTGTCAACTCGATCAAAAAGTTGAGCAGTAAAAGTAAAAAGCTGGTACTAGTGTACTGTTGCTACAGTGTAGTAGTACTACTTGCAACAGCAAGAACTAGTACTACTTGTGTGAAGAACACATGCAACAGAAGCACCTTCTCTAGGAAATAAATTAACCGCAAGCACACAACAGCAAAGATAGTGAATGAAATGTTGCGCACATAAATGCTTCGCACAAAACAACCAAAATAAATTCTCCCAGACAGCAAAGAACCAAGTGAATCTCAAAAAGAACAAGGCTTGTCGCCTGGCGGCGCACGCATGAACAGGAGAGGAGAGAGACAAAGCAAGAGACAAAATGACCCAAAGGAGTAGTATTTATTTCAGCAAAAAGGGTAACCTAACCCTAGGGATTGGGGTCCTATTTATAGGTTGCCCAACACTAGGAATATTCCACCAGCCCCTTAGGGTTTTTTACAGACGCGGGAATAAAGGAAAAGACTCTACTGTCCTTAGGAATTTTTACAGACACGACTGACTGACTGTGGGCCTAGAGATACAGATGACTTATCCGGAAGCTAAGTTTTCGTAGTGACTACGGCTTCTCTTCTGGACAGTCGGATACAAGATCAATGGTTGTCAGTTTTGCACCGAAACTGACAAAGCCTCCACCGGCTTTGCACCAGGTACCCGGATTGGGCCGGCCCGATTCCGTAGCTCTCTCAGCCCGGCAATCACTCACCGCCTGTGTACCTGAGTCAACCCTGGTCAACAGCCCAGTGGGTCTTCTGCTGCTCCTGGCCCATGTACCCGGATTGGGCCAGCCCGACTTTGCAGCCTCCTCTGCCCGACAGTCGCTTGCTGCCCGTGTACCTGAGTCACACGCGGCCCATGAAACAGCAGATCTCTTCTTCTTTTGTCCTCTTTGACTATCATTGACAATGACTCATCACTTCTGGAGCCATGAGGCCCACGCTATTCAGCATGGCTCCTCACCTTCTTTGACCGGTGCGGGGATGCTCCGAACTAGTCGGGCGCTAGAGGACCGGGAGGGCGAGGCTCGCTTCGAAGCACCCTTCGGCAAGTTGAGAGGAGTTTGACCGAACCCAGTGGGTGCCCGCGCGCCTTTGACCTCAGGGTCCCAGCCCCGAGGAGGCGGCCAAGCACCGCCTGAAGCAGTTAATGCCGCGCACACGTAAACGGCGTCGGGGAGGCGAGCCGCCAGGAACTGGCACGCCCGATGCGTCGGTTGGGACATAAATGCGGGTGCCATGCAACTGTCGCGTTCACACGCTAGACGAGCGGAAGGGGAATCGGCGGCCTTACGCTTAAATATCCCCTGCAGTACATTCTATTCTCCCTCCTTCCACTCGCCGCATCCTCTCTCGCCACTTTCAGCAGCGCACATCTGTTTCTCGAACGCTAGCTCCTTCCTTGGTTCCTCTTGCGATGGTGAAGAGCACAACCCTAGCCATGGCGATGGACCCGCGCTTCTTGCAGCACCAGGTGGCGGCTGCGACGGTGCCGGGTCTAGGGGAAACACGCGACTCGAGGGAGCTCTGTCCTGCCTCAGAGCCGTTTCGGGAGCAAACCTTGGATCTCGGCCTGTCTGCGAGCACAGACGCTTCGATCGAGCAAGTGACCAGGGCCCGCCTCGGCCCTGAGACGCCAGCGAGGAAGCCGGGCCGGGAAACGGTCCCGCAGCCGTGAGAGGGCGAAGTCGTTGTCTTCGAGGCCTTCTTTGACGCGGGACTGGGGTTCCCCGCTTCGGAGCTCCTTGCCGGGGTGCTAGATGCTTTCCATCTAGAGCTTCCACAGCTATCCCCTAACGTTGTGGCCCGCCTCGCCATTTTTGAGTGGGCCATGCGCGCCGAAGGCTGCGAAGGGAGGGCGGAGGTCTTCGCGGAGATGCACGAGGCCCTCTACCAACCGAAGAAGAAGGGGGATCGGATACTGGCCTTTGGGATCATTAACTTCCAACTCCGGAGGAGGTACGCGGACTCTTTCCCGGCGAAGGCCATCAACGAGAGATGGTGCTCCAAGTGGGTGAATCGTTGGTTCTACGTCCACGTGGGGCTCAACTCCGGCATCGCCGGGCTTCCGCGCCACATCTGGTTTCGGAGGGAGGCGCGCGTCGGAGCCAGCGCTGGCTCAATCTCCGCGAGGATCCAACTCCTTCAGATCATTACCTGCCGAATGAGCATGCGGGACCTGGCGGAGGAGTTCGTGGCCCTCGAGATCCCTCCGCTGAAGGAAGAATGGCCGGCTTCGCTCCGGAGCAGCCGGGACGAGTCGACGTTGACAGAGCTCTCCCGCCAACTTGGTAAGCATTCGCGCCCTTTTACTTCGTTTCTTCCTTCCACGCCCGAGGAGTTCCCCGGCCCTGACCCTCGAACGCAGGATCGCTCGTTGCTCGGACCCCCGAGGAGGTAGCCCGCATGACGGAGCGGATTCTCGGAGCCCCTACTCCGGCCGAACGCACTCGGCGGCTGGAGCTGATGTGTTCCTGGGAGTGCTTCAACAGGGTGTGGGGGCGCTCGAGCTTTCGCCCCCACCACTTCCGGAGGGGGAGGCCCTCCGAACCATCTCGAAGAGGAAAGTGGCCGACCCCGACGGTGGCCTCTCCCCTCGGCGCCCCTCCAAGAAGAAGAAGATAGCGAAGGGCCCGAGGCGGCTTTCCCCGAGTCACTCCTCCGCCTCCCACTCCGAGTGGGGGTGTTCTAGTGATGGGGCCCAAGAGGAGTCAGGGGACCCTCCAGTAGTTCCGGACCCACGCCCGGACTCGGCAGTGCCTGTGCCTGGGACTGGACAGGATGCGGCAACCATCGAAGTGACACCGCCCCCCGAGACGGCCCGCCTACGTGAGCCAGCTTCGGAGGGGGTCTCCGCCACCTCCCGGGGGAGCAGGGAAATAGACAGCTTGGACCGAGAGGGGCTGGCTGACCCGCTCGGCGCCGTCGAAGGGAGCGCCAACATGGAGGCCGAGCTCGCCGCGGCGGCGGCAGGCTCTCCGGTAAATTCGATAGACAATCTTTTCTATCGCCCGGACGCATCGGGACCCACCCAGCTTTCGGGGGACCCCGCCGAGGCCGCGGATGAAGGTACGATAACTTACCCAATCCTTTCCCGAGCTGTTGGGCCCTTCTCGAACTTAGCCCTCATTCGTTCGCGCGGGCACGTCCGCCCGGGGCGTTGATCCGGCCGCTCCGGCTCCCGAGGACGTCGCGGACACGAGGTCCGGAGCCCCCGCTAGCACGATGAGGACCCCGGGGCAGCGGGGCGGGACGGAGTCCGGAGCTTCCGAAGGGCCCTCTCCGGAGGCTGTCGAAGATGCGGAGACCCGACCTCGGCCCCTTCCCAGCTCTCGGGGTGCGCACGCTACCGTGCCCCTCTTGCGTCCCTTCTTGGCGGACAGCGAGGACTTTGGGTCCAAGGTGGCTCCAGTCCACGACTACTACCTGCGCCTGCGTGAGGCTCCGGTGATAGACGAGCTGGGGCTATCGGACGGACTGGATCTCGGTAAAGCCATCGAGACTGCAGCGGGCCAGGTATTTTCTTGGGGTGCCCTTCAACGAGCCCCTAGCCTTCCTTTCTTCCTTCTGACCATCTTCCTTGCGCACAGGTAGTCGCGCTGGCGCAGGTTTCGCTGATTTCCCTGCTCTCCGAGCACCAACGCCGTGAGGCAAATGCTTTGGGGCTTGTGGCCTGAGCGGACGCCTGAAGATCTAGGCCCTATGTGGGTTTTGGTAATTAATGATAAACATGCGTTTTTTGGACTAATATTTTTCTTAAGTGTGAAGGAAATGAGTAGGTCCCACGCAAATGGAGCACAAGATGGAAACCCGAAGATCTGGACGTTTAAAGGCTACGGCAAAAGGTTTGAAAGAATCTAGAATTTGATCGAGGTGTTTGGAGCGATCAATTAGGCTAGGTTTGAATTCTGTTTTTTGCCGTACTATAAAGAGGGGTTGCATCTTGGTTATGAGTTGATTTTCAAGTGCCAATTTGCATTGCATATAGTATCTTTTGATCATGTGTGATTGTTGCAAAAGTTACTCTTTGGCAAATTCCTTGAAAAACATATTGCAGCGTTTTGTTGGAGTTGTCTGACCCTGACGGTCTGACCGACCATGTGGGTCCGGTCAGACCGGCTGGAGTTGGGCGGTCCGACCAGCAAGGGGGCCGGTCCGACCGGGTTGCGCGCGTTGGAAAATTGCTGGTTTACAGAGCCGACGGGAGCACTATCGGTCCGACCGAGCCGATGGCCGATCAGACCGGGTAGGGCCGGTCCGACCGGGCCAGAATGGCCGGTCAGACCGAGGCATCCTGTCACATCAGTAAACGGCTATTTTTCTAGCCGTTGCAGTTGAGGTCGGTCAGACCGGCCCAAGATGAGCGGTCAGACCGACAGTGCGCAGAGAGCCACCTAACTTGTGTAACGGCTAGTTTTTGAGTGTGTGGCTATATAAACCCTTGTTACAGCTCCTTTGCTAGACTTTTGGCATTCATTTGAGCATTCTTGAGCACAAGAGAGTCTCTCCCACCTTTGAGCACTAATTTGAGCACTAGTAAGGTTGGGAAGAAAAAGGGGTGATCAAGTGATTGAGTAAATTGCATTGCATTGGCATTTTGGCACTTGATCCTCTTCTCCTAGCTTTGATTGCAGCTTGTTACTCTTGGAGATTGCCATCTCCTAGACGGCTTGGAGAAAAAACCGGTGATCTCTCCTAGAAGGTTGTGGAGGAGACCCGGGAGGTTGTGAAGGTTGGAGCTCGCCTATCCGGAGTGGAGAAGAGCTACCACTAGTGATCGAGGCCCGAGAGTTGCACTTCTGGTGCCGGCTCATCTCCAAGCTAATTTCTCTTTGAGAAATCCGAGGCTTGGTGAAGAGAGCGGTCAAGTGAAACTCGCCTCAACGAGGACGTAGGAAATTGGCAAATTTCCGAACCTCGGGATAAAATTCGGTTGTCTCTTGTCCCTTTTATCTTTGAGCAAGTTAATTTGTGCTAGCTTACTTTTCTAGAGTAATCTACTTGTTCTAGCGGTTTGCTACCATTGTCTTAGGTCCTTGATTATTGTTTAGCTAAAATTGATTTAGTTTTAAAAACCGCCTATTCACCCCCCCTCTAGTCGGTACATCGATCCTACAAGTGGTATCAGAGCTTGGTCTCTCAAGTTAGGCTTTACCGCCTAGAGAGAAGATGTCCGACGAGGTGGTTCACAACGTAGGCAAAGGTCCTTACTTTGATGGCACTAATTATTCCATTTGGAAAGTTCGTATGGCTGCTCACCTCAAAGCCATGAGCTTTGAAATTTGGCGTATTGTTGAGTTAGGTTTTGAAGTTGAAGACAAGATGAATCTAACCTATCAAAACAAGAAAGATATGCAACTTGATGCTTAAGCTACAAATGCTTTGTTCAATTGTTTGTGTGCCGAAGAATTCAATAGGATAAGCAATATTTCAACGGCACACGACATTTGGACCACTCTTCAAGATATACATGATGGAACAACAAGTGTGAAGAATGCCAAGTCGCACTACCTAAAGATCAACTATGAAACATTCACCATGTTGCCAAATGAAAGTGTCAATGAGATGTATGCAAGACTTAATGTGATTGTCAATGATCTCAAGGGTGTTGGAGTGAAGTACACAGAGTTGGAAGTTGCTCAAAAGATGTTGAGAGCTTTGCCCGAGAAATATGACACATTGGTGACTTTCCTCATCAACTCGGATATGTCAAGTTTGACACCCACAACACTTTTGGGAACTATCAACACAAATGAGATTTACAAGAACAAGAGAGTTGAAGGAAGCGCCGAAGATCACTCCTCATCCAAGAAGAAGAATATTGCCTTGAAGGCCAAGGTTGAAAAGAAATGTGAAGAAGAAGAAGACACCTCTTGTGATGGCAATACCGAGGATGAAGAAATGGCTCTCTTTGTGAGAAAGTTCAACCGGTTTATGAAAAAGAGAGGAAGTTCTTCAAGCTCTTTCAAGAACAATGGTGACAAGAAGTCAACCAAAAGGAACCTCAAGAATGTAAGATGTTTTGAGTGTAATGAGAAGGGTCATTTTGCCTCAAGATTTCCGAACAAACAAGAAAGTGAAGATGATAAATCTCAAAAGAAGATCAAAGAAAAGAATGGGAAGAAAAAGCTCTTCAAAAAGTTGAACAAGAAAAAGGGTAGAAATGAAGCATTTGTGGGAGAATGGGATTCAAATGAAGATAGCTCCGATTCTTCTTCAAGCTCCGACTCCGGTGGTGAGTCAAACTCAAGAAAGAAGAACATGGCGGGAATCGCAATTACGGAAGCTTCATCACTATACTCTCCTTTTTGTCTCATGGCAAAAGGAAGTACTAAGGTAACATCTACTTGTGTTAGTGAACAAAATGATAGTGATGATGAATTATCTTATGATGATCTTGCACAAATGCTTGAGGAGCTAAATGAGTTAAGTGGCAAAGAGAGAGTCAAATTTAAGGCTCTCAAGAAAGATCATGAGTCCTTAACGGCTAAATATGAGGAGTTGAAAACTTCTCATATGATGCTTTTGGTCTCTCATGAGAAGCTTGAGGAAGCTCATGAAGCACTCATTGCCTCTACACTCATTAGGCCAAAAGTAGATATAGGCGTCACATGTGATATTTCTGATAATGCATGTCTAAATGTTGAAAATTGCATTCCTACAAAGACTAGCATATCAACCTCATGTGATGACTTACTTGCCATGCCATGCTCATCCATTCGTGATATTGCTTCATGTTCAACAAATATATCATCCTCATCTAATTCATTGTTAATTGTTGAAAATCATGAGCTCAAGGAGCAAGTTGCCAAACTAGTAAGAGTTTGGAAAGATGCTTCAAAGGTAAAAATACTCTTGATGAAATTTTAAGTCAACAAAGATGCTCTTTCAACAAGGAGGGACTTGGTTTTGTTCCCAAGAAGGGCAAAAAGCCTTCCTACCAAGCCCCAAGGTTTGTTAAGATCAATGGAAAATTTTGTAATAAATGTCGAAAAATTGGTCACATAATTGGTGAATGCAACATAAACAATATTCCTAAAAATGATGTATTTGATTCTCATTACATGCTTAAGAGAGCTAATGATGGCTCTATTTATGCTAAGTTTTTGGGCACTCCTATTTTAGGAAAAAAGAAGAAATCTATTTGGGTGCTAAAGGCCTTGATAACTAACCTACAAGGACCCAAAAAGATTTGGGTACCTAAAAGGGCTTGATCTTTTTGTAGGTAAACTACCACACCAGAGGATCACATTGGGTGCTTGATAGTGGGTGCACTCAACATATGACCGGTGATAGGAAAATGTTCACAATCATTTGAAGTTGGTGCCAAAGATCAAGAAAGAGTGACCTTCGGTGATAATAGTAAAGGAAAGGTAATGGGTCTAGGTAAAATTGCTATCTCAAATGATTTCTCCATTTCAAATGTTTCGCTAGTTGAGTCATTGAATTTCAACTTATTGTCCATTGCTCAACTATGTGATTTAGGCCTTTCATGCACATTTAATCCTCAAGAAGTATTTGTAACAAGTATCCATGATAACTCCTTAGTTTTCAAAGGTTTTCGTTTTGGAAATCTCTATTTGGTGGATCTCTCTTCAAATGAAGCTAATTTGAAAACTTGTTTGGTTCCAAAAACCTCATTGGGTTGGCTTTGGCATAGAAGGCTTGCTCATGTGGGAATGAATCAACTAAACAAACTTGCAAAAAGAGATTTGGTTGTTGGTTTGAAAGATATAAAATTTGAAAAAGATAAACTTTGTAGTGCTTGTCAAGCGGGGAGGCAAGTTGCTTGCTCTCATCCTAGCAAAAGCAACATGTCCACTTCTAGACCTTTGGAGCTTTTGCATATTGATTTATTTGGTCCAACAACTTATAAAAGCATCGGTGGAAATAGTTTTTGTCTCATTATTGTGGATGATTTCTCAAGATTTACTTGGGTTTTCTTTTTACATGACAAAGCTAAGACCTCCGAGATTTTCAAAAAGTTTGCAAAACGAGCTCAAAATGAATTCAACTTTTGTATTGTAAAAGTAAGGAGTGACAATGGATCTGAGTTTAAAAATACAAATATTGAGGATTATTGTGATGATCTCGGCATTAAACATGAGCTTTCCGCCACCTATTCACCACAACAAAATGGTGTTGTGGAAAGAAAGAATAGGACCCTTATTGAGATGGCTAGAACTATGCTTGATGAGTATAGTGTCTCCGACTCTTTTTGGGCGGAAGCTATAAACACTTCTTGCCATGCATTCTAATCGTCTCTATTTACATCGTCTTTTGAAAAAGACTCCATATGAACTCTTAATTGGACGAAAACCAAACATTGCTTACTTTCGAGTTTTTGGTTGCAAATGCTATATTTATAGAAAAGGTGTTAGACTAACCAAGTTTGAAAGTCGCTGTGATGAAGGATTTCTTCTTGGATGTGCATCAAATAGCAAGGCATACCGAGTGTATAACAAGAACAAAGGTATTGTTGAAGAAACCTCGGATGTTCAATTTGATGAGACTAATGGCTCCCAAGAGGGGCACGAAAATTTGGATGATGTAGGTGATGAAGGCTTGATAAGGGCAATGAAGAAAATGTCAATCGGTGACATCAAGCCTAAAGAAGATGATGAACTTCCATCCTCCACTCAAGTTGAAGCTTCTACTTCCACTACGCAAAATTTGACTCAACTTGATGAAGATGAAGCCAAAGATCAATCCTCTACTATTCCATCCAAAGTTCACAATGCCACCGCAAAAGATCACCCAATTGATCAAGTCTTGGGTGACATTAGTAAGGGTGTTCAAACTAGATCTCGTGTTGCTTCTATTTGTGAGCATTACTCGTTTGTTTCTTCTATTGAGCCTAAACATGTAGATGAAGCTCTAAATGACCCGGATTGGGTAAATGCTATGCATGAAGAGCTCAACAACTTTGAAAGAAACAAAGTTTGGACATTGGTGGAGAGACCCAAGGAGCACAACGTAATTGGAACAAAGTGGGTTTTTAGGAACAAGCAAGACGAAAATGGGTTGGTCGTGAGAAACAAGGTAAGATTGGTAGCACAAGGATTCACTCAAGTCGAAGGTTTGGATTTTGGTGAAACCTTTGCTCCCGTTGCTAGACTAGAGGCTATTCGCATCTTACTTGCTTTTGCTTCATGTTTTGATATTAAGTTATATCAAATGGATGTGAAAAGTGCTTTCTTGAATGACGAAATAGCCGAACTAGTTTTTGTTAAACAACCACCCGGCTTTGAGAATCCTAAAAATCCTAATCATGTTTATAAACTCTCAAAAGCTCTCTATGGTCTAAAACAAGCTCCTAGAGCTTGGTATGAAAGATTGAGAGATTTTCTCCTCTCAAAGGGTTTTAAAATTGGTAAAGTCGACACTACCTTGTTTACTAAAATAATCAATGATGATTTCTTTGTCTGTCAAATTTATGTCGATGATATTATATTCGGTTCTACTAATGAAGAATTGTGCAAAGTTTTTGGTGATATGATGTCTAGGGAATTTGAGATGTCCATGATAGGAGAATTGAGTTTCTTCCTTGGACTTCAAGTCAAGCAACTCAAGAATGGAACCTTTGTGAGCCAAACGAAGTATATTCATGATCTTCTCAAAAGGTTCGGATTGATGGAAGCAAAGCCTATCAAGACCCCTATGGCGACCAACGGACATCTCGACCTAAATGAGGGAGGTAAACCGGTAGATCAAAAATTATATAGATCCATGATTGGTAGTTTGCTCTATCTTACCGCATCTAGGCCCGATATCATGTTTAGTGTTTGCATGTGTGCTAGATTTCAAGCCGCACCAAAAGATTGTCATTTGATGGCGGTCAAGAGAATTCTAAGATATTTAAAACATTCCATCCATATAGGCTTGTGGTACCCCAAAGGTGCTAAATTTGAGCTAATTGGCTATTCCGATTCGGATTATGCCGGTTGCAAAGTTGATCGTAAAAGTACTTCTGGAGGCTGTCAATTCCTTGGGAGGTCTCTTGTTTCTTGGGCCTCTAAGAAACAAAACTCTGTTGCCCTTTCCACCGCTGAGGCAGAATATGTCTCCGCGGGTAGTTGTTGTGCTCAATTACTTTGGATGAGGCAAACCTTGCTTGATTATGGAATAGAATTCTCAAATGTCCCTCTTCTTTGTGACAATGATAGCGCCGTCAAAATTGCCAACAATCCAGTCCAACACTCTAGAACCAAACATATTGATATTCGCCACCACTTTCTAAGAGATCATGTTGGCAAAGGTGACATTGTCATTAGCCACATAAGAACCGAAGATCAATTAGTAGATATATTTACCAAACCACTTGATGAATCCCGCTTTTGTAAGCTTAGGAATGAATTGAATATAATAGACTTCTCAAATGTGGCTTGAAATCATGCATATGTGTGAGATTTAGAATTTTCCATCCTTGTGACATATATGTATGCTTTTATGATTGCAGTGCCATTTTTGAAGTTCATGAACTCTTATATGTGTTCTTAGGCTATATATTTAGGGGGAGTATATGGTTACACTTATATGTTGGAAATTGCTCAGTTTGTTGAAAAACAAAATTTGAAAGTTTTGGTATCCTCAAAATCCTATCTTTGAGTTAAAAATGAATTTTTCCCATTATTTTATTTCAAGACATATTTTGAACTTTTGTCCAAAACAAAACTTGTAGATATGGATCATATGATCATTTTTCGTATTCAAATGTTTTAACTTTATCCATCCTATCAAAAGATATTCAAAGAATTAGAGTTCGGACAAGAGTTCGGACATGTTGAAACTTTGGCTGCAAACGGTTTCTTTTTGAACTTAAAAATTTGAAAACTTGATGTTTTATAAACCTTGGGAGTTATACTAGGTTTCTGCAAAGTTTGAAATTTTTCAAAATTATTTTGCTATACTTCTCACTTATGCTCCTCTTTGTGCTTTGAAATTTAATTGCTGAGCTTTAGTGGTGTCGGTCTGACCGGGCCTACATGGCCGGTCCGACCGCCCTTGCTGAGTCGGTCCAACCGGGCCTACATGGCCAGTCAGACCGGGGCTCGGGCAGGGTTATAACTCCCCTCTCTATTTTAGTTTTCTCTCCCCTCTATTATTTCCTCTCCTCTCAAACCGAGTTTCTTTTCTCCTCACTTGCTCCCAACCCTTGAAACCGTGATTCATCGATCTTCTTGCCAGTCCAACCGGTGGATCTTCTCCGGTCCGACCTCGGGTTCATTTTCCCTTGCCGGTAAGAACTTCCTCCGATCAAATCCATTGTTTTCATCCTTTTGGAGGCTAGGGTTAGGGTTCTTGTTCATGGGCTTGCATGTCATCTTGCCAAGGCTAAATCCTCTTTAAACTCATTTGTTAGCCTTGTGATACTATTTCCCATGCCTCTATGCAATTTGATATGGCAAATTTTGATTATAGAGAAATTTTGTGCAAAAGGGGATTTGTGCCCGGGTTGCTAGGCCGGTCAGACCGGTAGGCAATGGGCGGTCCGACCGACCATGTACTGGCGGTCAGACCGGCCCTATTACCTCGGTCAGACCGGCCTCCCAATTCCTGCCCTCTTTTGCTCATCATTGCTCATTAATGCTTTTGCCCTCTAACAAATTCATAGATTGTCTCAAATCATATCTTTTATCTTATCTGGGTTAAATCTTTGATTCAGTCATGCCTCGCGCCGGCCGTTCTCAAGGAAATGAGCGTCGCTCAAAGTTTGTCGAGGACCGTGGCCAATCATCCCGGCATTTTCAAGATGACAGTGACGAGGACTTTGCCTATGAGGATGACAGCTCTGAGAATGAAGAAGATTTGGCACCTCAGCCACCAGCAGCTAGTGAAGATCCATTTGCATCTTTGGAATTCAAGGTGGATGTCCGGAATCAAGAGAACTTTGCTCGTCTGCGCCATCACAATCAATTTCTCAGACCAAGAGATACATCAGATCAGCGGTTCCATACCAAATTTGAGAAAGAGGTATTCAACATTGCTTATGAGAACCGCTCTTTGGCTCCTCATAAGTGGATTTCTTGGAGGGATCTAAGTGGAGAGGTTGCAGCTCTCAGGAATATTTTTGGAACTGTTGGTATAAACAAAATAGTGAGTCTGAAGCAAGATTTCAATTGGGATGTTATCCGTCAGTTTTATGCCACAGTGTTCGTACCTGCCACTTGTGATTCTCTTACATGGATGACTGGAGATATCTTTTGCATTGCTACAAAGCAAGAAATTCAGAGTGCTTGGGACATAAGGTTCTCTTCTGGCCTCAGACTGCATGATGAGTTTACTCACAATCCTTTGTCAGAAGAAGAGATGGCTCATTTCTACATCCCATCTGCTGCTCACAAGATTGGAGGGGTCACCGGAATGAAGACTCTTCATAGTGTGGCACATCGCATCCTGCGGCACTCCATTTTACCGCGTCTAGGCAACAATGATGCTATTCGAGGTGTTGCTTGGACTCTTCTAGACGCAGTGATGACTGGAAAAAGATTTGATGTCATCCATTTGATGCTATATGAGATGGCACTCTCAAAGGGAAGCCTCACTCTTGGAGTCTACTATGCTCCGTTTATCATGAGATTAATTTTGAGCAAAGTAGGAAATGTGAATGAGCGCCTTGATATCACTCACTCTCAGTACAGACCTCGCTTCTCGGCTACTCCTTTGGCTCCAGCCGTCGATCCAGCTGATTTGGGAGCAGGACAAGTTCATCCTCAGGACATTCCTAGCAGCTCTTTTGCTCCTCCTCAGAGCTCTGGATCTGGTGCTTATTTTGGTATGGATGCCACCCAGTTCTTTGATCCAGTTTTTCAACAAGTGTCAGCTGGCTTTCTTCAGTTAAATGCAAGAATGGATCAATTGGCTCTAGGACAAGAAGCTATCACCTCCCATCTGCAGAACCTTCAAGGTGGTCAAGAGCGTATCAACTCCAGGATTGACACTCTTTCTTCTCGAGTTGATCGGCTAGATTCATCTTCATCAGCAGGATACCCTCTTCAGTATCAGCGCCGTCGTCGTCGCCTTGATGATTCTCAGCCTCCTTCCCAGGATTAGTCTCTCTTTTTGGTTCTTGATGCCAAAAGGGGGAGAAGCAGTAGAAATAAGCAGTAGGGGAGAAGGTAGCAGTAGTAAGCAGGAGAGATTAGGAAGGAACAGTCTTTTATATCTCTATCTATCTATGGTTGTTTGTATAACGAACACTATTTGCTTTCCATATTGTACTGAACTAAATTTGAACTATTTGCTTTTATTATGAAAAACTCTCTTTGCTTCATTGAATTTGTGAATTGTGTTTGGAATTATAACTCATATCTTGCTCCATATACTTGTACCCCATCATTCTTTCAGGGGGAGCTTTGCGCTTAATTGTGGATACTTCTATTTTAACATATTTCTTTATCTCTGAAGTGTTTGTCATCAATTACCAAAAAGGGGGAGATTGAAGATCTAGGCCCTATGTGGGTTTTGGTAATTAATGATAAACATGCGTTTTTTGGACTAATATTTTTCTTAAGTGTGAAGGAAATGAGTAGGTCCCGCGCAAATGGAGCACAAGATGGAAACCCGAAGATCTGGACGTTTAAAGGCTACGGCAAAAGGTTTGAAGGAATCTAGAATTTGATCGAGGTGTTTGGAGCGATCAATTAGGCTAGGTTTGAATTCTGTTTTTTTTGTCGTACTATAAAGAGGGGTTGCATCTTGGTTATGAGTTGATTTTCAAGTGCCAATTTGCATTGCATATAGTATCTTTTGATCATGTGTGATTGTTGCAAAAGTTACTCTTTGGCAAATTCCTTGAAAAACATATTGCAGCGTTTTGTTGGAGTTGTCTGACCCTGGCGGTCTGACCGACCATGTGGGTCCGGTCAGACCGGCTGGAGTTGGGCGGTCCGACCAGCAAAGGGGTCGGTCCGACCGGGTTGCGCGCGTTGGAAAATTGCTGGTTTACAGAGCCGACGGGAGCACTATCGGTCCGACCGAGCCGATGGCCGGTCAGACCGGGTAGGGCCGGTCCGACCGGGCCAGAATGGCCGGTCAGACCGAGGCGTCCTGTCACATCAGTAAACGGCTATTTTTCTAGCCGTTGCAGTTGAGGTCGGTCAGACCGGCCCAAGATGAGCGGTCAGACCGACACTGCGCAGAGAGCCACCTAACTTGTGTAACGGCTAGTTTTTGAGTGTGTGGCTATATAAACCCTTGTTACAGCTCCTTTGCTAGACTTTTGGCATTCATTTGAGCATTATTGAGCACAAGAGAGTCTCTCCCACCTTTGAGCACTAATTTGAGCACTAGTAAGGTTGGGAAGAAAAAGGGGTGATCAAGTGATTGAGTAAATTGCATTGCATTGGCATTTTGGCACTTGATCCTCTTCTCCTAGCTTTGATTGCAGCTTGTTACTCTTGGAGATTGCCATCTCCTAGACGGCTTGGAGAAAAAACCGGTGATCTCTCCTAGAAGGTTGTGGAGGAGACCCGGGAGGTTGTGAAGGTTGGAGCTCACCTATCCGGAGTGGAGAAGAGCTACCACTAGTGATCGAGGCCCGAGAGTTGCACTTCCGGTGCCGGCTCATCTCCAAGCTAATTTCTCTTTGAGAAATCCGAGGCTTGGTGAAGAGAGCGGTCAAGTGAAACTCGCCTCAACGAGGACGTAGGAAATTGGCAAATTTCCGAACCTCGGGATAAAATTCGGTTGTCTCTTGTCCCTTTTATCTTTGAGCAAGTTAATTTGTGCTAGCTTACTTTTCTAGAGTAATCTACTTGTTCTAGCGGTTTGCCACCATTGTCTTAGGTCCTTGATTATTGTTTAGCTAAAATTGATTTAGTTTTAAAAACCTCCTATTCACCCCCCTCTAGTCGGTACATCGATCCTACAACGCCGCTGAGAGGCTGGCCCGCGAGCAAGCGGCGGAGATTGAAGCTCTTCGGCTCCAGACCGCCAGGGTCGAAGCGCTCGAGGTCCGGGCGGCGGAGGTGGACTCCCTCAAGGCCCGCGTTGCGGAGCTAGAAGGGCTCCAAGCTCGGGCCGCGCGCGCGGACGAGCTGGAGGCAGAGGTAGACGCCCTTCTGGCCCGAGCCACCGAGGCGGAGAGGCTTCGGTCCCGGGCCGCAGAAGCGGAGCGGCTCGAAGGGGAGGTTTCCGCACTCCAGGCTCAAGTCTCGGAGGTGGACAAACTCCGAGAGGCGGCAGCTAACGCCGAGGCCCTTGGGGCCCGAGTGGCCTAGCTGGAGCAGGCCGAGGTGGACCTTGCTGCCCGGAACGGGGAGGTAACCGAGGCGCTTGCCGAGGCGGAGAAGACGGCGGCTGACACTGCGATGTCCCTCTGGAGGGTGCTGGCACGCTATGGTACCGGGTGCGACGCGTTTGACATCGCCCGGGAGCCCCTGGTCTGCCGGGTAAAGTTTATCCAGTCCGCCGTCCGGCAAATACACCTTACCGTGTCGCAGTATGGTGAGGTGTCCGCTCGGGTGGCCGCTTATGGGATTCTCCGACACCTCGAGGCGTCCGGGCTCCCTCTTCCTTCGCCTTCGAGCTCACATCTGGTCACCTTCGTGGGGGATCACCTCCGAACGCCGAGCCCGACGCTGAACCAATCTTGGCGAGCGCTCAAGGCGATTTGGCAGACTGAGGGGCCCGAAGCGATCAAAACCTGGCTGAAGGAGGCACTTCGCGCCAGCGGTCCTCCGGCTCCCCCGAAGCCTTCGGCCTTGGCCCGCCAGCCGGACCCGAAGGTGTAGCTTCCTCGAGACTCTCGCGCTATATAGCCTGTAATAGCTCTAGAAACTTGGTCATGTATTAATAAAGAGTACGTTTTGGGGTTCGTTCAGGGTGTCCATGATTGCGATTGTGATGTCGAAGTGCTTGATGTTGACGACACTCTTCGACATCGATGGGCTATCTTCGAAGCCCTGAGAGCGAATCGGCATGCACACTTCGTCCTTCCTCGTAGCGGCGACGGACGCGCGGACCCCGACGTCCTTCGAGGGGTTCTGAACCTTGTTAAGGAAGAGGAGAAAGGGCCCCGCGCTCCGTCTTCGTCGCCCGAACCAGTGGACTGGTCCGACACGGAAGCTGGCCTAGACGACGCGCCCTCCAGGGGAGACAATCTGCGCAGCTGGGCCCAACTCCAAGAAGAGCAGAGGACCTTTCGTGCCCAGAAGAAAGAGGAGGAGTGGAGGAAGAGGAAGGAGGGGTCCACGCGAACCGTGCCCAGGCCTCGGGCTAGAGCGCGCTCTGGCCCTGGCGGTTTGTTCGACCGAGGGGGGCTTCGGTCCCTTCTTGGCTTGGATGAAAACTTCTCTTGATCCTTCTCCTCTGTCTTCGATTCGTGACAAACTCTGTATGCCACCTTTTTTCTTCTTTTTTCAATATATATGGTTGAGGGCGCGTCGAGCTGGGGCTCGAAAGCCGATTGCGAGGGTGCGTCGAGCCGGAGCTCGGAACCCACATGAGGGCGCGTCGAGCCAGGGCTCAGAAGCCAATTGCGAGGATGCATCGAGCCGAAGCTTGGAACCCGCATGAGGGCGCGTGGAGCCGGGGCTCGGAAGCCAATTGCGAGAGTGGGTCGAGCCGGAGATCGGAACCCGAATGAGGGCGCGTCGAGCCGGGGCTCAGAAGCCAATTGCGAGGGTGCGTCGAGCCGGAGCTCGGAACCCGAATGAAGGCGCGTCGAGCTGGGGCTCGGAAGCCGATTGCGAGGGTGCGTCGAGCCGGAGCTCGGAACCTGCAAGAGGGCACGTCGAGCCGGGGCTCGGAAGCCAATTACGAGGGTGCGTCGAGCTGGAGCTCGGAACCCGAATGAAGGCGCGTCGAGCTCGGGCTCGGAAGCCAATTGCGAGGGTGCGTCGAGCCGGAGCTCGGAACCCGAATGAAGGCGCGTCGAGCTGGGGCTCGGAAGCCAATTGTGCTTGGGCGAAACGAAACTCTTAGTGTCGTTGCGCGTTCACCGTAGGCGAAAACATTTGCCTAACGATTTTATTACGTGATTTGGATACAAAAGCGGGCACCGCTGGTGGAATGCACTTATGAGACTATGGAAAGTAACGCTTCAGGTGCTCCGCATGCCAAGTATGCTTCAGCTCTTCTCCCTCCAAAGTAGCGAGTCGGTAGGAACCCAGGCGTCCGGACCCGGTTACAATATATGGTCCTTCCCATTTGTTGCTCAGTTTGGTCAGAGCGGCCATCGCGTGAAGGACAAGGTGCACAGGCTGGAACTCATTATGCTTGACTTTGGGATCGTACCAGGCCTTCGTCTCCTTCTAATACTGGGAGAGATTGGCAACGGCTCGGAGCCGCGTCTCTTCGGCCAGATCGATGGAGACGGCGTGCTCCTGGTCGGCTTCAGGTGCTATGGCGCGTAGCGAACCGGCTCGGAGCTCCGTTGGGGTCATTGCTTCGTCGCCGAACAGAAGGCGAAATGGGGTGAACCCGATAGCTCGGGAAGGGGTGGTCCGGATAGACCACAAGATCTTTGGTAGCTCCTCAGGCCACAATCCTTTGGCTAGGCCCACGATGCGTTTGTTGAGGCCCGAGAGTATGTGCCCATTCGCTCGCTCCACAGCCCCATTAGACTGGGGATGTCGCACTGCGGCGAAACAGAGCTTGACTCCCAATCCATCGCAGAATGTCTGGAAGGCCTCAGCATCAAACTGCGTTCCATTATCCAATGTGAGCTGTCTGGGTACTCCAAAACGGCACACGATATTCTGCCAGAAGAATTTCTGGACGCTCCGGGATGTGATGGAGGTCAGTGGCTCAGCTTCGACCCACTTGGAGAAATACTCGACGGCGACGACAGCAAAGCGTAGGTTGCCCTTCGCTCTAGGGAGTGGCCCAATGAGGTCCATACCCCATCGGGCCAACGGCCACACAGGAGGGATGGGAAGCAGGCTGACCAGGGGTCGGTGGCTCCGTCGCCCCATCCACTGGCACCCTTGGCAAGTGCGGACAAGGTCTTCGGCGTCGGCAACAATCATGGGCCAGTACACGCCCTGTCGGAGAGCTTTGCCGGCGAGGGCCCGGGGAGCCAGGTGGCTCCCACATAGCCCCTCATGGATTTCCCGGAGCATGGCCACTCCGTCAGAGTGAGAGATGCAACGGAGTAGTGGAGAACATACTCCCGACTTGTACAGGATGTCGTCGATGACCTGGAAGGACCTGGCGTGGAGCTGGAGGCGAACTTGGTCCGGACTAGGATGATCATCTTTGTTGCCGCGAGCGTGCGCAGGATGGGCTCCCACCAATCGTCGTCGACCGTACACAAGACCGGAGCTGGCCAGGGCGACGGCGAGGGCTTGGACGATGCGGAGGTGGACGCCTCGCCGCGGGAAGGCGCCGAAGGTTGAATAATTTCCTCGAAGAAGGCGCTCGGGGGCAGTGCTTGAGCTCCTGCTCCAGCTTTGGCGAGGGCATCAGCTTGGCCGTTCTCGCCTCGCGGAATGTTTTGAACGGAGATGCCCTTGAAGGATGCTTCGAGTCTGCGGATGGCGTCGAGGTAGGAGGCCAGGTCCGGGTGCCTATCCTGGAAACTCTTGTCAATATGCTCGGCGACTATTTGGGAATCGGTCTTGATGATGACACGTGCTGCTCCTAGCGCGTGCTCCTTGCGGAGACCCAAAAGGACTCCTTCGTACTCGGCGATGTTGTTGGTAGCCTTGAAGTTCAGCCGAGCGGAATACAAGGCCTGTTGGCCGAAGGGGGAGACGATAACCGCTCCGGCTTCAGCCCCCGAAGCCTGGTAAGCACCGTCCGAATAGACGGTCCAGATCCCCTCGCTTGCTTCGGTGCCGACGCGATCAGAGGCCATCGTCCACTCAGCGACGAAGTCAGCGAGGATTTGGGACTTGATGCCAGTTCGGGCGACGAAGGAGATCCCTAATGGGGCCAACTCCACCGCCCACTTCCTGATGCGGCCAGTGGCATCCATGTTCCGGAACATGTCGCCTAGAGGGTAGGCAGTCAGGATGATGACATCATGAGCCAGGAAGTAGTGCCGGAGCTTCCGGGATGCCATGACGAGGGTGTAGGCCACCTTCTCGAGCTCGGAGTACTGAGCCTTAGCTTCGGCGAGGGCTTCGGAAACGAAGTAGACGGGGCGTTGAATCAACTTCCCGTCGACTTTTTCCTCCTGGACTAGAGCCGCACTTGCCGCACCGCCGGAGGCAGTGAGGTAGACCAACAAGGGACTGTCAGCCCGTGGAGTGGCGAGGGCCACGAGACCGGAGAGATATTCCTTGATCTGTTCGAAGCAGTCCTGACATTCGGGGGTCCACTCGAAATGCTTAGAACCTCGAAGCGCCTTGAAGATGGGAAAGCTTCGTTCCGCTGATCTTGCTAAAAATTGGCCGAGGGCTGCCAACCGCCCGGCTAGCTTCTGCGCTTGCTTCAAGTTCTGAGGGGGGGACATGTTCTGTAATGCATTAACTTGTGTTGGGCTGGCTTTGATGCCTCGGCTGGAAACCAGATACCTGAGCAGCTTCCCTGCGCGTGCTCCGAAGACACATTTCTCTAGGTTGAGTCGGATTCCACACCGCCGAAGGCTGTCGAAGGTCTCAGTTATGTCTGAGCCGTGATGGTCCTTGGTGGTACTTTTGATGACGATGTCGTCCATGTATGCTTCCACATTACGCCCCATCTGATGATCCAAAGCTTTGGAGATCAACCTTGAAAAGGTGGCCCCGGCATTGCGGAGGCCGAAGGGCATCCGGACGTAACAGAATACTCCCGCGGGGGTGACGAAGCTTGTTTTGACTTGGTCTTCGGGCTTTAACCAGATCTGGTGATAGCCAGAATAAGCATCAAGGAAACTGAGGAGCTCCGCTCCGGCTGTGGAATCGACTAGCTGGTCAATGCGGGGCATGGGGTAGGGGTCACGGGGGCAAGCTTTATTCAGAGAAGTAAAGTCGATACACATGCGCCACTTTCCAGATGTTTTCTTCTGGACAAACACTGGGTTAGACAACCACTCAGTATGACCCACTTCCCGGATGACCCCCGCTCGAAGTAGCTTCTCTGTCTCAGCCTTGGCGAGCTCGGCCCGTTCGATGGAAAGCTTCCGGAGCCCCTGGCGGACTGGCCGAGCCTTCAGGTCAACTGCCAATGAATGCTCAATGATCGAGCGGTCGACGCCGGTAAGGTCTTCGTCGGACCATGCGAAGATGTCGAGGTTGCCGCGGATGATGCCCTCGAGCTGTGCCGATACCTCTGGCTCTAGACCTCCTTCGAACTTGATCGGGTACTCCTTCCCGTCTTGGATTAAGATCTTTGTAATGACCTCCCCCTCCGGGAGAGGTTTTGCTGGGCGGCCCTTCTGCCCGGGGTCTCCGCCTCCGGGGAGGCTGGCTCCTTCTGTACCTTCACGGACGCTGTGAATCTGTCGTGGCTCCAATGGTGCCGAGTGACCGTACTCGACCCGGCGGGCTGCGGCCTGGTCACCCAGGATCGACAACACCCCTCCTGGAGTCGGCATCTTAAGGCATAGGTAGTTGTGGTGTGCGATGGCTCCGAAGCGATTGAGCATGCCCCTTCCGAAGATGGCGTTGTAGGCGTACGGGGCATCGACCACGTCGAATAGGATCTCCTTGCAGCGCTGAAGGGGTGAGTCACCGAAGGTCACCTCCAGCGTGACCTGACCCAGGGCATCGAGTGGGGGGCCTGCGAAGCCTTGGAGTGGACGGGAAGCCGGCAGTAGGTGCTTGCGCGACAGGCACAACTGATCGAAGGCCTGCACGAAAATGATGTCAGCAGAACTCCCTCCATCAACCAGGATGTGACGCACCTCAACTCCGGCGATGTCCGCTGAGATAACGAGGGGGTCGGCGTGCGGGAACTTGACTCCAGTGGCATCTTCGGCGGTGAAGGAGATGGGAACATGGGACCATTCAGGGAGGGCCGAGGAGCCGGACGTGCCGATATGCCCGACCTCCCGGACGTAGTCTCGCCGCTGTCGCTTGGACAGGGCCCCTAGGGCTCCCCCTCCAGATATGGGGAGGACCACTCGCTTCCCCCGATCCAGCGCATCCTCGAGCTTGGGGGCCGGGGCCCTGCCGAACTCCAGGGCTAGGCCCATGACTCCCGGCTCATCGCGGCGCCCGACTACTTGGACCGCTTCTGGGCGGGAGATAGGGATCCACCTATCGGTGGAACCTCGGCCGGCGTTGCACTCGAGGTAGTCGCTTCGGAGGGCGAGTATGGTCCGGTAGGAGTCGGTGTCGTGGCTCCGGTTTTCGCCGTGGACGCTGCAGTAGAAGGCGGCTCCTCCGGAGAGCGCCCGAGACGGAGCCTTGGCCCTAGTGGAGCGGCCTCCGCCGGGCGTGTGCAGGTGCTTAGCGGGGCCTCGAGGGGTAATACTGAGAACCCCCCCCCCAAGATTCTTCCGGCCCCACCGGGAGTCCCGGTGGACGGAGTCCTGCCGACAGGAATCTTGGCGGCGGAAGTCGGGAGTGGGGCGGCTTCCCCGGTTGAGGTCTGGCGAGGCTTTGTATGCCCTAGCGCTCGAGGTCCGGACAGGGACTATCATTGCCTGCCGGCGCATCTGGCCCTCTTCGGACCGGGCATATTCCTCGAAATACGTCATAAGCTACGCCACCGAGGAGATGGGTTTTCGGTGGAGCTTGTCGAGGAGGCCCGGGTGGGTGACGCCCTCCCGGGCAGCGTCGATGACCGAGGAAGCCGAGAGCCCCTTGATCTGGGCCTTGGTGTGTGCGAAGCGCTGGGAGTACTGCCGCAAAGTTTCTTTGGGCTGCTGCTTTACATGGAAGAGGCTCCCGGTGGACATTGGGGCCACGAAGGTCCCCTAGAAATTGTTGACAAACTTTTTCCTCAGCTGGTCCCACATATGGATGGTCCCAGGTCGGAGCAACCAGAACCATCGGAGGGCGATCCCTTCAAGCGCCAGGGGGAAGCATTTAGCCATGGTGTCCCGGCTCCCCCGGGACGCTTCTATCGCCAGAGCATACGAGCGGGAGAACTCTCCAGGGTCGGAATCCCCGGAGTACTTGGGAAGCTTGGCAGCGCGAAACTTCGAGCCGAAGCGCACCCTTTGGAGGTCCGGGTGCAGGGGGGACTCCTCGTCGTAGGACGCATTTTCTTCCTCCGCCGGATCTTCGTCATCGCTCAGCGCCACAGCAACAGCTTTCGCGGCGCGGAGGGGCTCCGGAGGGCGGAGCGACGCCTCCTGGTGCCACAGAGCCAGTTCTGCCTTCAGCCGAGCGTTCTCGGCGGCCAGGGTGTCAGCTTGGCTCCCGCTTCCTCCTGACGTGGTATCAGGGTCTCGCGAGCAGATGTAGTCGGTCCGAAGGGACACCACCGGGGGCCTGCTCGGAGGACGCCCCTCCGTCGGCCCCTCCGGTAACCCCGCTAGGTTGACGGAGGCTGGCTCAGGTATGCCAATAGGGCCCCGAGCCTCGGGCGTCCCCTCCGGCGCTTGGGTTGGCTCCAGGGAGGGCGCCCCGACAGGCGCAACAGCGGGAGCTGGAGGACTGGGGTCGGGGATCGGAGCGGGCTCGATCCCGGCGGTGCGGGCCGACCGGCGCAGAGGAACCGTGCTCGCTCTCTTCTGACCCGACATGCTTTGGTGAATGGATGTAGAGGACGCTAGCTTCTTGAACTAGGATCCCCATGGACGGCGCCAACTGTTGGAACGACGGATCGGACCAGTAGGTTTTCTTAGTGGAAATGTAGGAACGTAGTGTATTCAGTGCTCTTTTCGCCTGTGTCGTTACAACTGTAGTTGGGGGTATTTATAAGGCGCCCCGTCCAGAGGACCAAGTGCCTCTGGACTGCCAACTGCTACCTGGCCAGACACCGGTCGGTAGTATAGACAAAACGGACTATACACAGTACAAACAAGAAGATTCGACTCTGACAGCGTATCAGCCATGTCGGACGCTGCCTGCGCCGCCCGACACGGCTCAGAGGATCGTGATCCTGTCTCCCCGTGTACTTGCCCGGTCCTTTTCTCGCCAATATTCCTTCCGGGTTCACTGCCGTGGGCCGACGGATGGCCCCCGGCAATCTTCTCCTGGAGGGTGGCCTCCGGCATCCTTCTCCCAGAGGGTGAACTCCGGCATCCTACCAACCGCCTCGCGCCTGTGAGCCCCTCTAGAATGTCCCGAAGCCTCTGAAGGCCTCCGGCTTTATCGCCCGTAGGTCCTGGCCCCTCCGACACCAGTCTTCGGACCCCCTGGTTGTGGGCCCACTTCAGCCGTCGGGATTATCTCCCCCAACAAATACCTTTTCGTGTCTAGCCTTCTCCTCTTATCACAACTCCTCCTCCGATGGCTTCCGATCTGATGGCCGATGTCCCGGCTGATACTCAACCTTCCTCACCCAACGGGGGTGCTGCGGCGAAACCTGTCGTTGGGGCCGACGCGCTAGAGTCTTCGCTTGTGGGTCCCGATGTATCGACCAAAGTGGTCGGCATGGTTGCCGCTGCTGAAACCGATACACCGACAGACGTGGTGGTTGATACCGAGGCTACCTCTGCCTCGAACTTTCATCAAGTACCTGACTTGCTCTTCTTTTCTAGTTATCCTTTGTATAACTGATATCAACCTTAAATGTTGCCGACGTTGGATGTCGCGAGGTCGTCTACTCCCCGAGGCAGCATCGAGGAGGGTTTGCACACCCTCTCGGTGGCTGATGATGATGCAGCCATTTCTCCTACCGATAGCACTCTATGATTAGCCACTTCTGCCAAGCCTATTGACGTAAGCATTCCTGTACTCAGCCATTAACATGGTGGGTTTTTCCTTAACTTGTTTTTTCTTTCAGTCTTTCGTCCAGCAATTTTCCTTTGATGTCCGACCATACATGGAGAATGAAGCTGCTGGTGTTTCCTCGTCGGCTATGACTCAGTTGCCCTCGGTAGTGAAGGAGGTGCTGTCAGACTTGATACATCGCTTGGGGAATCTAGTGGAGGTCCTAGTTAATGACTCAGGACCGATATGGGGTTGCTTCAACAATGTGTTGGATCGTGTCTTGCCAGAGCTGGCCGATGCTATTACGCTAACTTCATATCTGGAGTTTTATCACTCGGAAGTGCAGCGAGCCGCTAAACGGATAGTCGATTGAGCCAGTCACCCACTACTTTTTGAGGTGATGAAGACCCATAAAGAGGCGGTCGTGACCAAGAGGGCCCTCTTGGAATGCATTGAAGCTGAGTCATTAACTACATCGCAGGAGCTCGATCGACTACGAGCAAAAGAGGCCAATCTGGTGGCGAAGCTAGGGGGATTCGGGTGCAGATTGTCGAGAAAGAGAGTGCTATGGCCTCTTTCTTGGCTCGAATTGATGCCTAGAAGCGCCATCTTGCTAGTGTCATTCGCCAAGCACAGCGTCGTCATCACTTCCTTCAGGACATCCTTGGTTCGAACACTGAAGATCGGGCCATTATTCAGAGCATCGACGCAATTCAGTTGTGGGCACTTGAGGCCATTCACCGGGCACTCCTTTGACTTGACATAAAATCAATGATCTTTGCAATGAAACATTTGTCCTTTGTTGTAATATATTGTCATTGATTCCTTTGGCTTGAGTTTGAGCTTATTTGCATTTTGTGTCTAAGGGTGATGCTTCCACATCGGCAGTCTAAAGGCGATACCATCGGTATCGACTGTTTTTGCGTGTAGATCTTTATGCTTCGTCCGAACGATCACTCAATATTTCCTTAAGAACTTCCCGTTCGGCCTCTTCCCATATCTTCGACGTAGTAGCTTTCAATTCGTTTATCTCACCGGGGATCTAGGTACTTACAAAGGATGACCTCGATCTGTACCCACAAGGCACGCACTCATCCCAAACGAGATGACCCATACCATGGGAACTCGTGCCAAAACCTCGGCATGAAATGTTCCAAGCGATAACCACCCGCTCTAGGTTTCGCCGGCGCGCCGGGCCGCATCCCGGCTAACGTCGCACCCCCTTTTGCGCCACATTGGTACAAGTCACCCGCAGGTGCTACTTGACCCATCTACAAATGGTGGCCTCGATTTGGAACAATCCATACCTTAGTTAGGACTTACCCACTAGACTTGTGGTTAGTACGGAAGTGTATTGCAACAGATCCCTCAGACCGGTCCTTATAGTGCCCCGGGTGCTACCGACCAATGCCCTAGCTTGCACCCGGAACCCACCATGCATTCACTCACAACCACAACTCCAACACCGACAGAATTCCATAGATAAGAAACAATGGGGATCATATAATAGAACCAGGTACTAGGACTCATTTTTATCCTATAGCGATCGTGTCGATACATTGGACACTAGCTAATAACATTTATCATATGGTGACAAGGAGTTTAGGCTAGAGAGCATGGCTTGGATTGCACATCAAGGTCGGGGGATCCTAAATAAATATATTGTAAAGGTTCATTGGACTAATGCATATATAACATATGTGTTTTAGCGATAGTTTAATAAAACATGGGTCCAATATGCTCAAAAGATTGGTTTGGTGACTTGCCTTGTTCAGCGAAAGGCGAGGGAGGGACTTCCGGGAAGTATTTTGGCTCCTTGGCGACGTCGTAGTCTTTTTGATATAGTAAAGTAAAATAAAATGAACACAATATTCAATCAAACAATATAACATTACATGATAAGCACATATGTCAAAGTTGGTTTGATTAAAAATAAAATAAATTCAATTGTTAAAGTTCTGTGATTTATTTCATAAATAAATTTTAAAGGAATTAAAAAGTTGTCCTTTTTAGAAAGGGGTGTTTAAATGTGATTATTGTCATATTAAGTTCTCAAATAAATTTGAAATGAAGAGCTCATGTTAATTTAATGGTTTTCAGTACATGGACAGAAAGGAAATAAATATAAATTTTTCTGAAGTTTAAATATTTGAATTTACTTTTTAACCCTAAAGGCATTTGAATATTCATTTGAATAAACATGAAATGTCCAAAGTAAACCTATTGTTTTTATTGCATAAACATGTAGAGAATAATATTATGAATTTTCTGAAATTGAAATGGTAATTTTTAGAGTTCAAATGCGCCAGATATGAATTTTACAAGTTTTAAACCTTTTCTGGAATTTATTTTCAAATTTAAATCCTCTCGGTCCACGGTGAGCCAGGCCCACGGTGAACCCGCGCACTGTGCGCGTGCACCGGATTGATCTGGACCGTTGGATCCAGATCCAACATGCGCAGGCGAGGCGGGGCGCTTAAGTGACAACGGACGGCCAGGATTAAAACGCGCGAAAGGGTACCACGTGGACGCACGAGATCGATCGCGGGTTTTAAATGGAAATGAACGCGCGAGATTAAAACGTAACGCTTTGACCAGATCCGACGGTGCGGATTAGATCGCGTACGTGGGCTCACACGCGCCATCCGATCGCGATCGCACGGTCGGAATCAGATCCGACATGGCACGGGTACTCGACCCGTGCCGGTCGTCTTCTCCGGCGACGGCGAGCGGACCAGGGGCCACGGCGAGCGACAAGGGCCCTATCTAAGCCTAGAAATGGAAAGAGGACACTACGGCGGTCACGACGGTTCCTTAGGCGAGGCGAGGGGTCGACGGAGCGTGGTCGGCGGCGAGGGTAGACGCGGAAGGTTCCTCGGGTACTCGACGGCGATGGTGATCCGGCGATCTCCTTGACCAGCGGAGGCGTGGCCGAGGTAGGCGACGTCCTTGCGGTCACGACGGTGGCGGAGGCGTGGGCCGGGGTGGTCCGAGGCGACGGTGAGGGGTGGCCGGAGGCGAAGCAGGGGGAAAGCGCTAAAAGGCGAATGGAGGGCGCTTTGTTCGTTCTCGCGGCGATTGGGCGTGGGGGTCGAACGCGGCGGAGGCCAGGGGTATAAATAGTGGCGTCGGCGAGGGTTGCATGCAAGGAAAGCCGAGGGGGAGGTCTTACTCGCCGGCGAGGGCTCGGCCATGCACGGTCTCGCGATCCGGGGGCTTAAACGCGTGCCTCGGGGAAGTTAATGCCGGCGTCGGTTTAACGGGAGGGGGAGCCGACGAGTGGATCCGAGGCGAAGTTCTTGGCCGGCGGGATTTGGGGGGTCTGGCGCGAGGTTGACGACGGGCCTGATGAGCGGGGGCCACTGGCCAGCGGGCGCGAGCGAGCGAACGGGAGGGTTGACGGGTGGGGCCACGGTGTCGGGTGCGCGCGCGAGGGAAAGGGTTCGGTGCCGACAGGTGGGGCCAGGCTGTCAGCCTAAGGCGTGCGGGGTAACGGGCTGGGCCGGCCAGGAGAAAGAGAAGGGGGGAGGGGAGCCCATTACTGTTTTAAAGCATTTCTGATTAAAAATAATTCCAGAAATTAGACTAAAATATTAGGGCTACTTCCAAGCTTGGTAAAAATTTATAAAAATTCTCAAAAATATATTTTGGTCTTAGGATCATACAGAAAAAGTTTCACATCCTAGTTTGGCCATCTACTCTATGTTGTGGTTCAAAACGGTATAAAAGGGTATTAAAGTATTTTTAGAAATATATATTCCAGGAAATTGAATTTAGTAATATTTTTATTGTATTGAAAATTTGGGGTGTTACAAACCTATCCCCCTTACAAGAATCTCGTCCTCGAGATTGGAACGTTACTCGAATAACTCGGGATATTGGGCTTTTAGTTCGTCTTCCTTTTCCCATGTAGCTTCTTCGGCGGGGTGGTTGTTCCACTGAACCTTGCAGAAGCGAACTACACGACTTCTGGTTACCCTTTCCTTGGTTTCCAAGATCTTGATGGGTTTCTCTATGTAGGTCAAGTCTTCCTGGACGTTGAGCTGCTGAAGATCGGCTTGCTCGGTGGGTACGCGAAGGCACTTCTTCAGCTGATAGACGTGGAATACATCGTGAACTCCTGCCAAGGATGGAGGCAGTTCGAGTTGATATGCCACTTCTCCTTGTCATCGGAGGATCAGAAAAGGTCCGACGTAGTAGGGTGCTAGCTTGCCTTTCATGTTGAACCTTTGAGTGCCACGGAGGGGAGTGACTCGGAGATAGACATAATCGCCTTCCTCAAAGGCTAGGTCTCTTCGACGGTTGTCGGCATAGCTCTTCTGCCGGGATTGGGCTGTCTTCAATCGGTATCTTATGATCTTGACCTTTTCTTCAGCTTCTCTTAATAGATCGGTCCCAAACAGTTGTGACTCTCCGGTTTGATCCCAGAGCAATGGCATTCTGCACTTACGTCCGTAGAGTGCTTCGAACGGGGACATTTGTAGGCTGGCTTGTTAGCTGTTGTTGTAGGAGAACTCTGCATATGGCAAGTTCTTGTCCCACATTCCGCCAAAGTCTAGAGCACAAGCTCTAAGCATATCTTCCAATATCTGGTTGACCCTTTCGGTTTGACCGTCGGTCTGTGGATGATAGGCGGTGCTAAAGTTCAGCCGGGTGCTGAGTTCCTCTTGAAGGTTCTTCCAAAACTTGGAGGTAAACTGACTCTCGCGGTCAGATACAATCTTCTTAGGAACTCCGTGAAGGCACACGATCCGGGTCATATACAACTCAGCCAACTTGGCGACGGTATAAGTTGTCTTGACCAGAACGAAGTGAGCTACCTTGGTGAGTCGGTCGTCGATCACCCAGATAGAGTCATGGCCAGCTTGGGTCCTGGGCAGTCCCGTGATGAAGTCCATTCCTATCTCTTCCCACTTCCATTCAGGGACCTTGAGAGGTTGGAGAAGTCCGGCAGGCCTTTGATATTCTGCCTTGACTCGCCGACATGTGTTGCACTTGGCCACATACTCAGCTATTTCTCTCTTCATGCTGGCCCACCAGTATCTCTCCTTCAGATCTTGATACATCTTCGTACTCCCGGGATGGATGGAGTATAAAGTATCGTGGGCTTCCTGAAGGATGAGAGTCCTCAATTCAGGCTGGTCGGGTACACATATCCGGTTTCCGAACCAGATGGTACCATGCTCGTCCTCGAAAAATCCGGGGGCTTTACCCTTCCTCATGTTCTGCTGGATCTCCAGGATGTCCGAGTCTTCCTTCTGCTTCTCTCGGATGTGGACTATTAGGACAGGCCGAGACTCCAAGGCAGCGAGGTACGCTCGAGTGGTGATCCCTAGGTTTAGCCTTTCCATCTCCTTGTAAAGTAAAGGAGCTTGGTCCTGAATCATGATGGCATTGCAGTACCCTTTTCAACTAAGGACGTCTGCCACCACATTGGCCTTGCCTGGATGATAATGGATGCCCAAGTCATAATCCTTGATCAGTTCCAACCATCTCCTTTGCCTGAGATTCAGATCTGGTTGGGTGAATATGTACTTGAGGCTCTTGTGGTCGGTGAAGACCTCACACCGATTCCCCACAAGGTAATGTCTCCATATCTTCAAGGCATGAACCACGGCTGCTAGTTCCAGGTCGTGGGTTGGGTAGTTCAGCTCATGCGGTCTCAGTTGCCGGGAGGCGTAGGATATCACTTTCCCTTCTTGCATTAAGACGCATCCCAATCCTTGACGAGAGGCATCACAGTAGACGTGGAAGTCTTTCCGGATGTCTGGCAGAGTCAGAATAGGAGCTGACACTAGCTTCTTCTTGAGGGTCTGGAAGCTTTCTTCGCAGTCGGGGGTCCATTCAAACTTCACTTCCTTCTGCAAAAGTCTGGTCATAGGCTTGGCGATCTTGGAAAAATTCTCGATGAACCGGCGGTAGTATCCGGCCAATCCGAGAAAACTCCGGATCTCGGTCACGGTCGTGGGATGCAGCCAGTTGGTTACTGCTTCAACGGTGGTTGGGTCCACCACTATTCCTCCGGCAGATATGACATGGCCGAGGAACTTCACCTCCGACGACCAAAATTCGCATTTGTTGTATTTGGCGTACAGTTGCTGCTCCCTTAGCTTTCCGAGGGTCAGACGGAGGTGGGTCTCGTGTTCTTCCTTGGTCTTGGAGTAAACGAGGATATCGTCGATGAATACCACGATGAACTTATCCAAGAACTCCATGAATACATTGTTCATCATGTTCATGAAGAAGGCCGGGGCATTCGTGAGTCCGAACGACATCACGGTGTACTCATAGAGTCCATAGCAGGAGGTGAAGGCAGTCTTGGGTATGTCCTCCTCTCTAATCCTCAATTGGTGATAACCTGACCTGAGGTCAATCTTGGAAAACACCGAGGATCCTTTCAGCTGATCGAACAGGTCGTCGATCTGAGGCAATGGGTACTTGTTCTTGATGGTTACGTCGTTTAGGGCTCTATAGTCCACGCACATCCTCTTGGTCTTGTCCTTCTTCATGGCAAATATAACCGGTGCACCCCAGGGTGAGGTACTCGGTCGAATGTACCCTTTTTGCTCTAGGTCTTCGATGTTGCTCTTGACTTCAGCTAGTTCATTAACGGCCATCCGGTACGGACGCTTGGAGATTGGAGTGGTCCCAGGGACAAGTCCGATTCTGAATTCGATGTCCCGCTTGGGAGGCATTCCGGGTAGGTCTTCAGGGAAGACGTCCGCGAACTCCTTGACTATGGGCACTTCTTCAAGAGCTATTGAGCGAAGGGATGCTCCGAGTGGTTTGCGACGGGTCATTCGAAAGGTGACGGCTGCGCCTTCAGGGTTGGTCGCCGTGACGGACTTGTTGGCACAGTCGATCACTCCCTAGTGCTTCATCAACCAATCCATCCCTAGTATAAGGTCGAGTCCGGTGCATTCTATGAGGACTGGCTTGGCCCGAAATAGTACTCCTTGGATTTCAATCTGAACCTTAGGGTTGTATAAGCGGGCTAAGGTCCTATTGCCGGGAGTGGCAATCACCATGGGGATGGGTAGAGGGAGTACGTCCAGATCATTTGTTTTCACAAATTCTTCAGCGACGAAGGAGTGTGTTGCTCCAGAGTCAAATAATATTACGGCTGGTACGGAATTCACAGCAAACGTACCGAGCATGACTTCAGGAGCCTCCTGAGCTTCCTCCGCATTGATGTGGTTGACGCGGGCACGAACCGCCTGGTTGGGTGCCGCGCCTTGGGTCTGCTTGGGGTGAGGACACTGGTGCGAATAGTGCCCTTCCTTGCGGCAGTTGAAGCAGACGACTGACCTCCCTTGGCGATCCTTCAAGATCGGGGCCTTGGCGGCTGGTGTCGGCTGAGCGGCCGGATCTGGTGGAGCGGGGAGAGGATGCCCGGCGTTGGATCCACCGGCGGCGTGAGGTGGCCTGTAGGCGGGCCGAGGATGGTAGGCGGGTGCTGGTGGCGGAGGGACGAAGCGGGGCCTCTGAGAGTTCGCCTGCTGGTGCTTGAAGGCGATCATCTTCCTCTTCTTGAGGTCCAGCCTGTTTTGCTCAGTCTCTTGGATGAGCACTTTGTTGACTAGCCGTTGGAAGTCGGCGTAGTCGGTGGCGACAAGCTGGATGGACAGCTCATCCTTAAGTCCCCGGAGGAACTTGGCCTGGCGGAGGGCGCCGGTGCGCACTTCCTCCGGTGCGTAGCGGGCGAGGCGATTGAACTCATGGAGGTACTCCATGACGGTCCGGTTGCCTTGTTGCAGGTCGCGGAACTCCTGCTGTTTCACTGCGATGACACCGGCGGGGACATGGGCGGCACGGAAGGCGATGGTGAACTCCGCCTAGGTCACCACGTGGTCCTCTGGCTGGGACTCACGATAGTTGTCCCACCATTCAGCGGCGGGACCCTGGAGCTGGTGAGTGGCGAAGGCCACTCGCTCCCGGTCGGTGCAGGGGAGGAGGTCAAGCTTCTTTCCGATGGTGCGAAGCCAATCTCCGGCCTCCATCGGGTTGGTGGTGCTTGAGAAAATGGGCGGGCGCACGCACAGGAACTCGGAGAGTTGTGGAGCGGGTGCGGGTGCTGGTGCGCGAGGGGCAGGCTCCCCGTTCTGCAGTCGGTCCAACTGAGCTTGTTGGTGCTGCATCTGGGTGAGGAGGGCGGTGATCAGCTGGTTTTGATTCGCCATCATTTCCGCCAAAGTAGGGTGGTTGGCGGAGGGCGACCCAGACTGACGTGGGCCTGTTGCACCCCAGTTGGGTACAACACCCTCGCGTGCGTCGCGGCTTCCTCCTTCACCGTTGTTGGAACCGGTGTTCTGGTGGTCGGCCATCTTCTGAATATACATAGTGATAAGGCAAAAGATGACGAAACAATAATACAACCAAAAATATCATATAAGATTCAAGCACATAAATGGAGTGGTAGAAATTGTTCATTACAATCAAGTTTTTATTCTATCCACAACACACTTGTTGCGGATAGCACCACATACAAAATTCTGTATTATTTAAAATAGCGGCCTCTAACACCTACTCGCCACCGGAGGCGGTCTCTGTGCTCTCGGAACCACGAGTACGCGGCTCTGGAGGGATGGTGGGCTCGAGAAAGTTCTCGATGATGGAGTCGGAGACGAGGCCGGGGCGTGGTGCAGGGGCACTGGTGGAGGGCCTGGCGGGAGAGGGGTGTGGCGGGATCCTCTTGGGGCGAGGGAGGGGCTCACGGATGGGCTTCTTCTTCCTTGGAAGAAGAGGAACCATCTCCGCAATATCCTTCTGCAGCTGCATGATCTTGCGCTGCAGCTCGCCGTTCTGTTGGATCAAGTTCTTCGTCTCTTTACGAAGGAACTCAACCGCCTCATGGTGCTCATCGGCGTCGAGCACCGCCTCGGTATGGAGGTCGTCCATAGCCTGCAGAAGACGCGACTGTCGGGCCATGACCGGATCGCGCACGGAATGAACTCCGAGGTAGATACTACGGTGGGCTCCGGGAGTACGCTTCGGCATGAGCCGGAAGGACGAGTTCTGAAGACGATCATCGTAGATCATCCTCAGCTCCATGAGGGCCTGGAGGGCAACTCGTTGGCACGTGACGTCGAAAGTCGGGCCTCCAAGTGCTGTGGTGTAGGGCTGCAGGTGTTCTCCGGAGCCGTGTATGGTGAGGGAGACGTCGCAAGGCCCGGCGAACTCATCGGGGTACACTCCTTGGAATTCGGGTTCGAAGAGGAATCCGAGGAAGGTGAGCATCATACGGAGCTCCCGGACGAAGCCCTCGTAGTGGCGGCAGTAGCTGTGGACTTGGTAGACAGGCATCTACAAAACACCAAGTTGAATAAAAGTGAGGAGAGGAACTGAGAAACCAAGGGTTGGTTTCGGTGTTTTGTGATGAGTGATTGACTGGATTTTACCCTCTGTTCGAAGGGTACCTCCGGAGGGGCTTCGGAGGTGGAACCTCCGAAGGATGTTCGGAGGTGTTTCACCGAAGGGTGTTCGGTGTTTGCTTGCTGCAGCTGTGCAGCGGAGTGTGCCTGTCGGAGGGGTCCGGCAGTACACGATGACTTGGTTCGTACCGATGGCTTCGGTATTTTGGGCGGTACACCGGAGTGTGTACCGAAGGTTGCTAACCCGGAGAGGTCTCCGGAGTACTGGATACACTTGTTTGCTTGTCGGTGGTGCGCAGGGACTTCGGAGGCGACGGACAAGGTTCGAGCCAAGTGAACCTGGGTCAAGCGAGAGGCTTGATGCTAGGGGAGCGGGGAGCTCCGTCACGGTGGCTGCGAAGGTGGTCCGGGTCGGTCCTCGGGTCGAGGCGTGCCAGGTGAAGGCAGAGAGTGCGGAGCGTGGCTCTGGCTGAAGGTGCTCCGAGTCAAGTCCTCGGAGGTGAGGCACTTCGAAGGTACTCCGAATGGAGTGACTTCGGAGTTGGTGGATCAAGTCCTCTGCGGAGGCAAGGGTTCGAAGTGTGCTCTGGAGGGAGACACTCGAAGGTTGCCCGACGAAGGTCTCAGAAGTCGAGGCGCATCGAAGGCATGGTCCGGGTGAGGCTCGTCGAGGTGTGTGCTCGGAGTGAGGCACTGCGACGAAGTGCTCATGGAATGCTTCATGCGAAGGCCTTGGACGAAGGAGGGACTTCGAAGGGTGGTACTCCGAAGGTGGGGCTTCGGAGTGAGGATGACTTGTGGTGATTCGGCCATGCATGGCTTCGGTACACGGACGGACGGTGTTCGAGCTGGGAGTAGCTGCGAAGCCGTGGTGTTCCACTCCGGAGGTGTTGGTGCGAAGGCCCAAGGGCTTTGACGGCTTCGGCTCAAAACTGTCACTGTATCGAAGGACTTCTTCGGCGGAGCGAAGGCCAACAGGCTGCAGGCTTCTCGCCGAAGCTACCGCACCCTCCGGTGCGAAGGGAGGTTCCAGAAGTCAACACTGTAAAGGCTGACACTGTCTGTTCTGAAAAAGGTTGACACTGTCCCCTCTGCAGCTGACAGAGAAGCCTCCAGAATAAAGGTGGACTACCTTTTGTACCCCTTAGTTCTGTAGAGACAAATCTGTTGTAAACCCTAGGGGTAATGTAGTCACTTCCTTAGGATGAAGCCGTGGGCTAAAAATATGGGGGCTCAGTAGGTAACATTTAACACTTTGAGCATTTACTGTTGAGCTCCTGTACACACAGACCTCGCTGGTTTTTCATCCAGAGTTGAATATATTTTGTGTTCCTTGTTCAAGCGGCGAAGCCCTGCTTCTTTGTGCTTTTTGCTTGAGCTCGCGTTGCATACCTCGCTAGTTTTTAGTTCACCGAAGCCTGTCTTGGCGAAGGGTGTTTTTCTCGCGAAGTGTGTTTTTCAGTGTGCTGTCGCTCTGTGTAACACGAGGCAAGACCTCGCTGCTTACTAGCGAAGCCCTGATCATATCCCGTAGTGCTTCTTGTGTCGAAGCCCTTAGCGTGGTCCGTTTTGTGTGCGTGTAGACCTTCGCGTACGAAGCCCAGCACCAGTTGCTGTCGCCAAGTACTTGGTCGAAGTCCTCAGAGGGCTGTCCACTCTTGCGAAGGGTGAAGTGCGAAGCTTGCTCGAAGCACCTCGTGTGCGGAGCCTGCACTGACTCAGCAGAGTAGATTTTCGAGGGTTGTCAGTGGAGCGAAGTCTTCTTGGCTTCGAACTTTTGTTCCTGCGAAGCCTGTGTTCGGAGCTGTCGAAGTACCTCCGAACCAGACCTTCGAAGGTTGTGTTCGAAGCCTGTTCCGCAGAAGACAGAACAGAACCGAAGGCTAAGTTTTAGCCCGAAATTTTAATAGCTCCCATTCACCCCCCCCTCTGGTCGCCGTTTCCGGTCCAACAGGAACAATGTTTATAAAGTAGGTTTTCGAGAAATAATTTCCTGTGGCTAATGGCTAGGCGGGTCTGTTTGGCTTCCTACAGTCAAGTCGGCTCTGATACCATCTTGTGGCGCCCCGATTTACCAAAATCGAGACATTATTGAATTTCATAAGAAAAACAATAATACAAGAGGTTCATCATGCGACAACGTACATACGACAGTATTCATGGTACGCAGACCGTATTTATTACATCAAAGTTTTAGTAAAAATAGTAATAAAAATAATTAAAAAGCGGCATGACGAACATCTCCTTCAGGATCTTTCTTCTCGACTGGGTCGCTACTCCAGACCGTCTTCATAGTAAGCATCCTCTGTAGGGTCCAACGGGTATGAGTACAAAAAGTACTCAACAAGCCACCGCAAATGCAAGTAATAATGCATGATAATAAACAAAGAAGGGTAATGGCTAACATTGCGGAAAAGTACAGTTTCAGTTATTGCATTTAGTGTAGTCACATTTTAATTATGCGGAAAAGTAAACTTGAACATCAACAACATCAACTAACTCGAGGAGTACGTTTTACCTCCTCGCACAACAGTCCTTACATGTCAATCCATCATGCACATACATATTCAAAGTAATCTAACTGAGGGATTGTCGCGCCCCGATTTAATAAATCAGGACTTTATTGAAATTCCATAGAAAATCAATAATACAAGACGTTCATCATGCGACCACGTACAGTACGGACAATCATTCACGGTTCGTAGACCGCATTAATACAAAAGTGAATAAAGGTGAAGAGAAACTAATAAAATAAGGGTCCTAGATGAACGCCTTCTTCCAGTCTCGCCTTGACTGGGTCGCTACTCCAGACTTTCATCCTCCTCGTAGTAGACGGGCTCTGATGTTGTAAGTCAACGGGGTGAGTACAGATGTACTCAGCAAGCCACCGAATGCAAATATAATGCAAGATAATAACAAGGGAGATAGTGGCTAATTTTTGCGGAAGCAGCACAATTGTAAAGCTTTAAATGAGAGCAATTTATTAGTACGGAAAAGTAAACATGTGCATGTGTATCATCATCTTCTAACTCGAGGGGTACAGTCAGCCCCACCTCGCTCAACAGTCCTTACGTGCCATGAATAACTCGAACATTCAAACAATTGTAAACTAACTGCGAGTAGTCACACAACCCGCCCTTGACCGTGGGCTCGGCTTTTCGAAAAGATTAAATTACTCTGATCAGAGATGTACCACTGTACCCACAAGGCACGCACTCATCACCTACACCGAAGTGTAACGAGATGACCCATCACACGGGAACTCGTGCCAAAACCTTCCATATAGTCCTCCCCGACTCAATAGCACCCTCTTATGGGTTTCATATGGTGTCCCGACGCATCGGAGCCCCACCATACTGTAGGACCGAAAGTAGCGACCAGAGGGGGGGTGAATGGGCGCCTAAAAAATTCTTTCGAATCAATGGCCTGCTCCCAACACCCAACGCACCTCAAATGACCAACAAGGAAAAATAAATAGATCAACGGAACCTAAAATGGTCTAGCCCAAAAAAAACCGGTGTCCTAAACAAAAAGACACCAACACAGTGCTTAAGGGCGGATTAACAGATTAAATAACTCATAGACATTTAATCAGACCAACAAACATGAAGATGATAAACAGTGAAGTTCCAACCGAAATAAAAACAGTGCATAGATTAAAGCACCAGATTCAATATCATCTGTTTAAAAAAACAGCAGATGAACCAACTGACAGCACAAAGATTAAATCAACAGATGAAATACATTCAGAAAAAAAAACTTCTTAGCACTATTACATCACATGCAACCGGATGTTGTGGAAAGCATTAAAAAACGAACAGCACGCAAACATTAATATAGATAGCAAGTTAAGTACATGATTAGGCACGTTTCCCTATGCAAGCTAGATTAGGAGATATACTCAAAGAGACGTGCAGCAACAATATTGAAGATCAGAAAAATTCATCACGGATTAATCTAGCATTTTAATCAAGAATTTAATTTCTACAGTGAACTTGTACCTTGATCCGCGTGCCCCTTGATTAGTTCATCCGGTCGGCTGCATTTTGCCTTGCAACCCGTGCCCGTGCACTTGCTGTTCACGCCACTTGACGCTGCTGCTTGTGCCCACAGAAGATCCGTGTGTGTGAAGTAGTGCTGCTAGCTGTGGCTAGGCCCTGCCGCTACGGCTTGCTGCCGCATGCAGCACGAAGGAGCAGCACTTGAGTGCTGTCCGCACACCAGCCAGGGACTTGACGGCCAAGCGGCCACGATGGCTTGCAGCACGGATGAGACGCGTGGAGAGAGGCAACAGCAGAGGGTGGAAAATAATGGCGGCGGTGGCGATTTCAGAGAAAAAGAACACGCCGGCGGCGGAGGAAGAACCCGGAAGAAGAACACAAAAAGTGACCCACGAATTTCAGAATTGGTAAAGTGATATTTCAAAAATGGGTGCCCTAACCCTAGGCTATTGGGGCCTATTTATAGGCAGCCCATTAAAAGGAAAAATGCAGAAATACCCCTAGGGTTTTTTACAGACGCTGAATAAAAATGGAAAAGACCGAAACGCCCTTAGGGTTTTTTACAGACTCGACTAACAGACTGTGGGCCTAAAGGCAAAATAGTAAAAACCTAAATAAAGGTAACTTGTCCTGATGCGGAGCTTTCGTAGCAGCTACGGCTTCGCCTCAGAACGGTCAGATCCGAGATCAGCGGTCGTCAGTTTTGCGCCGAAACTGACAAAGCGTCCACCGACTTCGCACCGGGTACCCGGATTGGGCCGGCCTGATTCCGCGGCTCCCTCAGCCCGGCAATCACTCGCCGCCCGTGTACCTGAGTCAATCCCGGTCAACAGTCCAGTGGATCCTCTGCTGCTCCTAGCCCATGTACCCGGATTGGGCCAGCCCGACTTCGCGGCCCCTCTGCCCGACAGTCGCTCGCTGCCCGTGTACCTGAGTCACACGCGGCCCAGACGCAGCAGATCATCTCTCTTTTCTGTCCTCTTTGACTATCGTTGACAATGACTCATCACATCTGGAGCCATGAGGCCCACGCTATTCAGCATGGCTCCTCAATCTCCCCCTTGATGAGTGCATTGTCAACACTTCTCTTCTTCAGCTTTCTAGTACCTGCAAGCAACTGTGGAAACACGAAAACAAAAACACAAGAAAACAAAGAAGAAGAAAATAAAGTAAAAGTTTAACCCTAATGACCAAAAACCGAACAGAAGCAAGATACGGTCATTATGGTTAACCAAAGGTAAAAGCTCAAAACGAGTGCAGTCTCAGAAACATCAACAAGGATATCAAAAGAGTAAGGACAAACGGGACAAAAAAAACTCCCCCTGAAACAAATCCCAGAGAAAGCCAAAACTCCCCCTTAAACTCTTATACCAAAATTTCTCCCCCTTGTTGACAAGTGAACTCATCAAGCACTCTAAAACGACACTGACTCCCCCTGAAAAGCAACTCCCCCTCAAAATATGCAATGAATGCAACTGGGGTGCAGGTGGAGTGTAGAAAGCATGCTTCTCAGATATGATTGACTGGAATTACAACATCTAACAAGTATAGCAAAAGACATACTGTCGAAGTCACATGGCATGATCAGTACAACAGATGATATCTAAAGAAAGTCATTAGCACGCATTTTTTTCAGTTTTTGCAAACAAAAAGGCATCACCACATTTTCCAGTTAACAAGCAAGGTAAAGCAAGAGATGCAGAAGCTAACTGATATCTACCAAGATAGGCATTGTCCAAAACAAAGTGCTTCAGCAAACTTGTTATCTTTTTAATTTTCAGGCTTTTTCATTTTCCTTTTTCATTTTTGCCAAGGGTTATTTGCATGTCAAACCTTATGCTAACCGACCAAGTCAAGCCTAGGCCAAAACTGGACCATCGGAAGCTTAAGACATTGGTCTTGGCATACACTACATTGTCCTAGTTCATACCAAAGTGCTATGGTAAGCAGTCTAGAACAATGCAATGCGACAAAGCAAACCCACTTGGATCTTTTCAACTCAAGCATAAAAGGGCATGGAATTTTCATTCATTTTTGATTATTTTTTTTATCATTTTATAGCATATTTTCCATGTTAAAGCATAAAGATGTCCAAGTTGCATATCTGCATCTATGTGATGAACTAGCTACAAGGCATGTAACAGATAGCAAAAGCACTCAGCCTACACATGCTAGTTACCAGAAGCAATGGTGATCATTTTTCAAGTTTAAAGTGTAAAAGCCATGCATATGACAGATATCAGACATATCAAGCGAACTGAAACAATGCATGATCATTGACAAGTAATCAAAAGCAAGTACTAGCTAGAATGAGTAAAGCAGATCAATCATATAACAGAAGCAGACTCAAAAGTGTGATATGTGAATATGTATGATATGAACACACACAAAAAGACTCAAGAAAAGAGTAAAGAAGAAAGAAATGAACTGACTCAAAATATCCTAAAAAGGATACACAACACCCAAATCCCCTCGTAAACGCTCAAATGTAGACTGATCTAGGGGTTTGGTGAAAATGTCAGCCAACTGATGATGGGTATCAACATGAACAAGGTCAATGACACCTTTCTCATATTGATCCCGCAAAAGTGAAAGCGCACATCAATGTGTTTGGTTTTTGAATGAAGACATGGGTTTTTCCCTACACTAATTGCACTGGTGCTGTCACAAAACAAAGGAACTCTGGTAGGAAAGAACAACCCAAAATCTCTCAGAGTGGAAATCATCCAAACCAACTGTGAGCAGCAGCTAGCAGCAGCTACATACTCAGCCTCTGTGGTCGAAAGAGCAACTCCAGATTGCTTTCGAGAAGACCAAGAGACAAGAGAAGAACCAAGAAACTGGCAAGTACCGGAAGTCGACTTGCGATCCAACCGGCACCCACCAAAGTCAGCGTCCGAAAAGCCAGATAAATCAAGAGAAGATGATGCTGAATAGTAGAGACCAAGATCAGGCGCATAAGTGAGATACCTGAAGATGCGCTTGACAGCTTGCCGATGAGACGCGCGTGGTGAAGACTGGAAGCGCGCGCACAGTCCCACGGCGAACTGTATGTCTGGCCTCGTCGCCGTCAAGTACAGCAGCGAACCGATCATCCCTCGAAACTCTCTCTCGTTGACCTTGACGCCGCTCTCGTCCTTGTCTAGGCCCCCAGATGTACCCATTGGGGTCATCTGAGGCTTCAGCTCTCCACCAAAGTCGAATTTCTTCAACATGTCTTGAGTGTACTTACCCTGGTGGATGAAGGTGCCGTCCTTGGTCTGCTTGATCTGGAGCCCTAGAAAATACTTAAGCTCACCCATGAGGCTCATCTCAAACTCGCTGTGCATCTGCTCAGAAAACTTGGACACAAGATCGTTAGTAGTACCGCCAAAGATAATATCGTCCACGTATATCTGAGCAACTAAAAAATCTGAAGCATCTCTGAGCAAGAAGAGAGTCTTATCCACAGAACCCATCACAAAGCCCTTCCCCAACAAAAACTGCTTTAACCGGTCATACCAAGCCCTGGGGGCTTGCTTTAACCCGTATAAAGCTTTCTGCAGCTTAAAAACATGTCGAGGAAATTTGGGGTTCTCAAAACCGGGGGCTGCCTAACATAAACCTCCTCCTCTATGTACCCGTTCAGAAAAGCACTCTTGACGTCCATTTGAAAAAGCTTAAAACCCTTCGAAGCGGCAAAAGCTAAAAGAATGCGAATGGACTCAAGACGGGCAACAGGAGCGAATGTTTCTTCAAAATCAATACCTTCCTTCTGGCAGAAACCCTGGGCAACTAGTCGAGCTTTGTTGCGCACCACAACCCCATCTTCACCTTGCTTGTTCTTGAACACCCACTTGGTGCCTATGGGGTTGCATCCTGGTGGCAGCTCTACTAGAGTCCAAACCCGATTGCGGACAAAATTCTCAAGCTCTTCTTGCATGGCATTAATCCAGTTCGAGTCAGAAAGAGCATGAGAAATGTCTCTGGGCTCAAAAGATGCAACAAAAGCAGATTCAGCAAACACAGCAAGAGAGTCAACAGACGAACGCAAGGTTCTTGAAGACACATCATCGATGATGAGCTCTGAGGGGTGATTACGCTGAACTGCTCGGGATCCCTGGTGATCTGAAGTCACCTCACCGGAGTCAGCAGCTGGCACCTCTGGACTCGACTGAGGGGGCTCGATCGAAGTGGAAGAAGTGATCAGAGGTCCGCCCTCGTCCTCAGTCGAAGTCTCAGAAGGTGTGGGCTCTGCAGGAGGTGCAGAAGGCCCACCCTCATCAGCAGCTGGAGTATCCTCATCTTCCTCGAAGATGGACTCTCCGAGCTCACCATCACCAGAAAGCTCAAAAGAAGGAGTTAAAGAAGGCAAGGACTCATCAAAAGAAACCTCGCAAGTCTCGACAAGCTGCTGGGAGTCGAGGTTCCAAACACGGAAGCCTCGACAATGCAAAGCATAACCAAGAAAAACTCCATCCCAGCAACGAGACTCAAATTTGTCCAAATGCCCTCCCTTCTTGAGCACAAAGCACTTGCAGCCAAACGCTCGCAAGTGGCTCACCTTGGGCTGTCTACCAAACCGCAACTCATATGAGGTCTTACTTAGGTAAGCTCTAAGAAAAATGCGGTTGGCCAGATAGCAAGCCGTGTTCATGGCTTCAGCCCAAAAGCGCCTAGGAGTCCTGTGCTCATCGAGCATCGTCCTGGCCATCTCGACTAGCGTGCGGTTCTTTCGTTCCACAACGCCATTCTGTGGGGGAGTGTAAGGAGCAGAAAACTGATGGTCAAGACCCTGATCACTACAAAAGCTGACGAACTGAGAGTTCTTGAACTCAGAGCCATTGTCGGAGCGAATTGCTCGCATCCGACCATTGTTCTCATTCTTCAGCTTCAAAATCAGGTCATGAACAAAATGAAAAGTTTCATCCTTAGACTCTAAGAAGAAAACCCACGAGAATCGAGAAAAATCGTCAACAGTCACAAGTGCGTACCACTTCCCACCGACTGAGCGTACCCGAGCTGGACCGACAGTGTCCATATGTAATAGCTCGCCCGGATACGAAGTCATCACCTGAGTCACAGGTGAGTGAGAAGCGGCAACCATTTTCCCGTGACGACAGGGATGGCAAACTAGATCCTTCTCCATCTTAAGCTTGGGCAATCCTCGGATGAGGTCCATAGAGCTCAACCTGACTAGCAGGTCAAAACTCAAATGGCCTAACCTCCTATGCCACTTCCAGAGCTCAGAAGAAGATCCAGCAATTAAACAGCGAGAAGGGCCAAAAGAACTAGAGAAGTCAATCCGAAAAACTTTACCGAAAGGTAATATCTGGCAAATCAAAGACCCTCTAGAATCAAACACAGAAGAATTGCCCTTCTTAAAACGCACCTCCAAACCATCCTCAAGAAGTTGCGAAACAGAAATCAAATTGAAGTTCAAGTTTCCAACCAAAGCAACGTTCTTCAAAGAAAAATGGTCTGAAATGAGAATTGAGACAATGCCACTTACTTTCCCTTGACCACTGTTCCCGAAAGTGATGTACTCTTTGGAGCTCGGGGGAGTGAGACTGGAGAACCATCTGCGATGTCCCGTCATGTGGCGAGAGCATCCTGAGTCCATAATCCAAACGTCCTCCAGTCCCTGATCCTGCACAATCAGTGGTTGTAAGTGGGAGCAAATGGTCCGGCACCGGGTTTAGCAAACGAGCTAAACCAGTGTCGAGCCATCTGCTCAAAAGACGGAAAGCAGAAATCATCAGAAAAGTTTGGACCAAAACGCGGCTCAAAGCGCGGTCCTCGGTTCTGCCTAAAACCTCGGATACGAGGTCCAGGTCCGTAGCCAAAACGGCCTGGATCTCTACCGGAACGAGCACCACCATCTGGAGCACGGGCATGAAAGCCGTCTCCTCTACCACCACCTACACGACGCGGCCTGGCCTCCAGCCTCTCCCCGCGTCGAGGAACACGCAGTCTACCACCCTGCTGGTAGAACTGCTCCTGACCACCACGAGCACGCTCTGCTCTCTCAACCCGCTTCCTCCTGAAGCAAAACTCCGCAAGATGCCCGTCTCTCTGACAGTACTCACAATGATAGGTGGGCTTCTTGGAATGTGGTTGAGGCTTGGGGTTCTTGGGCTTAGTGGTGTTTGGTGTCGGTT
This sequence comes from Zizania palustris, assembly GCA_019279435.1. Classification (NCBI taxonomy): domain Eukaryota; kingdom Viridiplantae; phylum Streptophyta; class Magnoliopsida; order Poales; family Poaceae; genus Zizania; species Zizania palustris. Next base: position 83,419,713 of record JAAALK010000289.1, on the reverse strand, counting down.
TCTTGGGTTGAGAGGGTCCAGGAAGAGAGTCAAGAGAAGTGTGGAGGAGTTTGGGCTTTGGAACCCAGATGGGTTTCTTGGGTGGAGCTTTGGGTGGTTCATGGATCACTCCATCCTTGGGCTGACAAGCCTGGGAAGACTCAGTGGAATGGGTCTTGGGATATCTCTGCTCAGGAGTCATTTTACTCCACTCCACTGCCCGGCTAATGGCACTCTCAAAGTCAGCCTTGGTATAGGTGTAACCTACCCCAAACCCATCCTACCTCTTGAACTGCTGGATCATCATGCCGAGCTGAGGCTCTCTGGCACTGATCCAACTCAGGATAGAACGGAGGTAAAAGTTCTCATTCTGAGAATCAGCTAGCTCCTCTCTCAAGGATGCTAGTACCTCCACCTGAGACAAGCAGGTCTCACACTCACTATATACCTGGACAGACTTCTCGGCTTTCAGCTTAATCAACTCAAGTCTAAGAGACAGACAGTTCTCACAGACAGTGGGTGGAACTGACAATGTCTCAAGCTCTAGCCTAGTCTGTGCTAGCTCAGCTCTCACTCTCTCCAAATTACCCAGATGCTCATCGCCCTTGGCTTTCTGCTCAGCTAAACTGGCAAGATGAGATGGGCAATCAGCACAGGGTACGACGACAGTGGCTTGAGCATCTTTCAGCTCCAGCTGAGCGCTTTCAAGCTCAGTGGCCAAAGCGTCCCTCTCATCAACCCTTTTTGTGTACCTGGACTTCAGTGTTGACAGGTCACACAGAAGCACCTCACACTTTGGGCACTCACTGCTATCACCCAAGCAAGGGAAAGAAGATAGACTCTCAATTCTGTCGTTGGCCACGGCAAGCTCACTCTCTAACTCATCTATCCTCTTCTTAGCCCCCCTAAGCAGTTTATCCCGATACTTTAACTCCTGACGATTGCTTTCAAGTAAGTCAACGATTTCGCGTTCATAAGATGATACCTTTTCATTGTCGTCGTCGGAGTCATCGGTGGAGCCCTTCTCTTCCTTATCCCCAAGAGCCATTGAGCAGAAACTCTTGCGGGATCTTCGGCGCTGATGTGAGCGGCTCTTCGGTCTGTCACCGAAGGCCATGAAGCAAAGGCCTGCTGGATCGTCCTTGTCCTTCCCCTTCCTGATGATGATCTCCTCATCGCTCGAGCTCGATGAAGAGGAAGAAGATGTGGACCGCTTGGAGTAGCTCTTCTCCATCTCAGCGAAGAAGGCCTTGTCTCGCTTTTTGTTCTCTCGCCGGTAGTCCTTCAGGGCCTTTCTGAAGAATCTGGTCTTTGGCTTGCCCTTGTTGAAGGAGGAGCTGTCGTGCTTGCCGGAGTCGTGGAAGCCACCACCGGTGCCCTTCTTGTGGCCATTGCGCTTGGGGCAGTCGGCGATGAAGTGTCCTGGATCACCACACTCAAAGCATCCGGTCTTTGTGCCGTGTCTTTTGAACATCCTCTTATCATAGACACGACGCACCCGGTTGTTAAAAAGACACAAATCATCATCTCCCAACGACTCAAGCTGATCCTCAGTGATAGACATCAAGGAGAACCCAACACAACTCACAGAAGAGGGATCAACAGAAGGTGTAGCAAGGGCCAGAGACTTTGATCCAGAGCCAGTGAGATTTGATCTCAACTGGGTATCAACCTCGGTGGCCTTCAGTTTGCTAAACAAATCAGAAATGGTCAAGGTATCATAAGAAGTGCTCTCAATGATAGAGGATACCTTGATCTCCCAGATCTTTGGGTCCAAGGTATGAAGAACCTTGAGCGCCTGTTCATGATCTGAGACCAACTGAACACCCTCAGCCTTGTTGTCCCGAAGCTTGTTTATGATCGACTGAAAACGACCAAACAATGCTTCAACAGATTCACCCGGCTTTTGTGTGAAGTTCTCGTACTCACGCCGGTAGATCTGATAGAGCCGAGCCTTGACCTGAGTTGTCCCCTCATGGTGTGCCTGGAGGGTAGCCCAGATCTCTCTCGCAGTGGAGAGATGGCTCACACGCTCAAACTCAGTGGGACCTAAACCAGAAAACAAGATGTTCACCGCTTTGCTATTGTTCACATGCTGGGCGATGATACCAGGAGAATCACGCTCAGCAACTGGCAATATGACAAACGTAGCGTGAACGCAAATGTCCCAGATGTCCGAGCTTTGGCTCATGAGATAGGCTCGCATGCGAGTCTTCCAATAATTATAGCCATAAGCTTCCAAGGACGGGACCTTACCAGGAGACGTCATGATCACTACTGGGGTTTAGAACCGGTTAAGGTATGGAAAAACCCTAACCAGGCTCTGATACCACTTGTAGGACCAAAAGTAGCGACCAGAGGGGGGGTGAATGGGCGCCTAAAAAATTCTTTCGAATCAATGGCCTGCTCCCAACACCCAACGCACCTCAAATGACCAACAAGGAAAAATAAATAGATCAACGGAACCTAAAATGGTCTAGCCCAAAAAAAACCGGTGTCCTAAACAAAAAGACACCAACACAGTGCTTAAGGGCGGATTAACAGATTAAATAACTCATAGACATTTAATCAGACCAACAAACATGAAGATGATAAACAGTGAAGTTCCAACCGAAATAAAAACAGTGCATAGATTAAAGCACCAGATTCAATATCATCTGTTTAAAAAAACAGCAGATGAACCAACTGACAGCACAAAGATTAAATCAACAGATGAAATACATTCAGAAAAAAAAAACTTCTTAGCACTATTACATCACATGCAACCGGATGTTGTGGAAAGCATTAAAAAACGAACAGCACGCAAACATTAATATAGATAGCAAGTTAAGTACATGATTAGGCACGTTTCCCTATGCAAGCTAGATTAGGAGATATACTCAAAGAGACGTGCAGCAACAATATTGAAGATCAGAAAAATTCATCACGGATTAATCTAGCATTTTAATCAAGAATTTAATTTCTACAGTGAACTTGTACCTTGATCCGCGTGCCCCTTGATTAGTTCATCCGGTCGGCTGCATTTTGCCTTGCAACCCGTGCCCGTGCACTTGCTGTTCACGCCACTTGACGCTGCTGCTTGTGCCCACAGAAGATCCGTGTGTGTGAAGTAGTGCTGCTAGCTGTGGCTAGGCCCTGCCGCTACGGCTTGCTGCCGCATGCAGCACGAAGGAGCAGCACTTGAGTGCTGTCCGCACACCAGCCAGGGACTTGACGGCCAAGCGGCCACGATGGCTTGCAGCACGGATGAGACGCGTGGAGAGAGGCAACAGCAGAGGGTAGAAAATAATGGCGGCGGTGGCGATTTCAGAGAAAAAGAACACGCCGGCGGCGGAGGAAGAACCCGGAAGAAGAACACAAAAAGTGACCCACGAATTTCAGAATTGGTAAAGTGATATTTCAAAAATGGGTGCCCTAACCCTAGGCTATTGGGGCCTATTTATAGGCAGCCCATTAAAAGGAAAAATGCAGAAATACCCCTAGGGTTTTTTACAGACGCTGAATAAAAATGGAAAAGACCGAAACGCCCTTAGGGTTTTTTACAGACTCGACTAACAGACTGTGGGCCTAAAGGCAAAATAGTAAAAACCTAAATAAAGGTAACTTGTCCTGATGCGGAGCTTTCGTAGCAGCTACGGCTTCGCCTCAGAACGGTCAGATCCGAGATCAGCGGTCGTCAGTTTTGCGCCGAAACTGACAAAGCGTCCACCGACTTCGCACCGGGTACCCGGATTGGGCCGGCCTGATTCCGCGGCTCCCTCAGCCCGGCAATCACTCGCCGCCCGTGTACCTGAGTCAATCCCGGTCAACAGTCCAGTGGATCCTCTGCTGCTCCTAGCCCATGTACCCGGATTGGGCCAGCCCGACTTCGCGGCCCCTCTGCCCGACAGTCGCTCGCTGCCCGTGTACCTGAGTCACACGCGGCCCAGACGCAGCAGATCATCTCTCTTTTCTGTCCTCTTTGACTATCGTTGACAATGACTCATCACATCTGGAGCCATGAGGCCCACGCTATTCAGCATGGCTCCTCACATACCCCCCCTTGAGCCTCGTCGGTACAAGTCGCCCGCAGGCTAGCCCCTTGCCCCCTCCTCTATGGTGCATCGAGCCGGAGTATTCCATACTTCCAGTTAGGACTTACCCATTAGACTTGTGGTTGGTACGGAAGTGCTTTGCAACAGATCCCGCAGACCGGTCCTTATAGTGCCCCGGGTGCGACAAACCAGTGCCCGAGCTTGCACCCGGAACCCACCATACTTATAACCTAGCCAACTCCAACAGAGTCCAGAGACGAGAATAACAGGGAAATTCATATACAGAATCCAGCTATCTACGACTCATTCTTTTTATCCTATAGCAGTTGTGCCGGTACATTGGGCACTAGCTAATATTTTTATAGTAGAGTGACAAGGAGTTAAGGCTCAATAAGCATGGCTTGGGTTTGCACACAAGGACAGGGATCTATTAAATATAAGTGTAAGGCTTGAGTATTTGTCTAATGCAATATTAACCTATGGGTTATAGCGATAAGTTATTAAAACATGGGCTCAATTATGATCAACTGTTTCCACAGAGATGGTCGATGACTTGCCTTGATCAGCAAAGGGGGATGGAGGAACCTCGGGGTAGAACTCCTGCTCCTCGACGAACTCGTGGTCTTCTCGATACGGAAAAATAAATAATACATTCAATAAACAGATAAAAATCACCAAATAGAAGAACATACATAGTTGTGGGTGTTTTTATGTGAAGTCATATTTTATTATTCTGAGTTTTTACATAAAACAGTGAAGTTTATCTTTTTAGGATTTTTCCTAATCTATTTTCTGTATTATTAATTTTAATCCTAAGGGATTTTTATTCATTTATTTATTAATAATATTTTGGGTAACAGGAACATACTGTTTTTATTGCATTAATGTGTAGAGAATATTATTCTGGATTTAACAAAATTTGAATGGTGAAATTTGGAGTTAAATTGAGCAAGATATGAATTTTCAAAGTTTAAACTATTTTCTGAATTTTATTTAAAACCAGAAATCAGCCTCTGGTCCACGGTGAACCAGGTTCACCGTGAACCTGTGACTGTGCGCGTGGACCCGAGCGACCTGGACCGTTGGATCTGGATCCAGCGGCCAGATGCGAGGCGGGAGGTTTAAATGAGAATGGACGGTCCAGATTAGAACGTGGCGAACGGGTACGCGTGGACGCACCAGATCGCTTCGGGGTTTTAAGTTACGATCAACGGCCGTGAGCGTGCGATACCGCTTTGACCCGATGGACGCCCCAGATTAAGTCAACGGGGGATCTAATCCCAGCCGTCCACCGCAGATCGAGCGACCGAGAGCCCGTACGGCACGGCACGCGTCGGAGGGGGTAACTACCCTTCGTCTCCGGCGACGGCGGGGCTCGGTTGAGGCCACGGCGGCGGCGGCGAGCGCCTACGTGCCTAGCTAAGGCCAGAAATGGAATGCGGGGTGTACGGCGGTCACGATGGTACCTTCGGCGGCGAAGGTGGGCGACGGACGGCGACGACGGCGAGGGTAGACGGTGAGGTCTCATCGGGAGCTCGACGGCGACGGTGATCCGGTGGTCTTCACGACTAATGGAGGCGTGGCCGAGGACGGGTGGACGACGGCGGACCCGATGGGGGCGGTGGCTAGGGCAGGGGAGGTCCGAGGCGACGGCGATCGCTCGCCGGAGGCAGAGCAGTGGAAGAGCTCGAAAACGTGGCAACGGCGCTCGGGAAGGCTTCGGCTAGGGCTTTAGGTGGTGTGGCTGAGGGCGGCGTGGGCGAGGGTATTTATAGGGTCACCGGCGGCGGACAAATGGAAGGGAATCTGAGGGTTTCCTTCCCTCTCCGGCGAGCTTCTATGTGCGCGGGTACCTGCCATCCGAGGCGAAAACGCGTGGGGATAAGGAGGAAAGCGATCGCCGGAGTTTGGCAAGCCATGGCGTGGGCCCAGATCGGCGATTGACGGCTGGCAGGAGCGATTTCGCCAGGGGGGTCTCGCCGGCGATGGAAAGGGGGATCCCTTTCCATCGGGGAAGAAGCTTCCGACAGGTGGCCCCCACCTGTCAGCGAGCGAAACCGAAAAGGAAGGGCCGACAGGCGGGCCACGGTGGTCAGAGAGAGGGAGGCGGAGGTGTGAGACTGTCGTGTGGGTCAGGCGGGGCGCGGTGGGAGAGAGGGAAGCGGGGAAACGCGCCGACAAGCGGGTCCCACACGTCAGTGGCTATCGCATGGATTGGGCCGGGCTCAGGGTGGTTTGGAGGTTGAGGCCCGTTAAGGTTTTAATATGTTTTCTGATTTAAAATAATTCCAGTAATTCATTTATTTGATTAAGGGTTGAATCACTGTTTGATAAAAATTTGTAAAAATTCCTAAAATTATATTTTGGTCTCTAGTTCATCTCATAAATTTTTCAAGTCCAGTTTTTGAGTATTTCTCCCTGTTTGGTTTTATTTGGGTTTTTTTGTGAATTTTCCTTTAATAATAAATCCAGAAATGATTTAAATAATATTTTTCTTTTATTTTAATCTTTTTAATTTCTGGGGTGTTACAATCCTATCCCCCTTACAGAGAATCTCGTCCTCGAGATTCGGATCCATTCTCGAATAGCTCAGGATGCTGTGCCTTGAGTTCATCTTCTTTTTCCCATGTAGCTTCCTCTACCGGATGATTGCTCCACTGCACTTTGCAGAAGCGGATTACTCGACTCCTGGTGGTCCTTTCTTTGACTTCCAATATCTTGACCGGCTTTTCCACATAGGTCAGATCCTCTTGGACATCCAACTGCTGAAGATCCACTTGCTCTGTGGGGACGCGGAGACACTTCTTGAGTTGAGATACGTGGAACACATCATGCACTCCAGTCAATGAGGGTGGTAGTTCTAACTGATAAGCTACTTCGCCTTGGCGTCGGATAATGGGGAATGGTCCAACATATCGAGGGGCCAACTTTCCTCTCATGTTAAACCGTTGAGTACCACGGAGAGGTGTAACTCAAAGGTAGACATGATCTCCTTCTTCAAAGACTAGGTCTCGGCGACGATTGTCTGCGTAGCTCTTTTGTCGTGATTGGGCTGTCTTGAGTCGGTCTCTGATGATCCGTACTTTCTCTTCAGCTTCACGAAGAATGTCTGTTCCGAATACTTGGGATTCACCGGTTTGGTCCCAAAGTAGAGGCGTTCTGCACTTACGTCCATATAGTGCTTCAAAGGGAGACATCTGAAGGCTGGCTTGGTAGCTGTTGTTGTATGAAAATTCAGCGTACGGCAAGCTCTTATCCCAAGTGGCTCCAAAATCCAAAACACATGCTCGAAGCATATCCTCTAATATCTGGTTTACTCTCTCTGTTTGTCCATCTGTCTGAGGGTGATAGGCGGTACTGAAATTCAATCTCGTGCCCATCTCCTCTTGAAGGTTCTTCCAGAAACGAGAGGTAAACTGACTTCCTCTGTCGGACACTATCTTCTTGGGCACTCCATGAAGACATACGATCCGGGCCATATATAGCTCTGCAAGCTTAGGGCCACTGAAGGTCGTCTTGACGGCTATGAAATGTGCTACTTTCATAAGCCGATCGATGATCACCCAAATAGAATCATACCCAAGTTGGGTCTTTGGTAATCCGGTGATGAAATCCATACCGATCTCTTCCCACTTCCATTCAGGCACTTTAAGTGGTTGTAACAATCCTGCAGGCCTCTGATGTTCAGCCTTTACTCTTCTGCAGGTGTCACACTCGGCGACAAACTGGGCAATCTCTCTTTTCATGCTGACCCATCAATAACGTTCTTTCAGATCCTGGTACATCTTGGTACTGCCGGGATGGATTGAGTATAATGTCTCATGGGCTTCTCTTAGGATAAGGGTCTTTATCTCAGGTTTATCCGGTACACATATCCGGGTTCCAAACCATATGGTGCCATTCTCGTCCTCTAAAAATCCTGGGGCTTTTCCTTGTCTCATGTTCTTCATAATGGCAGCTATATCCGGGTCTTCTAACTGAGCTTCACGGATTTGCTCGAACAAGACAGGTCGAGTCTCCAAGGTGGCTAGATATGCTCTGGTGGTCAATCCAAGATTCAACTTTTCCATCTCCCTACATAACAAGGGTGCGTGCTCTCGAATCATCATGGCTGTGCAATATCCCTTGCGACTTAAGGCATCAGCTACCACATTTGCCTTTCTGGGGTGGTAGTGAATACCCAAGTCATAGTCCTTGATTAGTTCCAACCATCGTCGTTGCCTCAAAGTTAAGGTCTGGCTGTGTGAAGATATATTTCAAGCTCTTGTGATCCGTAAAGATCTCACAGCGATTTCCAACCAAATAGTGCCTCCAAATCTTAAGGGCGTGCACCACGGCGGCTAGTTCCAAATCATGGGTCGGATAATTCAACTCATGAGGTCTCAACTGGCGGGAGGCATAAGAGATAACCTTCCCATCTTGCATAAGAACATATCCCAATCCTTGGCGAGATGCGTCGCAATAGACATGGAAGTCCTTACGGATATCCGGTAGGGTCAGTATGGGTGCAAACACTAAACGGGTCTTGAGAGTGCGGAAACTTTCCTCGCATTCAGGAGTCCATCCAAACTTCTCTCCTTTCTGCAACAACTTGGTCATTGGCTTGGCTATCTGAGAAAAATTCTCAATGAATCTTCGGTAATATCCGGCCAATCCCAGAAAACTTTGTATCTCAGATACGTTCGTGGGTGGCAGCCAATCCATAACCGCTTCTACGGTGGCAGGGTCTACTGCGATTCCTTGCGCAGAGATGATGTGTCCAAGGAACTTTACTTCTGCCGTCCAAAACTTGCATTTGCTGTACTTGGCATACAATTGGTGTTCCCTTAACTTTCCTAAGGTTAACCGGAGGTGAGCCTCGTGCTCTTTCTGGTCCTTGGAGTAAATGAGGATGTCGTCTATGAAGACCACGATGAACTTGTCCAAATACTCCATGAACACTTTATTCATCATATTCATGAAGAATGCAGGGGCGTTGGTCAATCCAAAGGACATAACCGTACACTCATATAATCCATAACGGGTAGTGAAGGCAGTCTTGGGTATATCCTCCTCTCGGATCCTTAACTGATGATAACCAGAACGCAAGTCGATCTTCGAGAATACTGTGGCTCCTTTTAGCTGGTCGAAGAGATCATCGATCCGAGGCAACGGGTACTTATTCTTGATTGTTACTTCATTCAAAGCGCGATAATCCACACACATACGCTTTGCCTTGTCTTCTTTCTTCTCGACGAAGATGACGGGAGCACCCCATGGCGACGTACTTGGTCTGATATAACCTTTCCTTTCAAGATCCTCCAACTGCTGCTTCATCTCAGCTAATTCATTGGCGGCCATCCGGTATGGTCGCTTGTAGATAGGGGTGGTTCCGGGCACCAAGTCAATCCTGAACTCGATGTCCCTCTTGGGTGGCATCCCTGGTAGATCCTCTGGGAATACGTCCGGGTACTCTCTGACTACTGGTATCTCCTCCAAGGTAATCTGATGTAGTCTTGTCCTTCCGGCCTTCATGCTCGGCATTTGGAATGTGACGATAGTCCCGACTTCATCAATCACAGTCACTTTTCTCTGGGCACATTCTATCACTCCTTGATGTTTATTTAGCCAATCCATCCCTAGAATGAGATCCAAACCTTGGCATTCTATTAGAATGGGGTCGGCCCAAAATATCGTGCCTTGGATTTCTACCCATACCCTTGGACTAAAGGAACAGGCGAGGGTTTGCTTGCCCGGGGTAGCTATCAATACTGGCCTGGGTAGTTCACTTATGTCCAGGGCATTATTTTCCACAAAAGCAGTTGATATAAAGGAGTGGGTAGCTCCGGTGTCAAATAATACCACTGCAAGCGATGAATGAACCATAAACTTACCCATGACAATCTCTGGTGCGGCCTGGGCTTCCTCGGCGGTGACGTGGTTCACCTTGGCGCGGACGGCGGGGTTGGAGGAGACGCCTTGAGCACGCTTGGGATGAGGGCACTGATGGGAGTAGTGTCCCTCCTGGCGGCAGTTGAAGCATACTACAGGCTTGCCATGCCTGTCTCTCAAAACTTCCGGCTTCTTGGCCGGGGCAGCTAGGACGGTTGGTGCGGCGGGAGCGGGACGAGGTTGGCTGGCTCCGGCATTAGCGGCTGGTGGCGCCGGACGATACACTGGGCGGGGGTGGTACTGCTGTGCTGGTGGAGGTGGAGCAAAACGGGGTCTCTGGGCCATGCCCTGGTTTTGCCTGAAGGCAATCATTCGCTTCTTCTTCAGGTCGACCTTGTTCTGCTGGGTCTCCTGCATGATAGCCTTGTTCACCAACTTTTGGAAGTTGGTGAAATCTCCGGAGATAAGCTGTAGGGACAGCTCATCCTTCAGTCCCCGGAGGAACTTGGCCTGTCTGGCCGCATCCGTATGGACCTCCTCAGGTGCGTACCTGGCCAGACGGTTGAACTCGTGCAGGTACTCTGTGACAGACCTGCTCCCCTGCTGCAGGTCTCGGAACTCTTGTTGCTTCTAGGCGATGATGCCGTCGGGGATGTGGGCGGCACGAAAGGCGGCCGAGAACTCTGCCCAAGTATGGGCGTGGCCCTCGGGCAGAGTCTCGCGGTGATTGTCCCACCATTCTGCGGCGGGACCATGAAGCTGGTGGGTGGCAAAGGCCACCCTCTCCTGCTCGGTGCAGGTCAGCAGATCGAGCTTCTTCTCGATAGCTCGCAACCAATCCCCAGCCTCCATGGGGTTGGTGGTGCTCGAGAAGGTCGGGGGGCGGACTCGGAGGAACTCCGAAAGCTGGGACGCGGGAGCGGGAGCTGGTGTGGCGGGTCGGGGCAGCTCGGGCTGTTGGTGGAGGCGGAAGAGATGAGTCTGCTGCTCCTGCATCTGCTGCTGCTGTTGCATCTGATTCAGTAGGGAAGCAACTAACTGGTTCTGTGTGGCCATCATCTCGGCCAGAGTGGGGTGGTTGGCGACCGGGGCTTGCCTTTGCCCGGTGGCTCCCCATTGTGGCAAGTTGTCACTCTCGCCTCCGTTCTGAGGAGCGTCGGAACCCTGAGTGTTGGTCATCTTGGAGTTTTCAAGGTAGACACATTTATTTTAGTGAACTTCTTTATATTTTATTTCAAAAGGGTATCGTTCTTGCGGTTACATTTATTGATTTCCTCATTCATGCCTTATGTTTTGACATGAATGCTAATACAAGCAAGCAAAAAATGAAAATAACAATCAACCGTAAAACTACGTCTACGGTAGCTCGGGGGACGGCTCGATCTCGGGCTCGTGGGAGACGGTCGGGGTCGAGGAGCTGGATGGTCCGGCGGGCGGTGCGCTGCGGGAGATCCTCTTGGGCCTCACAGTGGGGATCTGAAGGGGTTTCTTCCTGCGAGGCGGAAGAGGCGCGATCTCCTCTATGTCCTTCTTCAATTCTCTGAGCTGCTGACGGAGCTGGGTGTGGACCATGGCGCCCTGGCGTAGGAGCTCGTTCTGACGCCTCAACTCCTCCACCTCAAGGGTCAACAGAGGGTTCTGCTCAAGTTGTCGACGAAGCTCGGCATTCTCACGGGTCAGGTTCTCCGAAGTGTGGCGGTAGAAGTCGATGGTGTCGTGCTGGCTGTCTGCGTCGAGGACGGCCTCTGTGTGGAGGTTGTCCATGGCCTCCAAGAGTCTCATCGTGCGGGTGATGGCGGAGTTGCTCTGTGTGAGGGGGCTGATGTAGATGCTGCGGTGACTCCCGGGTGTGCGCATGGGCATGAAGCGGTAGACGGTGTCGCGGAGGTGGCAGTCGTATACCAGTCGAAGCTCGGCAAGGGACTGAAGAGCGGCTCGCTGGCTAGCCACCACGAATGAAGGTCCTCCAACTCCATGGGTGTAGAAGGGTGGCTGCGTGGAGGAGGGGCGGATCACAACCGTGACCTCGCAGTAGCTCTCGTTCGCATCGGGAAAGATCCCGTGGAACGCAGGCTCATGGGGAAACCCCAAAAAGTCGACGAGCACGCGAAGCTCGCGGATGAATCCAGCCTCGTCACGAAGAGTCCCGCTCATGGTGTGAACCGGCATCTACAAAAGAGAGAAAATTTTTGTGAAAACCTCGGAAGATGAGAGGATAAGCAGTGTTTGTAAGAAAATATAGTAAATATAGGTCCTAAGGTCAGGTCTGTTTGGCTTCCTACAGTCAACCTGGCTCTGATACCATCTTGTCGCGCCCCGATTTAATAAATCAGGAATTTATTGAAATTCCATAGAAAATCAATAATACAAGACGTTCATCATGCGACCACGTACAGTACGGACAATCATTCACGGTTCGTAGACCGCATTAATACAAAAGTGAATAAAGGTGAAGAGAAACTAATAAAATAAGGGTCCTAGATGAACGCCTTCTTCCAGTCTCGCCTTGACTGGGTCGCTACTCCAGACCTTCATCCTCCTCGTAGTAGACGGGCTCTGATGTTGTAAGTCAACGGGGTGAGTACAGATGTACTCAGCAAGCCATCGAATGCAAATATAATGCAAGATAATAACAAGGGAGATAGTGGCTAATTTTTGCGGAAGCAGCACAATTGTAAAGCTTTAAATGAGAGCAATTTATTAGTACGGAAAAGTAAACATGTGCATGTGTATCATCATCTTCTAACTCGAGGGGTACAGTCAGCCCCACCTCGCTCAACAGTCCTTACGTGCCATGAATAACTCGAACATTCAAACAATTGTAAACTAACTGCGAGTAGTCACACAACCCGCCCTTGACCGTGGGCTCGGCTTTTCGAAAAGATTAAATTACTCTGATCAGAGATGTACCACTGTACCCACAAGGCACGCACTCATCACCTACACCGAAGTGTAACGAGATGACCCATCACACGGGAACTCGTGCCAAAACCTTCCATATAGTCCTCCCCGACTCAATAGCACCCTCTTATGGGTTTCATATGGTGTCCCGACGCATCGGAGCCCCACCATACCCCCCCTTGAGCCTCGTCGGTACAAGTCGCCCGCAGGCTAGCCCCTTGCCCCCTCCTCTATGGTGCATCGAGCCGGAGTATTCCATACTTCCAGTTAGGACTTACCCATTAGACTTGTGGTTGGTACGGAAGTGCTTTGCAACAGATCCCGCAGACCGGTCCTTATAGTGCCCCGGGTGCGACAAACCAGTGCCCGAGCTTGCACCCGGAACCCACCATACTTATAACCTAGCCAACTCCAACAGAGTCCAGAGACGAGAATAACAGGGAAATTCATATACAGAATCCAGCTATCTACGACTCATTCTTTTTATCCTATAGCAGTTGTGCCGGTACATTGGGCACTAGCTAATATTTTTATAGTAGAGTGACAAGGAGTTAAGGCTCAATAAGCATGGCTTGGGTTTGCACACAAGGACAGGGATCTATTAAATATAAGTGTAAGGCTTGAGTATTTGTCTAATGCAATATTAACCTATGGGTTATAGCGATAAGTTATTAAAACATGGGCTCAATTATGATCAACTGTTTCCACAGAGATGGTCGATGACTTGCCTTGATCAGCAAAGGGGGATGGAGGAACCTCGGGGTAGAACTCCTGCTCCTCGACGAACTCGTAGTCTTCTCGATACGGAAAAATAAATAATACATTCAATAAACAGATAAAAATCACCAAATAGAAGAACATACATAGTTGTGGGTGTTTTTATGTGAAGTCATATTTTATTATTCTGAGTTTTTACATAAAACAGTGAAGTTTATCTTTTTAGGATTTTTCCTAATCTATTTTCTGTATTATTAATTTTAATCCTAAGGGATTTTTATTCATTTATTTATTAATAATATTTTGGGTAACAGGAACATACTGTTTTTATTGCATTAATGTGTAGAGAATATTATTCTGGATTTAACAAAATTTGAATGGTGAAATTTGGAGTTAAATTGAGCAAGATATGAATTTTCAAAGTTTAAACTATTTTCTGAATTTTATTTAAAACCAGAAATCAGCCTCTGGTCCACGGTGAACCAGGTTCACCGTGAACCTGTGACTGTGCGCGTGGACCCGAGCGACCTGGACCGTTGGATCTGGATCCAGCGGCCAGATGCGAGGCGGGAGGTTTAAATGAGAATGGACGGTCCAGATTAGAACGTGGCGAACGGGTACGCGTGGACGCACCAGATCGCTTCGGGGTTTTAAGTTACGATCAACGGCCGTGAGCGTGCGATACCGCTTTGACCCGATGGACGCCCCAGATTAAGTCAACAGGGGATCTAATCCCAGCCGTCCACCGCAGATCGAGCGACCGAGAGCCCGTACGGCACGGCACGCGTCGGAGGGGGTAACTACCCTTCGTCTCCGGCGACGGCGGGGCTCGGTTGAGGCCACGGCGGCGGCGGCGAGCGCCTACGTGCCTAGCTAAGGCCAGAAATGGAATGCGGGGTGTACGGCGGTCACGATGGTACCTTCGGCGGCGAAGGTGGGCGACGGACGGCGACGACGGCGAGGGTAGACGGTGAGGTCTCATCGGGAGCTCGACGGCGACGGTGATCCGGTGGTCTTCACGACTAATGGAGGCGTGGCCGAGGACGGGTGGACGACGGCGGACCCGATGGGGGCGGTGGCTAGGGCAGGGGAGGTCCGAGGCGACGGCGATCGCTCGCCGGAGGCAGAGCAGTGGAAGAGCTCGAAAACGTGGCAACGGCGCTCGGGAAGGCTTCGGCTAGGGCTTTAGGTGGTGTGGCTGAGGGCGGCGTGGGCGAGGGTATTTATAGGGTCACCGGCGGCGGACAAATGGAAGGGAATCCGAGGGTTTCCTTCCCTCTCCGGCGAGCTTCTATGTGCGCGGGTACCTGCCATCCGAGGCGAAAACGCGTGGGGATAAGGAGGAAAGCGATCGCCGGAGTTTGGCAAGCCATGGCGTGGGCCCAGATCGGCGATTGACGGCTGGCAGGAGCGATTTCGGCAGGGGGGTCTCGCCGACGATGGAAAGGGGGATCCCTTTCCATCGGGGAAGAAGCTTCCGACAGGTGGCCCCCACCTGTCAGCGAGCGAAACCGAAAAGGAAGGGCCGACAGGCGGGCCACGGTGGTCAGAGAGAGGGAGTCGGAGGTGTGAGACTGTCGTGTGGGGTCAGGCGGGGCGCGGTGGGAGAGAGGGAAGCGGGGAAACGCGCCGACAGGCGGGTCCCACACGTCAGTGGCTATCGCATGGATTGGGCCGGGCTCGGGGTGGTTTGGAGGTTGAGGCCCGTTAAGGTTTTAATATGTTTTCTGATTTAAAATAATTCCAGTAATTTATTTATTTGATTAAGGGTTGAATCATTGTTTGATAAAAATTTGTAAAAATTCCTAAAATTATATTTTGGTCTCTAGTTCATCTCATAAATTTTTCAAGTCCAGTTTTTGAGTATTTCTCCCTGTTTGGTTTTATTTGGGTTCTTTTGTGAATTTTCCTTTAATAATAAATCCAGAAATGATTTAAATAATATTTTTCTTTTATTTTAATCTTTTTAATTTCTAGGGTGTTACAGGGATGTCACGCAACCTGCCCTTGACCGTGGGCTCGGCTTTTCGAAAAAATTTAAGACTCTGATCAGAGATGTACTACTGTACCCACAAGGCACGCACTCATCCCAAACGAGATGACCCATACCATGGGAACTCGTGCCAAAACCTCGGCATGAAATGTTCCAAGCGATAACCACCCGCTCTAGGTTTCGCCGGCGCGCCGGGCCGCATCCCGGCTAACGTCGCACCCCCTTTTGCGCCACATTGGTACAAGTCACCCGCAGGTGCTACTTGACCCATCTACAAATGGTGGCCTCGATTTGGAACAATCCATACCTTAGTTAGGACTTACCCACTAGACTTGTGGTTAGTACGGAAGTGTATTGCAACGGATCCCTCAGACCGGTCCTTATAGTGCCCCGGGCGCTACCGACCAATGCCCTAGCTTGCACCCGGAACCCTCCATGCATTCACTCACAACCACAACTCCAACACCGACAGAATTCCATAGATAAGAAACAATGGGGATCATATAATAGAACCAGGTACTACGACTCATTTTTATCCTATAGCGATCGTGTCGATACATTGGACACTGGCTAATAACATTTATCATATGGTGACAAGGAGTTTAGGCTAGAGAGCATGGCTTGGGTTGCACATCAAGGTCGGGGGATCCTAAATAAATATATTGTAAAGGTTCATTGGACTAATGCATATATAACCTATGTGTTTTAGCGATAGTTTAATAAAACATGGGTCCAATATGCTCAAAAGATTGGTTTGGTGACTTGCCTTGTTCAGCGAAAGGCGAGGGAGGGACTTCCGGGAAGTATTCCGGCTCCTCGGCGACGTCGTAGTCTTTTTGATATAGTAAAGTAAAATAAAATGAACACAATATTCAATCAAACAATATAACATTACATGATAAGCACATAGGTCAAAGTTGGTTTGATTAAAAATAAAATAAATTCAATTGTTAAGGTTCTGTGATTTATTTCATAAATAAATTTTAAAGGAATTAAAAAGTTGTCCTTTTTAGAAAGGGGTGTTTAAATGTGATTATTGTCATATTAAGTTCTCAAATAAATTTGAAATGAAGAGTTCATGTTAATTTAATGGTTTTCAGTACATGGACAGAAAGGAAATAAATATAAATTTTTCTGAAGTTTAAATATTTGAATTTACTTTTTAACCCTAAAGGCATTTGAATATTCATTTGAATAAACATGAAATATCCAAAGTAAACCTACTGTTTTTTATTGCATAAACATGTAGAGAATAATATTATGAATTTTCTGAAATTGAAATGGTAATTTTTAGAGTTCAAATGCGCCAGATATGAATTTTACAAGTTTTAAACCTTTTCTGGAATTTATTTTCAAATTTAAACCCTCTCGGGTCCACGGTGAGCCAGGCCCACGGTGAACCCGCGCACTGTGCGCGTGCACCGAATCGATCTGGACCGTTGGATCTAGATTCAATGTGCGCAGGCGAGGCGGGGCGCTTAAGTGACAACAGACGGCCAGGATTAAAACGCGCGAAAGGGTACCACGTGGACGCACGAGATCGATCGCGGGTTTTAAATGGAAATGAACGCGCGAGATTAAAACGTAACGCTTTGACCAGATCCGACGGTGCGGATTAGATCGCGTACGTGGGCTCACACGCGCCATCCGATCGCGATCGCACGGTCAGGATCAGATCCGACACGGCACGGGTACTCGACCCATGCCGGTCGTCTTCTCCGGCGACGGCGAGCGGACCAGGGGCCACGGCGAGCGACTAGGGCCCTATCTAAGCCTAGAAATGGAAAGAGGACACTACGGCGGTCACGACGGTACCTTAGGCGAGGCGAGGGGTCGACGAAGCGTGGTCGGCGGCGAGGGTAGACGCGGAAGGTTCCTCGGGTACTCGACGGCGATGGTGATCCGGCGATCTCCTTGACCAACGGAGGCGTGGCCGAGGTAGGGGACGTCCTTGCGGTCACGACGGTGGCGGAGGCGCGGGCCGGGGTGGTCCTAGGCGACGGTGAGGGGTGGCCGGAGGCGAAGCAGGGGGAAAGCGCTAAAAGGCGAATGGAGGGCGCTCTGTTCGTTCTCGCGGCGATTGGGCGTGGGGGTCGAACGCGGCGGAGGCCAGGGGTATAAATAGTGGCGTCGGCGAGGGTTGCATGCAAGGAAAGCCGAGGGGGAGGTTTTACTCGCCGGCGAGGGCTCGGCCATGCACGGTCTCGCGATCCGGGGGCTTAAATGCGTGCCTTAATGCCCTTAAATGGCCGGCGGGCCTCGGGAAAGTTAATGCCAGTGTCGGTTTAACGGGAGGGGGAGCCGGCGAGCGGATCCGAGGCGAAGTTCTCGGCCGGCGGGATTTGGGGGGGTCTGGCGCGAGGTTGACGACGGGCCTGACGAGCGGGGGCCACTGGCCAGCGGGCGCGAGCGAGTGAACGGGAGGGCTGACGGGTGGGGCCACGGTGTCGGGTGCGCGCGCGAGGGAAAGGGTTCGGCACCGACAGGTGGGGCCAAGCTGTCAGCCTAAGGCGCGCGGGGTAACGGGCTGGGCCGGCTGGGAGAGAGAGAAGGGGGGAGGGGAGCCCATTACTGTTTTAAAGCATTTCTGATTAAAAATAATTCCAGAAATTATACTAAAATATTAGGGCTACTTCCAAGCTTGGTAAAAATTTATAAAAATTCTCAAAAATATATTTTGGTCTTAGGATCATACACAAAAAGTTTCACATCCTAGTTTGGCCATCTACTCTATGTTGTGGTTCAAAACGGTATAAAAGGGTATTAAAGTATTTTCAGAAATATATATTCCAGGAAATTGAATTTAGTAATATTTTTATTGTATTGAAAATTTGGGGTGTTACATGATCTAGTTGGTACGGTCGTCGAGGGTGGTGGGACTCACCTATTTGCCGGAGATCGAAACGATGCAGCCCAGCTCCAAGTGCCAAATCCTGTCGGGATTAACCTTAAAAAGTCAAGGGTGGCAATGCGCCGAGTAGTTGTTTGACAGATATGTGTTTTTAACCTAGCTAAGGGGTACATATTTATAGTCCGGAGACGTGTCATCCAACTATTCTATCTTAACCAATTCTATATAATCTTTATCTTCTTCTTACTTTTATCTCCATCGGTACTTCCTATCCGATCATGTTACACGTCATGGACGGACTTCTTTGATCATCTTTGACCGGATCTCTTTGACTTCTATTGACCATGTGACATCTAAGGTGGGCCCTGGGTTTTACCAAATCGGCGTCAACACAAAGGCAACTGGGATAACCTAGTTGGTGTCGTCGACACCAATTGTTGTCAATATATGACCCCCAAACTTCTCAGTTAGAAATGCTTCGTTGACACAAAGAATAAGACGACAATACTAGAACACCCGGATGCAAGCACCGAGTGCAAAGAATACTCGGTGCATAATCTTCACACCTTTTGAGAATATTGCATTCTTCTCCTGATATGTGTAGTATGTGCCAGGGTTGCACGCCTACACCATCTCTGTAGGACCGAAATAGGCAACTAAAGGGGGTGAATAGGTGCCTCAATAAATTCTTTCGAATTGACGGTCTTTTCAAACCACCCAATGCTCCTCTTAATATATAAGCGGAAGCAAATAAAATTACACAGCAAAATCCCAGATAAAACAAGTGTTGTCACTCTCTTGTCAGATATGATATGATGCGACAATTTGAGAGATCATAAGTACTAAAAATAATCTAGCCTTCAAAAACTAAATGATCATCGACAAAGTGCTCCAGATCGCTGAAACATGTCACCAATCTACGAACTCGACCGCCAGCAAGTCTCTACCGCTTTCAATCCCTCGAGTTGCCTTGTCACTTACACTAGCCTCCCTTTCGTTGACTTGGTCAACACACTGTCCCGATCATCCGTCCGTCCATGTCTTGCTCTATCTCCACGTGTACGCCTGAGATCTTCCTCAACTTCACCCAGCACCCTTGATCCTCTGGCATCAAGCTCCCCGCTTGACCCCGATCACCTATTATTGATAGTTGACTCGCATCTCAACCCTGCACACACTGAGACGAACAAAACATGAATCTACACACAAATACACATCTCAATGCACACCAATCCCTTCGGTGAACCCAAACAGGCACACACACGCCCAAACCCTGAACCAAGAAAACTTGTCAATAACTCATCACAAAGATAAAACCACAGTGCAAACCCTACTTGGTTTCATAATCTCCCCCTTGATGAGTGCATTGACAACTCCCGAAAGAAAAAAAGATGAATGTTGAAGTTCAACACACAAGTGACTATAAAAACTCAGAAAAGAGCAAAAACATGTCACTTGATTTTTTTTAAATATTCCCCCTTGACGAAAGATCCCCCTTCGACAGAAGCAAATACTATTTCTTCCCCTTTGGCAATGCAGACATCAAGGTGATAAAAATGGTGCAAAGAGATATGTGAGGGTGAATGTATATGCAAGCTTCTGAAACATGAATAACAATAATTACAGTATAAATCAAGCATTTGCCTTGAATATTGTAAGTACGACTTGATAAGCTGAGATGAATCATATCCAAGAAAAAGCAAGAGCAAGCATTTTCACGATTTAGCAAATAAAAGCATCACCACTTAGACTAGCATACTAGGCATGGTAAAGAATGGAATACATAAGCTAGCAAATACTAGCCAAATAAGCATGACCAAAACATGGAGCTTCAGCAAACTTGTAATTATCCAATATTTTCAAGTTTTTTTGATCCTTTTTCTTTTGATTTTAGTGTTAGGGGTTATTTGCTTGTCAACCTTATGCCAACCGACCAAGCCAAGCCTAGGTAAAGCAAAGACCATCAGAAGCTTAAAAACCAGTCATGGCATACTACACAATATCCCAGTTCATATCAACGTGCTATGGTAAACATTCTAGAACAAAGCAGTGCGACAAAGCAAACCCACCTGCATCTTTTCAATGTGAGCAAAAAAACCATGTATATCAATTTCATGACTTTTATCAATTTACATTACAAGATTTTCATGAAAAGCATTTAAATGTTCAAGTTGCATGTTAGGATCCAAGTGTAAAGAACTTAGCTACGAGACATGTAAAAGATAGCAAAAGCATTCAGCCTACTCATGCCAGTTACTAGACTAAGCAGTGATCATGTTTTAAATTTTCAGAATAAAAAGTCATGCTCATGACAGATATCAGACATACTCAACATAGCAAGATCATCATGATTAAAGACAATAATTCAATGGTATATACAATCAAGTGCATGTAAAAATAGTTAATCATATGATAGAAACTTATGCAATGACACACAACTCTCCCTCACAAGATGCCATAAGGATGATAAACACCAAGCTCTCCTCTCAAAAATGCAAAGCTAGAAGCATCAAGAGGCTTGGTAAAAATGTCAGTAAGCTGGTTCTGGGTATCGACATATCTCAATTCAATATCACCCTACACATTGTGGTCTCTTAAAAAGTGATAACACACATCAATGTGTTTGGTTCTAGAATGTTGTACTGGGTTGTTGGCTAAGCTATTGACACTCGTGTTATCACAGAAAAGTGGAACACCCTTAAAATCCAACCCAAAATCCCACGAAATAGAAACCATCCACAAAATCTATGAGCAACAGCTAGCAGCGGCTACATACTCAGCCTCAGCTGTAAACTGTGCAACGCTAGACTATTTGCGAGAAGACCAGCAAACAAGAGAGGAACCCAGAAAACGACAAGTACTAGAGGTATTTTTCCTATCAATTCTACATCCAACAAAATCAGCATCGGAAAAACCTCGAAGGCATAAAGATGATGATGCAGAATACCCAATGCCAAATTCAAGAGTGTGTTTTAGGTACCTCAGTATGCGTTTTACCGCTTGACGATGTGAAGCTCTTAGAGAATCCTAAAAACGAGCAAACAGATATACTACGAAGTGTATGTCTTGCCTCGTAGCCGTCAAGTAGAGGAGAGAGTTGATCATGCGTCGGAACTCCTTCTGATCCACCTCTTCTCCATCTTCATCTGGGTCAAGTGCTACTGAGGTAGCCATCAGAGTGGCAAGCGGCTTCACATCGCTCATGTCAAAGCGCTTCAACAGGTCCTTGGTGTACTTTGTCTAATGCACGAAAGTACCTTGTTTGCTTTGCTTGATTTGCAATCCAAGGAAGAAAGTAAGATCGTTCATCATTGACATCTCGAACTCCATGCTAATAGAATCAGTCAACTCATTCACAAGTTTATGAGAAGAGACACCAAAAATAATGTCATCACCATAAATCTGAACAAGGAGGAAATTTTTACCATGCTTCAGAGTAAACAGGGTTTTGTCAACAGAGCCCATTTTGTACTCATGCTCAAGCAAAAAGTTCCTAAGTCGGTCATACCAGGCCCTAGGAGCTTACTTTAGCCCATACAAAGTTTTGTAAAGTTTAAAAACTCTATGGAGTACTTGGGATGTTCAAAGTCTAGGGGTTGTCTAACATAAACATTCTCTCCTATGAAACAATTAGGAAAAGCACTTTTAACATCCATTTGATAAAAACTTGAAACCACGAGAAGATGCAAAAGCAAGCAAAATCCTAATGGTCTCAAGTCGAGCTACTGGAGCAAATGTCTCTCCAAAATCAACCCCCTCGACTTGAGAGTAACCCTGAGCAACAAGCCTAGCCTTATTTATTACAACAGACCCATCCTCCCCCTGTTTGTTTTTGAAAATCCATTTTGTGTCAATGATATGAATGTTAAGGGTGGATCTACAAGAACCCAGACAGACTTGGTTTCTATCAAAGTTTTCTAACTCTTCATGCATAGCATTGATCCAACTCGAATCAGATAAAGCATGACTAACATCTAAGGGCTCAAAAGAGACAACAAATGCAGAATCAATAAAATGAGCATGAGATCGAGTTACCCATTCATCTAGCTCGTCGATGATCTTCTCTGGAGGATGCATCTTCTGAATGTGATGCGGAGCTTCTTGATGAGATGAAGCCTCCCCCTCAATACTTGCCAAAGTTTGCTCGATGCTTCCCGAAGTCAATGTTTCAGGCCCTCTTGCTAATGTAGTGGATGCAGGGTCTGCTTCAGGGGTCGTCGTAGTGGGAGGTAGGGGATCACCCTCAAGCTCTTCAAAATCTGATAGATCTTCTTCTTCAAAGATGGTATCATTCGTATCCTGCTTACTAGCAAGCTCAAAAGAAGTACTAACATAGGGGGAAGACTCATTAAAAGTCACATCACATGACTCGGTGACTGTGTTAGTATCAAGGTTAAAAATACGATATGAATGACCATGAAGTGAATAACCCAAAAAGATACCATCAGAAGATTGCGACTCAAATTTGTCAAAATTACCACATTTTAGAATAAAGCACTAACATCCAAACACTCTCAAATGAGTAACTTTGGGCTTCCTTCCAAAACGTAGCTCATATGAAGTCAAATTCAAAAGTGAGCACAAAAAAGATCCGGTTGGAGATGTAACAAAAAGTGCTCATGGCATCAGCCCAAAACCTTCTAGGAGCCCTATGCTCATCAAGCATCGTCTTAGTTATCTCCACCAAAGTGTGGTTCTTTTTCTCAACGACACCATTTTGTTGAGGAACCCTTGGAACAGAAAATTGATGTTCAATGTCGTGCTCAAGGCAAAAGTCAACAAAGAAACTAATCTTGAACTCGGTGTCATTATCACTTCTGATTGCTTTCAATGCACCAGGGAGTTCAGTGAATAGTCTCAAAGCTAAGCTCCTAAAATGTGAAAACACTTCATCCTTGCTTGCAAGAAAGAAGACCCAAGAATAACGGGAGTAGTCATCCACCATGACAAGGACATACCATTTGCCACCTAAAGAACTAACCTAAGAAGGACCTATAGTGTTCATATGGAGAAGTTCTTCAGGTTGTTTAGTCATCACCACATTGAGAGGCAGCCACCATCTTTTCGTGTCGACAAAGAGCACAAAAGAGATTCTTCTCAAACTTGAGCTTGGGCAATCCTCGGATCAGACCTAGGGCACTTAGTCGAGCGAGCAAGTCAAAGCTCATATGCCCAAGTCTTCTATGCCACATCTAGAGCTCAGAAGAAGGTTTAGCAATAAGACAATGAGAAGAACCAAAAGACTCAGAAAAATCGGCTCTAAAGACCCTCCCTATTCTTGAAATCTTACAAACCAAAGCGCTAGAAGAATCGAGAACTTGTGAAATATCATGTCTAAAATGCACTTCCAAACCCTCATCAAGTAACTGAGAGTCTGAGATACAGAAAGCAAATTGTATCCCAAATCCACAACCAAAGCGACATCTTTGAGAATAAAATTTTCATTAATGCTAACCATACATGTGCCTTTCACTCTACTCCTTCGATTGTTGACGAAGGTGATTTACTCACGTCGTTGGGTAAAGGTGAGGCTGGAGAACCATGAAGTCTTCCCGGTCATGTGGCGCAAACAACTGAAATCCATGATCCACTTGTTCTCTAGGCCTTCGTCCGCTGCCTACACAAAATGAGAAAATCTCGAGTGCTCAGTGTTGGGGTGAGTGAAAAACTGACGTGGTATCCAGCACTGATAGACTCAAGATGTAGGCAAAGCAGTAGTAGACTATCTACGCACATGCTATGAATCATGATAAAAAGTGTGAGGTCTACCTAAATGGCGAGAGCCATAAAAACGACTAGGTCTCCTATCATGTCGAGGACCAAAATCACTAACACGTGGTCTAGCACCATATGAGTCACGGTGTATCCCACGATGGGCAAATCCTCTCATGTGAGCACGAGGAGCCTCAAGAAAGTAAGAACGAGAATGAGAGATAGGCTCATGTATACCAACAGGTGGCAAATACATGTCCCGTGTCTTCATCTCCCAAGAATGTCACTCATCCTTCATGCGACGAAAACAGAAACCAACAAAATGTTCCACCCTCTGGAAATATGAGCAATGAAAAATCTTTTGGGGTAGGTGCATGGGTCTTGGGAGAAATCCTCACGGGCTCTCTTGGTTTCTACTAAGGAGCTTTCTTGGGTGAAGGAGGTGTTTTCTTTGTAGGGTGGATGGGTTTTTTGGGTTTTTGTGGAGTGTCTTGCTGATCTCTCTCTTTCTCTAGGGTAGTGGGTGAAGTGAACACTATTTTGATCTCAATGTCTAGAGTGGTTCTCTCAAAATCCAACCCTAAAGCTAACCCTACCTTGTCAGCACACATATTGGTCTTGGCCAAGAGCAAATTCATCCTACCCTTTCCCTCGGTGCATTTGTTCACCACAGAAAGAAGGTATTCCTTTTTAGTCATGAGATTTTCAACTTGCCCTCTAGTAAAGCTAAGTTTGTCCTTCAGGATAATGCAGGTGGTACATTCAGGCTGCACATCCTTAGAACTCTCAACACACTCCAATCTAGCCTTTATTTCTTTAATATGCTTGTCTCTAAGTTTAATACTTTCAATCAGCAATGGGCAATTTGAACAAGCATCAGAAGTAAGAGGACTAGACTCCACCATAATGAGCTCTTTTTGTGCAATCTCAAGCTTATCAATAGTTTGAGCATGCACAAAACGAAGCTCGGCAAGCTCACTCATGACAATCAAGCAAGACTCACATTCAATATTATTTAACTTAGACTTAAGCATAGTATATTCAGTGGAAACAGAATCAAGTCTAAGTTTAAGTTATTTGTGTTCTCTAGCAGCTTTCACAAGTAACCTATCCTAACCAATTAAAGCATCATTCAATTACTGCCTTTAGATTCGGCTGTCGGCCATCGCCTCAGCCGTTGTGTTCGCCGCCCTCCCTTGCCGTCGTCGGAGAAGACGACCAGCATGGGTAAATTACCCGTACCGTGTCGGATTCTCCTTCGGCCGCACGATCCAAGTTGGACGACCATGATTAAATCACCGGTCGGTTTAATCTGGTTCGTCCATTCTGATCGAAGGGGTATGGAGCGATCTCGGTCGTCTGATTTCATTTAAATCTCTTCGCGCGTACTGTGGCTGCCCGATCTCGATTCGGCTCACGTGCATAGTGTGCGGGTTCACGGTGGACCTGGCTCACCGTGGACCAGTGGCTGTTTTAGAATTCAAAATAAATTCCAGAAATTGATTTAAACTTCAAAAATTCATAACTTCTTCAAATCAAATCCAAATTTTACCATTAAAATTTTAGAAAATTTATATTTTCAGTCTCTATATTCTTAGCCAATTTTTTTGACATGTTTGTACTGTTTATTATTCAAAATAAAACCAAAAACATTGTTTTAAACTTTAAAAATTTATATTTTCTCCATTTTAACTCCAAATTTCACCATTTCAATTCCAGAAAGCCTCTCTTTTATTTTCCTACAACTTTAGCCAATTTAATTGAAGTGATTGTACTGTTTATTTTATTATGTTTAATTGTTTGTTGTTCTCGTTTTGCGTGCCACAGAGATTACGACGCCGCCGAGGAGCCGGAGTACTTCCTCGAAGTCCCACCATCTCCCTTTGCCGAGCAAGGCAAGTCACCACCCCATTTTTGAGCATATTGGACCCAGTTTTTAATTAAATATCGCTAAAATCCATAGGTTATAATTGCATTAGTCCAATCAAATGCTCTACAATATATTTATCAGATCCCCGACTTTGATATGCAAACCCAAGTCATGCTATTGAGCCTGAATTCCTTGTCACCATGATACTTACTAATATTAGGAGTGTCCAATGTATCGACACAACTGTTATAGGATTAAAAACAAGTCGTAGATACTTAGATTCTGATATATGATCCTCGTATTTCTCTCACCCCCGGTATTCTGTTGGTCTTGGGATTGGCTAAGTGTGTTATCATGGTGGATTCTGGGTGCAAGCAAGGGCATTGGTTAGTCGCACCCAGGTCACTATAAGGACCGGTCTGCGGGATCCGTTGCAATACACTTTCGTACCAACCATAAGTCTAGTGGATAAATCTTAACTGGAGGTATGAGACGTTCCAACTTGAGGCACTATGTAGAGAGGGTCAAGTAGCACCTGTGGGTGACTTGTACCATGTGGCACAAAAGGGGGCGCGATGTTGGTCCAGTACGCTGGCGCACCGGCGAAACCTATAGTGTGTGTAATTGGGTTGGAGCGTTTCATGCTAAAGGTTTTGGCATGAGTTACTGTGACTTGGGTCATTTGGACACACTGTGGTGTGCGGGAATGAGTGTCTTGTGGGTACAGTGGTACACCTCGGATCAGAGACTAAATCTTTTCGAAAAGCCGAGCCCACAGTTAAGGGGGGGTGTGTGACATCCCATAGTTAGTATATGTTTGAGAAGTGTTGTATGTTGATTGGTCATGTAAGGACCGTTGAGCGAGGAGGGCTGACTGTACTCCTCGAGTTAGGAGATGTTGCATCATCCATGATTTAATTATTCAGTATGATTAAACTTGACTCACATTAAAGGCTGCAAAATAAAAATGTACTTTTTCGCACTTTAAACCATTATCTCTCCTTGTTATTACCTTGCATTATCATTACATTTCTTGGTGGCTTGTTGAGTACTCTTTAGTTATACCCGTTGGAAAACCCATTTCAGAGACGACATACTATGACGAGGATGGTCTGGAGTAGCGATCTAGTCAAGGACGCGATCCTGGAGAAGATGTTAATCTAGATTATTATTTTCTTAGTTTCTTTTATATTAACACTTGTGTAATAATATGGTCTGCGAACCACGAATGCTTGTCGTATGCGCGTTGTGAAGTCCTTCACCTTCTTCTCCTCCTTCTATTGCGGTTCATCCTCGTCAGAGCTTGACTCTTCACTTGAAGAAGTGTCGTTGTCGCTCAGTGCAGCCATCAAAGCTCTAGATGCTGCCTTAGCTATTGTCTTAACCATCTTGTCGCGGTTCTTCTTTAAGTAGGTCTTCTTGTCTCTCTTTTGGTGCATGTGCTAATTCTCATCTTTCTTTTTCACTTTAGGGCAGTTAGCTTTAATGTGAGAAAGATCTCCGCATTCAAAACACCCCCGAGAGCCTCCTCTCCTCTAATCCCATCTATCATTATAGAACCGGGTGAACTTCTTGACAATAAGAACAAGCTCCTCATCATCTAGAGTGTCCACCTACTCTTATGTGACAAAGACTAGAGAAGACAAGGCAAAGCCACCAGTAAAGACACAAGACCCAGAAGAATCCGATGCAATACCTCTAGATGAGGTGTCACTACTAGAACCAGAAACTAGTACCATGGATGGTGGTAAATAGTTTCCAAGTCCTTGACGAGATGCCTTGGTAATCTCAGTGGACTTCAGCTTGCTAAAGAGTTCATCACAAGTTAATGTGTCATAACTTGTGGAATTCTCGATGATGGATATCTTCACTTCTCGTATTCTACGATCAAGAGCATAGATAAGATTGATAGTCCTCTCATGGTCAGAATAAGCAAGCACTCCTGTTAAGTGAAGATTACTCACAATGGCATCAAAACAGGAAAACATGGCATCAATAGATTCACTAGGGCTCTACACAAATATTTGGTACTATTGGTTGTAAGTGCTTTGCCATCTAGCCTTGATCTGAGATGTGCCCTCATGAAAAACAGCCAAAGTGGACCAAATCTCCCTAGCAGTCTGATGGTGTTGCATCCTATTGAACTCATTTCTACTTAGGCTAATGAACAATATATTTCTAGCTTTGCAGTTAGCAGTATACTGATCTTTCTCAGCTTGAGTTGTGCGAGTCTCAGGGATGGAGTATTGTGAGTCCACAAGCTTCCAGCATGCAAAGTCTATTCCATCGAACAAAGGAATTTTGCTAACTCTGTTCATATCACCTACGGATCACAAAATCGGTTAAGGTCAACTGGTGATCTTAATCTGCTCTGATACCAATTGTAATACCAAAACGGGTGACTAGAGGGGGTGAATAGGCGCATCAATAAATTCTTTTGAATTGATGACCTTTTCAAAACACCCAATGCTCCTCTTAATGGATAAGCAGAATCAAATGAAATTACATAGCAAAATCCAATATAAAACAAGTGTTATCACTCTCTTGTCAGATATGATATGATGCGGTAATTTGAGAGATCACAAGCACTGGAAATAATCCATCTTTGAAAAATTGACTGATATCCTAAATGAAAAGACACCCAGAAAAGCACACAAGGCAAATCAACAACTACTCACAAACTAGATATACAAACCATCAAGTGCTAGGAAACATTCGTCGATCACAGGCATTTCATAGAGCACAAACTAAACATTCACGATACACATGAATTTAATTAAATGCTGAAAATAAATGTGCTCATAGATGATTCAACATACACTTGACATGCACTAGGATCACACAGATATATCAATGAATATGTATATAGCAATCTAAAAAATATAATACATGAGCCTATTGAATCAATCACAAATTAATCAACCAGATTAAATGCAAGAGATAAAATCCCAATAAATGAATTACCTGCACTCACTTTAGCAATAAAAGGATGCGTCATGTTCCTCTATTCCTCGCAGTGTGCGCACAACAGCTTCCGTACGGTGCCACTAGGAGGTCCCGCCTTAGTGCATCCCTTCGCCTGGCACTTTGCGTCCCCTTGCCGAAGACCACGCGGATCAGCACCGCTCCCGCACACTCCACCTCCCAATCGAAGAAAACCGGCAGGGCGCCAACTCTCGTGCCCACTGCACTGATCCAAAGGGAAAACTGACGAACCACCTCAATGCCAAAGTGCGCTCAGCGCCTTGCGCCCCTATGCGGTACAAGATGTCGATGGCTCTCAAAGAAAACCAAAAAAGACCGAAGGAGCGGCGAACTATCCTCAATAGGAATCAAGGTGAAACGATGGTGGATTCAAGAATAAACAATCTAGTGGCTGGAGAACGTAAAGAAGAATCAGGAAAATAAAACTGGTAAAATCAAAAGTGAACTCCGATTTTCATCTGAATGAGTTGCTAGAAACCGTAGGACTAGGGAGCCTTTATAGGCAATTAAAAATAGGAAAATACACAAATACCCCTAGGGTTTTTTACAGGCTCGAAGGCTCACAGGAATAAAAATATAAAATCCTATCTAAAGGTAGTCTGTCCTGATTCAAAGCTTTCGTAGCGACTATGACTTTTCTTCATAAAGCTTGGATCTCAATCCGACGGTTTTGAGCCAAAACTGACAAAGCGCTCCAGATCACCGACACGTGTCACCAATTCGTGAACTCGGCCACCAGCAAGTATCTCCCGCTCTCGATCCCTCGAGCCGTCTTGTCACTCGCACTGACTTCTCTTTCGTTGACTTGGTCAACACACTGTCCCGATCATCCGTCCATCCATGTCTTGCTCTATCTCCACATGTACGCTTGAGATCTTCCTTAACTTCACCCGACACCCTTGATCCTCTAGCATCAAGCTCCCCGCTTGACCCCGATCACTCGTCGTTGACTAGCATTTCAACCTTGCACACACTGAGACAAAAAAACAAATCTCCACACAAATACACATATCAATGCACACCAATCCTTTCAGTGAATCCAAATAGGCACACACACGCCCAAACCCTGAACCAAGCAAACTTGTCAATCACACATCACAAAGATAAAACCATAGTGCAAACTCCACTTGGTTTCTCAGTCTCCAAACAAAGAGGTAGGTTATGGTATGAGTCCTCGAATGTACCAAACCTCATTGCCAGTGCCTTTGCATAGTTGATTGTATACTAAAACCTTCTCTCTATGGCAAGTATTAAGGTCCGAGGTCGACAATCTCTAAGTATATCATCCCCGTAATATAATGTAACTTGTACTTAGATTCTTATGCCTAGTCACAACTGTATCAACTACGCATTTATATTGGACCACAATTGAGCACACCCAATGAATTCCCCACTTGGGTTTATGTGCATGAACTCTCCATGGACACTTAGAGTTCCCGCGCACGACATCATAGGTAGTAGTGTTTTATTTCTTAACTCGAAATGGCCGTCGCAATGACAATGACCATGCTTTCACGACATCTTGCACTGCATCCTTAGTAGGATACACAACACCCATGTGCACCTCATTTTGTGCATACTCCCAATGAGTGTGACGTCTATCACCGATAGCAAGACGATCAAAATCTTCTTCTTGCCACTCATTGAGAATCGGAATGTCGGTATCTTCATCGTCATTGTTCTCATCTACTACTTCATCTTCTTCATCGGAGTTCTCGTCTCCACCCTGCTCCAGAGCTTCCTTCAAATCTTCGTCCTCTCTCTCAAGCAACTCAACTACGTCCACTGTTTCCTCCCCTTCGTCAGCCTGCCCTCCAGCAACCCGTTGTACATTTGGAGTTGGAGCTACTACATACGTCTCGGGGATATCCTCATAGAGTTGGCTACTCTCACCAACCTCTAATTGTACACCTGACTGAACAACTTGATCCGATGTTGTGTCTACATTTAGAATGACATGAAGAGTGAAGTAGAATAGCAAAATTCATTCCCAACTTTTTTCTAAAGCCCTTTTAACACACCCCCTCCACATGTTGCTCGAGGTAATAGGAGCCATCTCCCAAAAGAATCCTTGGGGCACACGTCTGCAACGGGTATACAGATGCAAATCCCACTACTCCATATCTAACCGAAAATACCATATATCCACTTTTTAATATTGGAAATTTCACGCTCCTCCACCCAACTTAAACTATTCTCGGTATATTGAAAACTACTAAGATCAACACCGTCTTGACCAATAACTAGTTGTCTATCTCCATAGTAAATCCTAAATGATGTTCTATCCATAATGCCTGAAAACATTAAGTTCAACACAATTACGTTCTATCTAAAGTAAAGCACCAAACATTATGACTAAAAGGAACAAATATTTACCCAATTGTACAAATCATCAAGCTTTTCATATTACAATACTAATTACACTAGAATTGTCTTTAAAACATGTATAAAACAACCCTAATTTATATCTAAATTAACCCTAAATTATCTCAACAATTATCATACATTATGTAGAAAGCACATGTAAATTTAATGTAACGATACTCATTACAATGGTTTTTAAGAAAATGCTACATTACTCTGAAATTTTACTTAAAGTATAATCAAATTACTTCTAAACTACTACGAATCTACTATTAAATTATTTTAAAAGTACTACTAATTTTTTCTAAAATATTACACAACTACTATTTAAATAATACTTAAATATTAAAACTTAAGTGGATGCAGTCAGATCTTGTGTCAGACCGATTACTAAGCAATCACAACAAAGCTACGAACAATAAAGAATTTGTTTATTTAACATGTCAAATAAATTAAATCGAAAGCATATGTAAAATAAATTAAATTAAAAGCATATGTCAAATAAATATATAACTAAATTATCTATAGAACAACCCTAAATTAAATCAAAAACATATGTCAAATAAATATATAAGTAAATTATTCCTAAACTACTCTTAAACTACACCTGAATTTTGAATAAACTAGTAATAAATTACTCATAAACTACTTCTAAACTACAACTAAACTACTCCTAAACTACTAGGAAAACAATACTAACATATTTAAAACTGAACATAAAAAAGAGAGAAAAACTTACCTTGAAAGATGACAGCCGAGAGTCCAAGCATGGGGAGAGCCTAGTTCGGACGTGCAGTGCTGGCCTAGCCGTTGGGCAACATTCGAATAAGGCAGACGTAGCCACATTCGGCCAATACAGTGCCGAATGTGGCCTGACCTAGCTATGTTCGGCCGATGGACCATCGATGGTAGTCTAGTTTTACAAATTTTGAAATTCAAATATCAGATTTGATTTTTTTTAAAAAATATTATTAAAAAATTTAACAGGAAATTGAGTTAGGAGTAGAGCACCAAATATGAACTTTTTTTTTGTTTTTTTTAACAGGTATCGGGGGAAACCGTCTCGTGGGTGCAGGAGTGCACTATATGGACTCTGTTCACGCCGACAGACAATACAGACTGGATCGTCTCCGATCTCCACCCGTCTCCTCCGCCTCCCCCTCGACGCGGTCTCCGACGGCGGCTCCCAAACCCTAGCCATCTCATCCCAACCCCCACCCTCCACAAAAAACCCCGCGCACCATCTCCTGCCCCTCCCCTCCACCGCCCGCCTAGTTCTCCCTTCCGCCGGCCGCCTCTTCCGCCGCGGATCGCTCGCTCGCTCGATCGAATCCCCGAGCCGCCGCCGGGAGGTACGGGATGCGACCCACCTTGCTACTCTCCCGTGGGTGCTGGTTGTTTGAGTTAACTTGTCAGGATCGATTCTGGGGAGTAGATTGGATGATATTGTGTGATTGCTCCTGGTAGTGGATCTCTCCGTTTGATATATTCGACGTAGTGCTTTGATGACGTGCTTGGAAAACAAGCAGGAAAGAAGAAAGTCTTAAAATCTATTTGCTGGCACATGTGTTTCTATACTGAACAATGGATGAAGTAAACCAACATATCAAATATAACATTGCTGGCATATGTAGTTTTGTACTGAGTAAGCTAAATTACATGAAAATAAGTCAGGAAAGCTAATAGCTAATTATAGTTGCGCAAACAGTTGCATATGAAAGTTTGGAGGGAAAAGGATCAGTTCGATACAACATTTTTGGCATGCAACTGCCATGCTGCCAATACAGCCAGTGCAGCAATGGTATGGCATGCCTAAGAATAATTTGGAACCAGCATTGCGGCTTTCTCCCAAGTTTTTGCCAAATGAGCATTTGAGAATTTGTTGAGCACCATGATATGCTGCTTGTCAAGTGTAAACATTTGATCTGTCTCCTACCAAGGTCATACAGAAACAGATGATGAATCTTACATAGTTACAAACATAAGAACATGTTAAGAAATTGGAACTACCAAATCAACCTGAATCAAGCCTGGTCTGGATGTATATTTATGTGCATATTCAAAATGCTGCCTTTTCTCCTTTTAAGTAAAGACAATGGCGAATTGTAGTGCCTACTGCAATGGATATGCTTTTTAAATATCTTACTCATTTTTTCCTGTAACAAAGCTCATATTTTTACGCTGTCCTAATTTTGGGTGCTTTCTCCATGTTCTTTGATGTATTGTAATTGTATGTGCAACTGAAATCGTTCTACTATTTGGAATCAAAGCTGCTTATTACACTGATGCAACATGCCTTTCCTTCCCCCATTATTAGGTGTAAACTTCAAAGGTTTATCTGAAGTATTCTGAATGGATTTGAATGCATCACCATCGCCTGAGGAAGATGACCAGTCTTATGAAGAGCCAATTGATGTTGATTTTGCACAGAATGAACATGTTGAGTCTGCTGTTGAGATAATGCGAAGGGTACATAACATACTTTCTTGGTTTAAACCATGCCAACTTGTTATGCACTTGTATTTTGTAATTTAGAGGTTAGTTATGCAGGTTGATTGCTAGTATTGGACTGCAATTTGATATACATATAATATAATTGAGGGTTTATTCAGAAGCATTAGTCATTAGATGAAGGCCCCCCTTGAAATGAGTGCATGAAGTTTTTGGACTTTGTACTTTTGGTATCATGTTGTAGGTGGTTTCTTAAGAAGTGTACCAGAATATAACACTGTGATATATGGGTCTGGCTTTGCCACGTTTTAAGATACCCTTTTTGTTCTGATTACTCTCAACTTCTCTACTGCAAAATGGTCATTTGATGCGATCTTCCTTTGTTTCATAGAGACAACAGAATGTGGTTTTCATCTCTTCCACTTATTTTGATACTAGTTAAATAGTTTGATGTTTTTTGAAAGCAGCAATGATGCAAAGTGAGTCTCATTATTATCTAACATTTCTTTGAGGGTTTTTATCCATCATTGGTAGTTTGGTACCTTTTTATATGTTTTCCTTCCATGTTTCATAGGAACGTGAAGAGAGACGCAGAAAGTTAAAGAGAGAACCAGATAATGGACCAAGGTTGTATCGACAACAACAACAGATTAAGAATGAACATATGAATCAAAGCAAAATCAGCAGATATGGACGAATTAAAGAGCCACCTCAGGGTATGTGTCATATGTTAAGGATTTTGTTTTTTTAATAATGTTGAATGTCCCCATGATTCATGTCCTTCTTCTGTAATCTTCTTTGCTGATTCTTAATTGATTTATTACTTATGCTAAGTAGATTTTAAATTAAGTATCATTACATTTAACATATCATGATTATCAGGTTGGTTGGATTGCCCTGGATCTGGTGAGCCAATAGATAGGATTGTACCCTCTAAAGTTCCATTGGATGAAACATTCAACGAGTCTGTGCCTGCTGGGAAAAGATATTCTTCCAAGCAAGTTGTTAATAAACAAAGAAAAGCTGGCAGAGATGTAAGTACTGTATGCTAGCTAACACGGACATAATATTACTTATCTGCTGCCTTTTGTTTTTTCCCTGTTATGTGTTATCTAGCTGGAGTGTTTATACATGGTCATGGTTTTGAAGCAAATTTTGTGACAAACATGTGTGTTTCTCAAATCCAGTCCTTATGAATTGTTGTTTGTACGGTGAGGCGGATGCTTGTATTAATGGCCACAAGAGGGAGAGAGAATTCTATTTAGATTTTAGATTATTATTATTTATTGAATGTAGATTACAGACTTACAGTGCATAACATGAGTTAAGGAGCAATAGCTACTTGTAATAATATCTCAAATAACATTTATTCTGCTAAGGCCTAACCGCTAATACTCCTTTCAATCTTGATTTTAATAATATCTCAAATAACATTTATTCTTCATATCTTCTTCCTATTTGTTATTGAAGGGAGCACCAGCTCGACATGATTTGAATTATTTCAAAGACATTCCAGCTGAATTGCTTGTGTTAATGTCTTTTTCCTCCACACATTTTATCAGATAGGTTTGGTGATTGACTTAACAAATACCACTCGGTACTACTCGCCAGATGAATGGATAAGGCAAGGCACCAAATATGTCAAGGTGAGAATGTCATATGTACTTAGGTAGTTAAGGAATACTCAGACAAAGGCTCCTCTTTTAATTTTTTAAAGTGTATTTTTCATTTAGATTGCCTGCAAGGGAAGAGATGCTGTTCCGGACAATGAATCTGTTAACAAATTTGTCTTTGAGGTAATCAAAATTCTTGGTTTTGTGATCTTGGCATAATCTCTTTGTCAGTTATGTTGTTTTTATATTTTTGGTAGACATAAATATTCAATGTCCCTTTTTGTTTTGCATTTGAAGCAACTCACTTTTGTTTGTGATCGAAACAAACTTTATGGTGAAAACTGATTTGCTTCTATGGTGTTAAATTTTCATTTGACAATGCGATGCCAGTTAATTTTTTTATTTTAAAGAGATTGACGGGTTACCCATTTACTTTGGTTGAAGTCTGACTTAATAGTTGTCTATATATTTCATTTTGTTCAGTTGTTTGTCATTCTTCTAACCCCAAATGTTGGGTATTTTTCTAACATGGAAGAATTGCATTTTAGGTTTATGGTAATTCCTTATATTCTTTCCATCATAGTTAATAAGGCGGTAAGGCGACGCTAGACGCCTGGCTACCTTTTTAACTTTAAGCGGTAAGGCATAAGACGAGACAATGTCTTACTCACATTGAAAATATAGGAATCGACAAATACCAAATAGATGGGGATATTGATGAAGATGTTAGCCATAGAATCAAAGCCGGGTGGATGAAGTGGCGACAAGCATCTATGATAAGAGGGTACCACTGAAGCTAAAAGTCAAGTTCTATAGAACGTTGATTAGACCTACAATGTTGTATAGTGCAAAATGTTGGCCTACAAAAAGACAACATATTCAACAATTGAGTGTTGCAGAAATACGAATGTTGCGTTGGATTTGTGGGCACACAAGAATGAATCAAGTTCGGAATGACAATATACATGATAGTTTAGGGGTAGCACCAATTGAAGAAAAGCTTGTCTAACACTGGTTGCGATGGTTTGATTGTTTGAACTTGTCCAATAGATAACTCTAGAGGAACTGTTGCATAGTGGAGTCCTGAGGCACGACAATAGTGCGAGGAGAGGCAGGGGAAGACCAAAATTGACTTGGGAGGAGACAATAAAAAAAGACTTGAAAGGATGAAATATACCCAGAGATCTGTCCCTTAATAGGAGTAAATGGGGAGAAGCTATTCATGTGCCTCGACCTTAATTAATGGCTCTTGTTGGGTTTCAACTCTAGCCTACTCTAACTTGCTTAGGATTGAAATGCTTTGTTGTTGTTGATATTAGCAAAAACCAAATAGCAATAGTCCAACCTGTGTGCTTCATTCATGTGCCAAAAGAAAAGAAAAGCAATTTTGTTTGATTCAAGTTAGCTAATTGGAACTCTAAATCCATGTAGCCATGCAACCACACTTAGCCCATATCTCATTTTGTTTGAGCCAGCCATGTATATTTGCATGTCCATTGACACTTATGATCAGATCAGAATTGAATGCCAAAGTCTTTGACATCTATATCCAAACACAGGTATCCTACTTACTGAAGTAACTAAACTTTATTACACAAGCAAGAAGGGCTTGCAGTGATCAGCAATGAGCACAGGGATAGAAAACGCAGATACTGGTTCCCTTGTGTCACTCAGTTCTGATTCGACTGGTGCCGAAGGCTGAAGCCAAGTCATGATCTCATTACCATGAACGAGAAGTGCCGGCGCCGCCACCACTCACCACTGGCCTCCACTGCCGGTGCCTCCTCCTCTACGGTATCTACCCTGGCTGCTCAGGCTGGCCCCCCTCTAGCCTGACTGCACCTGCTGACTCGTCGTTGTCCCTGCCGCTGGACCTGATACCTGATGACATCGCTCGTCTCCTAACATAGCTGGAGCCTGGAGGGTTTCTTTTCCCTGTGCGCCTACCTTGCCGCCCTATCAATGAAATGCCCCCTCCTTGCCTCCCAGGCCCCACTCCTCGTAAACCTCTACCTCCTCCTTCATCAAGGTGCTGTTCCGCCCCCACCTTCACCGCTTCCCTCTCCTTTGGAGCCCTAGAAAAATACCCCTTGGCAGCCTGGGGCCCTGGGCCTGCATTGGACCGGCACCCTTCGCCTTGGCTAAGGCGAGGGCCAAGGGGATGCCCTACACCCCTGGTACCACCGTACTGCCATGATGATGCCTTAGTATGCTTTCCATATTAACGGACACTACATGAGATATGCTTTCCTGTTTGACCTTTTATGTTCCCAAAGTACCAAACTACAAAGAAATAAGTTGCAATATTCAATGCATGTCTGCTTTAGTTATCAGTTCTCCTGGGAGTTCACAAGGATGAGTGATAATTCTCAATCTGTTCCCATAAAAAAGATCAACTGCTCCAAATGCCACATCAGTCCAGAGTTCTTCGGGGTTCTGTGTGCAATAAACATCTATTGGCAAGGACACAAGGTTCCAAAAACTAGCATTAACCATGTGTTCTGTACTTTTAATCAGGACTGGTTAAACATAGTGGCCTTACTACATGTCTGGATTTGGCCAAGTCTGATACATTTGCCATTTATCCACCCTGGAGTTTGGGCATCTGTCCAATGATGAACTGGTTGGAATTGATTAAAGCTATGGACTATCTATGTTATGCCATCTAAATAGAAGCCCTGCATACATTCCTTCATACTTGAAAATGTCGCATATGTGTCACTTGAAAGTGAATTAGCACACATATTACATAGGCAGCTTATGGTCTTATGCGTCTTATTACCAATAAAAGTACCCTGCTCGATTGCCAACAATTCTAGATTAAGGCCCTGTTTGAGGAGCTTAAGATTATGAAACTCACTATCGAGCTGGTGAGAATCTAGAGAAGTTGGGTTTTCCAGCTTTTAAATATTAGTTCATTTCTAGATTCTGTTGCTACTGAGTTTCATAATCTGAATCAAGAATCTGGACCGTTTAGGGGAGCTACAGCCTACAGATTCTATGAGTAGCTACAGCTGCGAGAATCTTCCCCAAACAGGGCCTAACTCCAGCCGCTGCTTTCTGTCATTCGTATAGATTTCTGGTTGATGAATTTTCTCTACATTGACTTAGGTTAGTTAGACACTGAACTCTGGAGTAAATAATTTGTTTGCCAATCCAGCTATTGTCCAAGTTATTTTAGTAATTATAATAGTTGATTTCATTTTTTTGTTGTTCTTTTTGGTGCAAATGTTATATACATGCAAAATGCAATGAGTAGTATGATGTCTGGTCCTGTGTTTCACCTTTTGTTATACTTTCATCACAAACTTGGAAAACCCAGTTTATTTGTAGGACATGACAATCTTATTTAATAAGTCTGTTGATCAAACTTGATGTGCTAACTTTTAGGTGATGGCATTTCTTGAGCGTCAAAAGCAATCAAGGAACCCCAAGTATGTTCTTGTTCACTGTACTCATGGGCATAATCGTACTGGTTTCATGATTGTTCATTATCTAATGCGCACACAACTCTCTAATGTTACTGAGGTAAGACAACCATGTTTCAATTATTTGTTGAAAATAGTTTTTGACATTTTCCTAAGCTAAAGTTTTTGTTTACTAGGCACTGAACATATTTGCTCAACGGCGACCTCCTGGAATATATAAAAATGACTATATTCAAGCTCTCTATTCATTTTACCATGAAATTCCTGAACATATGATATGCCCTCCAACACCAGAATGGAAGAGGTCCTCTGATCTTGATTTGAACGGTGAAGCTAAGCAGGATGATGATGACGGCAATGGAGAGCCTGCACCATCACCTGTAGGTGTTCATACAGTATTATTTGAAATTCCCTCTGTTGATGATGCTACCTGGATGTATGAGTATCTGGTTCGGTGGTTCCACCATTCCAATCCAATAGTATAATATGATTTGACAATAACAATTATTTTGAAAAATAATTGACTAACTGTCAGTGTTCTAAAAGGTGCTAGGCGCTAGTCGGGCGTTGCCTGGCCGCCTAGCGCCTAGGGGCGCCTAGGTGGCGCCTAGGCGGCGCCTAGGGGCGCCTGGGACACCTGGGTTTGAATACTCTCAATATAAAGATAGCACTACATTTTCTACTAAACTGCAAAGTGCATGTGCAAATCGGGAGGAGAGGAGTGATAATGGACTGCTGGAGAGTGGAGACCAGAGCAGAGGGTGAGCGGCCATGGCACACGAGGCCGAACCGCGTCGGAGAATGGAGACCAGAGCACGGCCGGAGTGGGGCGCGCGTGAGGCTAGACTGTGTCGCACGAGGCTAGAACATCGGATCGTGGCGAACGGCAACAAACAGAGCCCAGGAGTAGCTAAAAAACCCTAAACACAGCAAGAGTTTTTTGCTTTTTATCCCCCAAAACCGGTTTATTACTGTAGTCACCGTCACCATCCAGGGCGCCTAGGCGCCGCCCAGGGCGCCTAGGCCGCGGTTGACCCGCCTAGGCGCCTTGGCCGCCTAGCCGGCCGCCCAGGTGCTCCGCGCGGCGCTGGGGTGGCGCCTAGCGCCTAATCCCGCCTAGGCGGGCGCCTAGAGCCGACTTTTAGAACACTGCTAACTGTACATAAGGGTATATCTAGTGTAAACTAGAAATTTGGTGTAAACTTAGTAAATATTTGGCTAGTTGCTAACCTTAGATTAGAGAATGAGATTAGATGCTAACAGTGGGAGATAGACATATATATAGAGAGAACATATGGGCCATAGGCCTATAGTATATGGGCCTTAACACCCCCTTCAAACTCAAGGTGGATTTAAAGCATGGAGTTGAGCAGATGAAGACGATGTTGCTCTCGAGTTTGAGACTTAGTAAAGAAATCTGCTTTATAGGATCGTTGGCAATATGTATGGTTCTAGTGTTGTTATATAGAAAAGGCGTGGGGGTATCACAAGAAATACCAAAATTACCTAACAACCATCTCAGCCATACAATCTCTGAAGTAGTAGTGGTAAGTGCTCGAAGTTCTTCTATACTAGACCGAGACACGATTGCTTGCTTTTTGAACTTCCATGCAATAGGAGAAGAACCAAAAATAATGCAATAACCTGTGACAGAACGATGATCTGTAGGATCACTGGCGCAAGTAGAATCTGAGTAAGCATGAAGGCTCAAGTGGGCTATCAAAAGCATAGAACAAGCACTGAGATGATGTCCTTCTTAAGTATCTCAGCACATGAAGCAAATGTCCAAAATGGATAGAAGTATAAGCACTCACAAATTGACTCAAAATATGAATGACATGAGCAATATCAGGTCTTGTTACTGTGAGATAGACATGACTTCCCACAATATGATGATACTTGGAGGGATCCTCAAGGGGTGAATCATCAGTGGGACGAAGCTACAAATGAAGGTCCATAGGTGTAGCCACCATCTTATTGTCACTGAGTTTAGATCGGGCAATATCGAGCAATCAGATCTTGTATGTATTTGGATCCCTTAGAAAAATGCAAAACCTCAATCCCTAAGAAATAACTGTTTCAATCTCTAAGAAATAACTGAGAGGACCTAAATCTGGCATCAAAACTGCTCACCAAGTTTCTTTTGCCTGTAATCAACATATCATCCACATACAAAATAAGCAATGTGCGTCCACGTGGAGAGATAATAAATAAAGCAGGATCATGATCACTAGAGGAAAACCCTGCAGCCTGTATCATAGAGACAAAACGGTCAAACTAAGCACGAGGAGCTTGTTTAACACCATATAAAGCACGATGTAGACGACAAACATGTCTTGAAGGAATGTCAACACCAGGTGGGGGCTACATATAGACTTCCTCATAAAGATCCCCATGAAGAAAGACATTTTTGACATCCATATGAGAGAAGATCCAAGAGGATGCAGCGGCCACAACAATCAATGTATGGACGGTAGTCATATGCGCAACTGGCGCAAATGTTTCATCATAGTCCCGCACCCCTGTTTCTGCTGAAAACCGTGAGCAACCAGACGAGCTTTGTACCTCTCAATGGAACCATTTGATTTTGTTTTGATTTTGAATACTCATTTGCATGAAATTGGAACAGTCGATGCTGGTAGTGGAACAATATCCCAAGTATGTGTACGATCAAGGGCCGCTAGTTCCTTAGACATAGCTAGTTGCCACTCAGGAATACCAATAACTTCCTTATAATTAGAGGGTTCATCAATGACAATATTAACAAATGGAAAACCGAATGTGTCTGGAGGTGCAATAGTAGTCTGATCTTGAAGATGGTAGTGGGAACTAGCTTGTAACTTATCAGAAATAGCAAGTGACTCATCATTATTGTTAGAATCATGAAAAACGGGAGAATCGGGACTAGCCAAAGAGATTGGAGGTGGTGGAAGCTGTGTGGAATGACGAGCGTAGAAATGTATGATAGCTGGCTTAGGAGGTGGAGGTGGTGGTGTAGATGAGGTAGTAGGTGGAGGTTCAGGTGGTGGTGGTGTGGTTGAGGTAGTAGGTGGAGGCTGAACAAGGATGAGTGTAATGGAAGGAGCAAGAGCAGGAATATAAGGAAGAGTAAGAAATGATGTGTGTGATGAAAAGGCTGATTACTATTCCAAAGGGCCCAAAGGGCAAATATGTACAAGAGAAGGGCCCAAAGGGCATTAGTACAAGAGAAGGAAAGCTTTACAAATAAGCCCTTATACTATATAGTATATCTCTAACACCCTCCTCAAGCTCAAGGTGGATCAACGACATTGAGCTTGGAAAGAAGAAAACAATGCTGAGCTCGAGTATGGGCCTTGGTAAGCAAGTTGGCAAGCTGAATCTCCGAGGGCACATACTGAAGAGCAACTATCTTGTTCTGGATAGCCGACCTAACATAGAAGCAATCAATTCCAACATGTTTGGTAAGCTCATGCTTCACCGTGTCCTGAGCAATATTGATAGCACCGGTACTGTCACAGTGCACAGGCGTAGGGGAGGAGAGAGCAACACCAAACTTAGCCAAGAGCCACCGTAGCCAAGTCACCTCAACAGTCATACAAGCCAAAGCACACAGCTCAACCTCAGCACTAGAGCGAGAAACAACAGTCTATTTCTTGGTCTTCTAGGCAATCAAGGAGGAACCGAGGAAGACACAATAAGCAGAGAGGGACTTGAAGTCTGAAGGATTAGAACCCCAAGTAACATCAGAGTAAGCATGGAGCTGAAGGGAGCTGGAACTAGAGAAAAACAAATATCGGTCGATAGTGCCACGAAGGTATCGAAGGACGTGAAGGAGATGACTGTAGTGGACACTAGTGGGAGTGGACATGAACTGACTTAGGATGTGAACGACATAAGAAATGTTAGGACGAGTGATGCTAAGATAGACAAGACTACCGACGAGGTGACGATAGCGAGTGGGATCCTCAAGAGGAACACCGTCGGTGGCACGAAGATGAGTGTGAAGCTCCATAAGAGTGTCCACAGAGCGGTGATCAGTAAGACCCACATGATCAAGAAGATCATGAATGTACTTCCTCTGGGAGAGGTAGTAGCCGTCAGGTGTGGATGTGACCTCAATCCCAAGAAAATAGCGAAGAGGACCCAAGTCGGGCATGTGAAACTGCTCACTCAGGATGAGCAATAGCATCTCGATATGTGGAAGGCTCAGAAAGAGAAAGTGCATAGTATGAAGACTCATGAGGCACATGCGAAGAAGAGGTGGAAGGTGGTGAAGGAAGCAGACGACGAGTATAGTGATAGATAATGGGAGGATGTGGAGGTAGTGGTGGAGAAGGAGGTGGTGAAGTGGATGGTGGTGGTGAAGAACAAGGAGAGGATGATGACGAGGAGTCAGACAAAGGCCAGCCTAAGTCAAGAAAATCAATCGACTCATGAGATGAGGGAGCATTGGAGAAAAAAGGACGAGACTCATCAAAGGTAACATCACGGGAAACCCGAATGCGACGAGCAACCGGATCCCAACAACGATATCCCTTACGCTCGGAGTCATACCCAAGGAATACACACCGGACCGACTGTGCCAATAGCTTTGTCCTCTCACGAGGCTGGAGAAGAACAAAGGCAACACAATCGAAGGAACGAAGGTGGCTATACTGAGGCGGTTGACCAAAGAGACGCTCAAGTGGAGTGACACCATGAAGAGTGATAGAGGACTGAATGTTTACAAGGTAAACAACAGTAGATATAGCTTCAGCCCAAAACTGAGGAGGAACAGAGGAGGCAAGTAACAATGCCTAAGCAGTCTCAAGAAGGTGACGATGCTTACGCTCGGCCACACCATTTTGAGCATGGGCACCAGTGCACGAATACTGAGGAAGAGTGCCTGCTCAGAAAGAAACTGACGAAGAGAATGAGATAGATACTCGCCAGCAGAGTCAGTACGAAAAACACGAATGGAAGAGTCAAACTAAGTGCGAACCATAATAGCAAAGGCCTGATAAGCAGTAAGCACCTGAGCGCGAGACTCCAAGAAATATATCCATGTGAAACCACATAAATCATCAATAAAGATCACAAAATATCGATGTCCCCTTTTCGAAACGAAGGGAGCAGGGCCCCATACATCAGAGTGAATGAGATCAAAAGGTCTAGTGGACACTGTCTGACTAGCAGAATACGAAAGTTGTATCTGCTTGCCAAGTCTACAACCCATACAAAAGAGGGAGGTATCACCAGAAACCTTCCCAAGAACTCCACTAGTAACAAGAGATGACAAACGAGACCCACACATGTGACCTAGACGATGATGCCACTGAGCAAAGCTAATGGAGGTGGAGACGACAAAAGGAGTAGCATCAACAGTAGGAGTCGAATAGCACGAAGTAGAAATGGGAGGAAGATGTAGCCAGTCAAGCTCCCATAGATGGATCTGAAGAGGCAACACGACACTCCAGACGATCCATCCGTCTGGTGAGCTTAAGGATCCAATCCGGAGGCGACTGAGAAGAACCCCGAGAACCACCTGAGGTACTCGAGCAGCCCCTCCGGTGAGAGGGCCGCTTTCGACACTGCTCAATCTCGTGAGTCTTAGACTTGCAATAGCGACAGAAGAGAGCGACAGTTGTGCCACCCTAAGTA
This sequence comes from Zizania palustris, assembly GCA_019279435.1. NCBI lineage: Eukaryota > Viridiplantae > Streptophyta > Magnoliopsida > Poales > Poaceae > Zizania > Zizania palustris. The sequence goes on along the minus strand of JAAALK010000289.1, from coordinate 83,375,322 downwards.
ACATGTCCTGGAGTTGAAGTAGGTGTAGAAGGTACAATAACAAGAGGACAAAGAGCAGTCATGGTGAGAAACCCTTGCTTTTTTTTGGCAATCTGTCTCAACAGGAGAATCTCAACACAAACAGGGGAGGACCTCTCGGAGGACCTCTCTGCCTGTCGTGAGCAGAGGGCGAGGAGAGCGGCCGGAGGACCTGCAGGCGCGGTCCCAAATGACGTGCGGCGGCGTCAGGGGCGGGCCCGAGCGAGAGGACATGGGCTCGGGCGCGGCGGCGCGAGACAGCGGAGCTCACGCGCGGCGGAGCTTAGGAGCGGGCCCGAGCGGGAAGACAGAGGCGCGCGACGTCGCGAGCTCACGCCCGGGCAGGCGCGCGGCGTCGCGAGCGTAGCGAGCAGGCGTGCGACGGCGTTGGCGCAGGCATGGTGAGGACTCGCCGGTGGCTAGATTAGGAAGGGAGGGGCTAGAAACCCTAGCTCTGATACCATGTGATGAAAAGGCTGATTACTATTCCAAAGGGCCCAAAGGGCAAATATGCACAAGAGAAGGGCCCAAAGGGCGCATTAGTACAAGAGAAGGAAAGCTTTACAAATAAGCCCTTATACTATATAGTATATCTCTAACAATGTGGACTATGTTGGAGTATATGCGGGCTGAGTAGAAGGACTGTAAAAGAAAGGACAATCTTCAACGATGGTCACATCTCGTGAAATACTGATGCGTCGAGAAGGATCATAACAATGGTAACCCTTATGCTCAGGACTATACCCAAGAAAAACACTCAATAGATTGGGTAGTCAACTTTGTGTGCTCACGTGGAGCAAGTAAGACATAACAAGTACATCCAAAAACACGAAGATGATTATACATAGGCGCAGTACCAAAAGTACCTCACCTGGACAAAGGCCATGCAATTTTGAAGTTGGTAGTCTATTGATTAGGTAGACTGTAGTGGAAACGGTTTCACCCCAGAAATGAGATGGAACAAAAGACGAAATGACAAGCCTACGAGCGTCTCTATAAGATGACGATGTTTTCGCTCGGCAACATCGTTCTGTGCATGAGCACCTGAACAGGAGAGCTGAGCAAGGGTACCCTCTGAGGTTAGAAACTAGCGAAATTTAGCAGATAAATATTCACCGTCAGAATCAACAAAATTTTTAATAGGAGTAGAAAACTGGGTGCAAACCATACAAGCAATAGACTGATAAATGGAATACAACTGGGAACAATGTTTTATAAAATATATCCAAGTATAGCGAGAATGATCATCAATAAAAATGACAATATTTGTGACCGTCCTTTGTAGCAAAAGGAGCAGGTCCCCATACATCCGAATGAATAAGAGCAAAAGGTGTAGTACTATGAGAGACACTAGATGAATATGGAAGTTGTATTTATTTTCCAAGTTTGTAACCTTAACAATGAAAACTAGACTCAATGGAAGTAGGACCTAGACAACCTTTATTTATTAAGGTAGATAACCGAGACCCACACAAATGACCTAAACGATGATGCCACTTGGCAAAGGATGAAGCCGAAGACAATGAAGACAAGGCAACAGATGTGACGTGAGCTAAAGACTGAGGAAGATGCAAAGTATCAAGAACATAGAGGTTAGGTGAACCTCTATGGCGATGGCCAGTCCTAATCACAACCCCTGTTTGATGATCCTGAATAAAACAAGATGAGTCAAATCCAACAAAGCAATTTTGATCGGTAACTTGACCGACTGATAGAAGATTCATAGACAATGTAGGTACAAAAGAGACATCAGGCACTGAAAAATGAGAAGTAGAGAGAGAGCCTTGTTGAGTGATATAGCAACATGTACCATCAGCTGTCTGAATAGAAGTGCCGTCAGTAATTGCGTTGCAACCGACAAGCTGAGACTAGTCCGATGTCACATGGAAAGAAGCCCCTGAGTGAAGTACCTAAGATGAGACCGACGCACCAATAGAGAAGGTAGTAGCCACATACACTGCACCTTTTGGAGTGGGAGCAGTACCATGTCCATGACTAGTCTTAGCAACTCGATGAGCACGATACTCAGCTAGCTTCTTTAGATGCTGAGAAAAACAGTTCTCTGGAGAATGACCAGTCTTGTCACAGTGCTTATAAGGATCTGAAGAAGAAATACCTTTAGGTGTACTGAACCTCTGAGAAGCCACCAACACAATGTGAGATACTGACATAGATGCAATAGACATAGAACGAAGGCGAGTCTCTTCAGCAATTAACTTAGACAAAACACATGTCATGGTTAAGTTAAGAGAATCATGTAACAACCTCTTACGAAGAGAATCAAATTCATCTCTTCTATAACAAAGCGATATACAAAGAACTTATCAATAAATTTGTGTGCTGGACCCTGATTTGCAGACCCTGATTTGCAGTACAAGCACCTATCATGGAGGACAAAGAGTCTACCAGACGATCAAAAGTTGAGTAGTAATCATCCATGGACATATCATTTTGCTCAATTGTTTGAATTTGCTGCATGAGAGTATGTAAAAGAGCACTATTGTCCTAAACAAATCTATCCTTCAAGGCAGACCAAATTGCTTTTGCTGTTTTAAACTAAGACAAACTCATAATCATAGATTGCTTAGTACTGTTGACCATGGCAACCATCACTTTACCATCACTAATTTGCCAATCTGTGACTTCTTTAGCATTACTACCATCAGACTTAAGTGCAGGTGCATCATTTGTTCGATGAAAATAAAGACCAGTGCCCCTCAAAGCAGTTTTTACATAGAATGCCCACTCAGGATAATTGTAACCATATAGAGTGATACTAACAATAATTGCATTTATCTTTGCCATATTGAAAAACGGAGGAAACCCAGGACAACCTCTAAGAGAAGTAGAAATCACCAAGGCACTGTAGAACCAACAAAAACAGCAAGAGCAGTGCTCTAGGAGCTGCCAAGGAAGACAAGCACATGCAGTAGTACAGGCAGCAGCACAGTTCTGCGGAGTGGCTGAAGAGGCGCACTGTGCAGATAGCAGGCAACCCAGTTCGGCCCTGCACCTTGTTCTTCTTGTGGTCAAGTTGACCAGTCCACCGTGACCAGTACATCAAAGGTCGGTGGAGATCCAGATGACGGGTGTGACGGCGGGTCGGCGGCTGCCTGTGCACCCCCGCGACGGCGGAGATGAGGCCGTAGCAGGCGGCAACGGCGCAGACGAGTGGCAGGGAGCGAAGAAGGGCCGCGATGGGCGGTTGGGGGCGAAGACGGGCCGTGATGGGTGGCTGTCTGCAGGGATGAACCACGACGGGCGACGGAGACGAGCCGGACGGGCGATCGATGGCGTAGAAGACGCTCGGGCGGCTGGCAGCGGAAGACCAACTACGACGGGCGGCGGCAGCGGAATAGGCTGTGACGGGCGGCAGGGGAGCGAAAATTTTTGGATCGGGTGGATTAGATTAGACCTAACCCTAACCCTAAACCATGCTTTGTTACCATGTTACTAACCTTAGATTAGAGAATGAGATTGGATGTTAACAGTGGGAGACAGACATATATATTGAGAGAACATATGGGCCATGGGCCTTAACAGAACAGATATTTTATGCCCTGCAAATTTTTATGGTGAAATTTGATGTTTAGGAGAAATGAAAATTCTATTTTTCCATATACATGCATGTTTTGCCATGAAAGTTTTGCAGTGTTATTTAACACCTTTCTCTTACAGACTGCAGCCATGGAATTTCAAAGATTTCTTGGGAACCTTATGCACAAAATTCACTTGAATTAAACCAAATTTACCAATTTAAGCTTAGAGCTACACTGTCATGGTTGGAAACGTCTATCATGGAAGAGGGAGGTGGGGCCACAGATAGAGTCTTAGTCAGATTCCGTGCTAGCCGAGTTGGGCCTGGGATGGACAACTGTGTCCTGTTCCAGTTAAATAAAGAGTCCTAGAGTATCAAGAGCATTTAGTGTTTAAGTTAAGAGATTATATTCTGCAGTTAGGAATCTTGAGCAGTCCTTAAAAATAGTAGATTAGATCAAGAGTAATTCGAGTTGGTTTCGGTTGTAAGCCCTATATAAAGGGCATAAGTATTCAGAAACAAAGCAAGCAGAAATTAGTCTATTGTCTCACTCCATTTCTCTTGCTCTCACCTCCTTTCTTCCTAGTGCGCATGCCGTGATCACGGGGAAGCCGCTGGCCAAGCCACCCAGGCCAAGGCCACCGATTTCCCACTCTTACCCAATTCATTCTTGGCCTTTGACTCACAACATACACCATTACACCTGACATTTCACTTTGTATATATGCTGCTCCAAAACAGATTAATAATAAAAATATATCTGTCACTATGATACTTAAGTGGTGAATTGCCAAGCTTTAGCTATTACATTAGTGCATCATTTTATGTGCAAAAAGGATCATTTTACTCCTAATATGTTTCCCACCGTTTCTCTCCCTGCTTAAAGAACATGATCACCTTGTAAATAAGAGTAAATGCAGAACAATACAATATAATAATAATCTACACATTAGGACTTGGTATTTGGCTATTTGCTAAGAACTATCTCAGGCAAGAAAAAAGACTGGATGATTATAAGAAGGGAAGAGAAGATGATGAATACATTTTAGAGGTGTTACATAACTAACAATTCATCCCTATGATAACATGTGTGCGAGTACAACTGGAATTACCAATCATTATTCTGTTCCTGGCTCACTCAATTTCATCTTTTAGCTTGACATGTGCCATGAGTTGAGTTATGTTTTGGAAGCAGAACAAATAAATGTTTTAGGATGTTAGTTTGAAAGTGTCATATGAGTTTTCTCTCTTGTTGTGATGATTGCCAAATGAAAAGTATGATCTACTTCCATCTAAACAGGTTGCATAATTGATCAATCTGGGTAAACCTTTTGTTGTGCTTTTGTTTGATGACCTATTGTCGTGCTTTCGTATGAGGACTAAAGATCTGATGATATTTAGCCCTGGACCCAACCTCATCCTCTGTTTGCGCACATATCTGTTTGAAAAAGGGTATATTTGTTATGAACCTAATTCATAACAACAGTATGCATCGTCAGGAGGATAAGTGGATAACCTGTCAGCTTTGGCTTGCTAGGGTAAAGAAGAGACTAAGACTAGTGACTGAGAGGAGAAGAAAGGGGAGTGAGACTTATACCGTTCATCTTCTTTTGCTTGCCTTCAACTAATGATCTGAATGTCCTCTATTAGGTCCAACTCCTACAATCTCATTGTACTAAAGGATACAGTATTCATAGATAAGATATGTTGAGCAATGTGATCGTATTTGGTAGTTAAACAGGACAAACAAATCTTGTTAACCATGTTGCTAGGCCTGGTGTGTTGCTACTGCCTACCTACGTGCTGGCCGGTCGTAAGGCCTCCTGCTCCTAGCATGTAGCCCTTTAATGGGCTTGTCTAGGCAGCCCACTTATATGATAATACATGTCCAAACTCTGGGTAGAATAGCATTAAGATGGTATGGTTTAGAGTGGCATTTTTATATTGCTTTAGAGTGGCATACATTTCTACTTTTTGGGTGGGAATGTCATAAGTATGTAAGTTAATTGCTATAGTTTTATACTATGATTTCTGTTAGAGTGTGTGTGTGTCTGTCGTGTGGGTCCCCCTGTCTATGTGTGGGCCCCTCCTGTAAGGCTCTCCTTCTTCTATCCTCCCACCCTAGGGAGAGGAATCAATCTAGACCTTCCTTCATGGTATCAGAGCCTTAAGCTCCCCCTCTCCTCTCCTGCCGCCGCCACCGCCGCCGCCACCTCCATGGCCGGCGAGCCTCCTCCGGCGAGCCCCGTCTTCTCCTTCTCGTCACCGGCGGCCTTCTCCTCCCCTTTTCCTGGGCTAGGAACCGCCACCATGGCCGGATCCGCCACCCCCCCGCCCGGATCCGATGCCGGGGCGGCCAGATCTGGCGCCGCCAGCCTCCCTCCGCGCGGATCCGACGCCGGGGCGGCCGGATCTGGCGCCGCCGGCCACCCCATGGCCTCTGGGGCGCCGCCCCGCCTGGCTTTGCCGCCGCCGGCCTCCCCACACCCTGCCTCGCCGCCGGCGTGGCCGGCTCTGCCGCCGCCGGCCTCCACCCCAGCTTCTTCGCCGCCCCCCCCCGCCCGGACGCGACACCGGGGCGGCCGGATCTGGCGCCGTCGGCCACCCCTTGGCCTCTTGGGCGCCGCCCCCTTCCCCCCGTCATGGCCGTGGCCCGGCCGACCCTGGGGGGCCCTCTTGCTGCCGCCGGCCTCGCCGGCCTCCCCCAGGCCTCTGGGGCGCCGCCCCCCTTCCCCCCGCCACGGCCATGGCCTGGCCGCCCATGGGGGGCCCCTCTTGCTGCCGCTGGCCTCCCTATGGCCTCTGGAGCGCCGCTGCCCCTTCCCCACTGCCGTGGCCTCGGGCTGGTCGGCCCCTACCGATGTGGTGGCTGCCGACGCTGCTCTTGCTGCCGCCCTTGCCACTGCCAAGACCGCTGCCGCTGCTGCTCGGGCGCACGAGCGGGCGGCCGCTCTTGCTTGGGAGAATGCACGCCAGACCGCTGATGCACTGGCTCAACATGTTGCTGCGGCCGAGCATCACCTAAGGGGTGCTGACCCCACTGCCACCGCGAATCCTGATGTCGCCGCAGATCCGGGTGTCGCACAACTCCACGCCCAGGCGGCCGGTGTCCAGAACATCCGGGCGCTTGTGCCAGTCACCCTTGATCCCTCATTGTCCTACGCACGCTGGTGCGATCTGGTGCTCCTCACCCTCCAACGCTATGCCCTGGATGACCACGTCCTCATCGACACTCCGGTGGTCGCCCAGGGGTCCGTTTGGCGGCGCATGGACAGCGTCGTGCTGTCATGGATCCTTGGGTCCATCACTGTCGAGCTCCAGGACATCGTGCGGGAACTTGGTGGCACCGCTCGGCAGGCCTGGGTTGCGATCGAGGGGCAGTTCCTTGGCGACCGCGAGGCTCGTGCTCTCCAATTGGACGCTGCCTTTCGCACCTTCGTCCAGGGGATCTCTCCATCTCGGAGTACTGCCGTCGCATGAAGGGGATGGTGGATTCTCTTCGTGACCTTGGCAAGCCTGTTGTGGACCACACTCTTGTCCTCAACATCCTCCGCGGTCTCGGCGACAGCTACGCCCATCTTCGGACGTGGATCACCAGGACAGTGCCGTTCCCCTCCTTCCACAAGGTTCGTGATGACCTTGTCCTCGAGGAGCTGACCCGGGGGCTCGCTCCCACATCTACTACCGCGTCTGCTCTAGTCACCTCCGGCTCCAACCGATCGGCCTCCCAACCACCGTCGTCGCCGGCTCCCTCCCTTCTTGGTACTCCTCCCGCCGGTTCCACCACTGGCGAGGGGGGGGGGGGGGCGTGGTGGCGATCGTGGTGGCGATCGTCGTCGCCGGGGAGGGGGGCGCCGTGGTGGTACCGGTCGCGCTTCGGCTCCTACCTTCGCCACACCAGCCCCTGCCGTCGGGAGTGTGCCCTGGCCATCCTTCTCCAACCCATGGACAGGGCGCATTTCCATGTGGCCGGGACAGTTCACTCCTCGGCCTCCTACCCCACCTGCGGCCATGCTCACCGGGTGGCCGGTCCCGCCTGCTCCTTCGGCGTGGGGCCCGTGGTCCGGTGGGTGGGATCAGACAGCCCTCGCGCAGTCATTCAACACCATGGCGTTGACTCCGCCGGCCGCCATGGATTGGGTGGCCGACTCGGGTCCTTCCTTCCACACCACTCCTCATGATGGTATTATCTCCTCTCATAGGCCCCCCACCCATCTCTCCCTTCTTCCATTTGGGATCAGACGGCCCTCGCGCAGTCATTCAACACCATGGCGTTGACTCCGCCGGCCGCCACGGATTGGGTGGCCGACTCGGGTCCTTCCTTCCACACCACTCCTCATGATGGTATTATCTCCTCTCACAGGCCCCCCACCCATCTCTCCCTTCTTCCATCATGGTTGGGAATGGCTCATGTCTTTCGGTCACCTCCGTGGGTGATGCGACTCCTTGTGGGTCTTTTCGCCTGCAAAATATTCTTGTTGCTCCTGACATTGTTCACAATCTTCTTTCCATTCGTCAATTCACCACTGATAATTCCTGTTGTGTTGAATTTGACTCTTCTGGTTTGACTGTGAAGGATATGGCCACCCGGTGTTCTCTTGTCCGCTGTGACAACACCAGACCCCTCTACACGCTTCGTCTTCCACCTTCCGCTGCTCCACCCTCGTCCGCCCTTACCGCCATAGCGTCCTCCACACTCTGGCACCGTCGGCTTGGTCATCCCGGTGTCGACATTTTGGCTCAGCTTTGTCGTAGCTCCTCTATTCCTTGTACTAGGGCTACTAGTGAGCATATTTGTCATGCTTGTCAATTAGGTCATCATGTTCGCCTACCTTTTCCTATTTCTTCCTCGCATGCTGTTCATGCGTTTGACCTTATTCACTGTGACTTGTGGAACTCTCCGATCATGAGTATTTCTGGTTATAAATATTATCTGGTTGTTCTTGATGATTTTTCTCACTACTCATGGACGTTTCCTTTGCGGTCCAAGTCGGATGCCTTCCCCACGCTCACTCACTTCTTTGCTTGGGTTTCTACTCAGTTTGGGGTTACTATCAAGGCAGTCCAGTGTGATAATGGTCGTGAGTTTGACAACTCTGCTTTCCGGGCTTTCTTCCTCTCGAAGGGAGTCCAATTGCGCATGTCCTGCCCCTATACCTCTCCTCAGAATGGCAAGGCTGAGTGCATGATTTGTACCACTAATAATGTTATGCGCTCCATGCTCTTTCAGGCTTTGGCTCCCGCTCGCTTCTGGGCTGAGAGCCTCCTTACTGCCACCTATGTGCTCAACCGCCTGTCTTCTAAGGCCACGTGCGCTCCCACCCCTCACCATGCCTTGTTTGGTACCCCACCTTCCTACACTCACCTTTGTGTTTTCGGGTGTGCTTGCTATCCCAACACTTCTGCCACTGCTCCTCATAAGCTTGCGACCCGCTCGACCCTGTGTGTTCCTCGGCTACTCCCCCGATCATAAGGGGTACCGTTGTTTTGACCTCTTCTCTTGTCGTGTTCTTATCTCACGACATGTCATCTTCGCTGAGTCCGTCTTTCCTTTCTCCGGTGACTCCACCTCTACCACCAGCCTTGAGTTGGACTCCCTGTTTTCTACTGACCTGGTGGTTCAGCCACCTTTGTGTTCTGCAGGTACATCACCGGCTGTTCCGGCGGCTCTCCCGCCATCTGACGAGCCGTGTGTGGCAGCGGAGCCGCCCGTCGTGCCGCCCGCGGCCCCCGTGCCCCCGGCTGTGCCATGTACGGCCACTCCCCACCAGTCGGCGTTGCCCTCCGCGCCATGCGCGGCCCCGGCGTCCTCGTCCGTGCAGCACGTGGCCCCTTTCCTGTCGCCTCCTGCGCCCAGGGTTGGCCCGCTGCTGCCGTCGGCGCCGTGTTCCGATCCGGACACGGCCCCGACCGTGCCCTGTGTCCCCGCGACACCTTCCGCGCCATGCACGGCCCCGGCGTCTTCCCGCTATGCCAACCCTGTTCGGGTCTACCAGCGCCGCCCGATGGGTGTTGCACCGGCCCGCTCTCGCGCCGAGCCGCCGGTGTACCACCCGCCCATCCTTCACCGCGATCCTCACCACACTCACCCGATGGTGACTCGGCGGGCTTGGGGGGTCCTTCGTCCAGTTGACCGCCTGGTCCTCTCCGCCGCTGCGGAGCCACCGGTCTCTCCCATACCCTCCACTGTTCGTGGCGCCCTGGCGGATCCACACTGGCGCCACGCGATGGAGGAAGAATATGCGGCCCTTCTGGCCATCAGACCTGGGACCTGGTGCCTCGTCCCTCTGGCTGCAATGTGGTCACCGGCAAGTGGATCTGGACACATAAACGCAAGACAGATGGTTCGCTGGATCGCTACAAGGCTTGCTGGGTCCTTCGGGGTTTCACCCAGCGCCCTGGAGTTGACTATGATGAGACCTTCAGCCCAGTGGTGAAGCCTGCTACTGTCCGGACCGTTCTCTCCCTGGCACTCTCGAGGTCCTGGCCAGTTCACCAGCTCGATGTGAAGAATGCCTTCCTCCATGGCACCCTGACGGAGACTGTGTACTGCAGCCAGCCTGCGGGCTTTGTGGATCCCGCTCACCCTAAGCGTGTTTGCTGGCTCAACAAGTCTCTGTATGGTCTGAAGCAGTCTCCTCGGGCTTGGTACAGTCGATTCGCCTCCTTCCTGCTGTCTTTGGGGTTCAGCGAAGCCAAGAGTGACACTTCTTTTTTTGTCCTCCACCACGGTGCTGACTCAGCCTACTTGCTGCTTTATGTGGATGACATTGTTCTCACTGCGTCCAGCCAGTCTCTGCTTCAGCGGATTGTCTCCTCGTTGCAGCAGGAGTTTGCCATGAAGGACCTTGGTGTGCTCCATCACTTCTTGGGAGTGACAGTGGAACACCGCCCTGGTAGCCTCTTCCTTCACCAGCGCCAGTACACCTTGGATGTCCTTCACCGCGCCGGGATGACTGACTGCAAGCCCTGTTCCACTCCAGTCGATGCTTAGTCTATGATTTCCGGCACCAAGGGTGCACCAGTGGATGATCCCACTGTCTACCGAAGCATTGCTGGCGCCCTTCAGTACCTCATATTCACTCGATCGGATATGTCCTATGCGGTGCAGCAGGTGTGCCTTCACATGCACGACCCACGGGACTCGCACCTTAACGCTATGAAGCGGATTCTCCGCTATCTGCGCGGCTCCCTCGACTTTGGGCTTCACCTTCGGCGTTCTCCTGTTGCTGAGCTCGTGGTTTACACTGATGCCGACTGGGCGGGGTGCCCGGACACGCGACGCTCCACCTCTGGCTACGCCGTCTTCCTTGATGGCAACCTCGTGTCTTGGTCATCTAAGCGGCAGCCTGTTGTCTCCCGCTGCAGTGCCGAGGCTGAGTACCACGCAGTTGCCAATGGGGTGGCCGAGGCATCCTAGCTCCGGCAGCTCCTCGGGGAGCTCCCTAGCCCCCTCGCTAGGAGTACTTTGGTCTACTGCGACAATGTCAGCGCCGTCTACCTCTCCACCAACCCTGTCCAGCACCAACACACCAAGCATGTGGAAATCGACCTCCACTTCGTTCGTGATCGTGTCGCCGTGGGAGATGTCCGTGTTCTACATGTGCCTACCACCTCCCAATTCGCCGACATCTTCACCAAGGGCTTGCCTTCCTCCACCTTCTCCGAGTTCCGCTCCAGTCTCAACATCCGCTGCGCCAGAGTTTCGACTGCGGGGGGTGTTAGAGTGTGTGTGGGTGTGTCTGTCGTGTGGGTTCCCCTGTCTGTGTGTGGGCCCCTCCTGTAAGGCTCTCCTTCTATCCTCCCACCCTAGGGAGAGGAATCAATCTAGACCTTCAATTTCTGTAGGTAAGGGTTTTAGGGTGGTATAATTACTATTAGAAAATTTTGGAGCAGTGTGCAATTCTCTGTGTGATAGGAGTTAGGAAGATATTATTATCTTGTTCTCCCTCATGAAAGGATTGTTTCTATTTTGTCTGATATTATTATCTTGTTCTCCCTCATGAAAGGATTCTTTCTATTTTGTCTGACAAGTGGTGGCATGTGTCCAGATAGTATTTTCTCCATGGCTTTCCAGTTTCCATGTTCTGTTGATGGTTTGTTAGTAGTTAAATATTGATTCATGTCATCCATTCGTTGTTGTCATCTGTTTCTCAGTAGATTGATGTAGACTGTAGAGGTACATAGTACTTTATCACCCTCTGTTAAAATTTTAGATTATAACAACACAATCCTGAAAAGATTCTCTACATTTTTTATAATGTTGTTTACTTTCTCTTAAAACATCCCTTCTTATTGCAGAATCATGCAAATGATAAAGTCATTACTAATGATGATGTCTTAGGGGATGTTGTACCTTTTGATCAGCAAGATTCCCTGCGCAACATATGCTTTAAGTTGCTTGATTTAGTGCCCAATGTAAGTTTGCAATGAGTTTTGAGGTTACTTCGCTATATTGTTGAATCACATGTCCCCCCTATTATTGGTTACCGTATTTTAATTTGCATTATTGTCCGGAAAATATATTTGCAAACTTTGATTTCATTTTTCATTATAGTTTGCTTTCTTGATTACTCCCTCTGTTTTTGAATGTAAGTTTGTCAAAGGCGTTGGCACCTAGGGCAGGGGTTCCTTGACTGCGTAGTTCGTAGCTGTGGGTTAGGCCCTTGCTAAGCTATGGTGGAGAACGGGGGAGATTGAGAGAATAGGGTAGAGATTGGAGATTGATTTCTTATTGTTTGAATCTGCCCAAGGGGCATACATCTTAATATATAGAGCCTAAGGACGTCCCCCTGACTATATAAGGAAATACTAAAGGGATATATGCTTAATATATCTTAACTAATTTAGCTACGACAGATAATTGATTTAGGTAGCAAATCCCCCTGAATAGGGGGTGGGCTGGCTTGCTGCGTTGGACTTGGCTGCGTCCTTGGCCCGGGTCCGACGTTGGTAGTGTTGGCCCCACATGACTTCTCCCCCCTCGATGAGCAGCTGATGAAGATGTCGATGTCCTCCCAAGTTGCCAAACCATTTAGTTCGCCTTTCCACTGGATGAGCAGTCGCGGACCCCTCGGGCAAGATGAGATCGCATCGTCAGTTCAAGCTCTAGAACTACGGTGCCATTGTGCGTCTGGGGCAGGGGCGGTGGTGTTCCGACAAATTTCTTGAGGAGGTCGACATGGAACACGTCATGGAGGCGGGCAGGTGGCGGAAGCTCCAAGTGATAGGCGACGTTGTTGATGATTTCGCTGATGTGGTACGATCCATAAAAATGAGGGAGAGGTTCCCTTTGGTCAACACATTGAGAGATGTCGGTGTACGCAGTCGGAGACGGAGCCATACCTAGTTGTCGACGATGTTAGCGCACCCTACCTAGCCAACCCAACCATAAAACCTAGGCGTTATAGTGGGAGAGGTGGGGGCTTTTATCCATAGTCCAACATTCCCTCTACGGCGTGCGAGCCCAGCGTAGCCCGCAGCAGGTTCTAGAGCCCGACGTAGCCCGCAACAGGTCTCAGCACACTAGAGAGGCGCAGGGGAAATCACGCAGTAGAAATGCGGAAATGCGTGGCTAGGGGGGGTCGAACCCAGGGCCTTGGCTCTGATACCATGTTAGCGCACCCCACCTAGCCAACCCAACCATAAAACCTAGGCGTTATAGTGGGAGGGGAGGGGACGATCAACTTGCCGGAGGGTGCCTCGAAGTGGCTCCCGGCAACCGAATCCTCAGGCGCCCGGCGGTCTCGAAGCATCTCTACACCAGCCGGGGAGGACCGCATCGCGGTCGGATACAATATCTCTACGTAAGTGATTTCCCTTATGAAAGCTATCAGAATTATTGTGTGCGCTTCCACCCTCTTAATGCAGGGCTCTCGAGAGGAAAGAAGCGATGGGCTACTGTTGGGGGAGATAATCCCGATGGCTGAAGAGGGGGCCACCACCAGAAGGTCCGAAGTCCAGCGCCGGAGGGCCAGAACCTCTGGGCGACGGAGCCGGAGGCTTCCGGAGGCTTCGGACCGCTCCGGAGGAGGTTCCCGTGCAAGAGGTCGTTGGCCGGAGGCCGGAGACCACTCTCCGGACCGAAGATGCCGGAGGCCACCCTCCGGGAAGGACTGCCGGAGGCCGTCCCTCAGAGCAAGCTGCGGTCTCGGAGGGAGCTTAGGCAGAAAGAAAACCAGTCAAGCCTACAGGGGGACAAGATCGCGATCCTCTACGCTGTGTCGGGCGGCGCGGGCAGCGCCCGATACGACTGATACGATGTCAGAGTCGAATCTTCTTGTCTGTACTGCGCGCAGCTCGCTTTGTCTGTACTATTGGCCTGTGCCAGGCCTGGTAGCGGTTAGCGGTCCAGGGGCGCTTGGTCCTCAGGACGGGGGGCCCTATAAATACCCCCCAACTACAGTTGTAATAAACACACGATCCGAGAATACAGAGCACACAACATTCATTATTCCCATCCACCACAGAAACCTGCTGGATCAATTCGTCGTTCCAACAGTTGGCGCCGTCCGTGGGGATCCTAGTTCGAGAAGCTAGCGTCCTCTACATCCACTCACCAAAGCATGTCGGGTCGGAAGGGCGTGAGCACGGCTCCTCTCCGTCGGTCGGCCCACACCGCTGGGATCGAGCCCACTCCGATCCCCGTCCCCAATCAACCCGTTGTCCCGCCCGCCGGGGCACCCTCTCTGGAGCCGACCCAAGCCCCGGAAGGGACACCCGACACCCGGGGCCCCGTTGGCATGCCAGAGCCACTTTCCGCCAACCTGGCCGGGTTCCCGGAGGGGCTGCCGGAGGGGCATCCCCCGAGCGGACCCCTGGTGGTGTCCCTCCGAACCGAATACGTCCGTTCGCGGGACCCTGAAACCGCTTCAGGAGGAAGCGGTAGCCAGGCCGATGCCTTGGCCGCTGAGAATGCTCGGCTGAAGGCGGAGCTGGCCCAGTGGCGTCAAGAGGCGTCGCTCCGCCCTCCCAAGCCCTCCCGCGCTACGAAGGTCGCCGCCGTGGCCTTGAGCGACGACGAAGATCAGGCGGAGGAGGAAAACGCGTCGTACGACGATGAGTCCCCCCTGCACCCAGACCTTCAAAAGGTGCGCTTCGGTTCGGGGTTTCGGGCCGCCAAGCTTCCCAAGTACTCCGGGGATTCTGATCCCGGAGAGTTCTCCCGCTCGTACGCCCTGGCAATAGAAGCATCCGGAGGGAGCCGAGACACCATGGCGAAGTGCTTCCCTCTGGCGCTTGAGGGAATCGCTCTCCGGTGGTTCTGGTCGCTCCGGCCTGGAACCATCCGTTCGTGGGACCAGCTGCGGAAGAAGTTCGTCAACAACTTCCAGAGGACCTTCGTGGCCCCAATGTCCACCGGGAGCCTTTTCCAAGTAAAGCAGCAGCCTGGGGAAACCTTGCGACAATATTCCCAGCGTTTCGCGCACACCAAGGCCCAGATCAAGGGGCTCTCAGCCTCTTCGGTCATCGACGCCGCTCGGGAGGGTGTCACCCACCCAGGCCTCCTCGACAAGCTCCACCGGAAACCCATCTCTTCAGTGGCCCAGCTCATGACGTACTTCGAAGAGTACGCTCGGTCCGAAGAGGGTCATGTGCGCCAGCAGGCGATGATAGCCCCTATCCGGGCCACGGGCACCAGGGCATACGAAGCCCCTCCAGGCCCTGACCGGGGAATCAACACAGCTCCTGGTTTCCGCCACCAAGATCTCGGCCGGCAGGACTACGCCCACCGAGACTCCCAGCGGGGCCAGAAGCATCTTCGAGGGGAAGTCCTCAGCATCACCCCGCGAGCCCCTGCCAAGCACCAGCACACTCCCGGGGGGGGGGGGGGCGCTTCTTCGGAGCCAAGGCCCCGCCTCGGGCACTCCCCGGAGGGTCCAGTTTCTACTGCAGCGTCCACGGCATGAACCAGAGCCACGATACCGACTCCTGCCGGACCATTCTCGCCCTTCGAAGCGAGTACCTCGAACGTGGTGCTGGCCGTGGCTACACCGACCAAGGGAACCCCGCCCCTCGCCTTGAAGCAGTCCAAGTGGTCGGGCGTCGCGACGAGCAGGAGGCCCTGGGCCTGACCCCGGAGTTCGGCAGGGCCCAGACCCCCAAACTCGAAGACGCGCCGGATCGGGGGAAAAGGGTAGTCCTCCCTATTTCCGGAGGTGGAGCCCTGAGAGCTCTATCCAAGCGCCAGCGGCGGGATTATGTTCGGGAAGTCGGGCATATCGGCACGTCCGGCTCCCCCGTCCTCCCCGAATGGTCCCATGTTCCCATCTCCTTCACCGCTGAGGACGCCGCTGGAGTCAAGTTCCCGCACGCTGACCCCCTCGTCATTTCGGCCGATGTCGTTGGAGTCGAGGTGCGTCGCATCCTGGTTGACGGGGGAAGTTCCGCTGACATTATCTTTGTGCAGGCCTTCGATCAATTGTGCCTGTCTCGCAAGCATCTGCTGCCGGCTTCCCGCCAACTCCAGGGCTTCGTGGGCCCTCCGCTCGATGCCTTGGGCCGGGTCATGCTGGAGGTGACTTTCGGCGTCTCCCCCTCTAGCGCTGCAAGGAGATCCTGTTCGACGTGGTCGACGCTCCGTACGCCTACAACGCCATCTTCGGGAGAGGAATGCTCAACCGCTTCAGAGCTGTCGCCCACCACAACTACCTGTGCCTCAAGATGCCAACTCCAGGCGGGGTGTTGTCGGTCCTAGGTGACCAGGCCGCGGCTCGTCGAGTCGAGTACGGCCACTCAGCGCCACTGGAGCCACGACAGATTCACAGTGTCCGTGAAGGTGCCGAGGGAGCCAGCCTCCCTGAGGGCGGGTACTCCGGGTAGAAGGGCCGCCCAGCAAAACCTCTCTCGGAGGGGGGGTTATTACGAAGATCTTGGTCCAAGACGGGAAGGAGTACCCGATCAAGTTCGGAGGGGGTCTGGAGCCGGAGCTGTTGACGCAGCTCGAAGGAATCATCCGCGACAACCTCGACGTCTTCGCATGGTTCGACGGGGACATCACTGGTGTCGACCGCTCGATCATTGAGCACTCACTTGCCATCGACCCGAAGGCTCGGCCGGTTCGCCAGGGGCTCCGGAAGCTTTCCATCGAGCGTGCCGAGCTCGCCAAGGCCGAGACGGAGAAGCTGCTTCGAGCGGGGGTCATTCGGGAAGTGAGTCATACTGAGTGGTTGTCTAACCCAGTGTTTGTCCAGAAGAAAACATCTGGAAAGTGGCGCATGTGTATCGACTTTACTTCCCTGAATAAAGCTTGCCCCCGTGACCCCTACCCCATGCCCCGCATCGATCAACTGGTCGATTTCACAGCCGGAGCGGAGCTCCTCAGTTTCCTTGATGCTTATTCCGACTATCACCAGATCTGGTTAAAACCTGAAGACCAAGTCAAAACAAGCTTTGTCACCCCAGCGGGAGTGTTCTGTTATGTCCGGATGCCCTTCGGCCTCCGCAATGCCGGGGCAACTTTTTCAAGGCTGATTTCTAAGGCTTTGGCCCACCAGATGGGGCGTAATATTGAAGCATACATGGACGATATCGTCATCAAAAGTCCCACCAAGAGTCGTCATGGCGCGGACATAGCTGAGACTTTTGATAGCCTTCGGCGGTGTGGAATCCGCCTCAACCCAGAGAAATGTGTCTTCGGAGCACGCGCTGGGAAGTTGCTCGGCTACCTGGTTTCCAGCCGAGGCATTGAAGCCCGCCCAACACAAGTCAGTGCATTGCAAAACATGTCCCCACCTCAGAACTTGAAGCAAGCACAAAAGCTAGCCGGGCGGTTAGCGGCCCTCAACCGCTTTTTAGCAAGATCAGCTGAACGAAGCTTGCCTATCTTCAAGGCGCTTCGGGGTTCTAGGCATTTCGAGTGGACCTCCGAATGTCAGGACTGCTTCGAGCAAATCAAGGAGTATCTCTCCGGCCTCGTGGCCCTCGCCACGCCTCGGGCCGACAGTCCCATATTGGTCTATCTCGCCGCCTCCGGCAGCGCGGCGAGTGCAGCTTTGGTCCAAGAAGAGGAACTAGACGGGAAGTTGATACAACGCCTCGTCTACTTCGTTTCCGAAGCCCTCTCGGGAGCTAAGGTTCGGTACTCCGAGCTCGAGAAGGTGGCATACGCCCTCGTCATGGCATCCCAAAAGCTTCGGCACTACTTCCTGGCTCACGATGTCATCATCTCGACGGCCTACCCATTAAGCGACATGTTCCGAAACAAGGACTCCACCGGCGCATCGGGAAGTGGGCAGTGGAGTTGGCCCCATTCAGAATCTCCTTCGTCGCCCGAACTGCAATCAAGTCTCAAATCCTCGCTGACTTCGTCGCTGAATGGACGCTGGCATCTGATCGCGCCGGCGCCGAAGCAAGCGAAGGGATTTGGACCGTCTATTCGGACGGTGCTTACCAGGCTTCGGGGGCCGGGGCCGGAGCAGTCATTGTCTCCCCCTCCGGCCAACAGGCCTTGTATTCCGCTCGGCTGAAATTCAAAGCTACCAACAATATCGCCGAGTACGAGGGAGTCCTTTTGGGCCTCCGCAAGGCGCGCGCGCTCGGAGCAGGTCGTCGCCGGGCATGTCGACAAGAGTTTTCAGGCTCGACACCCGGACCTCGTCTCCTACCTTGAGGCCATCCGAAGGTTCGAAGCATCCTTCAAAGGCATATCCGTTCAAAGCATCCCAAGAGGCGAAAATGGCCAAGCCGATGCCCTCGCCAAAGCCGGAGCAGGAGGCCAAGCTTTGCCACCAGGCACCTTCTTCGAAGAGGTTATCCAACCTTCGGCGCCTCCTCGCGACGAGGCGTCAACCTCCGCATCAGCCAAGCTCCCGCCGCCGCCCCAGCCAGCCCAGTCTTATGCACGGTCGACGACGATTGGCGGGGGCCCATCCTGCGCACGCTCGCGGGCAGCGCAGACGACCATCCTAGTCCGGACCAAGTACGCCTCCGGCTCCGCGCCAGGTCCTTCCAAGTCATCGATGGCATTCTCTACAAGTCGGGAGTATGTTCCCCGCTGCTCCGTTGCATCTCTCACTCGGACGGAGTGGCCATGCTCCGAGACATCCATGAGGGGTTGTGCGGGAGCCATCTGGCACCGCGGGCCCTCGCCGGCAAGGCCCTCCGACAGGGCGTGTACTGGCCCACGATTGTTGCCGACGCCGAAGACCTCGTCCGCACTTGCCAAGGGTGCCAGTGGATGGGGCGGCGGCGCCACCGCCCCCCGGTCAGCCTACGACCCATTCCCCCTGTGTGGCCGTTGGCTCGATGGGGAATGGACCTCATTGGGCCATTTCCTAGAGCGAAAGGCAACTTGCGCTTTGCTGTCGTCGCCGTCGAGTACTTCTCTAAATGGGTCGAAGCCGAGCCACTGACTTCCATCACATCCCGGAGCGTCCAGAAATTCTTCTGGCAGAATATCGTGTGCCGTTTCGGAGTACCCAGACAGCTCACATTGGACAACGGAACGCAATTCGACGCTGGGGCCTTCCGGACATTCTGCGACGGATTGGGAGTCCAGCTCTGTTTCGCCGCGGTACGGCATCCCCAGTCTAATGGGGCTGTGGAGCGAGCTAATGGGCACATACTCTCGGGCCTCAACAAGCGCATCGTGGGACTGGCCAAAGGCTTGTGGCCTGAAGAACTACTGAAGATCTTATGGTCCATCCGGACCACCCCTTCCCGAGCTACCGGGTTCACCCCGTTCCGCCTCCTCTTTGGCGACGAAGCAATGACCCCAACGGAGCTTCGAGCCGGTTCGCTACGCGCCATAGCACCCGAAGCTGATCAGGAGCGCGCCGTCTCCCTCGACCTGGCGGAAGGAACGCGACTCCGAGCCGTGGCCAATCTCTCCCAGTATCAGAATGAGACGAAGGCCTGGTACGGTCCCAAAGTCAAGCACAATGAGTTCCAGCCAGGGCACCTCGTCCTTCGCGCGGTGGCCGCTCCGACAAAAATGGGCAACAAGTGGGAAGGACCATACATCGTAACCAGTTCCGGCCGCCCCGGCTCCTACCGACTCGCTACCTTAGAAGGCGAGGAACTGAAGCATGCTTGGCATGCGGAGCACCTGAAGCGATATTTTCCGTAATTGCATAAGTGTATTCCGCCAGCGGCCGATAACGCCAGCTCTTGTATCCAAATTAAGTAATAAAATCGTCGGCGAACGTTTTCGCCCGTGACGATCGCGCAATGACACTAAGAGTTTCGATTCGCCAAGCGCATTGGCTTTCAAGCCCCGGCTCGACGCGCCCTCACTCGGGTTCCGAGCTCCGGCTCGACGCACCCCCGAATTGGCTTCCGAGCCCCGGCTCGACGCGTCCTCACTTGGGTTCCGAGCTCCGGCTCGACGCACCCCCGAATTGGCTTCCGAGCCCCGGCTCGACGCGCCCTCAATCGGGTTCCGAGCTCAGGCTCGACGCACCCCCGAATTGGCTTTCGAGCCCCGGCTCGACGTGCCCTCACTCGGGTTCCGAGCTCCGGCTCGACGCAACCCCCCGAATTGGCTTCCGAGCCCCGGCTCGACGCGTCCTCACTCGTGTTCCGAGCTCCGGCTCGACGCACCCCCAAATTGGCTTTCGAGCCTCGGCCCGACGCGTCCTCACTCGGGTTCCGAGCTCCGGCTTGACGCACCCCCGAATTGGCTTTCGAGCCCCGGCTCGACGCGCCCTCACTCGGGTTCCGAGCTCCGGCTCGACGCACCCTCGAATTGGCTTTCGAGCCCCGGCTCGACGCGCCCTCACTCGGGTTCCGAGCTCCGGCTCGACGCACCCCCGAATTGGCTTCCGAGCCCCGGCTCGACGCGCCCTCACTCGGGATCCGAGCTCCGGCTCGACGCACCCCCGAATTGGCTTCCGAGCCCCGGCTCGACGCGTCCTCACTCGGGTTCCGAGCTCCGGCTCGACGCACCCCCGAATTGGCTTCCGAGCCCCGGCTCGACGCGCCCTCACTCGAGTTCCGAGCCCCTGCTTGACCCGCCCTCACTCGAGTTCCGAGCTCCGGCTCCAAGGTACCTTACCCTCGTTGGTGCAGTATACCCATCGAGCCTTTCCTCCTAGCCAATTAGCGACCAACCGGCAAGCCACCTACTCGCTAAGGAGGGGAGGGGGAAAGGAGCAAGGAGAAAGGCCTCGACCGTGTATATTGGAAAAAGCAAAAAGGTGGCATACAGCGTACAACGTTTGTCACGAGTCAAGAACGAGGAAGAAGGATTAAGAGAAGCTTTCATCTAAGCCGAGCAGGAACCGGAGGCCTCTTCGGTCGGACGAACCGCCAAGGCCAGAGTGCGCTCCGGCCTGAGGCCCTGGCACGGTTCGCGTGGACCTCTCCTTCCTCTTCCGCCGTTCCTCCTCTTTCTTCTGGGCGCAAAAGGTCTTTTGGTCTTCTTGAAGTTGAGCCCAGCTGCGCAGATTGCCTCCCTCGGAGGGCGCGCCGTCTGGACCAGCTTCTGTGTCAGACCAGTCCACCGGTTCGGGAGACGAAGATGGAGCACGGAGCCCTTCCTCTTCTTCCTTGACAAAGCTCAGAACCCCTTGAAGGATGTCAGGGTCCGCGCGCCCGTCGCTACCGCGAGGAAGGGCGAAGCGTGCAGGCCGGTTCGCTCTCAAGGCTTCGAGGATGGCCCATCGGTGTCGAAGAGCATCGTCAAGTTCGAGTACTTCGACATCGCAATCGCAAGCATGGACACCCTGAATGACCCCCAAAAAGGTACTCTTTATTGATATATAACCAAGTTTCTGGAACTGTTACAAGGTATATAGCGCGAGGGTCCTAAGGCAGCTACACCTTCGGGTCTGGCGGGCCGAGGCCGAAGGCTTCGAAGGAGCCGGAGGACCACCGGAGCGAAGCGCCTCCTCCAGCCAGGTCTTGATCGCTTCGGGGCCCTCGGTCTGTTAGATCGCCTTAAGCGCCCTCCAAGATTGGGTCACCGTCGGGCTCAGCGATCGGAGGTGGTCCCCAACGAAGGTGACTGGATGTGGACTCGAAGGTGAAGGAAGAGGGAGCCCAGAAGCCTCGAGGTGTTGAAGAAGTCCGAAGGCGGCCACCCGAGCGGACACCTCACCGTACTTTGACACGGTGAGGTGTATTTGCCGAACGGCGGCTTGGATAAACTTTACCCGGCGGACCAGGGGCTCCCGGGCGATGTCGAACGCGCCGCACCCGGTGCCATAGCGCGCTAGCACCCTCATGAGGGACACCGCTGTGTCAGCCGCCGTCTTTTCCGCCTCCGCGAGCGCCTCGTTTATCTCCCCATTCCGGGCAACGAGGTCCACCTCAGCCCGCTCTAGATGAAGCACTCGGGCCCCGAGGGCCTCGGCGTTAGCTGTCGCCTCTCGAAGATTGTCTATCCTCGAGACTTGAGCCCGGAGTGCAGAAACTTCTCCTTCGAGTCGCTTCGCTTCTTCGGCCCGAGCCCGAAGCCTTTTCGGCTCGGACCCGTAGGGCGTCAACTTCTGCCTCCAGCTCGTCCGCTCGAGCAGCCCGAGCCCGGAGCCCTTCCAGCTCCGCAACGCGAGCTTTGAGGGAGTCCATCTCCGCCATCTGGGCCTCGAGCGCTTCGACCCTGGCGGCCCGGAGCCGAAGGCTTTCGATCTCCGCCACTTGCTCATGGGCCAGCCTCTCGGCGGCGTCCGCTCGGGCAGCAAGCCTCGAGGAATCTGCTTCGCGGCGATGGCGTTCGGAGAGCAGGGAAAGCAGCGATCCCTGCGCCAGCGCGACTAACTGCGCACGAAAAAGAGGATCAGAAAGAAGAAGGGCTAGGGGCTTGTTGAAGGGCGCTCCAAGAAAATACCTGGCCCGCAGCAGTCTCGATGGCCCTACCGAGCTCCAGTCCATCCGTCAGCCCCAGCTCGTCTATCACCGGAGCCTCGCGCAGGCGCAGGTAATAGTCGTGGACTGGAGCCACCTTGGACAGAGGGGCACACTAGAGCGCGCACCCCGAGGGCTGGAGGGGGGCCGGGGTCGAACCCCTTCGTCTTCGACGGCCTCTAGAGAGGCCCCTTTGGAGGCTCCGGACTCCGTCCCGCTCCGCGGCCCCGCGGCCCTCGTCGTGTTAGCAGGGGCTCCGGACCTCGCATCCGCAGCGTCCTCGGGGGGTGGAACAGTTGGATTGACGTCCTGGACGGACGTGCCTGCGCGAAGCAAACAAGGGCTAAGGACGAGAAGGCCCGGCGTTTCGAGAAAAGGGTTGGGCAAGTTAGCGTACCTTCGTTCGCGACCTCGGCAAGGTCCCTCGAAAGCTTGGCGTGCCCCGAAGGGCTCGGGCGATAGAACAAGTTGTCTATCGAATTCACTGGGGAGCCCGCCGCCGCCGCATCGAGCTCGGCCTCCACGTCGGCGCTCCCCTCGATGGCGCCGAGCGGGTCGGCCAGCCCTCCTCTGTCCAGGCTGTCTGTCTCCCTGCTCCCCCGGGAGCTGGCGGAGACCCTCTCCGAAGCCGGCTCGCGCGGGGGAGCAGTCTTGGGAGGCGGAGTAGTTTCGGTGGCTGGCGCCTCCTACTCGGTCCTCGGCACGGACGTCGTAGGGTCCGGACGAGAGAGAGCGTCTCCAGCCCTTCCGGCGCCCAGCCGAACCGATTGACTCGGGTTCGGAGCTATCGGGGGGTCCTCAGACTCCGATCGGGCCCCATCGCTGGAGCACCCCCACTCGGAGTGGGAGGCGGAGGAGTGGCTCGGGGAAAGCCGCTTCGGGCCCTTCACCACCTTTTTGTTCTTGGAGGGGCGCCGGGGGGAGAGGCCACCGTCGGGATCAACCACCTTCCTCTTCGAGATGGCCCGGAGGACCTCCCCTTCCGGGAGAGGCGGAGGCGAGAGCTCAAGTGCCCCCCACACTCTGTTAAAGCGCTCCAAGAAGCCCACCAGCTCCAGCCGCCGGGTGCATTCGGCCAAGGTAGGGGCTCCAAGGATCCGCTCCGTTGTGCGGGCCACCTCCTCGGGAGTCCGGGCGACAAGCGACCCTGTATTCTAGGATCAGGGCCGGAGTACTTTTCGAAGCACGGAAGAAGGAAACAAGGCTAAGGAGTGCAGAAGCTTACCGAGCTGGCGGGATAGCTCTGTAGGTGTCGATTCATCCTGGCTGCTCCGCAGCGACGCTGGCCACTCTTCCTTCAGCAGGGGAATTTCGAGGGCCACGAACTCCTCTGCCAGGTCCCACATGCTCATCCAGTGGGTAACGATCTGGAGGAGTTGGATCCTTGCGGAGATCGAGCCAGCGTTGGCCCCGACGCGCGCCTCCCTCCGAAACCAGATGTGGCGTGGAGGCCCGGCGAGACCGGAGCTGAGCCCCACGTGGACGTAGAACCAGCGGTTCACCCACTTGGAGTACCATCTTTCGTTGATGGCCTTCGCCGGGAAGGAGTCCGCATACCTCCTCCGGAGCTGGAAGTTGATGCTCTCGAAGGCCAGAATTCGCCCCCCCTTCTTCTTCGTTTGGCAGAGAGCTTCGTGCATCTGCGCGAAGACCTCCGCTCTCCCCTCGCAGCCTTTGGCGCATGGCCCACTCGAAGATGGCGAGGCGGGCCACGGCGTTCGGGGATAGCTGCGGGAGCTCCAGGTGGAAGGCGTCCAGCACCCCGGCGAGGAGCTCCGAAGCGGGGAACCCCAGTCCCGCGTCGAAGAAAGCCTTGAAGATGACGACTTCGCCCTCTCGCGGCTGCGGGACCACTTCCCGCGCCCCGGCTTCCTCGCTAGTGTTTCAGGGCCGAGGCAGGCCCTGGTCACTTGCTCGATCGACGCGTCCGTGCACGCCGACGGACCGAGCTCCAGCGTCTGCTCTCGAAACTGCTCCGAAGAGGGACGGAGCTCTCGTGAGTCACGCACCTCCCCTGCACCAGGCGCCGTCGCAGCCGCTGCAGCTGCTGCCGCCATCTGGCGTTGCAGGAAGCGGGGGTCCATCGCCACAGCTGGGGCTGCATTCTCCACCATGGCGAAAGGAGGCGAGGAAGAAGCAAGGAGCAAGCGCTCAGAGAGCAGGCGGTTGTTGCCGAGAGTGGGGAGAAAGAGTGCGACAGGTGGGCGGGGGAAGTGTAGGCCGTGCGGTGGGGGATATTTAAGCGCAAGACCGCCGCCGGTCCATCTTCCGCTCGCTCAGCGCGTGCGCGCAACGGTCGCGCAGCGACCACATTTAAGATTCAATCGGCGCCTCGGGCGCGCCAGTTCCTGACGGTTCGCCTCCCCGACGCCGCTTGCGCGCGCGCGGCATTAACTGCCCCAGCCGGCGCTTGGCCGCCTCCTCGGGCTCGGAGCCAGGCAGTCAAAGGCGTGTGGGGCGGCCAGCGGGCCCGGTCAAACTCCCACCTCCGAGAGGGGGGGAGGGGATGATCAACTTGCCGGAGGGTGCCTCGAAGTGGCTCCCGGCAACCGAATCCTCAGGCGCCCGGCGGTCTCGAAGCATCTCTACACCAGCCGGGGAGGACCGCATCGCGGTCGGATACAGTATCTCTACGTAAGTGATTTCCCTTATGAAAGCTATCAGAATTATTGTGTGCGCTTCCACCCTCTTAATGCAGGGCTCTCGAGAGGAAAGAAGCGAGGGTCTACTGTTGGGGGAGATAATCCCGATGGCTGAAGAGGGGGCCACCACCAGAAGGTCCGAAGCCCAGCGCCGGAGGGCCAGAACCTCTGGGCGACGGAGCCGGAGGCTTCCGGAGGCTTCGGACCGCTCCGGAGGAGGTTCCCGTGCAAGAGGTCGTTGGCCGGAGGCCGGAGACCACTCTCCGGACCGAAGATGCCGGAGGCCACCCTCCGGGGAGGACTGCCGGAGGCCGTCCCTCAGAGCAAGCTGCGGTCCCGGAGGGAGCTTAGGCAGAAAGAAAACCAGTCAAGCCTACAGGGGGATAGGATCGCGATCCTCTACGCTGTGTCGGGCGGCGCGGGCAGCGCCCGACACGACTGATACGATGTCAGAGTCGAATCTTCTTGTCTGTACTGCGCGCAGCTCGCTTTGTCTGTACTATTGGCCTGTGCCAGGCCCGGTAGCGGTTAGC
The DNA here is from genome assembly GCA_019279435.1 of Zizania palustris. Classification (NCBI taxonomy): domain Eukaryota; kingdom Viridiplantae; phylum Streptophyta; class Magnoliopsida; order Poales; family Poaceae; genus Zizania; species Zizania palustris. The sequence continues at coordinate 83,349,805 of JAAALK010000289.1, read as the reverse complement.
CGTCCAGGGGCGCTTGGTCCTCAGGACGGGGGGCCCTATAAATACCCCCCAACTACAGTTGTAATAAACACACGATTCGAGAATATAGAGCACACAACATTCATTATTCCCATCCACCACAGAAACCTGCTGGATCGATTCGTCGTTCCAACAGGTACCCCATGGAGCCGAACAATCTCAACAAAGAAATACCGCGCATTGATTCAGCTGAGAACTTACTGAAGCGGTCCACCATCATGATAAGGATCAATTTGCCGCCTACTTGAGGCAGTGCCTCGAATAAGTCTAGTCCGATGTTCGACGAAACTGAGGTTGGAACTTGGAACTGGCAGTGACAGAAGTATGCCTGCTGGATGGAGATGCTTGGACTTGTAGCGCTGGCGTGTGATGCACGCTTGGATGTGGTCCGGTACCACTATGTGGAGATTGGGCAAATGGGCATCGCAGTGCAGACGATGCAACACACATTGAACCTCTTCGTGCTTGTCCTCATGGATGGCGGAGAGGAACTCTTGGAGCGGTGGGGAAGCCGGTGGAATGTAGAGCCTCCTGTTATAGGTGACCATGCTATCGTGAAGGGACCATGGAGTTGCTCGTCGTGAGGACGACAGTTGTCACGCAGAGCACCTAGTGCTAGGTCAATGTTGTTGGCCTGATGCCAGCAGTCGATGAAGTCGAACCGAGGTCCTGAGATGTCGAGGAGTGACGCCTCCTCTGTGTCACAATGAGAGAGGGCATCCACCACCATGTTGGAGCTCCCTGTCTTGTACTTGGCAAAATTGAAGCCGAGCAGCTTGCCCACCTAGTGGTGTTGCGGTATTGTGGCCAAGTGTTGATCCAATTGGAACTTGAGGCTGGAATGGTCGGTCCGTACTAGAAAATGTCGACCCCAAAGGTATGGTCTCTAGTGGCGAATGGCGTGGACGAGGGCGATGAGCTCCCTTTCATATGTGGCCAAGTACTGATGTCAAGGGGCGATCGGTCGGCTGAAAAATGCAATTGGGTGTTGGTCTTGGAGCAAGACGACCTCGAAGCCGTATGTCGAGGCGTTGCACTCGATGATGAATTGCTTGGAGAAGCCAGGCATGGTGAGGATCGAGACGGAAGTAACGACCACCTTGAGGGCTTGGAACGTGCCGGTGGTTGCCTTGCTCCAAAGAAATCTCTCCTTCAGGAGAGCCATGAGGGGTGACACAATCATGTTGTTGTCCTTGACGAATTTGCGGTAGTATCTGGTGAGGCTGAGGAAGCCACGAACCGCATGTGCCGACTGCGGTAGTGGCCATTTGGAGATGGCCTGGACCTTGGTCGGGTCCATTACCATGCTGTCTGAGGCGATGATGTGGCCGAGGTAGGCGATGGAGTTGACGTCAAAGGCACACTTTGAGCGCTTGACGAAGAGTCGTTGAAGTGTGGAGAGGATGACCTGCATGTGGTGAAGGTGTTTCGCCCATGAGTCGTTGGAGATCAGGATGTCGTTGAAGAAGACGAGCACGAAGTGACGAAGAAATGGTCGAAGCACGTTGTTCATGAGGGCTTGGAAGGTTGCTGGGGCATTGCAGAGGCTGAATAACATGATCTGGAACTCAGAGGCCGAATGACATGATCTGGAACTCAGAGGTTGAACGACATGATCTAGAACTCAGAGGCCGTCATGAGTTCATAAGGCTGTCTTATCGACATCGGTCGTGTTCATGCTGACCTGGTGGTAACTCGACCGGTGGTCCAGCTTGGTGAAGAAGTGGGTGCCATGCAACTCATCAAGCAACCCATTGACCACCGTTATTGGGAAGGCATCCTTGATGGTGATAGCATTGAGGGCGCGGTAGTCGATGCAGAAATGCTAGGACATGTCAGCCTTATTGACGAGCAAGTCTGGTGAGGAGAACGTTGAGGTGCTACGATGGATCAACCCTTGTGACAGTATGGTGGTGCACTGACGCTCCAGCTTGTCCTTGTGTGAGGCAGGATACGGGTATGGTTGAATGGCTATAGGAGCCGATTCGGGCAGCAATGTGATGGCGTGATCCCAGGAGTGGGGCGGTGTCATCCCTTGTGGTTCGGCGAAGATGGCAGCAAATTTGTCTAGGATGGTCGTCAATAGTTCCTCACTGGAACAACCCAGAAGAGCTGGCGACGCCCTGCTAGCAAACCCAGTGATCCTTGCTCTAATAAGACATGGTGACAACACTAAAATCCCATGTGATTGGTCCCAACGATGGTAGCCATTGTGTTCCGAGCACCACATCATAGTCGGCTAGAGAAAGGGCGTAGAAATCTGCTTGGAAACACCTCTTGGTCGATCTGAAATAAGGTTGTCACCATGACCATCTTGCCGTGTAGCTTTAGGCGCAGGTTGGTCTCACTGGCTGCCTCCTCGGAGATGAAGTTGTGGGTAGAGCTGGAGTCGAGAAGGGCCAATAATGAGATGCCATCCAACTGCCGAGGAAATTGCATCATCTTGCACGTACGTGTTATAAAGAACACTCGCATTGGTAGGGATGACACTCAGAGTTGGGGCAATTTTCTTCTCATTCAACTCACTCGAATGTCATGCTCAACCCGAATGGTTGGGGTACATATATATAGGCCGGTCATGTAGCCCAAGATGCTAGATGCTAGTCTAAGATGCTAAAGCAAAGATGCTAGTCTAAGATGCTAAAGCGAAGATGCTAAAGATGCTTAATACTACATACTTGTCCACACATGGACATTACACATGTCATGCCAAACACATAGACTTATCCTTTCAATCTCCCCCTAAGTCTTGTGTGGTGCCTTCTGGGAAATCTGAACCATCCCAATCTTGGCGCGAAGCTCCTATAACTTGATCTGTCCAAGCGACTTGGTGAGGAAGTCGGCGAGCTAGTCTTGGGTGTTGATGTAGCTGGCCTTCACACTCCCCTCATCCAAACAACTCCGAATGAAGTGGTACTTCACCCGGATGTGCTTGCTGCACTCATGGAAAACAAGGTTCTTTGCCAAAGCCAAAGCAGATTTACTGTCCACCCTGAGTTCCACCACTTTGGCATCTCTGGCAAGTAGATCGCCAAGCAGTCGAGCCAGCTAGAGAGCCTGAGTAAATGCAGAAGTGGCTATGATGTACTCTGCCTCGCAACTGGACATGGCCACCACTTGCTGCTTGACCGACTGCCAGCTGATCCGATGTTGTGTCGATGTTGCCGGCGTGGTTGCTGTCGCTGTATCCGATGAAATGCGCCGCACCGGGGCACCTCGGGTAGTACAAGCCGTAGTCAGAGGTCCCCGCGACATAGTGTAGGATCCTCTTCACGATCTGTTGATGCTCCTTCGTCGGTTGTTGCATGAACCGACTAACGTAGCCAACTGCGAACGCCAATTCCGGCCGCGTGTGGACAAGGTAGCGAAGGCTGCCCACAATGCGCCGGTACTGCGTCGTGTCCACCTCATCTGCCGTGCTGTTGCGACTCAGCTTCACCCTTTCCTCCATGGGAGTGTAGGATGGGTTGCAGTCGGTGAGTCCGCCCAGCTCGATGATACGCTTGGCGTAGGCGGTCTGGTGAAGTGAAGTACCAGAGCTGTCCTGGTGCACCTCGATCCCTAGGTAAAAGGAAAGGAGCCCTAGGTCACTCATCTAGAAGGTGGCCTTCATCTTCGTTTTGAACGCCTCTGCCTCCATCTCCTTGGTGCCGATGATCACCAAGTCATCAACATAGACGCCTACCAGCAAGGCATTGTCTCCCTTGCCCCGCCGGTAGACTGCAGCCTCATGAGCACTTTGTTCGAACACTATCTGCCTGAGAGTGGAGTCTAGCTTGTCGTCCCAAGCTCGTGGTGCTTGTCGCAAGCCGTAGAGGGCCTTGCGCAAACGTAGAACCTTGTTCTCCTTGCCGAGGATGACGAATCTCGGCGGCTGTTGGACGTAGACCTCCTCCTTCAACTTGCCATTGAGGAAGGCAGACTTGACATCTATGTGGTAGACATGCCAACCCTCCTGGGCTGCCAGCGCGAGGACACGAGTGGACTCCATCTGTGCAACAAGAGCGAAGGCGTCGTCGAAGTCGACTCGCTCTTGTTGGATGAAACCGCGTGCCACCAATCGAGCCTTGTGCTTGACCACCACCCCGGCCTCATCTTTCTTTAGCTTGAACACCCACTTAAGGGTGATGGCACGGTGGCCAGGCGGAAGATCAGCCAGCTCCCATGTCTGGTTTCGCTCGACGGCGTCCATCTCCTGTTGTATCGTGGCACGCCAGGCCGCATCTCCTTCCGCCTCAGCGAAGGAACATGGCTCACCGTCGTCGTGCGCCAGGTGCAGCTCCGCATCGAAGTCATGCGGCGCCATCCCAGGAACGGGCTGCTCACAAAGGATGTTATCCATGGTGTGGTAACGCAGAGGCTCGCCGTCGTGGCAGGCATCGACACGGTCCTCATCATTTGACAGTGGAGTAGTGAACTCCACTTTGCGCTGCTCATCATGGACTAAGGCTGTGAATGTCAATCCCAGAGATGTGGGTGCTGGTGTAGGAGAGTGGGATGTGGCCGGTGCAGGACGCGGTGGAGAACTTGCTGGAGCTGATGACGTGCCAGGTGCTAGGGCAGGCGAGCTCGTTGAAGGTGAGCTGCTAGCTCCCCCTGCTCCCTCGAAGTAGACGTAGTCGACGATAAAATCGCTGATCGTCGAAGTTGAGCCATCATCCGCCATCTTGCCCCACGTCCAGCCTCGCCCTTCGTCGAACACAACGTCTCGCGAGATGTGGACGCGCCGTGTCGTAGGGTCGAGGATGTGATAGGCCTTGGAGCCCTCCGCATAGCCGATGAAGACCCCTTGCGTGCTCCGGTCGTCAAGCTTGCCGATGTTGCTAAGCTCCTTGATGAATGCTAGACAACCAAAAATGCGAAGGTGGCCGATCGTCGGCTTGCGTCTGTGCCAGACTTCATTTAGCGTCTCGCCGTCAAGAGCCTTGGTGTGCGAGCGGTTGAGGAGATGGACGGCAATCATCACCGCCTCTCCCCAGTAGATCGCCGGCATCCCCCTCTGCTTGAGAAGGGCGCGAGTAGTGGCCACCACCGTCTGGTTACGGCGCTCGACGACGCTGTTCTGCTGTGGTGTATACGACGCAGAGTAGTGGCGCTGAATCCCCTCGTCGGCGTAGTACGCCACGAACTCAGCCGCCGTTGTCTGTGTGCAACACCCGGAGCTTGCGGCCGCACTACTCCGCAACAGCTTGATGACGCTTGATAGCGTCTGCGACTTCCGCCTTGGTGTCGAGAAGCGTCGCCCACATGTAGCGGGACACGTCGTCGACGAGGAGGAAGCAACGTCGGCCTCCAGGGGTAGTTGGTGCTTAGAAACAGGGAACGCGCAACGCCCCTATGTCCCCCGTTCCGGGAACTTTGTCCTGAAACGAGGAACGAGAACGATGCGGGACGCCTATGGAGACGTTGGCGGTACGTCGCTCCAACCACTATCAGAACTCAAATGAGGAGCCATGTGTAGAGTTACTCACTTGGAGAAGCCGCGCGCCGCCGTCCGAGGGTGCTGTAGCCGTCCGAGGGTGCCACCGTAGCTGCTATCCGAGGGCGCTGCTGCAACTACCTTTCGAGGGCGACAAAGCCGTCGCTGTTCACGGGTATGGCCACGTTCAAGGCTTCGAGCGCGCTGCCATTTAGAGGAGATTTAGAAGCGAGTAGATGAGGTGGCGAGGAGACAAGTTCAGTCTCCATTGCGAACGCGTTGTGAACGGGGAAGAAGAGGAAGTGACTAGTCATCTAGTGCGAACGGGGAAGAAGAGGAAAGGACTCCGGTGCGATCGGGGGGAAGAAGAGGAAGCGGCACTGTGCGGGAGAAAAGAGGCGTCGGTCACATTGGAGAAGACAGGAAGCGACACTCCAATTTTATGTACTAGTAATTATATTAACAATTATATATATACTATATAAATATGGCCATGTTGTTTAATTAGTCAGCATGCAAATCGTTCAAACCTAGAAGCCAGGTATAGTACGTTCCTCGTTCCGATCGAATCGTTCCCGGACATCGTTCCTCAATAGCTGGGAACATGTTCCCAATGTCGAATGAACGAATCTGAGCAGTGTACCCCGTTCGTTCCTTGTTTTTGCGCTTCGCGTCTCTCGTTCCGCGTTCCCGTTCCTCGTTCCAAGAGTTCCGGGAACTTTGTGACTATGAGCCGGTGTCACGGCACCGCAAAGGTCGCCGTGCACGAGCTCGAGCTTCTCCTTGGTGCGAAAGCTTGCCTGACGAGTGAATGGGAGTCGCCGCTGCTTGGTCAGCACGCATGTGTTGCAAAACTGCTCCACATGCTCGACACTCGGCATGCCCCACACCATCTCCTTGATGCCGAGCTGCTTCAGGGCCTCAAAGTTGAGGTGCCCAAAGCGCTCGTGCCACTGCCAGACGTTGTCGTCGTGGCGGGCTGCAAGACACACGGGCTACGACACCTGCACATGAAGGACATAAAGGCGATTGCTTCCTCTATTTATCTTGGCGACAAGTCGGTGCTGATGATCCCAGATACGCAACACCCTTTCTCATCCAGTTGGCCAAGGCTGATGGAGTTCCTCAGCTCGGGGATGTAGTAGACACCGGTGAGCATCCGATGCTCGCCGGTCTTGGCGGTGAAGATGACAGAGCCGACACCCCTTATCTCCACGGCGGAGGCGTCCTCAAACTTGACAGAGCCTTGCACGTTGGAGTCCAGGTCGGAGAAGTGGTCCTGTCGCCCGGTCATGTGATGGGTGGCACCGGTGTCGAGGAACCAACCGTTAATCTTGTCATCGTTGGACCCATTGCGGAGGAAGACGTGTGTGCGCGGCTCGTCGATGTGGAGAAGAGCTGCGACTGTCGACGCGCGAGGGGAGTGCAGCTCAATGTTCTCGTGTATAAGGAACAGAGCTGGCTCCTCCTGCGCTTGCGCGCCATGTGCCTGACCGCCGCGCTTTGCCTGCCGACAGTCCCTAGCCCAATGGCCGATCTTGCCACAGTTGTGACAAGTGTCGTCACGGGTGGCCTTGCGGTCAGCGTTGGTGCCACCAGTAGCGCCTCCATGCGCTTGGGGGGCCTTGCACCCCTTGCGTGGCTGGTGCTTGCGGCCACTCGACGAACTTGATGCCTCTCCCTTCTTCTGCTCTCGCTGGCAGGCGAGCCACTGCTCCTCAGTGAAGAGAAGCTTGCCACCAGTGGTGGCTGACTCTAAAGATGGTTGGGCTCGTCGATGTCGATGACCTTGAGGCGACCCTATCGCCTCATCGATCGACATCCTGGAGAGGTCCAGCAAGGACTCGATCGAGCGATATGCTTGTTTCTCCCGGGAATGCAATGAAAGAGCTTCTCAATAGTTCTTTCCTCGTTGATGATGTCTTCGCCATTCTGCACCAACTTTTGCAATAGAGAGTTGAGACGAAGAGAAAAATCAACATCCTCACCTGGTTTGAAAGCTAGGTTCTCCCACTCCTTGCGTATTGCCTGCAGCGTAGACTTGCGGGCGCGATCGCTGTCGATACACACTGCAGCGATAGAATCCCAAGCCTCCTTAGCAGTCCGCTTGCAAGCAATCGAAGACTGCATCTCCGGCGGGACTGCAGCAACGAGGGCCTGCAGTGCCCGTTGATCATCGTCGTAGTCGACGTCGTCGTATGTGACCACTTCCTACATGTACCGCACTTGGAGCTTCACCCTCATAATCACGGACCACTCGGCGTAGTTGGTCTTGGTGAGGGTAGGCCATCCACCACTAGCGCCAGCGTCCTTGATGATGGTCTGGAAGCCGTGATGACCATGTCACCGATCCGGGGAAGGAGAGCCACGCCGCCTGTGAAGGTCGCGTTCGCTAGGAGCACGACCGTCACGTGCGCATCCTCCGGGAGTGTAGTCGGCGCGCCTGGGCCCGTTTGGGCTGCCGCCGCGTGTGCGGTACTGCGCATTAGCCCACTGCGCCACCCACTCATCCTTCGCCTTCCTTGGTAACTCAGTCTCCAGGTCGAGGCTACCTTCCTCGAGGCAGTGCCACTACTGCTACCGTGGCGCAAAGCTTTGAGCTTTACCGTCGCAACACGTGCTGCAGCCGCCGCTTCCTCTTCCGCTCTCACTATTGCCAGTTTCGCCGCCGCCAACCTCACCTTCTGAGCCGCCGCTACCGCGGCCTCTGCTGCCACCCGCTCGTGCTCCTCTGCCGCGATGACTTTGGCCTCATGCCGACGCCGCACGCTTGAGGTGATCGAGCGGAAGAGTCTCCTGCGGACATTGCACGCCGTTAGAGGGGAAGGATCGTGGGTGTTGCTGCTGCACTAGGAGGAAGCCGCTACTATCAGCTGCTGCTCGGAGTGTGGGTGGTGCTCGCCGAGTCGTTTGTTTTCGGTGGACTGGCAAGAGAGGAAGATGAACAAGGAGACGGGCGTCTCCATTGGAGAGAGTCGTGGAGGGGATTGGAAAGGTCATAGAACCATACAACTCTGATACCAATTGTTAGAGAGCACTCGCATTGGTAGGGATGACACTCAGAGTTGGGGCAATTTTCTTCTCATTCAACTCACTCGAATGCCATGCTCAACCCGAATGGTTGGGGTACATATATATAGGCTGGTCATGTAGCCCAAGATGCTACCAAGATGTTAGATGCTAGTCTAAGATGCTAAAGCAAAGATGTTAGTCTATGATGCTAAAGCAAAGATGCTAGTCTAAGATGCTAAAGATGCTTAATACTACAAACTTGTCCACACATGGACATCACACATGTTATGCCAAACACACATAGACTTATCCTTTCAGTACGAACATCGACGATGGAGTGCAGGGAAATCTATGGATTAGCCTCTTGTTGCTCAACTAGCACGGCTACGTCATCGTCGTCATCGAAAGCGAGGTCGAGGAGGAAGAGGCGTTGGTAGACCCAATTGTGGCCACAACTGAATCGTTCATTGCAGTTGAAGTAGAGGCTGAGGTCACGACGTTCCTCCATCTCTACTTAGGACAACTGCTTGATCGACCAACCCTCCACCATGACCGGTGTTGTCGTAGAGGTCAAGGCGTGGGCGTCGGTAACGCCAAGCAGGTCGACGGTATGGGCAAGAGGCCATGGGCTTGATGGCGGGATGGTGTTGGGGTTGGGACCAGGGCGGCGGAGCACTGGTCATGGAGTTCTAGTTTGTGAGCCAAACTCATGGTGACGATGAGGGACTACGGGTTGTAAAGTTCGACGTCGAGGTTGAGAGGGGGTTGCAGTCCCATGGTGAAAAGTTGGACATGTTGATGCTCAGTGAGGATGCCTACATGCGGAAGTAGTGCTTTGAACTGGTCATGGTACTCGACATCAGAACCGATGTGCTTGCAGGCTGTCAATTCACCAAGAGGGTTGGAGCATAGGGGCGGATTGAACTGAAGGTGTAGAAGTTCGGAGAAATCACACCAAGGTGGTGTACCCTCGTCTTGTTGGACTTAGATACAACACATCCGTGCCCCCTCCAAATTATAGGACACCATGTAGACTTTCTCCTCCACAACGCAGTGATGCGCTGTTGATGGAAATAGGATTCACAACGGTTAATGAAAGTGAGAGGATCCGACTTGCCATCGTATTTTGGGAAACCAATCTTGAATCGTGGAGGCTAGTCATTGTGTTCCCCTGTGATCAACAACATCATGCTCGAGGTGGCCGAGTCTAGGTGTTGCGTCTCCAACACTCGTATGGCGGAGGCGTTCCCCTACGACTGTGGCCTATAGAGCCTAGATTGACTTAGCAAGCATCTGGACAAGGGCCATGAGAACTACCGGTGACATTGAAGGAGACGACACAATAGAAGTGGATGCAGATTGCTTGGAATCTGATACCAAGTTGTTAAGGCCGTCGACACCTAGGGCACGGGGTCCTCGACTACGTAGTTCGTAGATGCAGGCATAGTTGTTATGGCGTCGATATATCGACGCCATATCGTTGTGGTGATATTTTGCAATTCACCACAGGATGCCACACCATTTGTGGCGACCAACAGTGAAGGCCGACGGCGGGCAGATCTAGGCAGTGGCGACTAGATCTATTGGCAGAGCAGCGCACATCAGAGAGGGAAGGGAAGGCAGAGGCTAGATCCAGCGTTGAACGGCCATGCGCGGCGAGGCTAGGTGTGGTGACTTGCGGCGAGGCTTGGTGCGTCGGTGTAGAAGATGGGGGAGAGAAGAGGAGTGAGAGGAGAGGAAGGAAGGAAGGGTCTGGCGGCTGGAGACTGGAGAGGGTGGGGGAGCTAGAGCTGAGAGATAGGGGGGAGTAAGGGAAAGGTTAGGGTTTAGGAATGGGCTTTAAATGGGCTTGAATTTAAATGAACTTTGGTCAAATTTATATAAATAGATTATGTACTAAATTTTAAATATTCTATTAGACATAATTTAAAATATGTTTTTACAATTTTAATTATATATTTCTTATCTGATAATGTATCTAAATAACAATATTGCAATTTGATATTGTATTATCATGCTATATTACTATTATTATTTTCAATTTAGTATTTTTGTACTTATATATATTGATATAATTTTCTAAATCCTATAAGCTATTTTCTATATTGATCGCCACGTTGATGTGTCTATGACGATGCCATGCCGATGTGTCTATGACGACACCACGCCGCGCGCCATAAGTTTGTAAAGTTGTGAAGGTGGTAGGTCGTCACGTTTTGCTGCGTCATCGTAACAACTATGGATGCGGGTTAGGCTGGCGTGGGGTTGATCCCCTTGTCGAGCTATGGTGGAGAACGAGGGAGATTGAGAGAATAGGGTAGAGATTAGATATTGATTTATTATTGCTTGAATCTGCCCAAGGAGCTTACATCTTAATATATACCTTAATATGTAGGGGGAAATATCCTGTGCAATCTGCAATCGTGCAATCGTGTGATTTGGTACATCCAATCAAGATCTAACGGTTACATATGAAACCTAGTACTTTTTTACTTTTTTCATATGTAACCGTTGGATCTTGATTGGATGCTCCAGATCACACGATTGTATGATTACACGATTGCACAGGATATTTCCCCAATATATAGAGCCTAATAAGGACATATAGGAGGAAATACTAAAGGGATATATATATCTTAACTAATTTAGCTAAGGCAGATAACTGATTTAGGAAGCAAATCCCCGTGACTATGGGGTGGGCTGGCCTGCCGTGCCAGACTTGGCTGCGTCCCTGGCCTGGGTCCAACACTGGTAGTGCTGGCCCCACATGACAGTCATTATGACATATCCTAGATTCATCGATTAATGAATAAATCTAGACATTTACATTCATAAAAATGGAGGGAGTACAATATACTAACTGCTTTCATTTTTTCTTACTCGTTTAGAAAGTTGTTTATGTCGTGCTTCATGCCGTGCTTCAGATTGTTTCAGAAACCTGTTTGATCAAAACTAAAACTTGGTTAGCTGTGGCACAATTTGATGCAAATGCTAACTCCTTTCAAATAGTTGCAAGTTAGATTCAGATGTATGCAACAAGATATGTTGTTACTAAATGCCTAAATGGAAATGTAGACTATAATTTTGAACATTTTATTTTCTAGAAAATAGCAAATCCATATGAATTGACTAGTATCATGGCTTTGATGGTTTTCTGTAACCTCAAGTAACCCTTTTACTCACCAGGGTAGAGTTTATGCTCAGTTTCCAGGATCCCATCCGGTTTCTCTTAACAGGTATGGCTTTATGTCCAATTTTGATTTAATACTATGATTCTTTTCAAATGTCATGCCAAGTACCTTATTCCAGGCATGCAAAACCTAATGTATATGTCATGGCCATGAAGTGGCCACAGCTTGTATTGGTGTTGCACACGCGGCCAAAGCCACGGATGCTGTGGTGGCTGCGACATGGCAGAGAGAAGAAAGGCACAAGAGAGAGGGCATTGGGGGTAAGGGTGAAGAAAGCACGGGACTGGGAATTAGACAGGGGAAGCTAGAATAACTTTATTACTTCTCTTCGCTAATAGATCTGAATACAACCCTATATATATAAACCTGACCTCTTATCTCTAATCTGTAATCTAAACTGATTAAATCTGAACCGAATAGCTAACCGACTCAATTACAACTCTAGGACTCTATTAATCTGCCATTAATCTGCCGCATGGGCTTCTTCCTGGGCCTGGCACCAGGGCCCTCTTTGGCCAATTAGCCACATGACATCTCTCCCTTCCTTGAGAATCAGCTCGTCCTCGAGCTGAAAATCTGAAAATCTAGTGCAGGCATGTGCATGTGGTTCCTTCGGGGCTGCTGCTTCAATGCCACTCTAGATGATCGACTCACCGTTGTGATGGAAGGAGATGTGTTTGTTGGTGAAGTCCCACAAGATTGGTCCTAGAGTGTGTAGCCATTGCATTCCCAAGACCGCATCGCAGGTGTTTAGTGGCATGACGAAGCAATCGATGGGAAAAGATGTCGCCACCGACAGTCACTTCGACATTACTGGCGATCTCTCTGCATGTGACGTTGTCGCCATTGGCCATGCAGACTTGAGTACCAAAACAAGGACGAAGATGGAGCCCTGTGGTCGTAGCAACCGCCAATGAAAGAAAATTATGTGTAGAGCCCATGTCTATAAGAGTGACAATGTCAGCCCCATTGATACATACTGCCAATTGCATCATCTTGGAATCACACAGTTGTTCTATGGAAATTGCATAGAGATAAATCATGTGTTTGTCCATGGTATCTGAACCATCTAGATCATCTATTTCATCATCACCAGCGGACGGAGCACATAACTAGAATAACCCTACCTCTCGATGTGCTTGCATCTCCTCCGAAGACAGGGTGTGGCACTGAAATTTCCCTGTCCTAGTAGCGGGGGCTGCATGCGTAGGTACCACCTTTGCTGCTGGTGGTGTGCTAGACGAGGGTTGTAGGGTTGCTGTTCGGATGACAGGCGCTCGTTGCTGTTGTGGTTTGACATCTAATCTTGATGATTCCTCCAGCTGGGCAGTGGGCATGTAATTCATAAGCATGTGCAAGGCTCATGGCTGTTTATAACAATGAAGTAGGTGTCACGGGCAAGGAGGGGGCGGATAGGTCCAGAAGTGGGCCTAGCCTGCCCGTGAACAGTACCTCCGGTACTGTAGCAGCAGGAGATCTAGCCAAATCAGGAAGGGATCCATTAGAACCAGGAAAGGAGATCAGATAAGGATCTTCTAATAGATTGCTTAGTCTTTAAGACTAGCAAGTCAGGATTTATTTAGCAAGTCATACTTTGTTTAGAAGTCTTTAAGATTAGCAAATCAGGATTTATTTAGCAAGTCATGTCCTACTCTGTATAAGATTCAGTCTGTTAGAGGAATTGGTAGTATATAAACCAATCCCTGCCTCTCCATTTGATATGCTTGAATAAATTGGCTTCTGCGTGAATTCCCCTATTTCCACTCTCCTTTCCGGTGTGATGCCATGGCGCCACCACGCCGAAAAGGACCTGGGCTGCGACCGGTGACTTCGTTCAATTATCACATACGCACAATTGTTTCTACCAACACATTTGAAACCCTGATTGGTGACAACTTGGTATCAGAGCCCTCGGGTTCTACTTCTGCTGCCATGAGCTCGCCAGCAAGCATTGGGTCAGGGACTGGAGTTGAAGTTTTGAAGGCGATCCTCGATCAACAATCATCAATCATGAAGCGTCTGGATGTCATCGAGAAGCTGCAGCCGATCCAATCCTTGGATAGGGTCGCTGCACTGGAGGTGATCATCTAGAATTCCATAAAATGGCCTCCTTAGGATACCGTGAATCAGGTGGTGCCCCTACCTTGCAACCAGGGAGGCGGGCGCTAAAACAGTCGCTGGGCCAACAGTGACTAGGGGGATCCCCTGCCATGCCACCAGGGGGGCAAAACCACCGCTAGGTCGGAGACGGCCAGAGCGGTGTTGTCATGCCGGTCGCCCACAAACTCAAATTTCCCAAGTTTGACGGCATTAGCGACCCTCTGCCTTGGCTCAATCCGTGTGAGTAGTACTTCCACGTCCGTCGTACACCGATTCACCAAACGGTGGCATTTGCTGCGTTCTACCTCCTTGATGATGCCCAATTGTGGTTCCATCGCATGGAGCTCAACAGGGTCGGCCAACGTGGTCACAATTCATACAATTGGTCGGAGACGACCATAGCGGTGTTGTCATGCCGGTCGCCCACAAACTCGAATTTCCCAAGTTCGACGGCATTAGCGACCCTCTGCCTTGGCTCAATCGGTGTGAGCGGTACTTCCATGTTCGTCATACACCGATTCACCAAAGGGTGGCATTTGCTGCGTTCTACCTCCTTGACGATGCCCAATTGTGGTTCCATTGCATGGAGCTCAGCAGGGTTGGCCAACATGGTCACAATTCATACAATTGGTCAACGCTCGCTTCAGGCCACCCCTCACGGACAGTCTGATCGGCGAATTGGCCATGCTTCAGCGAACCGGGACCGTCGACGACTTCTGCAAGTGCTTCATCGCCCTCTCCTGCTGCAACACATCATTGAAGGAGGCCCAGCAGATTCAACTATTCATCACTAGGTTGGGCGACCCTCTTCGTTACAGTGCAACATGTCTCGGGACAGTGGTCAATCACCGCAATCACGCGCTCAAGCTGCTCCAAAGCAGCAACCTTTCTGTCACCAGAACCAGCTTCATCGGGCTGGTTGCATCCTCATTAGCATCGGTCAATAGGTTGTCATCCAGCACTGTACGTCTCTCACTAGATGACATTGATTAGCGCTGAAAGGAGGGGAAGTGCTTCCATTGCGATGAGGTGTTTACTAGCGGCCACAAGTTGCAGTGCAAGCACATCTTTGTCATCGAAGTGGTGGATGATGGCGAGGACGATAATTCGGCAGCTGGAGGACGAGCTGCTTTTTCAGGGGTGGAGAAATGTCACTTGCAAGGAGGGGGCGGATAGGTCCAAAATGGGCCTGGCCTGCTCGTGAACAGTACCTCTAGTACTGTAGCAGCAGGAGATCTAGCCAAATCAGGAAGGGGTCCAGCAGAACCAGGAAAGGAGATCATAAGGATCTTCTAATAGATTGCTTAGTTTTAAGATTAGCAAGTCAGGATTTATTTAGCAAGTCATACTCTGTTTAGAAGTCTTTAAGATTAGCAAATCAGGATTTATTTAGCAAGTCATTTCCTACTCTGTTTAGGATTCAGTCTGTTAGAGGAATTGGTAGTATATAAACCAATCCCTGCCCCTCCATTTGATATGCTTGAATAAATTGGCTCCTGCTTGAATTCCCCCGTTTCCTCTCTCCTTTCCAGCGTGACGCCTTGATGCCACCACGCCGGAAAGGACCTGGGCCGCGATCGGCGACTTTGTTCAAGTATCACTTACGCACAATTGTTCCTACTAACACGGTTGAAACCCTGACCGGTGACAGCAGGTGCCTAGAGTTCGACATCAATGTGTATTGTGCCCTGTAATCTCTGCGTGAAAAGTTCAATCTGCTGGACCTCCGTCAGTAATCTAAACTGATTAAATCTAAACTGAATAGCTAACCAACTCAATTACAACTCTAGGACTCTATTAATCTACCATTAATCTGCTAGGTCTATTAATCTGCCACATGGGCTTCTTCCTAGGCCTGGCGCCAGGGCCCTCTTGGGCCAATTCGCCACATGACAGTATAATAGTATATCACATGCAACTGTAGTTGAACAATTATGCATGTGGTTCTAATTTTTAAGCCTCTAATGTTCTAGCAAGCAAACTAGCAAAGCATCAGCAGGATGAAAATAAGCCACATTAGAAATTTGAGGGTAAACATACCGAATTAAGAGTAATACATTAATTTAAATTACTTTGCAGATCTATTCTCAGTCTCAACTTCTCATTCACCTACCCATCCCATAATGCTACTACAATTCACTTCCTCATCTTTTTGCACCACCCTCCTATTCTGGTCCCCCCTTATCTATCCCTGCTTTTCACCACATCCCTTTCAAAGTTAGGCATCCCTCAGGTCATTTTGCCCCAGAATGTTTTTTTCTTGGCAACTGGCAATGACCCTACTTTTGTGCCATGCACATATAATTCATTCTGTAGCAATTGATGCTCCATTTTCTGGTACATGGTTGTAATAATGGGCATTGGGCAACTTTGTCTTTTTAAGAGGAACTGTATGATGGGATCATGAGAGGGCATACATAATGCTGTATGACTTTCTTATTCTATAATCTATGGGACTTAAGGACATTCACACTTTAGTAATATCCCCAAGTCTATACTTGTATGTATTAAACTGTCTTCTTTCATCACCTCTGTTAGAGTGTACTAGTAACAGCCCATATTGGGTGTCCGGCCCATTAGCCTTGTACACTGTAACCCTAGCCTATTAGGCTATATAATAAAGGTCACCCACCTATTAGGGTGTGCGGTATCTCTACATGGTATCAGATTTCTTCTCCGGTCCCTAATTGGCCCCCTTCCTATCTTTCGCTTCTTTCCTCCTCTGCCCGTGCGTCCTTCCCGAGGGTGTACGCCACCACACCACTCGGCCGCCCGACTCTAGTCGCGCCGCCGGCTTGCATGTCGCGCCACCATGACGAACTCCTCGGCGTCCTCGACCGCCTCCGGCGTCCTGGGCTCCAAGCCCTCTGGCGTTTTGGGGGATGACTTGCTCCTCCCGTCTTCGCCGCCTACGCCTCCGTCAACGTGAAGTGGCACGTGCCGATCGCCCTCAGCCTCGAGCGCCCCAATTACTCCAACTAGAAGGCGTTCCTACGAAGCACGGATACTTCAAAAAATTGGCGTACCGGTATTGGATACCTTTTCAGATACAGATACGTATCGGATACGTCCGGATACGTATCCGATACGTATCCAGAGATTTTCCCTTTTTCAGATAAAAGAAAATACTCGGATACGTATTTGGTACGCTGCGATACGCAAAGCACGTAGGGGTTTTCTCCCAACTCCCGTCCCTAACGCTGTGCCCTAACCCATTCGCGCCGCCTCCAGTCCACATTAGATCTCACCAGTCTCCACCGGTCCACCGCTGGTCGCTGCACTGCCGTTGGCCACCACCGCGCCTCCGACCGACGCAGTCGCCAGCTTGAGGGACTCGTCAGCTCATCGTGGGACTCTGGACATTAGCTCGAGGGCTCGTAGCGCCGCCGCCCGCTGCGGATTAGGCTTGCCACCGGCCACCGCCGCCCCGCCGGTGCTCCAGGCCTCTAGCCCTCCACTCCGTCCGGCCTCCACGGCTATAGGCTCCAGTGCAGCCGTCCCAACCGAGCAGGTGACTCGATCGTTCATACGCTGTGCTTGTGCGCTAGGCCGTCAGCTTCTCAGCTATATTATTTGCTAATGCACAGTTGCGCTTGAACACATAGCATTGTGCCATTTTCTTGCAATGCTTGAGCAGATGAATATTTGTCCTTGCATTTCTGTTTTGTGGTTGCGTATTTCACTACTTCACTTAGTTCAGTACTTGAGTGTTTTGCTGTTGATTGAATAATGAATATAGACTACAACTTAGTGTTTTAATATAATACTAATAGTGGTAGTGGTAATGGAGATCATCTTGCAAGCAATGTCAATTTCTATGTTTTCATGGTTGTTATTTTTATATCATTATATATATATATGCACGTATCGCCGTATCCATGTTTTTTGGAAAATGTTGTATCGAAGTATCACAATAACGCGTATCCGTATATGTATCCACGTATCTGGGCTACATAGAGGCGTTCTTCATCGCCCTCTGCGCCAAGTATGGGCTGCTCGGCAACATTGATGGCCTGGGGGTCGCGTGCCCGGCTGACCCCATGTGGTCTCAGCCCAACGCCTGCATCCGTGGCTGGATGTACGGCTCCGTCGATGACACTGTCCTCAACCTCGCCATGGAGCCCGATTAGGATGCGCGCACTCTGCACGTCTCCATTGAGGCCCTATTCCAGGCGAACAAGGAGCCCCGCGCCGTCATCCTCCAGCATGAGTTCCACAACCTATCCTAGGGCGACCTCTCCATCGACGCCTACGCTCAGCAGATGAAGCGCACTGCTGATGGTCTTTGGGAGGTGGGTCACACCATCCCCCCGCGCAGCTCGTGCTCAATCTTCTGCGCGACCTCAACTACCGCTTCGCCCACACCACTGACATCGCCAACTCGTCGCCGCTTCCGGACTTCAAGTCTGCCATCAACATGCTCCGCGTCAAGGAACTCCGCCTTGGCACTGAGGGCAAAGAGGCCTTGTCCTCAGCTCTTGCCGCCTCCACCACCTCCTCCTGCACGTCGCCGTCTTATCGGACCACCTCCCCTACGTCCACCACTCGTGGGAACGATGGCAACAACAAGGGGAGCAAGGGCAAGGGTGGGCGCAGCGGCAATGGCAGCTGTGGCAGTGGCGGCGGCGGGCGCAACCAGCAGCACGGTGGTGGTTTCGGCGGACCCGGTGGGCGTTAGGCTCCTCAGTCGGGCGGCCCCTGGGTTTGCTACAACCCTTGGGCCGCTTAGTGGCCACCTCAACAGCAGTAGTAGTGGGGTGCACCTGCGCCTCCTCCTCAGGCACACACCGCCCTCGCGCCGCCCTAGTTGTCCATTGTCGGCGGTCCTCCGGCATATGGGTCTCCAAGCAGCTGGGATCTGACCAGCCTGATAACCGTCCTCAACCAGATGGCGGTTCAAGGTGGGTCTCCACCTTAGGTCATGGACAGCGGAGCGACGTCCCACATGTCTTCCAACGACGGTACTTTATCTTCCCGTCGCCACCATCCTCTATTACGGTCGGCAACGGCCAATCAATTCCTATTCTTAGTCGTGGCACTTCTCTTATACAAATAGCTGATCGTCCCTTTCATCTTGATAATGTTCTTGTCGCTCCACAACTTACTCGCGACAATAACTGTTCAATTGAGTTTGATGCCTCTGTTTTTTTGTTAAGGATCTTCAGACCAAGACGGTCCTCCTTCGGTGCAATACCAACGGGGACCTCTACACCATTCCACATCACATGCCACCTCGTTGCCATGTCGTCGTCGTCTCCCCGGAGCTGTGGCACTCTCGTCTTGGTCATCTCGCACCCGCCGTTGTTAGCACTCTAAATAAACTATCAGCTATCCAGTGTAATAAAGCAGCTCACCGCATTTGTCATGCCTGTCAGCTAGGCAAGCACGCTAGGCTGTCATTTGCTAGTTCGGTTTCTATTACATCTGCACCTTTTGAACTCGTTCATTGCGATGTCTGGACCTCTCCAGTTTCAAGTATTTCTGGTTTTAAATTTTATCTTGTGCTAGTTGATAATCATACTCATTATAGTTGGACGTTCCCTCTTTGCCATAAATCCGAAGTTCATGACCATATTGTTCAGTTTGTTGCCTATGCTCACACACAGTTCACTTTTCCCGTGCATTGTTTTTAGGCAGATAATGGCAGCGAGTTCCTCAACACTTCCACTGCTACCTTTTTGGCTGGCCGCGGCATCCTGCTTCGCATCTCGTGCCCCTACACATCGCCGAGAGCGGCAAAGCTGAGCGGATGCCCCATACACTGAACAATGTTGTTTGCACGCTTCTGGTTCAAGCCGCCATGCCTCCATCCTATTGGGTCGAAGCCCTCTCCATCGCTGTGTTTTTGACCAACCGGTGGGCCTCATCATCCAAACATAATGGTATTCCATATTATCTTCAGCGCAAGATGCCAGACTACATCCTTTGGGTTTTTGGTTGCTTGTGCTATCCGAAACTCAGTCCCACGACTCCCCACAAATTGTCTCCTCGCTCCGCAGCACGTCTTCCTTGGTTATTCCCCTTCCTAGAAAGGCTACCGGTGTTTTGATCTTTCTACTCGCAAGATCATCATCTCTCGTCACGTCGTTTTTGATGAGACTCACTTTCCGTTTGCGGCTTCCCCCTCAACTTCAGCATCTTTTCCGCCAGCGGCTGTTGCCCGACAGCGGTATGGCCTCCACTACAACTGTCGTCCTAAGCTGGAGGTACCTCCGGCCCCAGATCCGTAGGTAGAGTTGCCCCGGGCTCCAAAGCCTCCTGCACGGGAGACTCGTTCCCAGACGGGCTCGCTGCCGCCCCCTACGCAGTAGTATGGCTTCATTGAAGCGGCCTCCAGCCCGGCCTCTCCGTTGCCAGGCAGCTCTCGCGCCGCGCTCGCCGATGCAAATTGGCGCGCGGCAATGGCAGAAGAATACAAGGCGCTCGTGGACAATGACATGTGGCGCCTTGTCCTTTGACCGCTTCGTGCCAACGTCATCACCGACAAGTGGGTCTTCAAGCACAAGTATCGTGCTAACGGCTCTCTGGCTCTCTTCTCAAGGTCAGGCACAATAAGAAAAATGGCCTCGTAGACACTGTTGAACACAACGCCTTCTTCAATCTTTGGCTAGAAGAATTCGTATTTTGTATACCGACCTTGGCCCTAACCTTTCAGTTCCGTTTCCTAGCCGAGTCGTTGGCTGCCAGCGTACGGGTCCCGCTCGGCCGCTATGTCCTTGGAGCGGTATATCGCCTCCTTCACCTTGTATCGGCTGACCTATTGACCAGTAATTTCATTGATCGTCTCAGGGGCCCTTGGTTGTTCCTCCATCTTTGGCTGAATGTTTACACCACCAACGTCATTGGGCGATCCCCTTTTAGCCAATCGCTTTTTCCCATCGATTTTCTAGAATCGGCCATCCCCACTTATCGTTTTTCCCAACGTCATCACCGGCAAGTGGGTCTTCAAGCACAAGTATCGTGCTGACGACTCTCTGGCTCGTCATAAAGCCAGATGGGTTGTTTGCGGCTTTTCGCAATGGTATGACATCGACTACGATGAGATGTTTAGCCCGGAAGTCAAACCAGCCACCATCCGGGTCGTCCTTAGCATCGCCATTTCTCGCTCCTGGCCAATACATCAATTGGATGTGACGAACGCTTTTCTTCACGGCCATCTGAACGAGACGGTCTACTGCCAGCAGTCGCCCGATTTCGTCGACCCGCCAGATTCTAACCATGTCTGTCTCCTGCAAAAGTCCTTGTACGAACTCAAGTAGGCGCCTAGGGCGTGGCACTAGCTGTTCTCCGGTTTTGTACAGCGGTCCGACTTCACTACTTCGACCTCCGACACGTCCCTCTTCGTTTACAAAGCGGGTGCCGACATCGCCTACTTGTTGCTCTACGTCGACGACATCATCCTGACAGCATTGTCGACCTCGCTTCTTCGTCGCATCAACGAGCTCCTTCACTTCGAGTTCTCAATGACAGATCTCGGGGATCTTCATCACTTCCTCGGGATCTCTGTCACGCGCTCTGCTGATGGCCTCTTCCTCTCATAGTGCTAGTACGCTGTGGACCTGATACAGCGCGTCGGCATGGCTGAGTGCCACTCTACAGCGACCCCTGTGGACACTCATGCCAAGCTCTCTGCTATGGACGACGCCCCGGTGGTGGATGCTACTTAGTACCGCAGCCTCGCCGGTGGTCTACAGTACCTCACGCTGACTCGTCCGAACCTCGCCTATGTAGTTCAGTAGGTTTGCCTCTTCATGCACGACCCGCGAGTGCCTCATCTTGCCATGCTCAAGCGTGTCCTGCGGTATGTCAAGGGCATCCTGTCCACCGGGCTTCACATCGGCATAGGCAGCATCACCAGCTTGACCGCCAACTTCGATGCTGATTGGGCTAGTTGTCCAGACTCTCGGCGCTCCACTTCAGGATACTACGTCTTCCTCGGCGATACCTTAGTCTCTTGGTCCTCCAAACGACAGACTACGGTCTCTCGTTCGAGTGCGGAGGCTGAGTATCGTGCTGTTGCGCACGCTGTGGCTGAGACTTGTTGGCTTCGTCAGTTACTTCAGGAGCTTCACGCACCCATCTCTTCGGCGACGATCGTCTACTGTGACAATGTCAGTGCTATCTACATGACCGCCGATCCAGTTCATCATCGTCGCACGAAGCATATTGATATAGATATTCACTTTGTCTGTGAGAAGGTTGCTTTGGGACTGGTCTGGGTGCTCCATGTTCCATCGTCTCATCAGTTCGTGGACATTATGACCAAAGGGTTACCTGTACAGTTGTTCACCGACTTTAGGTCCAGTCTTTGTGTTCGTGACACTCCCGCTTCGACTGTGGGAGGGTGTTAGAATGTAATAGTAACAACCCATATTGGGCGTCTGGCCCATTGGCCTTGTACACTGTAACCCTAGCCTATTAGGCTATAGGTCACCCCCCTGATTTGGGTGTGCGGTATCTCTACAACCTCGTCCATTACCTTCTAGTTTCTGTTCTTGGCCTTCTGGTCCTTTCCTACTCGTGTCCTTTTATGTTTGTAATATACAGCGAGAATCTGCAAATTCTGAGACAGCGATATTATTATGCTACATGGAAAGCTGATGGAACATGATACATGATGCTTATAACACGCGATGGCTGCTTTCTAATTGATCGAAGTATCCATGTTTTTTGGAAAATGCCGTATCGAAGTATCACGGTATCGCGTATCCGTATTCGTATCCACGTATCTGGGCT
Source organism: Zizania palustris (assembly GCA_019279435.1). NCBI lineage: Eukaryota > Viridiplantae > Streptophyta > Magnoliopsida > Poales > Poaceae > Zizania > Zizania palustris. The sequence goes on along the minus strand of JAAALK010000289.1, from coordinate 83,327,329 downwards.
ACATAGAGGCGTTCTTCATCGGCCTCTGCGCCAAGTACGGGCTGCTCGGCCACATTGATGGCTTGGGGGTCACGTGCCCGGCTGACCCCATGTGGTCTCAACCCAACGCCTGCATCTATTGCTGGATGTACGGCTCCGTCGACGACACTGTCCTCGACCTCGCCATGGAGCCTGATTAGGATGCGCGCGCTCTGTACGTCTCCATCGAGGCCCTATTCCAGGCGAACAAAGAGCCCCGCGCCGTCGTCCTCCAGCATGAGATCCACAACCTGTCCCAGGGTGACCTCTCCATCGACGCCTACGCCCAACAGATGAAGCGCACTGCTGATGGTCTTTGGGAGGTGGGTCACACCATCCCCCCGCGCAGCTCGTGCTCAATCTTCTGCGCGGCCTCAACTCCCGCTTCGCCCACACCGCCGACATCATCGCCAACTCGTCGCTGCTTCCTGACTACAAGTCTGCCACCAACATGCTCCGCGTCAAGGAACTCTGCCTTGGCACTGAGGGCAAAGAGGCCTCGTCTCAGCTCTTGCCGCCTCCACCACCTCCTCTTGCACGTCGCCGTCTTGCCGGACCACGTCCCCTGCGTCCACCACTCGTGGGAACGATGGCAACGGCAAGGGGAGCAAGGGCAAGGGTGGGCGCGGCGGCAATGGCAGCTGTGGCAGTGGCAACAGCGGGCGCAACCAGCAGCACGGTGGCGGTTTCGTCGGACCCAGTGGGTGTTAGGCTCCTTAGCCGGGCGGCCCCTGGGTTTGCTACAACCCTTGGGCCGCTTAGTGGCCACCTCAACAGCAGTAGTAGTGGGGTGCACCTGCGCCTCCTCCACAGGCACACACCGCCCTCGCGCCGCCCCAATTCTCCACTATCGGCGGTCCTCCGGCGTATGGGTCTCCAAGCAGCTGGGATTTGACCAGCCTGATCACCGTCCTCAACAAGATGGCGGTTCAAGGTGGGTCTCTGTTACTAACCTCAATTAGAGAGAAGATAATCCCACCATTAAGGTGGATGTATATATATATAGCCATGAGATGGGCCTAGATGACTTAGATGATATATGGGCCTTATATATATATATGGGCCTTAACACCCCCCCTCAAACTCAAGGTGGATCGGAAACACTGAGTTTGAGCAAATAAAGCCGATGTTGCTCTCGAGTCTGTGCTTTAGTGAAGAAATCTGCAACATGTAATTCGGATGGCACATACTGAAGAGCAATAGTCTTCTGATGACAATGAGACCGAGTAAATGATGCATCAACACCAATGTGCTTTGTAAGATCATGCTTCACAGGATTCTTAGCAATCTGTATGGCTCCAGTATTATCACAGAGAAGAGGTGTAGGATCAACACAAGAAATACCAAAATCTGTCAACAACCATCGAAGCCATATAATCTCAGATGTGGTATTAGCAAGTGCTCGAAGTTCTGCCTCTGTACTGGAGCGAGACACCGCTGCCTGCTTCTTGGACTTCCATGTAAGAGGAGAAGAACCAAGAAGAATGCAATAACCAGTGATAGAGCGGCGATCTACTGGATCGCTCGCCCAAGTGGAGTCCGAGTAAGCATGAAGCTGAAGCGGACTATCACAAGCATAAAACAAGCACTGAGATGATGTCCCTTGTAAATATCGCAGCACACGAAGTAAATGCCCAAAATGAACCGAAGTAGGAGCACTCACAAACTGACTCAAAATATGGACAGCGTGAGCAATGTCAGGTCTGGTAACAGTGAGATAAACAAGACTGCCCACAATGTGCTTATATCGAGAGGGATCCTCAAGAGGTGTGCCATCAGTAGGACGAAGCTGTAAATGAAGATCCATAGGTGTTACAGCCATCCGATTATCAGTAATTCCAGAACGAGAAATAAGATCTCGAATATATTTGGACTGAGAAAGATAATAGCCCTTGGCAGAATGTAAAACCTCAATCCCTAAGAAATAGCTGAGAGGTCCTAGGTCAGACATCAGAAATTGCTCACTAAGTTGCTTTTTCACCTGAGAAATATGTTCCCCATCATCACCCGTTATCAACATATCATCCACATACAAAAGAAGCAAAGTGCGTCCATGTGACGAGAGATGAACAAACAAGGCAGGATCATGATCACTGGGAGAAAAACCAGCAGCTCTTATCACAGTGACAAAGCGCTCAAACCAAGCACGTGGAGCTTGTTTAAGACCATATAAAGCACGACGAAGACGACAAACATGTCCAGAGGGTACATCAACGCCTGGGGGTGGTTGCATATAAACTTCCTCATGCAAATCACCATGAAGAAAAGCATTCTTGACGTTCATCTGAGATATAGTCCAAGAACAGGTAGCAGCTACGGCAATCAGAGTACGAACAGTAGTCATGTGGGCAACAGGAGCAAAGGTCTCATCATAATCCACACCCTGAGTCTGCTGAAAACCTCTAGCAACAAGACGAGCTTTATATCTCTCAATAGTGCCATCTGACTTGGTCTTAATTTTGAACACCCATTTGCATGTAATTGGTACTGCATGTGAGGGTAATGGAACAATATCCCAAGTGCCAGTACGATCTAGGGCAGCAAGCTCTTCAGACATAGCAAGTTGCCATTCCGGACTACTAGAAGCTTCTTGATAAGTGGATGGCTCATCAACGATGGCACTTACACATGGGAAACCGAACCTGTCAGGAGGCTCAATAGTAGCACGATCTCGTAGATTGTATCTCGAACCAACCTGTGACTCATCAGAGATAGCATGTGACTCATCAAGTATGTTAGAATCATCAGAAACAAGTACATTAGGACTGGCCGAGTTAGGATTCGATGGAGACTCTATGGGATTAGTGGGACGGCGAGTGTAAACATGTATGATGGGTGGTTTAGAATGTGGAGGTGCAACTGTGGTGGGTGGGGAAGGATCGTTGGGTGGAGGGAGACACATAAACGATGTGGACTCTGTGGGAGAATAGGATGACTGGGTAGACTGGTTATAAAAGAAGGGACAGTTCTCATCAAAAGTCACATCACGAGAGATACGTATGCGACGAGAAGAAGGATCATAACAACGATAACCCTTATGCTCAGGACTATATCCTAGAAAAACACACTCAACGGATTGGGCTGTCAACTTAGTTCGCTCACGAGGTGTAAGCAGAACATAGCACGTACACCCAAACACCCGGAGATGATCATACCTAGGAGGAGTACCAAAAAGGACTTCACCGGGGCTCTTGCCAGACAGTTTGGATGAAGGTTGTCGGTTAATGAGATAAACAACAGTGGAAGCAGCTTCGCCCCAGAAATGCGAAGGAACAAAAGAGGCAATCAGAAGGGTGCGAGCAGTCTCTATGAGATGGCGATGTTTGTGTTCAGCAACACCATTCTGAGCATGGGCACCAGGACATGAGAGCTGAGCAAGGGTGCCTTCAGCGGTCAAGAACTAGCGAAAAGAATCAGATAAATACTCACCACCAGAGTCAGAGCGAAAAATTTTAATGGAGGTAGAGAACTGAGTATGAACCATGCGAGCAAAAGACTGGTAAATGGAACGCAATTGAGAACGATGTTTCATAAAATAAATCCAAGTATATCGAGAATGATCATCAATAAAAATGACATAAAACTTATGACCACCCTTTGTAACAAAGGGGGCAGGACCCCATACATCGGAATGAACAAGATCAAAAGGTCTAGCAGAGTAGGAAGTACTAGAGGGATATGAAAGTTGTATCTGTTTGCCAAGCTTGCAACCCTTACAATGAAAACTAGACTCAATAGATGTAGGACCTAAACAACCTTTATTTATTAATGTAGATAACCGAGACCCACATAGATGACCAAGACGATGATGCCACTTGGTGAAGGAAGAGGTAGGTGTCGATGCAACGGATGACACCTGAGCGGTAGAAGCAGCGGAAGAAGGAAGCCTCAAGGTGTCCAAAACATAGAGGCTAGGGGCACCTCTACGGCGATGGCCAGTCCCAATCACAATCCCGCTTCGACGATCCTAAATGAAACAAGATGAGTCATCAAATCCAACAAAACAATTATGGTCTGTGACTTGACCTACTGAAAGAAGATTCATGGACAACTGTGGTACAAAGGAAACATTAGGTACAGAAAACTGAGAATTGCAAAGTGAACCCTGATGAGTAATATGGCAAGATGTACCATCAGTTGTCTGAACAGAGGCACCATCAGTGACCGGCTTGCAAGCAACCAACTGAGATTGATCAGATGTCACATGAAAAGAAGCTCCTGAATCAAGAACCCAAGATGACTGAGCAGCACTGACAGGGGAGGCAGCAGCAATGGACACAGAACCTTTGGAGGTACTACGCCCACGGGCACGGCGTGCACGATACTCAGCCAACTTCTCTGGATACCGAACAAAGCAATTCTCCGAACGATGACCAGTCTTCTTGCAATGGTCACACAGAGTACCCTCAGAAGAGCCACCTGTAGCTGGGCTGGACCTCTGAGAAGCTGCAAGTACACTGTGGGGCACTGATATTGGAGCAGACGCAAGTGAATGAAGACGGGTCTCTTCAGCAATCAGGGCAGACAAAACATCAGCAATGGATGGAGTGACAGGGTTACTGAGCTGTTGCATACGGATAGACTCAAAGTCTGATCTGAGACCATGACAAAACTGATACATAAGAAACTTCTCAATGAACTTGTTCTTCTGATCACAACAGCCTGAACATCCCCTAGTGCACTGAGGAACCATGGAGAGCAATGGTCCCATCAAGCGATCAAAGGCAGTGTAGTACTCATCTATGGAGAGATCATTCTGCTGAAGACCATGAAGTCCTGTCATGAGAGTATGTAGCAGAGCACCACTATTCTGAACATATCGGCGCTGCAAATAATCCCACATCTCCTTAGCAGTTTTGTGATGCTCAAGACTCATAATCAAGGACTCCTTCATACTTGTGACAATGGCACTCATAACTCTGCCATCATTATTCTGCCAGGTCTTGATTTCTGCAGCACCAGAACCATCTGTTGACTTATCAATGGGAGGAGCATCAGTCAAGTGAGATGCAAGGGCATAACCTCTCAACACAGTTTTCACAGAAAAAGCCCATTCTCGATAATTGTGACCATCGAGTTTGATAGGGATGGCAATAGCACTAGATTGAGTCATGGCAGCCAAAAAAAAAGAACACAGAACAGATGAAAAATAAAACAGCAGCAGAGGGCGCGCAGCGGCAGCGGGGACCGGCTTGGGTCACGCAGCAGTCGCGACGGCGAGACCCGACGGTGGCTGGACAGCCGAGACGGCGAGGCAGGAGCAACCCGCGACGGTAAGGCAGGAGCAGGCCGAGGCAGAAGCAGGTCCCGATGGGATAGCCCGGAGGCGCCGTGACGACGGCTGGAGGGGCCGCGACGGCGGTCGAGAGAGGGGTCGCGGTGGCGGCCGAGAGAGGAGCCGCGACGGCGGCCGGGAGAGGGTCGGGACGCTCCGCAGGGGCCGCGGCTCGGGGAGACAAGGTGGAGGTGGAAACAGGGGAAAAAACAGATCGGGATTAGAGATCCCTAACCCTAATCCTAGCTCTGATACCATGTTACTAACCTCAATTAGAGAGAAGATAATCCCACCATTAAGGTGGATGTATATATATAGCCATGAGATGGGCCTAGATGACTTAGATGATATATGGGCCTTATATATATATATGGGCCTTAACAGTCTCCACCCTAGGTCATGGACAGCGGAGCGACGTCCCACATGTCTTCCAACGACGGTATTTTACTTTCCCGCCGCCACCGTCCTCTATTACGGTCGGCAACGGCCAATCAATTCTTGTTCTTAGTCGTGGCACTTCTCTTATACAAATAGCTGATCGTCCCTTTCATCTTGATAATGTTCTTGTCGCTCCACAACTTACTCGCGACAATAACTGTTCAATTGAGTTTGATGCCTCTGTTTTTTTGTTAAGGATCTTCAGACCAAGACAGTCCTCCTTCGGTGCAATACCAACGGGGACCTCTACACCATTCCACATCACATGCCACCTCGCTGCCATGTCGTCGTCGTCTCCCCGGAGCTGTGGCACTCTCGTCTTGGTCATCTCGCACCCGCCGTTGTTAGCACTCTAAATAAACTATCAGCTATCCAGTGTAATAAAGCAGCTCACCGCATTTGTCATGCCTGTCAGCTAGGCAAGCACGCTAGGTTGTCATTTGCTAGTTCGGTTTCTATTACATCTGCACCTTTTGAACTCGTTCATTGCGATGTCTGGACCTCTCCAGTTTCAAGTATTTTTGGTTTTAAATTTTATCTTGTGCTAGTTGATCATCATACTCATTATTGTTGGACGTTCCCTCTTTGCCATAAATCCGAAGTTCATGACCATATTGTTCAGTTTGTTGCCTATGCTCACACACAGTTCACTTTTCCCGTGCATTGTTTTTAGGCAGATAATGGCAGCGAGTTCCTCAACACTTCCACTGCTACCTTTTTGGCTGGCCGCGGTATCTTGCTTCGCATCTCGTGCCCCTACACATCCGCCCAGAACGGCAAAGCTGAGCGGATGCCTCGTACACAGAACAATGCTTCTTGCACGCTTCTGGTTCAAGCCGCCATGCCTCCATCCTATTGGGTCGAAGCCCTCTCCACCGCTGTCTTTTTGACCAACCGGTGGGCCTCATTGTCCATACATAATGGTATTCCCTATCATCTTCTTCACCGCAAGATGCCAGACTACTCCATCCTTTGGGTTTTTGGTTCCCTGTGCTATTTGAACCTCAGTGCCACGACTCCCCACAAATTGTCTCCTCGCTCCGCAGCGCGTCTTCCTTGGTTATCCCCCTTCCCAGAAAGGCTACCGGTGTTTTGATCTTTCTACCCGCAAGATCATCATCTCTCGTCACGTCGTTTTTGATGAGACTCACTTTCCGTTTGCGACTTCCCCCTCGACTTTAGCATCTTCTCCGCCTGCGGCTGCTGCCCGGCAGCGGTATGGCCTCCACTACAACCGTCGTCCTCAGCCGGAGGTACCTCCGGCCTAGAGCCGGAGGTACCTCCGGCCTAGAGCCGTAGGTAGAGGTGCCCCGGGCTCCAGAGCCTCCTGCACGGGAGACTCGTTCCCAGACGGGCTCGCTGCCGCTGCCTATGCAGCAGTATGGCTTCATTGTGGCGGCCTCCAACCTGCCCTCTCCGCTGCCAGGCAGCTCTCGCGCCGCGCTCGCCGATGCAAATTGGTGCGCGGCCATGGCAGAAGAATACAAGGCGCTCGTGGACAATGACACGTGGTGCCTTGTCCCTCGACCACCTCGTGCCAACGTCATCACCGACAAGTGGGTCTTCAAGCACAAGTATCGTGCTGATGGCTCTCTGGCTCTCTTCTTAAGGTCATGCCCGTTGATAGCTGGGGTCGCTATATCGCGAGGCACAATAAGAAAAATGGCCTCGTAGACACTGTTGAACACAACGCCGTCTTCAATCTTTGGCTAGAAGAATTCGTATTTTGCATACTGACCTTGGACCTAACCTTTCAGTTCTATTTCATGGCAGAGTGGCTGGCTGCCAGCGTATAGGTCCCACTCGGCCGCTATGTCCTTGGAGCGGTATATCGCCTCCTTCACCTTGTATCGGCTGACCTATTGGCCAGTAATTTCATTGATCGTCTCAGGGGCCCTTGGTTGTTCCTCCATCTTTGGCTCAATGTTTACACCGCCAACGTCATTGGACGATCCCCTTTTAGCCAATCGCTTTTTCCCACCGATTTTCTAGAATCGGCCATCCCCACTTATCGTTTTTCCCAACGTCATCACCGGCAAGTGGGTCTTCAAGCACAAGTATTGTGTTGATGGCTCTCTGGCTCGTCATAAAGCCAGATGGGTTGTTTGCGGCTTTTCGCAATGGTATGACATCGACTATGATGAGATGTTTAGCCCGGTTGTCAAACCAGCCACCATTCGTGTCGTCCTTTGCATCACCATTTCTCGCTCTTGGCCGATACATCAGCTGGATGTGAAGAACGCTTTTCTTCACGGCCATCTGAACGAGACGGTCTACTGCCAGCAGCTGCCCGATTTCGTCGACCCGATAGCTTCTAACCATGTCTGTCTCCTGCAAAAGTCCTTGTACGGACTCAAGCAGGCACCCAAGGCGTGGCACCAGCGGTTCTCTGGTTTTGTACAACGGTCCGACTTCACTAATTTCACCTCCGACGCGTCCCTCTTCGTTTACAAAGCGGGTGTCGACATCGCCTACTTGTTGCTCTACATCAACGACATCATCCTGACAGCATTGTCGACCTCGCTTCTTCGTCGCATCAACGAGCTCCTTCACTCCGAGTTCTCCATGATAGATCTCGGGGACCTTCATCACTTCCTCGGGATCTCTGTCACGCGCTTTGCTGATGGCCTCTTCCTCTCATAGCGCCAGTACGCTGTGGACCTGCTTCAGCGCGTCGGCATGGCTGAGTGCCACTCTACAGCGACCCCTGTGGACACTCATGCCAAGCTCTCTACTATGGACGACGCCCCGATGGTGGATGCTACTTAGTACCGCAGCCTCGCCGGTGGTCTACAGTACCTCACGCTGACTTGTCCGGACCTCGCCTATGCAGTTCAGCAGGTTTGCCTCTTCATGCATGACTCGCGAGAGCCTCATCTTGCGATGCTCAAGCATGTCCTGCGGTATGTCAAGGGCACCTTGTCCACCGGGCTTCACATCGGCAGAGGCAGAATCACCAGCTTGACCTCTTACTCCGATGCTGATTGGGCTGGTTGTCCAGACTCTCGGCGTTTCACTTCAGGCTACTACGTCTTCCTCGGTGATACCTTAGTCTCTTGGTCCTCCAAATGATAGACTACGATCTCTCATTCGAGTGCGGAGGATGAGTATCGTGCTGTTGCGCACGCTGTGGCTAAGACTTGTTGGCTTCGTCAGTTACTTCAGGAGCTTCACACACCCATCTCTTCGGCGACGATCGTCTACTGCGACAATGTCGGTGCTATCTACATGACCGCCAATCCAGTTCATCATCGTCGCACGAAGCATATTGAGATAGATATTCACTTTGTCTGTGAGAAGGTTGCTTTGGGACAGGTCTGGGTGCTCCATATTCCATCGTCTCATCAGTTCGCGGACATTATGACCAAAGGGTTACCTTTTGTTCACTGACTTTAGGTCCAGTCTTTGTGTTCGTGACACTCCCGCTTCTACTGTGGGAGGGTGTTAGAATGTAATAGTAACAGCCCATATTGGGCGTCCGGCCCATTGGCCTTGTACACTGTAACCCTAGCCTATTAGGCTATATAATAAAGGTCACCCCCTGATTTGGGTGTGCGGTATCTCTACAACCTCGTCCATTACCTTCTAGTTTCTGTTATTGTCCTTCTGGTCCTTTCCTACTCATGTCCTTTTATGTTTGTAATATACAGCGAGAATCTGCAAATTCTGAGACAGCGATATTATTATGCTACATGGAAAGCTGATGGAACACGATACATGATGCTTATAACACGCGATGGCTGCTTTCTAATTGATCGGAACTTCTCCTTTAGAAGAGTTCAGATGCGTTTTCCCCTTAGGAATCCCAATGAAGTAAGGTTCCGATTTTAATGCATTGTTTTTTTATTTTCTTTTTCCCTTCAAATTGTAAAATATTATACTTCTTTTTGGTATCTGAAGGGTTTCCACCACTATACCTTGATCGATGGAGAAATGATTGTAGACACTGTACCAGGTTTGGGATTGAAGAGGAGATACCTGGCATATGATCTAATGGCACTTCATTCCCACTCTAAAATCAAGGTAGATATGCTTTAAATATGTCGTCATTAATTGGAGATGGAGTTTTGTGGTCTTCTCAGTTGGCACAATTTATATAAAAGGTTATTTTTTTATGTACATGCATTTAGTGGCATATAAACATTTCTCAAACACCCTCATTCAAATAATGACAACCGAGTACTATGAGTATTATTAGAGGTTACTCAAAAGATTTCTATGTTATTTTTATTGATAAAACTTAAAAGTCAAGGTTCTCATGTCTGGTGTAGAACTTTCGATGGTCACTGATTGAATCAGTTTTGTATAATCGTGCCCAATTTACATCTTATACTCTTTAATAGAGTGAGTTGTGGTTGTTGCTATGTTCTACACCAAACCCACTCCATATCTTCTATGGTTGTAAATATGTAGGCATGTGCCTGTTACTTGTAAGATTGTTACGAAGAAATACTATAATTTTGCATGTGAGTATATGTTGGTGGTCAATTGTCTCATATTATCATATATATACACATGTTTTATATTTTAGACATATTATATTTAGTTGGGATATGTTGCAACTCATAGGATTGATGCTATTGAAAGTTCCAATGTATGACTTTGCTGAGGTATTGAATAGTTTAAGGAGCACATATGCATATACTTATTATGGTTTGATTTCTGGATGCAGTTGCCATTTTCTGACAGGTGGAAATTACTTGAGGATGAAATAATACGCCCACGCAATTATGATAAAGGACAGTTTGATAGTGGTGTAAAAGGAAGTCCATCATACAGATATGACATGGAACTATTTTCGGTACCTACATATGGAACATGGGACTTTGAACTTATTTATTTTCTCATGCCATGTTTGGTGAACTACAATAGAAATATATCTGGCTTTTATCAGGTAAGGAGGAAGGATTTCTGGCCATTGTCTGCAGTGAACAAGATACTGAAGGAGTTTATTCCAAATCTTTGTCATGAATCTGACGGGCTTATATTACAGGTAGGGTTGTCTTGTGTCTTGTTTGTGACTTTCAACAATAGACTGATAGAGACGGGATTATAAAGAAGTTACTCCATCTTTTCTCATGATTCTGATGGGCTTATATTGGTATGATCGTCTTGTGTCTTGTTGTAACTTTGCACACTACAAAAACAATTTTTAAAGAATTTATATGCCAATCAATGTACTTGTTTATGCAAACTAATGTCAAGGGCGTCGGTCCCTAGTGTTGGGGGCCCTCGACTGCGTTGATCCCCTTGTCGAGCTATGTTGAACAATGTTTGTATTAGGAACTTCAGATTTCAGAATAATGCTTCACTCTATTACAGTATTACATATGTCTCCTGCAAGCTGTCAAACTGAGACTTCTTTAATAAGTAGCGTGTATCTTGTGGCCAAATCCCAGTAAGTTGTTTCTGTGATAAAGCCTTGCTAAATACAATAATAGCTGCTTTCGTGCAGCTGATGTTTGTCCCTCAATGAGTCAATGCAAGTCATCATCATTTCCCTGGTAACATGAAAATGGTTCTTTTCTGTTTTTTCTTTTCTTTACGTGTTTCTGTTATTTTTAATGTAGGGCTGGGATGATCCTTATGTGACTCGTACTCATGAAGGTCTTTTGAAGTGGAAATACCCAGAGATGAATTCGGTAGATTTTCTGTTCGAGGTATGTATGTATCTTCCATGTAAGGTTTTAAGATATGTTTACTTAATAATGTATTGATGCATGTCTTGTTGATGTTTGTTTCCGTTCAATCATTTTAGATTGGTAGTGAGTACCGCCAGTTGATTTTCCTTTATGAGAGAGGTAGAAAGAAACTTATGGATGGTGCGAGGGTGGTGTTCCCTGGTAAGTATCTGTTTAATTACATATGCATTTGTCTTTATTCTATGGACAATTTACAACTGACATGGTGCCTGAGTGGTGTTCCCTGGTAAGCATATGTTTTGCAAATTGTGCATCTATATGACTCATCAAACAACTTGTTTTGGTGAATTATAATCATGCACAATGCTATTGTAATCATGCACAATGCATCTGTTTAATTACATATGCATTTGTCTTTATTCTATGGACAATTTACAACTGATATTGCGCCTGAGTGGTGTTCCCTGGTAAGCATATGTTTTGCAAATTGTGCATCTATATGACTCATCAAACAACTTGTTTTTGTGAATTATAATCATGCACAATGCTATTATATTCTCATGAGCACACTTATTAATTGTTCAAAAATACTAAATATAGCCCGACAACTTTAACTCTACTCTTTACTAGATTTTACCCTTTAAATAGACCATGCACTGATTCAATGTTGTCATGTTATGTGTTCATTATTAAAATATTTTCATTGTGATTTCCATGGAGTTATATTTCTGTCATTTGCTATTGATATTCCTGATTGAATTTTTTTTTCAAAATGTCATTATGTCATGATTCTTCAATTAGGCTAATTATTATATGTACATTTTTTACCTAACTATTGCTGATGCACTGGAATTTAACACAGATGAAGTTGATCCGTCTTCAATATCAGGGAAAATTGTTGAATGCTTCTGGAATAAAGAAGAGGACTGTTGGTCCTGCATGCGCATTCGATCAGATAAATCGACCCCTAATGATATCAATACTTACAGAAAGGCATGTCTTCCTCTTTCCTCTCTTCCATATGCAGGCACACAACATCATGGTTTGTAAGTAAAATTGTTGGATACTACTGTTAGTTCCACTGGTTACAGATTTAGAGTTTTGTTTGCAATTCCTTGGAACTTAACAAGAGCATGTTCTGTTTACACTTCTTTGCTATGTTGTTCTGTGACCAAGACAATAGCCTGGCTGTGTTGGTTGACCTATTGACTGGTTGCCTATAACTGAGTGCTTTGGATGCACTACCTATATTGTTTACGACCCAGCGTGAAATGGGCACCTAAACAGGTTTTGAAAGAACCATTATGTTATTAACTTCACTGTAAATACCTCCCCCTCCCCCCCCCCCCCTCTTAATTGATGTTGATAGTTCAAATTCAATTATAGCTAGGTGCTCCAAGATACAAATCTGGCATTTTTTGGTTGGATTTGCTCATCAAATGGCATGGACTTATGGTGGCTTGATGAAATTGACTAGGGATTTAGAACTTCGGAGTGCATCAAATTTCGCTTGCTTGCTGTCATATTGCCTTCAGTTTCGTTGATATTTTAGTGTACTGCCGGGTTTTGCTGATCTGGTTGTGCCACGAATGAAAATATGTACAAATTAAGGATCTCTGTTCTGCATGAGAAAGCATAATCACAATCCCAACCTAACGTTTTTCCTCTGTATTCTGGTAAATGGACAGGTAATGAGAAGCATTACTGATAACATTACTGAAGACAAGCTCCTGGAGGAAATCAATGAGATAAGGAGCCTTCCAATGTATGCTGATAGGATAGCAAAGGCTCACGCACAAAATCGTCGGAGGAGATGTTAGGGCCAGATATATTCGTCTTACCTGTAGGATTATAGATAATCCCTCCGTTAGATATTATAAGATGTTTATTTTTTTATAAATCAAACTTCTCAAACTTTGACTAATTTTAATGAAAAATATACCACAACTGCAACATTAAATTAGTTTCATCAAATCTATCATAAAATATGTCTTTATAAGGTATTTATTAGATATTGTAGATGCTAATATAAGTTTCTATAAATTTGGTCAAATTTAGAAATGTTTTACTTAAAAAAGTTACAACTAGCTTATAATATGAAGCGAAGAAACAGAGCGGATAATTGTTAGAGCAACGATATGTCAAATTTGATTCCCTAAACTCTATCTCTCTAAAAATTAATTAATCATTAATCTCAATTATTATAAAACATAAGAATGTTTCGTGGGTTCTGTCTGCGTTTGCGTTTTCCGTGCGCCTCGTGTCTGCATGACATACATGCACAGGAAAAAATGCACATGAAAAAAAAAGAAAAAATGTATTTTTTATATTTCAGTACTTTAATTTTTGTATTTTGCACAGAAGTATGAATTTTGTTCACGCAGAAACTAAGAATTTTGTGCAAATGTCTTTGGATTTCTAAAAAATCACAGAATTATGAATTTTGTGTATAGGCAGTTATTTTCGGTGAATTTTTTTTACCACTGTAGCAAAAAAATAAATCTCATCGTAGATCACATACTCCTTACTAATAGATTTAAATTGATTTAAATTGTGCTGCATGTGTAAACCTTTAATCCGCACACGCAGGTAGACTGCAGACAAAACATTAGATGTGGGAATTGGTAATGCTAAAAATATGATCTCCACAATGTACTTTTTGTAATATCTACTGATTGAATTACCAGGTCGCTTAAATACTAAATCACCCATATATTTCCTGATCCACCATTAAACTCTTACAAGGATCATAGCAAGGCGACATCTTGACGTATGAGCTATCTATGAGAAATTCGATAGATTATGCATTTGTGAAGAAAGGAGAGTGAGATCATGAATAGTCAGACTTGGTCCTTGGCTTTTACGATGACTTTTAACAGCAAGGATGTGGCCTCTCATGTAAAGATGGCGATGGATATCCAAAACTCAAAACTTGATAAGTTTTTATCCTATTAGGATAAATATATGAGTAAATTGTTCACCCGTAAGTTTACTAATAGAAAAAATTGTTCACCCAAAACTCTCATGTCACCCTTGCGAGCATGCGCAAGGCACGTGTGGTCAAAGTGGTTGTGCTGGACCTCCTTTCCTAGCACGTACTTGGCAGAGAGACCTCGAGCTAGAGCTGGGAGTTGGGCCGAATTTTTTTTGGGCCGGCCCAAAGCACGGTGATCCGGCCCAGGTGAAGCACGGCCCGGTACGGCCCATAGATGGGTCGGGCCGGCACGGTCCGTACAAGGGCCGTACCTGGGCCTGCAAGTTAGGCCCGATGGGCGGCACGGGTACGGCCCGTAGAGTGGGTCGTGCTTGGGCCGGCCCGGCACGGAAAAGCCCATGGGCGGCACGGGTACTGTACTCCGGTTTATTAGCGTGCCTCCAGAGACCAGGGTTAGGCAGGAGCTACGACATAACGGCAGTACGACTAATTCATGCAGCAAAAGGAGCAACCTCACGCATACAGAATCACGCATAGCATAAAGATTCACGCATTGACGCAATGACGCATACAGAAATACAGAATCACCACGTCCACGCATACAAATTCACCACGTTCATGAACTCACGCTGTCAAGCATTGACGCATACAGGTTCAGCCGTTCAGCCAAAGCAAAGCACACGAATCAAGTACGACGGCGTACCTCTCTTCAGTCATCCTCAAGTTCCTCTCGCCCGTTGTAGCGTCGCCCGTGACCACGCCGTCCACGCGTCGCCGTCGGTTGTCCTCGCAACACGGGTCGACCGCCGACCGGCGAACGCATGGTAGCTCCATTGCCGTGGAATCAGATTCCTGTGACTCTGTGAGTGTGAGGGTGTAAGGCTAGGCCGCTAGGGGATAGGGAGCACCGGAGCAATGGAGTAGCCAGTACTCAGTAGTGGAGTAAGTGGACTACGGGCAGTACCTTCAAAGCTTCAAAGGTTGCACGGCGAAGAGCGGAGTGGCGGAGTAGGCGAGCCGTAGAGGCATGGCCGCGCGGACTCCGGACGGTAGGACGGTCGCCCGTGACCCTGCGTCGCTGTCCGCTGTCCTTACGGCCATGGGACGGGCGGAATGGCGGACCGACGGTCGGCGCTCGGCGGAATGGCAGACCGACGGGGTCGGGGGTCACCGGTGGTCGGCACTCGGCAGAGGGCGGAGAGCCGGAGACGTGGAGTGGCGGTCGGCGACTCGGCGACAGCGCCTCGGCGGAGACGCGGAGTGGCCGGTGGCGCCGTGGCGGCAGTGGACGGGCGGAGTGCGCAGGGTAGATCTAGCGCAGGGGACGGGCTCACGGGCAGACGGCGGTCGGCGGAGATGCGGAGCGGCGGAGACGGCGGGCTGGGCGGAGTGCCCAGCGGACCTGCGGCGGAGTGCGGACAGGGACAGGCGGACTGGTGGTCTTGGTCTCTTGGACCTCTTGGTGGTGGTGGAGTACTGGAGTACTGGAGTTGGACTGTTGGAGTGTGCGGCAGTGCGCTGCTCTGGCTGGTAGTCTGGCTCTGGCTCTGCGCTGCGCTAGCGGCTAGTGAGTAGCTGTAGAGTGTAGACTGTAGTTCCAATGCACTAGGGCCTAGGCAGTAGTAGTGTCCTTAGTCTAGTAGATTTGAAAAAAAAAGATGACACGAGCAACAGCCAACAAGTCTATAAATACAACATTTTTCCTTCATTTTCTCCACACACCAGTTCACCGACATTCAAGGCTTCAAGCAGCAATCTTTGTTGTGTGTGATAGCCATTAAGTGTTAATTATGAGTGATCGTGGGCGACTATGTAGGTCGACTTCGATGAGGCCTTCCCAAAAGCGTCGCCATTCTCCTCCCCGTATGTCTGTCGATGCTCGTCAGCTATCCCCGAGCATGGATGACTATGGAATGGACGACCAACATATGGATGGGGTGCATGGGTTTGAGGATGCATACCCATCGGCGGTAATCCCTCCCCCAACAATCCCTTCCCTAATAATGCCTCCCCCGACAATGCCTCCCTGGAGGCAGCCGGACCTTCCACCATAAAGCATGGCAAAGCAGAGTGTTGGAAGCACTTTGTGGCAACTGAAGAGTGCATTGACAGTAAGATGATAAGATACGCAAAATGTAAATATTGTTCAAAATGTTGTCTGCAGTTAAAGGTGGTGGGACGGGCCATTTGAACCGACATTATAAGGCACATCTCAAGGAGCGATCACAGGCGGTAGATGGAGGAGCTAGGCAGACACAAATCACCTTCGGCTTCGACGGTTCGGTAAGCTCCTAGACGTATGACCCACGATGCGCTCGTGATGAGATCGCGCGTTATATAGTCGCGGAGGATCTACCTATTAGACAAGGTGAAAGTCATCATTTCGAGAGGTTGGTCCAACGTGCATTTTGCCCGCAATATAGGGGCGTCACTAGAAGAACCACCAAAAATGATATTGTAGCTTTGTATCGTAGTAAATTAGAAGAACTTAAACGAACTTTTAGTACGACTCATACTTCTTTTGCTATTACATCTGATATTTGGACTTCGCAACATCAAAACACCTCTTACCTTAGTGTCGTTGCACATTACTTAGATAATGAGCGTCAGTTAAACAAGCGTGTCATAGGATTTAGGCTCATGCAATCACATACCGGATCTGCAATTGCTGAGCAAATCCTAGAAGTGCTCCAAGAATTTAACCTGCGGGACAGGATTGTTTCCATCACTTTGGATAATGCTTCGGCGAACACAACGGCGATGCAAATATTGGAGCCACAACTACAAAGCTACATTGGTGGTTATGTCATCCACGAAAGATGCATATGCCACATCATCAACCTAATCACACAAGCAGGTATGAGGGAAATTGATGCTTTATTATCTAAAATACGTCGAGCTGTTCGATTCATTGCAGGTCACACAGTAGTGCGGGCGAGCTTTAGGGAGTACTGTGTTGGCCAACAAAAGAAGCCAAGAACATTTGGTGTAGACATCAAGACCAGGTGGAACTCAACATATCTAATGTTGAGGGAGGTAAAAGGTTACGAGAGTTTAATATCTGTTTTTATAAACTCAATGACAGATCTCGGGGATCTTCATCACTTCCTCGGGATCTCTGTCACGCGCTCTGCTGATGGCCTCTTCCTCTCATAGTGCCAGTACGCTGTGGACCTGATACAGCGCGTCGGCATGGCTGAGTGCCACTCTACAGCGACCCCTGTGGACACTCATGCCAAGCTCTCTGCTATGGACGACGCCCCGGTGGTGGATGCTACTTAGTACCGCAGCCTCGCCGGTGGTCTACAGTACCTCACGCTGACTCGTCCGAACCTCGCCTATGTAGTTCAGTAGGTTTGCCTCTTCATGCACGACCCGCGAGTGCCTCATCTTGCCATGCTCAAGCGTGTCCTGCGGTATGTCAAGGGCATCCTGTCCACCGGGCTTCACATCGGCATAGGCAGCATCACCAGCTTGACCGCCAACTTCGATGCTGATTGGGCTAGTTGTCCAGACTCTCGGCGCTCCACTTCAGGATACTACGTCTTCCTCGGCGATACCTTAGTCTCTTGGTCCTCCAAACGACAGACTACGGTCTCTCGTTCGAGTGCGGAGGCTGAGTATCGTGCTGTTGCGCACGCTGTGGCTGAGACTTGTTGGCTTCGTCAGTTACTTCAGGAGCTTCACGCACCCATCTCTTCGGCGACGATCGTCTACTGTGACAATGTCAGTGCTATCTACATGACCGCCGATCCAGTTCATCATCGTCGCACGAAGCATATTGATATAGATATTCACTTTGTCTGTGAGAAGGTTGCTTTGGGACTGGTCTGGGTGCTCCATGTTCCATCGTCTCATCAGTTCGTGGACATTATGACCAAAGGGTTACCTGTACAGTTGTTCACCGACTTTAGGTCCAGTCTTTGTGTTCGTGACACTCCCGCTTCGACTGTGGGAGGGTGTTAGAATGTAATAGTAACAACCCATATTGGGCGTCTGGCCCATTGGCCTTGTACACTGTAACCCTAGCCTATTAGGCTATAGGTCACCCCCCTGATTTGGGTGTGCGGTATCTCTACAACCTCGTCCATTACCTTCTAGTTTCTGTTCTTGGCCTTCTGGTCCTTTCCTACTCGTGTCCTTTTATGTTTGTAATATACAGCGAGAATCTGCAAATTCTGAGACAGCGATATTATTATGCTACATGGAAAGCTGATGGAACATGATACATGATGCTTATAACACGCGATGGCTGCTTTCTAATTGATCGAAGTATCCATGTTTTTTGGAAAATGCCGTATCGAAGTATCACGGTATCGCGTATCCGTATTCGTATCCACGTATCTGGGCTACATAGAGGCGTTCTTCATCGGCCTCTGCGCCAAGTACGGGCTACTCGGCCACATTGATGGCTTGGGGGTCGCGTGCCCGGCTGACCCCATGTGGTCTCAACCCAACGCCTGCATCTATTGCTGGATGTACAGCTCCGTCGACGACACTGTCCTCGACCTCGCCATGGAGCCCGATTAGGATGCGCGCGCTCTGTACGTCTCCATCGAGGCCCTATTCCAGGCGAACAAAGAGCCCCGCGCCGTCGTCCTCCAGCATGAGATCCACAACCTGTCCCAGGGTGACCTCTCCATCGACGCCTACGCCCAACAGATGAAGCGCACTGCTGATGGTCTTTGGGAGGTGGGTCACACCATCCCCCCGCGCAGCTCGTGCTCAATCTTCTGCGCGGCCTCAACTCCCGCTTCGCCCACACCGCCGACATCATCGCCAACTCGTCGCTGCTTCTTGACTACAAGTCTGCCACCAACATGCTCCGCGTCAAGGAACTCTGCCTTGGCACCGAGGGCAAAGAGGCCTCGTCTCAGCTCTTGCCGCCTCCACCACCTCCTCTTGCACGTCGCCGTCTTGCCGGACCACGTCCCCTGCGTCCACCACTCGTGGGAATGATGGCAACGGCAAGGGGAGCAAGGGCAAGGGTGGGCGCGGCGGCAATGGCAGCTGTGGCAGTGGCAACAGCGGGCGCAACCAGCAGCACGGTGGCGGTTTCGTCGGACCCAGTGGGTGTTAGGCTCCTTAGTCGGGCGGCCCCTGGGTTTGCTACAACCCTTGGGCCGCTTAGTGGCCACCTCAACAGCAGTAGTAGTGGGGTGCACCTGCGCCTCCTCCACAGGCACACACCGCCCTCGCGCCGCCCCAATTCTCCACTGTCGGCGGTCCTCCGGCGTATGGGTCTCCAAGCAGCTGGGATTTGACCAGCCTGATCACCGTCCTCAACAAGATGGCGGTTCAAGGTGGGTCTCTGTTACTAACCTCAATTAGAGAGAAGATAATCCCACCATTAAGGTGGATGTATATATATATATAGCCATGAGATGGGCCTAGATGACTTAGATGATATATGGGCCTTATATATATATATGGGCCTTAACACCCCCCCCCTCAAACTCAAGGTGGATCGGAAACACTGAGTTTGAGCAAATAAAGTCGATGTTGCTCTCGAGTCTGTGCTTTAGTGAAGAAATCTGCAACATGTAATTCGGATGGCACATACTGAAGAGCAATAGTCTTCTGATGACAATGAGACCGAGTAAATGATGCATCAACACCAATGTGCTTTGTAAGATCATGCTTCACAGGATTCTTAGCAATCTGTATGGCTCCAGTATTATCACAGAGAAGAGGTGTAGGATCAACACAAGAAATACCAAAATCTGTCAACAACCATCGAAGCCATATAATCTCAGATGTGGTAGTAGCAAGTGCTCGAAGTTCTGCCTCTGTACTGGAGCGAGACACCGCTGCCTGCTTCTTGGACTTCCATGTAAGAGGAGAAGAACCAAGAAGAATGCAATAACCAGTGATAGAGCGGCGATCTACTGGATCGCTCGCCCAAGTGGAGTCCGAGTAAGCATGAAGCTGAAGCGGACTATCACAAGCATAAAACAAGCACTGAGATGATGTCCCTTGTAAATATCGCAGCACACGAAGTAAATGCCCAAAATGAACCGAAGTAGGAGCACTCACAAACTGACTCAAAATATGGACAGCGTGAGCAATGTCAGGTCTGGTAACAGTGAGATAAACAAGACTGCCCACAATGTGCCTATATCGAGAGGGATCCTCAAGAGGTGTGCCATCAGTAGGACGAAGCTGTAAATGAAGATCCATAGGTGTTACAGCCATCCGATTATCAGTAATTCCAGAACGAGAAATAAGATCTCGAATATATTTGGACTGAGAAAGATAATAGCCCTTGGCAGAATGTAAAACCTCAATCCCTAAGAAATAGTTGAGAGGTCCTAGGTCAGACATCAGAAATTGCTCACTAAGTTGCTTTTTCACCTGAGAAATATGTTCCCCATCATCACCCGTTATCAACATATCATCCACATACAAAAGAAGCAAAGTGCGTCCATGTGACGAGAGATGAACAAACAAGGCAGGATCATGATCACTGGGAGAAAAACCAGCAGCTCTTATCACAGTGACAAAGCGCTCAAACCAAGCACGTGGAGCTTGTTTAAGACCATATAAAGCACGACGAAGACGACAAACATGTCCAGAGGGTACATCAACGCCTGGGGGTGGTTGCATATAAACTTCCTCATGCAAATCACCATGAAGAAAAGCATTCTTGACGTTCATCTGAGATATAGTCCAAGAACAGGTAGCAGCTACGGCAATCAGAGTACGAACAGTAGTCATGTGGGCAACATGAGCAAAGGTCTCATCATAATCCACACCCTGAGTCTGCTGAAAACCTCTAGCAACAAGACGAGCTTTATATCTCTCAATAGTGCCATCTGACTTGGTCTTAATTTTGAACACCCATTTGCATGTAATTGGTACTGCATGTGAGGGTAATGGAACAATATCCCAAGTGCCAGTACGATCTAGGGCAGCAAGCTCTTCAGACATAGCAAGTTGCCATTCCGGACTACTAGAAGCTTCTTGATAAGTGGATGGCTCATCAACGATGGCACTTACACATGGGAAACCGAACCTGTCAGGAGGCTCAATAGTAGCACGATCTCGTAGATTGTATCTCGAACCAACCTGTGACTCATCAGAGATAGCATGTGACTCATCAAGTATGTTAGAATCATCAGAAACAAGTACATTAGGACTGGCCGAGTTAGGATTCGATGGAGACTCTATGGGATTAGTGGGACGACGAGTGTAAACATGTATGATGGGTGGTTTAGAATGTGGAGGTGCAACTGTGGTCGGTGGGGAAGGATCGTTGGGTGGAGGGAGACACATAAACGATGTGGACTCTGTGGGAGAATAGGATGACTGGGTAGACTGGTTATAAAAGAAGGGACGATTCTCATCAAAAGTCACATCACGAGAGATACGTATGCGACGAGAAGAAGGATCATAACAACGATAACCCTTATGCTCAGGACTATATCCTAGAAAAACACACTCAACGGATTGGGCTGTCAACTTAGTTCGCTCACGAGGTGTAAGCAGAACATAGCACGTACACCCAAACACCCGGAGATGATCATACCTAGGAGGAGTACCAAAAAGGACTTCACCGGGGCTCTTGCCAGACAGTTTGGATGAAGGTTGTCGGTTAATGAGATAAACAGCAGTGGAAGCAGCTTCGCCCCAGAAATGCGAAGGAACAAAAGAGGCAATCAGAAGGGTGCGAGCAGTCTCTATGAGATGGCGATGTTTGCGTTCAGCAACACCATTCTGAGCATGGGCACCAGGACATGAGAGCTGAGCAAGGGTGCCTTCAGCGGTCAAGAACTGGCGAAAAGAATCAGATAAATACTCACCACCAGAGTCAGAGCGAAAAATTTTAATGGAGGTAGAGAACTGAGTATGAACCATGCGAGCAAAAGACTGGTAAATGGAACGCAATTGAGAACGATGTTTCATAAAATAAATCCAAGTATATCGAGAATGATCATCAATAAAAATGACATAAAACTTATGACCACCCTTTGTAACAAAGGGGGCAGGACCCCATACATCGGAATGAACAAGATCAAAAGGTCTAGCAGAGTAGGAAGTACTAGAGGGATATGAAAGTTGTATCTGTTTGCCAAGCTTGCAACCCTTACAATGAAAACTAGACTCAATAGATGTAGGACCTAAACAACCTTTATTTATTAATGTAGATAACCGAGACCCACATAGATGACCAAGACGATGATGCCACTTGGTGAAGGAAGAGGTAGGTGCCGATGCAACGGATGACACCTGAGCGGTAGAAGCAGCGGAAGAAGGAAGCCTCAAGGTGTCCAAAACATAGAGGCTAGGGGCACCTCTACGGCGATGGCCAGTCCCAATCACAATCCCGCTTCGACGATCCTGAATAAAACAAGATGAGTCATCAAATCCAACAAAACAATTATGGTCTGTGACTTGACCTACTGAAAGAAGATTCATGGACAACTGTGGTACAAAGGAAACATTAGGTACAGAAAACTGAGAATTGCAAAGTGAACCCTGATGAGTAATATGGCAAGATGTACCATCAGTTGTCTGAACAGAGGCACCATCAGTGACCGGCTTGCAAGCAACCAACTGAGATTGATCAGATGTCACATGAAAAGAAGCTCCTGAATCAAGAACCCAAGATGACTGAGCAGCACTGACAGGGGAGGCAGCAGCAATGGACACAGAACCTTTGGAGGTACTACGCCCACGGGCACGGCGTGCACGATACTCAGCCAACTTCTCTGGATACCGAACAAAGCAATTCTCCGAACGATGACCAGTCTTCTTGCAATGGTCACACAGAGTACCCTCAGAAGAGCCACCTGTAGCTGGGCTGGACCTCTGAGAAGCTGCAAGTACACTGTGGGGCACTGATATTGGAGCAGACGCAAGTGAATGAAGACGGGTCTCTTCAGCAATCAGGGCAGACAAAACATCAGCAATGGATGGAGTGACAGGGTTACTGAGCTGTTGCATACGGATAGACTCAAAGTCTGATCTGAGACCATGACAAAACTGATACATAAGAAACTTCTCAATGAACTTGTTCTTCTGATCACAACAGCCTGAACATCCCCTAGTGCACTGAGGAACCATGGAGAGCAATGGTCCCATCAAGCGATCAAAGGCAGTGTAGTACTCATCTATGGAGAGATCATTCTGCTGAAGACCATGAAGTCCTGTCATGAGAGTATGTAGCAGAGCACCACTATTCTGAACATATCGGCGCTGCAAATAATCCCACATCTCCTTAGCAGTTTTGTGATGCTCAAGACTCATAATCAAGGACTCCTTCATACTTGTGACAATGGCACTCATAACTCTGCCATCATTATTCTGCCAGGTCTTGATTTCTGCAGCACCAGAACCATCTGTTGACTTATCAATGGGAGGAGCATCAGTCAAGTGAGATGCAAGGGCATAACCTCTCAACACAGTTTTCACAGAAAAAGCCCATTCTCGATAATTGTGACCATCGAGTTTGATAGGGATGGCAATAGCACTAGATTGAGTCATGGCAGCCAAAAAAAAAGAGAACACAGAACAGATGAAAAATAAAACAGCAGCAGAGGGCGCGCAGCGGCAGCGGGGACCGGCTTGGGGCACGCAGCAGTCGCGACGGCGAGACCCGACGGTGGCTGGACAGCCGAGACGGCGAGGCAGGAGCAACCCGCGACGGTAAGGCAGGAGCAGGCCGAGGCAGAAGCAGGTCCCGATGGGATAGCCCGGAGGCGCCGTGACGACGGCTGGAGGGGCCGCGACGGCGGTCGAGAGAGGGGTCGCGGCGGCGGCCGAGAGAGGAGCCGCGACGGCGGCCGGGAGAGGGTCGGGACGCTCCGCAGGGGCCGCGGCTCGGGGAGACAAGGTGGAGGTGGAAACAGGGGAAAAAACAGATCGGGATTAGAGATCCCTAACCCTAATCCTAGCTCTGATACCATGTTACTAACCTCAATTAGAGAGAAGATAATCCCACCATTAAGGTGGATGTATATATATAGCCATGAGATGGGCCTAGATGACTTAGATGATATATGGGCCTTATATATATATATGGGCCTTAACAGTCTCCACCCTAGGTCATGGACAGCGGAGCGACGTCCCACATGTCTTCCAACGACGGTATTTTACTTTCCCGCCGCCACCGTCCTCTATTACGGTCGGCAACGGCCAATCAATTCTTGTTCTTAGTCGTGGCACTTCTCTTATACAAATAGCTGATCGTCCCTTTCATCTTGATAATGTTCTTGTCGCTCCACAACTTACTCGCGACAATAACTGTTCAATTGAGTTTGATGCCTCTGTTTTTTTGTTAAGGATCTTCAGACCAAGACAGTCCTCCTTCGGTGCAATACCAACGGGGACCTCTACACCATTCCACATCACATGCCACCTCGCTGCCATGTCGTCGTCGTCTCCCCGGAGCTGTGGCACTCTCGTCTTGGTCATCTCGCACCCGCCGTTGTTAGCACTCTAAATAAACTATCAGCTATCCAGTGTAATAAAGCAGCTCACCGCATTTGTCATGCCTGTCAGCTAGGCAAGCACGCTAGGTTGTCATTTGCTAGTTCGGTTTCTATTACATCTGCACCTTTTGAACTCGTTCATTGCGATGTCTGGACCTCTCCAGTTTCAAGTATTTTTGGTTTTAAATTTTATCTTGTGCTAGTTGATCATCATACTCATTATTGTTGGACGTTCCCTCTTTGCCATAAATCCGAAGTTCATGACCATATTGTTCAGTTTGTTGCCTATGCCTCCATCCTATTGGGTCGAAGCCCTCTCCACCGCTGTCTTTTTGACCAACCGGTGGGCCTCATTGTCCATACATAATGGTATTCCCTATCATCTTCTTCACCGCAAGATGCCAGACTACTCCATCCTTTGGGTTTTTGGTTCCCTGTGCTATTTGAACCTCAGTGCCACGACTCCCCACAAATTGTCTCCTCGCTCCGTAGCGCGTCTTCCTTGGTTATCCCCCTTCCCAGAAAGGCTACCGGTGTTTTGATCTTTCTACCCGCAAGATCATCATCTCTCGTCACGTCGTTTTTGATGAGACTCACTTTCCGTTTGCGACTTCCCCCTCGACTTTAGCATCTTCTCCGCCTGCGGCTGCTGCCCGGCAGCGGTATGGCCTCCACTACAACCGTCGTCCTCAGCCGGAGGTACCTCCGGCCCAGAGCCGTAGGTAGAGGTGCCCCGGGCTCCAGAGCCTCCTGCACGGGAGACTCGTTCCCAGACGGGCTCGCTGCCGCTGCCTATGCAGCAGTATGGCTTCATTGTGGCGGCCTCCAACCTGCCCTCTCCGCTGCCAGGCAGCTCTCGCGCCGCGCTCGCCGATGCAAATTGGTGCGCGGCCATGGCAGAAGAATACAAGGCACTCGTGGACAATGACACGTGGTGCCTTGTCCCTCGACCACCTCGTGCCAACGTCATCACCGACAAGTGGGTCTTCAAGCACAAGTATCGTGCTGATGGCTCTCTGGCTCTCTTCTTAAGGTCATGCCCGTTGATAGCTGGGGTCGCTATATCGCGAGGCACAATAAGAAAAATGGCCTCGTAGACACTGTTGAACACAACGCCGTCTTCAATCTTTGGCTAGAAGAATTCGTATTTTGCATACTGACCTTGGACCTAACCTTTCAGTTCTATTTCATGGCAGAGTGGCTGGCTGCCAGCGTATAGGTCCCACTCGGCCGCTATGTCCTTGGAGCGGTATATCGCCTCCTTCACCTTGTATCGGCTGACCTATTGGCCAGTAATTTCATTGATCGTCTCAGGGGCCCTTGGTTGTTCCTCCATCTTTGGCTCAATGTTTACACCGCCAACGTCATTGGACGATCCCCTTTTAGCCAATCGCTTTTTCCCACCGATTTTCTAGAATCGGCCATCCCCACTTATCGTTTTTCCCAACGTCATCACCGGCAAGTGGGTCTTCAAGCACAAGTATTGTGTTGATGGCTCTCTGGCTCGTCATAAAGCCAGATGGGTTGTTTGCGGCTTTTCGCAATGGTATGACATCGACTATGATGAGATGTTTAGCCCGGTTGTCAAACCAGCCACCATTCGTGTCGTCCTTTGCATCACCATTTCTCGCTCTTGGCCGATACATCAGCTGGATGTGAAGAACGCTTTTCTTCACGGCCATCTGAACGAGACGGTCTACTGCCAGCAGCTGCCCGATTTCGTCGACCCGATAGCTTCTAACCATGTCTGTCTCCTGCAAAAGTCCTTGTACGGACTCAAGCAGGCACCCAAGGCGTGGCACCAGCGGTTCTCTGGTTTTGTACAACGGTCCGACTTCACTAATTTCACCTCCGACGCGTCCCTCTTCGTTTACAAAGCGGGTGTCGACATCACCTACTTGTTGCTCTACATCAACGACATCATCCTGACAACATTGTCGACCTCGCTTCTTCGTCGCATCAACGAGCTCCTTCACTCCGAGTTCTCCATGATAGATCTCGGGGATCTTCATCACTTCCTCGGGATCTCTGTCACGCGCTTTGCTGATGGCCTCTTCCTCTCATAGCGCCAGTACGCTGTGGACCTGCTTCAGCGCGTCGGCATGGCTGAGTGCCACTCTACAGCGACCCCTGTGGACACTCATGCCAAGCTCTCTACTATGGACGACGCCCCGATGGTGGATGCTACTTAGTACCGCAGCCTCGCCGGTGGTCTACAGTACCTCACGCTGACTTGTCCGGACCTCGCCTATGCAGTTCAGCAGGTTTGCCTCTTCATGCATGACTCGCGAGAGCCTCATCTTGCGATGCTCAAGCATGTCCTGCGGTATGTCAAGGGCACCTTGTCCACCGGGCTTCACATCGGCAGAGGCAGAATCACCAGCTTGACCTCTTACTCCGATGCTGATTGGGCTGGTTGTACAGACTCTCGGCGTTTCACTTCAGGCTACTACGTCTTCCTCGGTGATACCTTAGTCTCTTGGTCCTCCAAATGATAGACTACGATCTCTCATTCGAGTGCGGAGGATGAGTATCGTGCTGTTGCGCACGCTGTGGCTAAGACTTGTTGGCTTCGTCAGTTACTTCAGGAGCTTCACACACCCATCTCTTCGGCGACGATCGTCTACTGCGACAATGTCGGTGCTATCTACATGACCGCCAATCCAGTTCATCATCGTCGCACGAAGCATATTGAGATAGATATTCACTTTGTCTGTGAGAAGGTTGCTTTGGGACAGGTCTGGGTGCTCCATATTCCATCGTCTCATCAGTTCGCGGACATTATGACCAAAGGGTTACCTTTTGTTCACTGACTTTAGGTCCAGTCTTTGTGTTCGTGACACTCCCGCTTCTACTGTGGGAGGGTGTTAGAATGTAATAGTAACAGCCCATATTGGGCGTCCGGCCCATTGGCCTTGTACACTGTAACCCTAGCCTATTAGGCTATATAATAAAGGTCACCCCCTGATTTGGGTGTGCGGTATCTCTACAACCTCGTCCATTACCTTCTAGTTTCTGTTATTGTCCTTCTGGTCCTTTCCTACTCATGTCCTTTTATGTTTGTAATATACAACGAGAATCTGCAAATTCTGAGACAGCGATATTATTATGCTACATGGAAAGCTGATGGAACACGATACATGATGCTTATAACACGCGATGGCTGCTTTCTAATTGATCGGAACTTCTCCTTTAGAAGAGTTCAGATGCGTTTTCCCCTTAGGAATCCCAATGAAGTAAGGTTCCGATTTTAATGCATTGTTTTTTTATTTTCTTTTTCCCTTCAAATTGTAAAATATTATACTTCTTTTTGGTATCTGAAGGGTTTCCACCACTATACCTTGATCGATGGAGAAATGATTGTAGACACTGTACCAGGTTTGGGATTGAAGAGGAGATACCTGGCATATGATCTAATGGCACTTCATTCCCACTCTAAAATCAAGGTAGATATGCTTTAAATATGTCGTCATTAATTGGAGATGGAGTTTTGTGGTCTTCTCAGTTGGCACAATTTATATAAAAGGTTATTTTTTTATGTACATGCATTTAGTGGCATATAAACATTTCTCAAACACCCTCATTCAAATAATGACAACCGAGTACTATGAGTATTATTAGAGGTTACTCAAAAGATTTCTATGTTATTTTTATTGATAAAACTTAAAAGTCAAGGTTCTCATGTCTGGTGTAGAACTTTCGATGGTCACTGATTGAATCAGTTTTGTATAATCGTGCCCAATTTACATCTTATACTCTTTAATAGAGTGAGTTGTGGTTGTTGCTATGTTCTACACCAAACCCACTCCATATCTTCTATGGTTGTAAATATGTAGGCATGTGCCTGTTACTTGTAAGATTGTTACGAAGAAATACTATAATTTTGCATGTGAGTATATGTTGGTGGTCAATTGTCTCATATTATCATATATACACATGTTTTATATTTTAGACATAGTATATTTAGTTGGGATATGTTGCAACTCATAGGATTGATGCTATTGAAAGTTCCAATGTATGACTTTGCTGAGGTATTGAATAGTTTAAGGAGCACATATGCATATACTTATTATGGTTTGATTTCTGGATGCAGTTGCCATTTTCTGACAGGTGGAAATTACTTGAGGATGAAATAATACGCCCACGCAATTATGATAAAGGACAGTTTGATAGTGGTGTAAAAGGAAGTCCATCATACAGATATGACATGGAACTATTTTCGGTACCTACATATGGAACATGGGACTTTGAACTTATTTATTTTCTCATGCCATGTTTGGTGAACTACAATAGAAATATATCTGGCTTTTATCAGGTAAGGAGGAAGGATTTCTGGCCATTGTCTGCAGTGAACAAGATACTGAAGGAGTTTATTCCAAATCTTTGTCATGAATCTGACGGGCTTATATTACAGGTAGGGTTGTCTTGTGTCTTGTTTGTGACTTTCAACAATAGACTGATAGAGACGGGATTATAAAGAAGTTACTCCATCTTTTCTCATGATTCTGATGGGCTTATATTGGTATGATCGTCTTGTGTCTTGTTGTAACTTTGCACACTACAAAAACAATTTTTAAAGAATTTATATGCCAATCAATGTACTTGTTTATGCAAACTAATGTCAAGGGCGTCGGTCCCTAGTGTTGGGGGCCCTCGACTGCGTTGATCCCCTTGTCGAGCTATGTTGAACAATGTTTGTATTAGGAACTTCAGATTTCAGAATAATGCTTCACTCTATTACAGTATTACATATGTCTCCTGCAAGCTGTCAAACTGAGACTTCTTTAATAAGTAGCGTGTATCTTGTGGCCAAATCCCAGTAAGTTGTTTCTGTGATAAAGCCTTGCTAAATACAATAATAGCTGCTTTCGTGCAGCTGATGTTTGTCCCTCAATGAGTCAATGCAAGTCATCATCATTTCCCTGGTAACATGAAAATGGTTCTTTTCTGTTTTTTCTTTTCTTTACGTGTTTCTGTTATTTTTAATGTAGGGCTGGGATGATCCTTATGTGACTCGTACTCATGAAGGTCTTTTGAAGTGGAAATACCCAGAGATGAATTCGGTAGATTTTCTGTTCGAGGTATGTATGTATCTTCCATGTAAGGTTTTAAGATATGTTTACTTAATAATGTATTGATGCATGTCTTGTTGATGTTTGTTTCCGTTCAATCATTTTAGATTGGTAGTGAGTACCGCCAGTTGATTTTCCTTTATGAGAGAGGTAGAAAGAAACTTATGGATGGTGCGAGGGTGGTGTTCCCTGGTAAGTATCTGTTTAATTACATATGCATTTGTCTTTATTCTATGGACAATTTACAACTGACATGGTGCCTGAGTGGTGTTCCCTGGTAAGCATATGTTTTGCAAATTGTGCATCTATATGACTCATCAAACAACTTGTTTTTGTGAATTATAATCATGCACAATGCTATTGTAATCATGCACAATGCATCTGTTTAATTACATATGCATTTGTCTTTATTCTATGGACAATTTACAACTGATATTGCGCCTGAGTGGTGTTCCCTGGTAAGCATATGTTTTGCAAATTGTGCATCTATATGACTCATCAAACAACTTGTTTTTGTGAATTATAATCATGCACAATGCTATTATATTCTCATGAGCACACTTATTAATTGTTCAAAAATACTAAATATAGCCCGACAACTTTAACTCTACTCTTTACTAGATTTTACCCTTTAAATAGACCATGCACTGATTCAATGTTGTCATGTTATGTGTTCATTATTAAAATATTTTCATTGTGATTTCCATGGAGTTATATTTCTGTCATTTGCTATTGATATTCCTGATTGAATTTTTTTTTCAAAATGTCATTATGTCATGATTCTTCAATTAGGCTAATTATTATATGTACATTTTTTACCTAACTATTGCTGATGCACTGGAATTTAACACAGATGAAGTTGATCCGTCTTCAATATCAGGGAAAATTGTTGAATGCTTCTGGAATAAAGAAGAGGACTGTTGGTCCTGCATGCGCATTCGATCAGATAAATCGACCCCTAATGATATCAATACTTACAGAAAGGCATGTCTTCCTCTTTCCTCTCTTCCATATGCAGGCACACAACATCATGGTTTGTAAGTAAAATTGTTGGATACTACTGTTAGTTCCACTGGTTACAGATTTAGAGTTTTGTTTGCAATTCCTTGGAACTTAACAAGAGCATGTTCTGTTTTACACTTCTTTGCTATGTTGTTCTGTGACCAAGACAATAGCCTGGCTGTGTTGGTTGACCTATTGACTGGTTGCCTATAACTGAGTGCTTTGGATGCACTACCTATATTGTTTACGACCCAGCGTGAAATGGGCACCTAAACAGGTTTTGAAAGAACCATTATGTTATTAACTTCACTGTAAATACCTCCCCCTCCCCCCCCCCCCTCTTAATTGATGTTGATAGTTCAAATTCAATTATAGCTAGGTGCTCCAAGATACAAATCTGGCATTTTTTGGTTGGATTTGCTCATCAAATGGCATGGACTTATGGTGGCTTGATGAAATTGACTAGGGATTTAGAACTTCGGAGTGCATCAAATTTCGCTTGCTTGCTGTCATATTGCCTTCAGTTTCGTTGATATTTTAGTGTACTGCCGGGTTTTGCTGATCTGGTTGTGCCACGAATGAAAATATGTACAAATTAAGGATCTCTGTTCTGCATGAGAAAGCATAATCACAATCCCAACCTAACGTTTTTCCTCTGTATTCTGGTAAATGGACAGGTAATGAGAAGCATTACTGATAACATTACTGAAGACAAGCTCCTGGAGGAAATCAATGAGATAAGGAGCCTTCCAATGTATGCTGATAGGATAGCAAAGGCTCACGCACAAAATCGTCGGAGGAGATGTTAGGGCCAGATATATTCGTCTTACCTGTAGGATTATAGATAATCCCTCCGTTAGATATTATAAGATGTTTATTTTTTTATAAATCAAACTTCTCAAACTTTGACTAATTTTAATGAAAAATATACCACAACTGCAACATTAAATTAGTTTCATCAAATCTATCATAAAATATGTCTTTATAAGGTATTTATTAGATATTGTAGATGCTAATATAAGTTTCTATAAATTTGGTCAAATTTAGAAATGTTTTACTTAAAAAAGTTACAACTAGCTTATAATATGAAGCGAAGAAACAGAGCGGATAATTGTTAGAGCAACGATATGTCAAATTTGATTCCCTAAACTCTATCTCTCTAAAAATTAATTAATCATTAATCTCAATTATTATAAAACATAAGAATGTTTCGTGGGTTCTGTCTGCGTTTGCGTTTTCCGTGCGCCTCGTGTCTGCATGACATACATGCACAGGAAAAAATGCACATGAAAAAAAAAAAGAAAAAATGTATTTTTTATATTTCAGTACTTTAATTTTTGTATTTTGCACAGAAGTATGAATTTT
Source organism: Zizania palustris (assembly GCA_019279435.1). NCBI lineage: Eukaryota > Viridiplantae > Streptophyta > Magnoliopsida > Poales > Poaceae > Zizania > Zizania palustris. The sequence continues at coordinate 83,295,149 of JAAALK010000289.1, read as the reverse complement.
GTTCACGCAGAAACTAAGAATTTTGTGCAAATGTCTTTGGATTTCTAAAAAATCACAGAATTATGAATTAATGTCTTTGGATTTCTAAAAAATCACAGAATTATGAATTTTGTGTATAGGCAGTTATTTTCGGTGAATTTTTTTTACCACTGTAGCAAAAAAATAAATCTCATCGTAGATCACATACTCCTTACTAATAGATTTAAATTGATTTAAATTGTGCTGCATGTGTAAACCTTTAATCCGCACACGCAGGTAGACTGCAGACAAAACATTAGATGTGGGAATTGGTAATGCTAAAAATATGATCTCCACAATGTACTTTTTGTAATATCTACTGATTGAATTACCAGGTCGCTTAAATACTAAATCACCCATATATTTCCTGATCCACCATTAAACTCTTACAAGGATCATAGCAAGGCGACATCTTGACGTATGAGCTATCTATGAGAAATTCGATAGATTATGCATTTGTGAAGAAAGGAGAGTGAGATCATGAATAGTCAGACTTGGTCCTTGGCTTTTACGATGACTTTTAACAGCAAGGATGTGGCCTCTCATGTAAAGATGGCGATGGATATCCAAAACTCAAAACTTGATAAGTTTTTATCCTATTAGGATAAATATATGAGTAAATTGTTCACCCGTAAGTTTACTAATAAAAAAAATTGTTCACCCAAAACTCTCATGTCACCCTTGCGAGCATGCGCAAGGCACGTGTGGTCAAAGTGGTTGTGCTGGACCTCCTTTCCTAGCACGTACTTGGCAGAGAGACCTCGAGCTAGAGCTGGGAGTTGGGCCGAATTTTTTTTGGGCCGGCCCAAAGCACGGTGATCCGGCCCAGGTGAAGCACGGCCCGGTACGGCCCATAGATGGGTCGGGCCGGCACGGTCCGTACAAGGGCCGTACCTGGGCCTGCAAGTTAGGCCCGATGGGCGGCACGGGTACGGCCCGTAGAGTGGGTCGTGCTTGGGCCGGCCCGGCACGGAAAAGCCCATGGGCGGCACGGGTACTGTACTCCGGTTTATTAGCGTGCCTCCAGAGACCAGGGTTAGGCAGGAGCTACGACATAACGGCAGTACGACTAATTCATGCAGCAAAAGGAGCAACCTCACGCATACAGAATCACGCATAGCATAAAGATTCACGCATTGACGCAATGACGCATACAGAAATACAGAATCACCACGTCCACGCATACAAATTCACCACGTTCATGAACTCACGCTGTCAAGCATTGACGCATACAGGTTCAGCCGTTCAGCCAAAGCAAAGCACACGAATCAAGTACGACGGCGTACCTCTCTTCAGTCATCCTCAAGTTCCTCTCGCCCGTTGTAGCGTCGCCCGTGACCACGCCGTCCACGCGTCTAGTAGATTTGAAAAAAAAGATGACACGAGCAACAGCCAACAAGTCTATAAATACAACATTTTTCCTTCATTTTCTCCACACACCAGTTCACCGACATTCAAGGCTTCAAGCAGCAATCTTTGTTGTGTGTGATAGCCATTAAGTGTTAATTATGAGTGATCGTGGGCGACTATGTAGGTCGACTTCGATGAGGCCTTCCCAAAAGCGTCGCCATTCTCCTCCCCGTATGTCTGTCGATGCTCGTCAGCTATCCCCGAGCATGGATGACTATGGAATGGACGACCAACATATGGATGGGGTGCATGGGTTTGAGGATGCATACCCATCGGCGGTAATCCCTCCCCCAACAATCCCTCCCCTAATAATGCCTCCCCCGACAATGCCTCCCTGGAGGCAGCCGGACCTTCCACCATAAAGCATGGCAAAGCAGAGTGTTGGAAGCACTTTGTGGCAACTGAAGAGTGCATTGACAGTAAGATGATAAGATACGCAAAATGTAAATATTGTTCAAAAATGTTGTCTGCAGTTAAAGGTGGTGGGACGGGCCATTTGAACCGACATTATAAGGCACATCTCAAGGAGCGATCACAGGCGGTAGACGGAGGAGCTAGGCAGACACAAATCACCTTCGGCTCCGACGGTTCGGTAAGCTCCTAGACGTATGACCCACGATGCGCTCGTGATGAGATCGCGCGTTATATAGTCGCGGAGGATCTACCTATTAGACAAGGTGAAAGTCATCATTTCGAGAGGTTGGTCCAACGTGCATTTTGCCCGCAATATAGGGGCGTCACTAGAAGAACCACCAAAAATGATATTGTAGCTTTGTATCGTAGTAGATTAGAAGAACTTAAACGAACTTTTAGTACGACTCATACTTCTTTTGCTATTACATCTGATATTTGGACTTCGCAACATCAAAACACCTCTTACCTTAGTGTCGTTGCACATTACTTAGATAATGAGCGTCAGTTAAACAAGCGTATCATAGGATTTAGGCTCATGCAATCACATACCGGATCTGCAATTGCTGAGCAAATCCTAGAAGTGCTCCAAGAATTTAACCTGCGGGACAGGATTGTTTCCATCACTTTGGATAATGCTTCGGCGAACACAACGACGATGCAAATATTGGAGCCACAACTACAAAGCTACATTGGTGGTTATGTCATCCACGAAAGATGCATATGCCACATCATCAACCTAATCACACAAGCAGGTATAAGGGAAATTGATGCTTTATTATCTAAAATACGTCGAGCTGTTCGATTCATTGCAGGTCACACAGTAGTGCGGGCGAGCTTTAGGGAGTACTGTGTTGGCCAACAAAAGAAGCCAAGAACATTTGGTGTAGACATCAAGACCAGGTGGAACTCAACATATCTAATGTTGAGGGAGGTAAAAGGTTACGAGAGTTTAATATCTGTTTTTATAAACTCAATGAATGTTAATATACAAGATAATGATGATAGCATCGATGATATTTTAATTCTCACTGATGTTGATTGGGAGGTCGCTAAACGCACACGTAAATTTCTAAAGCCCTTTTATAATGCGACAGTACTACTTTCAGGAGTATACTATCCAACCTCATGTGAGGTACTTGAGTGCCTTTGGAATTTTACGATTCAATTTAGCGAGAACAGGTCGAATACACTCTTGAAACCCATCATTAAAGCAATGGAGTTAAAATTTCTAAAATATTTTACTGCAATCCCCCATCTTTATTGTTTTGCTTTAATACTTGATCCCCATAAAAAGCTAGACATTTTGAAGGTTGCTTTGGATTCAATGGGAGATGCAATGAATCTTGATTTTTTTGAGGCTTACCAACATGTTTCTGATGAGTTGTATCGAGTTTTTCGTTTGTATCAGCAGAAGTTAGGTGCGTCTCGGTCATTTGTTGAGGAGTCACCCAAAAAAAAAAGAAAGCAAGTCAAGCTCCAAGAACTTATGGAAGAAGTACTTCAAGAAGGACAAAGAAACATCTTCCTCCACAGGCACACCGGAAACCAGATCAAATTGGAATCCCGATTCCGAGCTCAACCACTACCTTGATACCAATCACATGGCTCACGACCCGATGCTTCATAAGGATAAGGTTGACCTCCTAGCATGGTGGAAGGATAAGGAAAACACCCTTCCAGTCTTAGCCCACCTTGCTCGAGACATGTTGCTAGTTCCAGCATCATCGGTCTCATCCGAGCAAGCGTTTAGCGCTGTTGGAAGGATCGTCGAAGAAAGGAGGTCATGCCTTACCGCGGACACCATTGAGACAATCTTTTGCCTAAAAGATTGGCTTGAGGCGGACGAACGGGCGCAACATCGTCAAGAAGAAGCAGAGATCGAGTGTCAGATGGCTGAGTTTCGCCTCGGCGACGACAATCAAGACTAATATTGTGTTTCGTAATAATGTTTTTAATAATGTTGTTGTACTCTTTTCCTTACAAGGGGAACCCTACACTAGGGCGTAAGGTTTTTAACGAGGCAACAACTTTGTAGTGTCACTATTATTAATGAAATCTATTTCCCCTAATTTTTTTAGTGTTGTTTTATTATTTTATGTGAACTAGTATTTTTATTATATATAGATAAATTAAATAAATATTTCCATAATCATATTAAAAAATTTTGTTACAAGGTTGGACCATTTTTGGGCCGGCCCAGCCCATCCAAGCCTGTCGGACTTTGGGTCGTGCCTGGGCTTGGCAAACACAGGCACGGGCCAGCCCGGCACGGCCCTTAATTTTTTCGGGCCGAAAAAGCCCGGCCCATTTCAGGTCCTGGCCCCAAGGACTCGGACCGGGCCGGCCCGGCCGGGCCCATGTCCCAGCTCTACCTCGAGCGGTGGCTTCGTGCCCTGTGCCGTGGTTGGGAACCGTTGCTCGAGGCAGCATGCCAATGATGCCTTGATGTGCTTCGCTGGGATGGTGGTGGGAACTGCCGCTAGAAGAACCGCCTCAGCATGGTCGTCGACGGTGCAAGCAACGATGAAATGCCCTCTAGGAGCAAGCTCCTCGCCCACAGAGGCACGTACTCCATGTGACTGATGACCTCGCTGATGTTGCCTCCGCCCTCCGCCATGGCATCCTCGCTTGAGACGGCCTCCTGCCCACCGCCCTCCTACCGCTTCCACCGCTAGCCCCTCCATCCACGGGCATGTTCCACGCGCAGCATTGCCCCCATCATGCTCGCCCCTCCCCTTCCTGGCCTTGATCACACGAGAAAACGCCATAGATTTGAACAAAACGCATGAGTACATAGATTTGAGTCCGCAGACTTGAGAGGCTCTCATATCCTCTTCAAGCACATACGCGAAGTTACACAAATAATAGCTCTTCTCTTGTGGTTGTAGTGCACGCCATCCTTGTCGTCCTTGTACTATAGTGATCCTCGCCATTTGCTATCTCAGGCTGCCCCACTAGGTATACCTCCTCGAGTTCGTCTGTTATAAGCCCGACAACTAACACTAGATCAGCAAGGACGGCTTCCTCGACATGACGGAGGTCCTTGACTTCCAAACCAGGATCACTAGGTGCTCCAGCCTTGGTGATAGGACCTACCTATCGTCGGAGATCTTGGTGCGGACGCCGCTATGGAAGATTGGGGACTGCTTCTATGGCGGTGTGCAGGAGCCAAGAGCCCCCCAGCTATGTGGTTGGCTGCGAGCCATTCGTCTGTGCGCCTCGAGCCTTCGGAAGATTGGAAAGTTGGCTTTGTACGATTAGTCGTTCGATCTTCCCACACAGCATGCGTCACACATCTGCTGCCGGATTGTAGAAGTGGCGCCCTGCAACCCGGCCGGCTGCACCCAATTCTTTTCCAAAAATAGGTAATATGCATTTAATCCTATTTCTGATAGAGACCAAGATGATTTAGGGAATGAATTAAATAAATGGTTTATTTAGAAGAACAATTGAACTGTATTTTTCTCTATAATATCTAAATTCAAATATAGATAGTCACATAGATATTTTTTTGAAAATGCTCATAGCCTACAGCCAATATAAGGTACCGGCCCTATTTGGCACAACCATTTGATATAGCTATAGATAGTATGTTTAGAGCTGATCAAAGCTAGCTCTAAAAATCTTTGGATTTGGATTTGGAATTACGAATGAATTAAGAGTAAATAGATGAGCTATTTGATTTTTACTTGAAACTAAAAATAAATGTTTAAATCAGTTTATTTTGTTATATAAACTTTACATCCAATATAGATCAGACAAAGATGGTAATGCTTTGTATCTTTATGCGGGCCTTAAGCAGCAGAGGTTGAGGAGCCATGCTGAATAGCGTGGGCCTCATGGCTCCAGATGTGATGAGTCATTGTCAACGATAGTCAAAGAGGACTGGAATGAGAAGAGAAGACCTGCTGCGTCTGGGCCGCGTGTGACTCAGGTACACGGGCAGCGAGCGACTGTCGGGCAGAGGAGGTCGTGAAGTCGGGCTGGCCCAATCCGGGTACATGGGCTAGGAGCAGCAGAGGATCCACTGGACTATTGACCAGGATTGACTCAGGTACACGGGCGGTGAGCAATTGCCGGGCTGAGAGAGCTGCGGAGTTGGGCCGGCCCAATCCGGGTACCTGGTGCAAAGTCAGTGGACGCTTTGTCAGTTTCGGCGCAAAACTGACGACCGCTGATCTCGCATCAGACTGTCCAGAAGAGAAGCCGTAGTCGCTACGAAAGCTTAGCTTCCGGATAAGTCATCTGTAAATAGTAGTTTACTATTTTGTCCCTAGGCCCACAGTCTGTCAGTCGAGTCTGTAAAAATATCCTAAGGGCAGTTTAGTCTTTTCCATTTATTTCAGCGTCTGTAAAAAACCCTAGGGGTATTTCTGCATTTTACCCTTTTATTGGGCTGCCTATAAAAGGCCCCAATCCCTAGGGTTAGGGTTAACTCATTTTAATCTAAAAATCAGAGTTCACCTTCAAACGTCTTTATCTCTCCTGTTCATTCTTCCGCCGCCGCCAGCGTTTTGTTTGTGTTTCCTGGTAATCTCGAAACTCCTGTTTTTTGTGGATTGAATATATTAAAATACTTCAATCGGCTGTTTGGTTTCTCGATCCTTGAGCCATCGTTGTCTTTGATGTTTATCTGGCTCAGTTTGTGATTATTTTTTGGCCTAGTTCTGGGATTCAGTATCTTGTGCGCTGGAAGAAATTGTTATTCTCTAGTTCATTTCTATCGTTCTGATCGGACAAATACGTCTAGGCTTGATGTGTGTATGGATGGCCAACTTGAACAGTGCATCATGAGTCTTTGGTTTCTCCCGTAAGGTGTCTTCCTTGCTTGCACGGTACTTCTGACATTAATGGCGTATGAGTCTTTTGTCTCAGGCTAGCATCGTTCTGTGCTACACTTTATTTTACAGACCTCATCAATCTGTGGGCATCACAGTGGATGCCTCGAATTGTTATAATTTTTGATTGACGATTTTGCGCAGCCTTTTTGTCACTGAATCTTTGCTTTACCAGTTTCGAAGTATACATAGACAACTACTTTGCTGCCTTCGCATGTTCTCCTCGCTGCAGACTTCAGTGTTTTTAATGAGCTTTGAAGATCTCTCCAAATAGTCCTTCGAATAGACTTTACAGACTTGCTTCCGAAGGTACTTCGTTGACAGTCTTCGGAGTCTCTGTTTGTTCGAAGCTTCGAACTCCTTTTTACTCCGCAAGTGAAGTACTGGTTGAGTCGAAGTCCTCAGTTTTCTTGCGTTCGAATACTTCGCTGGTTCTTCTTGCACCTTGCAAAGATACTTCGTGTACAGGCTTCGATCAAGTTTTTCGAAGCTAGCTTCGCAGTGTACACCCTCGCATATCAGCTTCGAAGCAAGCCTCGACACAACTGCTTCGGAGTAGGCTTCGGAAGTGTACACCTTCGCACGTCAGCTTCGAAGCAAGCCTCGATACAAGTGCTTCGGAGTAGGCTTCGGCAGTACAGACTTCGACACGTCGTTTCCGAAGCCACCCTCGACATCCTCGTACTTCGCATGCCTCATAGGCTTCGAACATCCTTCGACATATAGGACTAGAGGCTTTACACAACTGATCCGAACAGGCTTCGTCAAGTACCTTCCTGGAGACAACTTTGAACAGTAACTTCTCATCCTTTTCATCTGTACTCCGTTTAAATTGCTATAGTGAACTCTGATCAGTCCATGTTTTGAATGATGTACTTATCTGCCTATTAGCACTGTATTGGTGTTTCTTTGACTAGGACACCAGTCGTTTCTAGGCTAGATACTTTTTAGACTTCGATGATCTGTTTACATTTTGCTGCCTAGTCTTTTGAGGTGCGTTGGGTGTTGGGAGCAGGCCATTGATTCGAAAGAATTTTTTAGGCGCCCATTCACCCCCCTCTGGTCGCTGCTTTCGGTCCTACAAGTGGTATCAGAGCCTGGTTAGGGTTTTTCCATACCTTAACCGGTTCTAAACCCCAGTAGTGATCATGACTTCTCCTGGCAAGGTCCCGTCCTTGGAAGCTTATGGCTATAATTATTGGAAGACTCGCATGCGAGCCTATCTCATGAGCCAAAGCTCGGACATCTGGGACATTTGCGTTCACGCTACGTTTGTCATATTGCCAGTTGCTGAGCGTGGTACTCCTGGTATCATCGCTCAGCATGTGAACAATAGCAAAGCTGTGAACATCTTGTTTTCTGGTTTAGGTCCCACTGAATTTGAGCGTGTGAGCCATCTCTCCACTACGAGAGAGATCTGGGCTACCCTCCAGGCACACCATGAGGGGACAACCCAGGTCAAGGCTCGGCTCTATCAGACCTACCGGCGTGAATATGAGAACTTCACACAAAAGCCGGGTGAATCTGTTGAAGCGCTGTTTGGTCGTTTTCAGTCGATCATAAACAAGCTTCGGGACAACAAGGCTGAGGGTGTTCAGTTAGTCTCAGATCATGAATAGGCGCTCAAGGTTCTCCATACCTTGGACCCAAAGATCTGGGAGATCAAGGTATCCTCTATCATTGAGAGCACATCTTATGATACCTTGACCATTTCTGAGTTGTTTAGCAAGCTGAAGGCCACCGAGGTTGATACCCAGTTGAGATCAAATCTCACTGGCTCTGGATCAAAGTCTCTGGCCCTTGCTACACCTTCTGTTGATCCCTCTTCTGTGAGCTGTGTTGGGTTCTCTTTGATGTCTATCACTGAGGATCAGCTTGAGTCTTTGGGAGATGATGATTTGTGTCTGTTTAATAACCGGGTGCGTCGTGTTTATGACAAAAGGATGTTCAAAAGACATGGCACAAAGACTGGATGCTTTGAGTGTGGTGACCCAGGACACTTCATCGCCGACTGCCCCAAGCGCAATGGACACAAGAAGGGCACCGGTGGTGGCTTCCACGACTCCGGCAAGCACGACAGCTCCTCCTTCAACAAGGGCAAGCCAAAGACCAGATTCTTCAGAAAGGCCCTGAAGGACTACCGACGAGAGAACAAGAAGCGCGACAAGGCTTTCTTCGCTGAGATGGAGAAGAGCTACTCCAAGCGGTCCACGTCTTCTTCCTCTTCATCGAGCTCAAGCGATGAGGAGATTGTCATCAGGAAGGGGAAGGACAAGGACGATCCAGCAGGCCTTTGCTTCATGGCCTTCGGGGGCAGACCGAAGAGCCGCTCACATCAGCGCCGAAGATCCCGCAAGAGTTTCTGTTCAATGGCTCTTGGGGATAAGGAAGAGAAGAGCTCCTCCGATGACTCCGACTCCGACGACAACGAAAAGGTATCATCCTATGAACGCGAAATTGTTGATTTACTTGAAAGCAATCGTCAGGAGTTAAAGTATCGGGAAAAACTGCTTAGAGGGGCTAAGAAGAGGATAGATGAGTTAGAGAGTGAGCTTGCCGTGGCCAACGGCAGAATTGAGAGTCTATCTTCTTCTCCCTGCTTGGGTGATAGCAGTGAGTGCCCAAAGTGTGAGGTGCTTCTGTGTGACCTGTCGACTCTGAAGTCCAGGTACACAGAAAGGGTTGATGAGAGGGACGCTTTGGCCACTGAGCTTGAAAGCGCTCAGCTGGAGCTGAAAGATGCTCAAGCCACTGTCGTCGTACCCTGTGCTGATTGCCCATCTTATCTTGCCAGTTTAGCTGAGCTAAAAGCCAAGGGCGATGAGCATCTGGGTAATTTGGAGAGAGTGAGAGCTGAGCTAGCGCAGACAAGGCTAGAGCTTGAGACATTGTCAGTTCCACCCACTGTCTGTGAGAACTGTCTGTCTCTTAGACTTGAGTTGATTAAGCTGAAAGCCGAGAAGTCTGTCCAGGTAGATAACGAGTGTGAGACCTGCTTGTCTCAGGTGGAGGTACTAGCTTCCTTGAGAGAGGAGCTAGCTGATTCGCAAAATGAGAATTTTTACCTCCGTTCTATCCTGAGTTGGATCAGTGCCAGAGAGCCACAGCTCGGCATGATGATCCAGCAGTTCAAGAGGCAGGATGGGTTTGGGGTAGGTTACACCTACACCAAGGCTGACTTTGAAAGTGCCATTAGCCGGGCAGTGGAGTGGAGTAAAATGACTCCTGAGCAGAGATATCCCAAGACCCATTCCACTGAGTCTTCCCAGGCTTGTCAGCCCAAGGATGGAGTGATCCATGAACCACCCAAAGCTCCACCCAAGAAGCCCATCTGGGTTCCAAAGCCCAAACACCTCCACACTTCTCTTGACTCTCTTCCTGGACCCTCTCAACCCAAGAAGCCGACACCAAACACCACTAAGCCCAAGAACCCCAAGCCTCAACCACATTCCAAGAATCCCACTTACCATTGCGAGTATTGTCAGAGAGACGGGCATCTTGCGGAGTTTTGCTTCAGGAGGAAGCGGGTTGAGAGAGCAGAGCGTGCTCGTGGTGGTCAGGAGCAGTTCTACCAGCAGGGTGGTAGACTGAGAGTTCCTCGACGCGGGGAGAGGCTGGAGGCTAGGCCGCGTCGTGTAGGTGGTGGTAGGGGAGACGGCTTTCATGCCCGTGCTCCAGATGGTGGTGTTCGTTCCGGCAGAGCTCCAGGCCGTTTTGGCTACGGTCCTGGACCTCATGGCCGAGGTTTTAGGCAGAACCGAGGACCGCGCTTTGAGTCGCGTTTTGGTCCAAACTTTTCTGATGATTTCTGCTTTCCGTCTTTTGAGCAGATGGCTCGACACTGGTTTAGCTCTTTTGCTAAAGCTGGTGCCGGACCATTTGCTCCCACTTACAGCCACTAATTGTGCAGGATCGAGGACTGGAGGACGTTTGGATAATGGACTCAGGGTGTTCTCGCCACATGACGGGACATCGCAGATGGTTCTCCAGTCTCACTCCCCCGAGCTCCAAAGAATACATCACCTTCGGGAACAGTGGTCAAGGGAAAGTAAGTGGCATTGGCTCAATTCGCATTTCAGACCATTTTTCTTTGAAGAACGTTGCTTTGGTTGGAAACTTGAACTTTAATTTGATTTCTGTTTCGCAACTTCTTGAGGATGGTTTGGAGGTGCGTTTTAAGAAGGGCAATTCTTCTGTGTTTGATTCTAGAGGGTCTTTGATTTGCCAGATATTACCTTTCGGTAAAGTTTTTCGGATTGACTTCTCTAGTTCTTTTGGCCCTTCTCGCTGTTTAATTGCTGGATCTTCTTCTGAGCTCTGGAAGTGGCATAGGAGGTTAGGCCATTTGAGTTTTGACCTGCTAGTCAGGTTGAGCTCTATGGACCTCATCCGAGGATTGCCCAAGCTTAAGATGGAGAAGGATCTGGTTTGCCATCCCTATCGTCACGGGAAAATGGTTGCCGCTTCTCACTCACCTGTGACTCAGGTAATGACTTCGTATCCGGGCGAGCTGTTACACATGGACACTGTCGGTCCAGCTCGGGTACGCTCAGTCGGTGGGAAGTGGTACGCACTTGTGATTGTTGACGATTTTTCTCGATTCTCGTGGGTTTTCTTTTTGGAGTCTAAGGATGAAACTTTTCATTTTGTTCATGACCTGATTTTGAAGCTGAAGAATGAGAACAATGGTCGGATGCGAGCAATTCGCTCCGACAATAGCTCTGAGTTCAAGAACTCTCAGTTCGTCAGCTTCTGCAGTGATCAGGGTCTTGACCATCAGTTTTCTGCTCCTTACACTCCCCCACAGAATGGCGTTGTGGAACGAAAGAACCGCACGCTAGTCGAGATGGCCAGGACGATGCTCGATGAGCACAGGACTCCTAGGCGCTTTTGGGCTGAAGCCATGAACACGGCTTGCTATCTGGCCAACCGCATTTTTCTTAGAGCTTACCTAGGTAAGACCTCATATGAGTTGCGGTTTGGCAGACAGCCCAAGGTGAGTCACTTGCGAGCATTTGGCTGCAAGTGCTTTGTGCTCAAGAAGGGTGGGCATTTGGACAAGTTTGAGTCTCGTTGCTGGGATGGTGTTTTTCTTGGTTATGCTTTGCATTCTCGAGGCTTCCGTGTTTGGAACCTCGACTCCCAGCAGCTTGTCGAGACTTGCGAAGTTTCTTTTGATGAGTCCTTGCCTTCTCTGAATCCTTCTTTTGAGCTTTCTGGTGATGGTGAGCTCGGAGAGTCCATCTTCGAGGAAGATGAGGATACTCCAGCTGCTGATGAGGGTGGGCCTTCTACACCTCCTGCAGAGCCCACACCTTCTGAGACTTCGACTGAGGACGAGGGCGGACCTCTGATCACTTCTTCCACTTCGATCGAGCCCCCTCAGTCGAGTCCAGAGGTGCCAGCTGCTGACTCCGGTGAGGTGACTTCAGATCACCAGGGATCCCGAGCAGTTCAGCGTGATCACCCCTCAGAGCTCATCATCGGTGATGTGTCTTCAAGAACTTTGCGTTCGTCTGTTGACTCTCTTGCTGTGTTTGCTGAATCTGCTTTTGTTGCATCTTTTGAGCCCAGAGACATTTCTCATGCTCTTTCTGACTCAAACTAGATTAATGCCATGCAAGAAGAGCTTGAGAATTTTGTCCGCAATCGGGTTTGGACACTTGTTGAGCTGCCACCAGGATGCAACCCCATAGGCACCAAGTGGGTGTTCAAGAACAAGCAAGGTGAAGATGGGGTTGTGGTGCGCAACAAAGCTCGACTAGTTGCCCAGGGTTTTTGCCAGAAGGAAGGTATTGATTTTGAAGAAACCTTCGCTCCTGTTGCCCGTCTTGAGTCCATTCGCATTCTTTTAGCTTTTGCCGCTTCGAAGGGTTTTAAGCTTTTTCAAATGGACGTCAAGAGTGCTTTTCTGAACGGGTACATAGAGGAGGAGGTTTATGTTAGGCAGCCCCCCGGTTTTGAAAACCCCAAGTTTCCTCGACATGTTTTTAAATTGCAGAAAGCTTTATACGGGTTAAAGCAAGCCCCCAGGGCTTGGTATGACCGGTTAAAGCAGTTTTTGTTGGGGAAGGGCTTTGTGATGGGTTCTGTGGATAAGACTCTCTTCTTGCTCAGGGATGCTTCAGATTTTTTAGTCGCTCAGATTTACGTGGATGATATTATTTTTGGCGGTACTACTAACGATCTTGTGTCCAAGTTTTCTAAGCAGATGCACAGCGAGTTTGAGATGAGCCTCATGGGTGAGCTCAAGTATTTTCTAGGGCTCCAGATCAAGCAGACCAAGGACGGCACCTTCATCCACCAGGGTAAGTACACGCGGGACATGTTGAAGAAATTCGACTTTGGTGGAGAGCTGAAGCCTCAGATGACCCCAATGGGTACATCAGGGGGCCTGGACAAGGACGAGAGCGGCGTCAAGGTCAACGAGAGAGAGTTTCGAGGGATGATCGGTTCGCTACTGTACTTGACGGCGACGAGGCCAGACATATAGTTCGCCGTGGGACTGTGCGCGCGCTTCCAGTCTTCACCACGCGCGTCTCATCGGCAGGCTGTCAAGCGCATCTTCAGGTATATTACCTATGCGCCTGATCTTGGTCTTTACTATTCAGCATCATCTTCTCTTGATTTATCTGGCTTTTCGGACGCTGACTTTGGTGGGTGCCGGTTGGATCGCAAGTCGACTTCCGGTACTTGCCAGTTTCTTGGTTCTTCCCTTGTCTCTTGGTCTTCTCGAAAGCAATCTGGAGTTGCTCTTTCGACCACTGAGGCTGAGTATGTAGCTGCTGCTAGCTGCTGCTCACAGTTGGTTTGGATGATTTCCACTTTGAGAGATTTTGGGTTGTTCTTTCCTACCAGAGTTCCTTTGTTTTGCGACAGCACCAGTGCAATTAGTGTAGGGAAAAACCCATGTCTCCATTCAAAAACCAAACACATTGATGTGCGCTTTCACTTTTTGCGGGATCAATATGAGAAAGGTGTCATTGACCTTGTTCATGTTGATACCCATCATCAGTTGGCTGACATTTTCACCAAACCCTTGGATCAGTCTACTTTTGAGCGTTTACGAGGGGATTTGGGTGTTGTGTATCCTTTTTAGGATATTTTTGCGTCATTTTTCTTTCTTCTTTACTCTTTTCTTGAGTCTTTTGGTGTGTGTTCATATCATACATATTCACATATCACACTTTGAGCCTGCTTCTGTTATATGATTGAACTGCTTTACTTATTCTAGCTGGTACATGCTTTTGATTACTTGTCAATGATCATGCTTTGTTTCAGTTCACTTGATATGTCTGATATCTGTCATATGCATGGTTTTTACGCTTTCAACTTGAAAAATGATCACCATTGCTTCTGGTAACTAGCATGTGTAGGCTGAGTGCTTTTGCTATCTGTTACATGCCTTGTAGCTAGTTCATCACATAGATGCAGATATGCAACTTGGACATCTTTATGCTTTAACATGGAAAATATGCTATAAAAATGATAAAAATCAAAAATGAATGAAAATTCCATGCCTTTTTATGCTTAAGTTGAAAAGATCCAAGTGGGTTTGCCGTGTCGCATTGCATTGTTCTGGACTGCTTGCCATAGCACTTTGGTATGAACTAGGACAGTGTAGTGTATGCCAAGACCAATGTCTTAAGCTTCTGATGGTCCAGTTCTGGCCTAGGCTTGACTTGGTTGGTTAGCATAAGGTTTGACATGCAAATAACCCTTGGCAAAAATGAAAAAGGACAATGAAAAAGCCTGAAAATTAAAAAGACAACAAGTTTGCTGAAGCACTTTGTTTTGGACAATGCTTATCTTGGTAGATATCAGTTAGCTTCTGCATCTCATGTTTTACATTGCTTGTTAACTGGAAAATGTGGTGATGCTTTTGTTTGCAACAACTGAAAAATGCGTGCTAAATGACTTTCTTTAGATATCATCTGTTGCACTGATCATGCCATGTGTCTTAGACAGTATGTCTTTTGCTATACTTGTTAGATGTTGTAATTGCAGTCAATCATATCTGAGAAGCATGCTTTCTACACTCCACCTGCACCCCAGTTGCATTCATTGCATATTTTGAGGGGGAGTTGCATTTCAGGGGGAGTCAGTGTCATTTTAGAGTGCTTGATGAGTTCACTTGTCAACAAGGGGGAGAATTTTTGGGAGAAGAGTTTAAGGGGGAGTTTTGGCTTTCTCTGGGATTTGTTTCAGGGGGAGTTTTTGTCCCGTTTGTCCTTACTCTTTTGATATCCTTGTTGATGTTTCTGAGACTGCACTCGTTTTGAGCTTTTACCTTTGGTTAACCATAATGACCGTTTCTTGCTTTTGTTCGGTTTTTGGTCATTAGGGTTAAACTTTTACTTTATTTTCTTCTTCTCTGTTTTCTTGTGCTTTGTTTTCGTGTTTCCACAGTTGTTCACAGGTACTGAAGAGCAGAAGAAGAGAAGTGTTGACAATGCACTCATCAAGGGGGAGATTGAGGAGCCATGCTGAATAGCATGGGCCTCATGGCTCCAGATGTGATGAGTCATTGTCAACGATAGTCAAAGAGGACTGGAATGAGAAGAGAAGACCTGCTGCGTCTGGGCCGCGTGTGACTCAGGTACACGGGCAGCGAGCGACTGTCGGGCAGAGGAGGTCGTGAAGTCGGGCTGGCCCAATCCGGGTACATGGGCTAGGAGCAGCAGAGGATCCACTGGACTATTGACCAGGATTGACTCAGGTACACGGGCGGTGAGCAATTGCCGGGCTGAGAGAGCTGCGGAGTTGGGCCGGCCCAATCCGGGTACCTGGTGCAAAGTCAGTGGACGCTTTGTCAGTTTCGGCGCAAAACTGACGACCGCTGATCTCGCATCAGACTGTCCAGAAGAGAAGCCGTAGTCGCTACGAAAGCTTAGCTTCCAGATAAGTCATCTGTAAATAGGAGTTTACTATTTTGTCCCTAGGCCCACAGTCTGTCAGTCGAGTCTGTAAAAATATCCTAAGGGCAGTTTAGTCTTTTCCATTTATTTCAGCGTCTGTAAAAAACCCTAGGGGTATTTCTGCATTTTACCCTTTTATTGGGCTGCCTATAAAAAGGCCCCAATCCCTAGGGTTAGGGTTAACTCATTTTAATCTAAAAATCAGAGTTCACCTTCCCACGTCTTTATCTCTCCTGTTCATTCTTCCGCCGCCGCCAGCGTTTTGTTTGTGTTTCCTGGTAATCTCAAAACTCCTGTTTTTTGTGGATTGAATATATTAAAATACTTCAATCGGCTGTTTGGTTTCTCGATCCTTGAGCCATCGTTGTCTTTGATGTTTATCTGGCTCAGTTTGTGATTATTTTTTGGCCTAGTTCTGGGATTCAGTATCTTGTGCGCTGGAAGAAATTGTTATTCTCTAGTTCATTTCTATCGTTCTGATCGGACAAATACGTCTAGGCTTGATGTGTGTATGGATGGCCAACTTGAACAGTGCATCATGAGTCTTTGGTTTCTCCCGTAAGGTGTCTTCCTTGCTTGCACGGTACTTCTGACATTAATGGCGTATGAGTCTTTTGTCTCAGGCTAGCATCGTTCTGTGCTACACTTTATTTTACAGACCTCATCAATCTGTGGGCATCACAGTGGATGCCTCGAATTGTTATAATTTTTGATTGACGATTTTGCGCAGCCTTTTTGTCACTGAATCTTTGCTTTACCAGTTTCGAAGTATACATAGACAACTACTTTGCTGCCTTCGCATGTTCTCCTCGCTGCAGACTTCAGTGTTTTTAATGAGCTTCGAAGATCTCTCCAAATAGTCCTTCGAATAGACTTTACAGACTTGCTTCCGAAGGTACTTCATTGACAGTCTTCAGAGTCTCTGTTTGTTCGAAGCTTCGAACTCCTTTTTACTCCGCAAGTGAAGTACTGGTTGAGTCGAAGTCCTCAGTTTTCTTGCGTTCGAATACTTCGCTGGTTCTTCTTGCACCTTGCAAAGATACTTCGTGTACAGGCTTCGATCAAGTTTTTCGAAGCTAGCTTCGCAGTGTACACCCTCGCATATCAGCTTCGAAGCAAGCCTCGACACAACTGCTTCGGAGTAGGCTTCGGAAGTGTACACCTTCGCACGTCAGCTTCGAAGCAAGCCTCGATACAAGTGCTTCGGAGTAGGCTTCGGCAGTACAGACTTCGACACGTCGTTTCCGAAGCCACCCTCGACATCCTCGTACTTCGCATGCCTCATAGGCTTCGAACATCCTTCGACATATAGGACTAGAGGCTTTACACAACTGATCCGAACAGGCTTCGTCAAGTACCTTCCTGGAGACAACTTTGAACAGTAACTTCTCATCCTTTTCATCTGTACTCCGTTTAAATTGCTATAGTGAACTCTGATCAGTCCATGTTTTGAATGATGTACTTATCTGCCTATTAGCACTGTATTGGTGTTTCTTTGACTAGGACACCGGTCGTTTCTAGGCTAGATACTTTTTAGACTTCGATGATCTGTTTACATTTTGCTGCCTAGTCTTTTGAGGTGCGTTGGGTGTTGGGAGCAGGCCATTGATTCGAAAGAATTTTTTAGGCGCCCATTCACCCCTCTCTGGTCGCTGCTTTCGGTCCTACAGAGGTCAAGATAGCTGTCCGAGATTTTTCTTTGAATCTGATCTCCCCATTGGTCATATTACACGTGTCAGTATAGAATGCGGTACATATTTAATTATGTATTATTTTCCAATGTGTTTTGCCATCCTTTGGTTAAAAATCGCTCTAACAACCAGGAGTTTGGTCCCGTTCTACATGTATTACGATTGATGGTCGTCGTATGATGTCAACTACAACTGCATCCAAGTCATGTTCGTGCGATAAAAGAAGGAATTTTTGCTGTTATGCCATAAAGTTGAGTGGTGTTTACTTTTTGCCACGTCCTATGTGTTTGACAACTGGGCGCATATGCCTCATGTCATATACTCATATGGAACAAAAGAATAAATTCCACTAACTTATGTGTGGCATAGAGCAAATCTTCCATAAAAGAACGTACAAACAACATAATATATGCATGCGACATTGATGGTTTTGCAGTTCAACCTTTTCATCTTTCATTTACTTGGCAAAAGATGCTAGAATCTATGCCATGCACCGAGCTAGAGTAGGGCAGGCATGTGAGCTTCAAGTTGAGCTCTAGTTTGTATGACCGATTTGTGAGCGAGAGGAGATTGATGTTTGGCTAGCACTAGGGTTACATAACGAGCTAGCTCAGCTTGTTATAATTCAAACTACCACAGAAACATACATTAGTGATGTGTTATAATGTACATTAGTGATGGTTATGTCTCTGACCACTCTTATCACGTCAGCAAAGTCATATCATTAGTGATGGGTACAGACCTGTTACAAAAGGGTCCCTCTAGGATGTCCTCGGCTCACCTGTTAGGGCTCTTTAGTGACGGGTGACGATTGTCACCCGTCACTAATATTATGGTCATTTCAAAAAAATAATGATTGTTAGGCTGCATCCTAAACCACAACTAGGATTTGACAGCTAACATATACAACATCCAAAGTATATCACATATAATTCATCATATAAGATTCATAACCAAATTAGTATTACATATATTAACATCTCAAGAGCACCAGGTTTACATCACATACATGAAAACCTTAGGAGCATCATTGTTGATATCGCTATCCAAGCTCTTGATATCACTAGCTAGTGTTCCTGAGATTACCCATAGTCATAGGACACTATACAAGCTCTTGATATCGCTAGAAGTACATCTGGTGCTCTTGAGATTGCTCATATATTCATAGGACAGTACTATCCAAGCTCTTGGATAGTGTACTATGATTATGGACAGTCTCAGGTGTTGGGGAATAAGGAAGATACGCTAGCTGGCAATTTCAAAAAATTCACCCCAAGCCCAAGAACCATGCGCGTGCAGGATCATAGATCGGTACCTTCTAGCAGAAGACACGCTAGGTGCAGTGGAAGAAGATGTCGGGAAAGCGCGTCCTCACCTGTCCTCGCCTCATTCCGGCCGTTCCCCGATGATCCAATTGACAAATACATTATAGTTGTTCACGTGAAAGAAGTCCATGAGCACTGATATTGAAGCAACACCTCCACGGTGTCCACACGTACATGGATGAGATCCTTCCCACGACAGCGTGCTAGCACCGCATGTGAGAAACGAGATATTTCTCAATCTCAACTTTTGAGATCAAAAAAGGGAGGAGAGGAGTTCTTGGCTGCTAGGTCTAAACTATCAATAACTTGATCTCCAAGGCCTCCTCCTCCTCTCTTTATATAGAGGTGAGAATCCTAGTCTCCAACAATTAGAAACCCAACAAATTGGCTTCAAACAATTAGAGACCCAACAGATCTAATATGTTATGCCCAAATCAGAACTTCCGATCCTAGGTCGGAACTTCCGATTAGGGCTCTCGGACTCCAATTCTAGGTAGCATCGGGACTTTCGATACCTCCGATCGAAACTTCTAATCAATGCAATTTTTCCCAATACCCATCGAAACTTCCAGTTTTAACTCTCTGTCTCTAAATAAGAAATTATCAAAACTTCCGATACCATATCAAAACATCCTATTTGAGCTCTCGGTTTCGTAAACCAGAAAATAATTGGAACTTCTGGTTCCAAATCAGAACTTCTGATCCAACTAGAATTTTCTTGGGCACTATTCCTTCAATCCCCCACTTGCACAAGAACCAATTCTTTGCAATTTTCTTAATCCATCCCCTTAAGTGTGTGACCCAATAGGTTCATACACTAACGACTTTTTACCGGAAACCTTTTATATCTCACTGATCAATAGCGACACCTAGAAGCACATATTGACCCCCAAAAGCGTACAAAATAAATTTTCACTGAACCTAGATATACGCACGCACCAGTCCCTTTATAACATGACATCAGTCAAGCTCAAGGCGAGATTCGTGCCACCCTTGTTGGACAACGCGACATTTCACTCGAACAAGTAGTGGATTCAAATCATGACTAACTCTTTAGTCATAGTGGCATGGCCATGCACTTTTCTAATCTGATTATCTCGAGGGGCCCAGAGATGTCTCTCTCGTTATTAGGAGGGGTAAATTCCATCTTGACCATTCACATTCCAAGACATGTTTCACAACACACCTAAAACAACCTTTATTACTACCCTGTTATAGAATAGCATTAGGAAGCATCTAAGTGTGTCGCTACATATTTTGGAATCAAATGACGATATCACGTGTAAGGACTCTGTAGGTACACCATTTGAGATTACAATTGATGGCACATTACACTAACAATCCCAACAATATCTCAAGTGGGTCTATCCAACACCATGTTCACTAACATGTGTCCACATCACTGATTTTACATCTCTATGTCTATGATTTGTGAAACGTGATCATCAATTAGTCAGATGTGATAATCTATATATCATCACTGTCCCACATGACCATATGATTATAAGATTAGGGGACCATTTTGAACAATATCGTTATAAAACAAATAGTTTCACATAACAAATCATCAACTCATTAATTAAATGTAAACGACATTTATTCAAGGAACAAGATAACAATTATCCTCTAACATTAGCGTAGACACTACTAACATATTCCACATACACATGACTCGCTCATGCAAGTATCTAATACCCATGGAGCTCAGGTGTGCCTCATGTGTTGGGTTGTGGAAGAGGTTTTCTCAATGAATCTGCTATGTTCAAATCCGTGTGCACCTTGCAAATCTTCACATCACCTCTCACTATGATCTCACGGATTAGGTGATATCGCCTAAGTATATGTTTAGATTTCTAGTGTGACCTTGGCTCCTTGGCTTGCGCAATGACACTACTATTATCATAATAGAGGTCCATTGGACTGGGTGCACTAGGAACAACACCCAACTAAGAAATAAACTTTTTGATCCAAATGGCCTCCTTCACAGCTTCTGAAGCGACGATATACTCAACTTTTGTTGTATAATCGGCCACCGTCTCTTGCTTGAAACTCTTCCAACTCACTGCGCCTCTATTGAGGCAGAACACAAAACTAGATTGCGATCAAGAATCATATTTATCGGTCTGAAAGCTAGCATCGGTGTTACCATTTACAATGAACTCCTTATTACCACTCGGGTTCGATTGGTACCCGCTCATAACACTTAGAGCATATGAAACATCTGGGCGTGTACACAACATGGCATACATTATGGATCCAATTGCGGAGGCATATGAGATCACACTCATTTTCTCTAGCTCATCAGGTGTCACAACACACTGAGTATTACTAAGAGAAATATCATGTGACATTGGCATAAATCCCTTCTTAGAATTCTCCATTTTGAACCATTTCAAAACCTTGTCAATGTACATACTCTGGCTTAATCCAATCAGTCGTTTTGTTCTATCTCTACAGACCTTTATGCCCAAAATGTATCCTGCCTGTCCAAGATGTTTCATTTATAAACTATTTTTCAATGAAGTCTTGATAGCATTCAACAAAGCAATGTCATTTTCGATCAATAATATGTCATCCACATATAACACCAGAAATACAAGTGAGCTCTCACTAGCCTTCTTGTAAACACAAGGCTCTTCTTCATTCTTGATTAAGCCAAACCCTTTGACTACCTCATCAAAGCGAAGATTCCAACTTTGAGAAGCTTGCTTTAGCCCATAAATAGACTTCTACAACTTACAAACTTTCCCAGCATTTTTTAGAACGTCAAGACCTTCATGTCGTGTCATGTACACATCCTCACTTAGGTTTCCATTCAAGAAATCTGCCTTGAAATCCATTTGCCATATCTCATAATCATAAAATGCGTCAATTGCTAGGATGATCCCCATAGACTTAAGCATAGCGATGGTTGAAAACGTTTCATCATAATCAACACCTTGAATCTGTCTGAAACCTTTCACCACCAATCGTGCCTTATAGATGTGAACATTTCCATCAACGTCTATCTATTTCTTGAAGATCCCTTTATACTCAATAGTTTTTACACCATCGGGTGGATCAACAAGTTCCAAACTTGGTTTTCTCGCATGGACTCCAACTAGGATCCAATGGCTCCAAGCCATTTCTTAGAGTTCGGTCCCATCACTGCTTCTGTATAGGTCTCGGGCTCGTCGTTGTCCAACAACAACACGTCGCACTTCCTAGTGGTAAAAAACATGAACCGCTCTATCACATGACTCACCCTCCCAGACCTTTGTGGGGCTGGTGTCTCTACAACGGGCTGTGCAACATCTTGCATATCCTGTTGTGGTTTAGTGGGATCTTGAACACCTTCCAGTGTCTCTTGAACCTCTTCGAGATGCACCATTCTCCAACTAACTCCTTTTGAGAGAAACTCTTTCTCAAAGAATGCACCATTCTAAGTGACAAACACTTTGCCCTCTTCTCTATTATAGAAGTAGTATCCTTTGGTTTCCCCAGGATTCCCCACAAAGAAGCACTTGGCAGATTTAGGAGTGAGCCACTACCACAAAAACAATCTTTAGTGATGGGTAAAAGACACGCGTTAGTAAAACACTTTTTTGTGACGGGTTGTTTCACACAAGTCAGTAATTTGTCTCATTAGTTATGGGTCGCAATAGGACCAATCACTATAGATGAGGCTGGCAGGGATGCCAATATTAGTGATGGGTCATACAGTGAGAAACCAAGGGTGGTTTCAGTATGGATGATGAGTGATTGACAAGGATGAGTGTCTGAGTGAATGAGTGGTTGAGAGTATGTGGAGTGCATCGAGGGTTTCGATGTGGAGTAAAGGTGTGGCTGCCGAGGGTATTGAGAAATCAAGGGTGGTTTCGGTCTGGATGATGAGTAATTGACAAGGATGAGCGTTTGAGCGAATGAGTGGTCGAGAGTATGTGGAGTACATCGAGGGTTTTGATGTGGAGTGAAGGTGTGGCTGCCGAGGGTTTCGGCAGTGCGTTTCGTTCTTGTTTTGGCTTGTCTTGTTTGTGCAGGGTGGAGATGCTGACTGACAATCGACGACGGGTGATCGAGGGTCGAGCGGGGAGCTTGATGCTGAGGATCAGGGAGGCCGGGCGAAGTTGGAGAAGATCTCAAGAGTGCACGAAGAGACGAAGCGAGACTCGGACGGACGGCTGACTACGACGGCGTGTCGACCGTGTTTGTGAGAGGGAGGCTAGGACAAGCATTCGTGCGGCTCGAGGGGATCGAGAGCGGAAGTGGCTTGCTGGTGCTCGGAGTCGTGAAGCGGTGTCACGAGTCGAAGGGCTGAAAAGGCTTTGTCGGTTTTTGCTGAAAACCGTCGAAACGCTTATCATTTTTTCTAATTCAATAAAATAGTGTCAAGTGTTAGTTTAAAGTTTTTAGTGTCATAGTGTGTACTTTTTATAGTATTTTTGGAGTATATATATTCTGAAAATATTCTAAAGAGGGGTCATTTGTAATTTTCTAGAGTAAAATAGGGTATTTCTAGTTGTTATTTTCAGTTTTGTAAATAATGTCTTTTCTAGGGGGCTTAGTGCAAATTATGCCTTCTAGAATGTGGAGTAGGTGGATGTAAAATCCCCTGCCCTGGCTGATTAGAATCTATCCAGAATATTCAAGCTGAAGAAATGAAATCCACTTTTTCCTCTTGCAAAGTTGATCAACCGAGAGTTATTTTCTCCTGCTGAAACTGCTTGACCGTGAACAGCGCCAGGAGATTTTGCCGGATGTCTACAGCCCTGTCGGCAAGAATGTACACCATCTAGAAATCAGAGTTTTTCAGCGTTTGGTTCAGGTATTTTCTCATCAAATTTTTTCTGTGATCTCTTGATGATCTGAGATATTTTCCACTGTGATTTCTTCTGGTGATGATTGATGTATACACTGAATAGCTTTGATTGTTGAATCTGTCCAATCCTCACATGAATTTTCTGGTTGAAACTCTAGATTTATGTGATTTCAGATTTCCATATATATTCTGCTGTTGATCCTTGGTTCATGTATGTTTGTTATACTGTTTCTGGATGGATCAACTTTGAGCAAACTTGATTGATAGAGTGTAGAACCAAAAATTCATCTGAGTTCAGTTTAACCTATGTTTGCTCATCTTCTCTAAATTTTTCCCATGATGATGCTGAAATAGTATCTCCTCCTTCCTTAAACTGGGTTAATTGACTTGATCTTTTTGTAAAGTATGAGATGATTACTTTAGCTTTAGGTGAATGAATTCTCATGTTATTAGATTAGTTCTTAGAACTTTTGGTCAAATTTATCTCTGTTCAACTAATCTGTCCTAAAATATTTTTGGGTAATCTGTTTAGTACTGAATTTTCAGTTCATGAACTGTGTTTCAATCTGTGATCTGTTGCATCATTGTAGAGTATAATTGTTGCTCAGCTTTTTGATTACTCAAAGTCAGAACCAGGAATTTTATTCCCTTGACACAAACCTTATCATGAATACTGTACTGAATTTTAGTGGTTGTATCACTTTCAATCTGATTCCATATGTTATTTGAGATTGTTTTTGAAGGTTGAATACTCACATGTCTTTTCTCTAGTACTGAAATTTTTGGATGATATAAAGAACTTCAAAAGTACTTGATCTGAATTTGGTGAACAATGTTTTCATTTCAGTTTTCAGAATGCTATCTTTTGAGGGTTATTGAATCAATACACCCTGATCTGAAAATAGTTTTTGAGCTGTAGTCTAAAGTGCTTTTCTGAATTTGTTATATATTCTGAGAAGAGAAGATGTGTTCTGAAAAAGTCCACTGAAATCATTTTTGAATTCTGTCTGTTTTGCTTCAGCATGATCAACAAGTTTGTTTTGGTGTTCTCCTGATTCTAGTTCAGCAATTGATCTGATTGTGGTTATGTTATGAGATAAAAATCTGATATATTTCTGCATGTTTGAAATTGATTGAGAGGAATGCTGTGAAGAGAGTGGAGAGATCAGAGACAATTTATTTACTGCTGATGTCTGTTTTGCAACATTGTTGCCATTGTAGTTTCTGTATGAAAATGGTAGATTCTCTATTGAGTTGCTCTTGGAAATTGCTCTGATTTTTAGCAACTATAGTTGAGTAAATGTTATAGTTTCAGCTGAGTTTATGTCATAACCAGATATTTACACAAGAATTGCATTTGAGCTGTTAAACTACTGCTTGAGGAGGTTTTCGGATACTGAACAGTGATTATTGTGCATCTGTTTCAGAATAGTGTATTTGTGAAGAAAAATCTCCCTGAATAGCATTCTTATTAGTCTCAACAGAAGTTGTTTCTCTGCTGTGTGTTCTGAAATTATTAAATTCAGTTTTGTCGGAATTGCTACAGTGTTTGTAGTGTTGGATACACTTCAAGATTTCTGTTCAACTTTTTTTTTTCTGAATTAAATTGCTGTTCAGTTCAGGACTCTCTAGTGTGTGTATTTGAACAAATTTTGTGCAACTATTTGAACTGATTCTCTAGAGATTGTTTTCTGCATTGATATCCTGTTAGTGAATAGTAAACTGTTGAGTTTTCAATCCTGCTACTATTCATCATATGACAATGCTGAATTGATTCAAGGATTCTGAGTTCAAATCTGAATTGAATTCAAATTATAATTTCTGATCTTCTGATTTTATCTAGAATGCTTGACAAGTTCTGAATTTGTTTGTGCTGAACTAAAACAAATATGAAAGTGAAACTTGCAAATTGAATCAAAATTTAATAAATGTGTTGTGCTGAAATTACCTTTACTATTCACCATCCGAAAAATTTTAGAAGTGTTTGAATCTCAATTGTGATTGAGTTAAACCTTCTGATTTACTTTTTACACTTGATTTTGTTCTCTAGAGTAAGTGTGTTGATAGTGGTTGTTTGAGAAGCTTGTATCAAAGCTGTTTTGGGGCGTTTGAATCTGTTTGAGCTCTAAATTGTGCTGTTTTGACAGAAATTTGATTTTGAGTTTTTAGAGGTGCGTTGGGTGATTTGATTAGGCCATCACATTCGAAAGAAAGTGTTGAGTCACCTATTCACCCCCCTCTAGTCGCCATTCCGATCCCACATTTGGTATTAGAGCCGGTTTGATCACGAGTTGACCTTTACCGGTTGTGATCCTTGTTTTGGCGACATGGATAGGAACACAAATATTCCGATGTTTGATGGTCAAGACTATGCGTATTGGAAGGTGCGCATGGAGGCTTATTTGCTTAGCCAAGGAAGTGCGATATGGGACATTATTGCATCCCAGTACACGATCCCTAAAACTCGTATCTCAGAGACTGAGAAGGCTCAACATGAATGTAATAGCAAGGCTAGAAACATTCTTTTTATCAGTCTGAGTCGCAACGAGTTCGACAGGGTTCAACACCTTCGTACTGCTCGAGAGATTTGGTCGACATTGAGTACTTTTCATTAGGGCACATCACAGATTAAGGCTAGGAGGCAGAGCATGTATAATCAAGAATACCAAATGTTCATGCAGGGCTTTGGCGAATCTGTTGATGCTTTGTTTGCTCGCTTTGATGGCATTGTTTGTAACTTACGCTCCACTAGGATGCTAGCTTACTCAGATCATGATCGAGCGATCAAACTTCTCTATGCTCTGGATCGTAGCATATGGGAAGTTAAGATCTCAAGCATTGAAGAATCAGCTAGCTTTGATACTTTGACATGCAATGAACTTTTCAGTAAGCTTAAGTCCACCGAGATCGCCAAGGCATCTCGTTTTGGGATTGGGAGCTCTTTGCCACAATCCATGGCACTAGTTTCCGGTTCCGGCAGTGGCACCTCATCTCGAGGTAGCATGTCTGGTGTGTGTGCTTTTTCTGGGGATTTGCCTTGTCTTCTTTGGTCTCTATCACAAAGGAGCAAGTGGACACATTAGACGATGAAGAGCTTGCTCTCATAGTCAAAAAGTTCACTCGATTCTATAATGATAGAAGAGATCAGAGGAGAGGAGGCTCTTGAGGGTGTTTCGAGTGTGGAGGTCTAAATCACATTATAGTCAACTGCCCAAAACTAAAAGCCACAAATGAACGTGAACAAAATTATCAGAAAAAAAAGATAAAAACCCGTTCTACAAAGGCAAAATAGGAAAGGTGGCGAAAAGAATGGCTCGGGCTTTCGTGGCAGCACTTAGCGACATCGACAACACCTCGAGCGAAGATCCCAGTTCTGATGAAGATGAACTAGACAAGAATGACAAGAAGATGAAGGACTTCAACAGCCTCTGCTTCATGACCAACGGCAAGCAAAGCAGCGATGAACCCGACATATTTGAGGTTAGTCTATCCCTTGATGAATTACTTGTGCAAAACGATGAATTACATGATGCTATGATTTCACAAGATAGACTGCTCAAACGTGCTGCTAAAGAAAGAA
Source organism: Zizania palustris (assembly GCA_019279435.1). Classification (NCBI taxonomy): domain Eukaryota; kingdom Viridiplantae; phylum Streptophyta; class Magnoliopsida; order Poales; family Poaceae; genus Zizania; species Zizania palustris. The sequence goes on along the minus strand of JAAALK010000289.1, from coordinate 83,268,157 downwards.
AAGAACAAAAGCTTAAAATTGAATCGTTGTCTATTGAACATGCTTTATTGAAATCTAAATCTGAAACTGCTGATTGTGAGTCATGTCTTATTTTGATGAATGAACTTGCTCAGTTACGTCTGATTCATGCTAAAAACATTGAAAAGCTTGAAAATGTTCAGAAGCAACTAATGGTGGTGGAGTCTAGACCTTATGCCATCAATGAATGCTTAAACTGCACCCTTTTGATTGAGAGTGTTAGTCTAAGAGACAAACATATCGATGAGCTTAAGTCTAGATTGGAGAGTGCTGAGTGTTCTAAGGATGTGCATCCGGCTTGTCCCACCTGCATCACCCTAAAGGACCAACTCAGCTTTGTTAGAGAGCAAGGAGAGAAATTTAAATGTGAGAATGACTATCTTCTATCCATAGTAGAAAAATGCACGGAAGGAAAGGGTAGGATGGACCTGCTTTTGGCTAAAACCAAATGTGTGCTGACAGGGCAGGGTTAGCTCTCGGGTTGGGTTATGAGAGAACCACTCCAAACATTTTGAGCGAAACTATGTTCACTCCTCCCACTACCCTTGAGAAAGAGAGAGCCTAGTTAGACACCGATCAAAAAGCCAAGAATCCTACCCAATCGACAAAGAAAGCTCTTCGTGCTTCAGATGAACCTTCTCAGCCAAAACCCAAGAAAACTATGAGATTTGCGCATGAGACCCATACCCACACACCCAAGAAAGTGTATCACTGTTCTTATTGTCATCGGGTGGGTCATTTGGTTGGGTTTTGCTTTCGTCATATCAGGGATGAGCGACGGTCTTTTGCTATGAGTTTTTAGGACATGCATTACCCATCTTTAGGTATGCATGAGTCTGCTTTTCGCTCTCATCCTGATTTTGAGGCTCCTTACAGTTATATGAGTGGCTATGCTCATCATGGTGTATATCATACCTCGTATGATGATAGACCACGTAGGCATTTTGGTCCTAATTATTTTAGGAGACCTCAGCAAGTTGATAGGAGACCACATGCGCAATATGATTCTCATCACACACAGTCTCCTACTCTATCTACTCTCGGGTTGTTCAGCACTGGATACCTAAGCATCTTATCTCTAAACCCAGCGCTGAGTACTCAAGATTTTACTTCTCTACTTAAGGGAGTCATGAGAGTGGTTTTGCCCCTCGTTGTGTACACCATTCTTCATATGGTGATAGATCACGTGGAAGAGGCTTTGATGCTCAACAGGTTAGGAGACCTCGTCAATTTCCAAGTTCGCACTTTATTGCTAGACCACACATTTTTTATCATGGTTTATCTCCTGTGCATGGTCAGTCTTCTACTTTGCCTGGATCTTGTGTTTTGCGCTACTGGTTTCCAAAGCAATTTTTATCTCATCCTCTCACTGAGCATCCGAGAGATACGCGCATGTTTTGAGGGGGAGCTATGTAGCATTGCATGAGCTTCTGTCATTTGATTAATTGCTTTTACAAGTACATGCTTTGTAATGCCTTTGAACTATTATCCTTAATACTGTTGACTACTTGGCATGTATTCATCTGAGAATTGACATGAGCATGACTTTTATTTTTTGAAAATTTGAAAATGGTCACTGCTTAGTCTAGAATCTAGCATGGATTGACTGAGTGCTTTTGTTGTCTTTCACACACTTGATAGCTAGGTCCTTTTACTTGGATGCTAATACGCAACTTGATTTCATCAAAATGAAAAAGAAAATGAAAAAGAATGAAAATTAAAATGAATAAAAATGAAAATGAAAATGAATGATATTCATACTTTTGTGTGCTGAAATTTGAAAAGATCCAGGTGGGTTTGCTTTGTCGCACTATTTTGTTCTGGACGACTTACCATAGCACTTTGGTAAGAACCGGGACGTTGTAGTGTTTGCCGAGACCATTGCTTTAAGATTCTGATGGTTTCTACCTAGGCTTAGCATGGTCGGTTAGCATAAGGTTGACATGCAAATAACCCTTGGCACAAAAATGAAAAATTGAAAATTCATTGCATATCATGTTTGCTGAAGCACCTTGATGTGGGATACGCTTATCTAGTGTGTGCTTGCTTGGCTTTTGCATCTCATTCCTTGACATGTCTAGTATACTAGTCTGAGCGGTGATGCTTTTATTTGCTAAAAACTAAAAATGCGTGCTCATGCCTTTTGTTAAGATGGTATACATATGAGGTTATCTTTTAGTACTTTGAGACAATATTCAAGGCGAATGCTTGTATGTACTGTAATTGCAGATGCTCATGTTTCAGAAGCTCACATCTCTGCTTTACCCTCTTTCCCCTCTTTGCATCTTTTTATCTCCTTGATGCCTGTATTGTCAAAGGGGGATAAATGATCTACATGATGCTTTGGCTTTTGGATTGCTTGGTTAAGGGGAAGTTGGCTTTCATGTTGAAATGCTTTTGATGCGATTGATGCAATGCGCTTTTGATGCGATTGATGCAATGCGCTTTTGATGCTTTTGCTTTTGCTTTGCCTTGCATAAGGTTTTTGCCCAAGCAGGGAAATCTTTTACCAAGTGAAATGTTTTGCTCTTTTGTGAGTTTTTATGGTCACTTGTGCACGTAACTTGCTACCTCATCATGTCTTTGCTTTGGGGTTGTCAATGCACTCATCAAGGGGGAGATTGAGAAACCAAGGGTGGTTTCGGTATGTATGATGAGTGATTGACAAGGATGAGCGTCTGAGCGAATGAGTGGTCGAGAGTATGTGGAGTGCATCGAGGGTTTTGATGTGGAGTAAAGGTGTGGCTGCCGAGGGTATTGAGAAACCAAGGGCGGTTTCGGTCTGGATGATGAGTGATTGACAAGGATGAGCATCTAAGTTAATGAGTGGTCGAGAGTATATGGAGTGCATCGAGGGTGTTGGCGTAAAAGATTACGATAACAGGTTTCTGTAGAATAGAAACTAACAAACGAAGTGTTTGCGAAAAGAACTGTTCTAAGCCTCCGAAAGGATAACAACTTAGAATAGTTTGAATGTGTGTATTGAATAACTTGTATTCGGTCCCTATTACAGGGTGAAATGGGGGGGTATTTATAGGTTCAAATATTAAGGAAAAGACCTATTTACCCCTCTATTACAACCGACATAGTGGAAACTATTCGGCACCCTTAATAGGGCTAAAATGGTAAAAGACTAATCTAATGAGAAAGAAGATAAGTCTTCCATCTTAGCTGGCAGAAAAGATCTTGTTATGCCTTAATTCGAAGATATACTCTGAAACAACGCCTATCTTCGTTCTTCGAGCTAGACTCAGGATATCTTCGAAGATGGACGTCTGGAAACCTTCGAATCCACTATCTGCTTTCATGCTGTTGCGACAATAACCCCGAAGATGAGATATTTTCCCCCAACAGTAGCCCCTCGAATACGCTTCTCCGTTTAACCTATAATGTTAGGAGAGCAGTATACGGAAGGAAAAAATAACCAGACATAGGGGTTATCAGATTTTAAATCATCTCCGAAATGTATGAAGATATAAACTCCGAATCAGTCTTAAGATAATTACTTTCGAACTATCTTAGAACCGACTCAAGAAGTTCGAAAGTCTCTTAGACTTAGAGAAAATAGCCGTTAGCTTTCTGTTCCTAACAGAAACCATAGAATGCATTAATTTCAGAAAAAAGTAACGGCAGGAATACAAAACGACATGGACTAACGGTAAAAATGTAAAGTCTAGGCTAAAATAGATGGCCTAGAACTCACCCAGTTACCTTTTCACTGCTTTCTCGCAAACAAACACCTTTTGAGCCCTTTGAGTTCTTTGAGCCCTAGCCTCCATTTCCCCAAAGCAACCAGCGACTGCAATGGTGAAGACCAAAGGTTCTGGAGCCTCGTCGACCTTGGTCCGGCAGCAGGCGGCTACAGCAGCAGCGGCTGCGGCGTTGGCGACGGCACCTCCGGCATCGGCAACGACATCCATGGCGGCAGGAGGGAGAAATCCCCAAAATGTCGATGATCAAAGTCTCTGCCCGCCATCAACGAAATACCTGGACCAGTCTTTCCGATTAGGATCTTCTACCTGCAAGAGGGAATCACTGGCTATCGCAGTAGAAGGAAAGATTAGCACCGAAGTTATGATTCGTAAACCCGGAAAAGAACTCATCCCGTCGCCAAGGCCCGGAGAGGTGGTTGTCTTCGAAGCCTTCTTCGAAGCCGGTTTGGGCCTCCCAGCAGTTGACTTCCTGGCGGAGATACTCGATTTATTTCATGTCACCCTCCCTCAATTATCTCCGAACGCAGTAGCTCGACTGGCTATCTTCGAATGGGCACTGAGAGCTGAAGGCTGTGAGGGGAGGGCAGAAATCTTCGCTGCGCTACATAGAGCCTCATGCCAGCCAAAAACCTTCGTAGGCCCCGGAGGTGAAAAAGTAGTGGTAGCCTTCGGAAGCATCAATTTTAGGCTTCGGGACGAATATGCCTTACAATTTCCTGCTAAGGCCATCAATGCAAGATGGTACACTGACTGGGTTATGAGGTGGTTCTATGCCGAAGTTGGGGCGAGCAATCCTCTGGCCGAACCTTTGAAAGAGATCCAATTCCGGAAGGAAGCCTTAGTGCATCCTGGCCAAGGTCAGCTCGAAGCTCGTCTCAACCTACTTCAGAGGATCAGCCGAAGGTTGAGCATGCGAGACTTAGCCGAAGAGTTCCTTGGTTTACAAATTTCTCCACTGATGGCCAACTGGCCTATCATCTTCGAAGAGGATTCGGAAGGCGGTCTCCGAAAAATCACCTTGACTTCGAGCCCTGCAGGTAACTTCGAAAACAACATGTATTATGCATATTCATTCGAAGAAAAACTAACTTGATTTATTTTTTAGCTTCTTCAGCCCCTGTTACTTCGGAACAAATTGTAAGGGCTTCGGAGAAGATTTTGGGCGCTCCAACTCCGACTGAAAAAGAATGGAGAATCAAGTTGGTCGGGAGTTGGGAGAGATTTAATAGAGTATGGGGAATGTTGGAAATCACTCCGCCCCCTTTGATGGATTGGGTGCCTTCGGAGAAAGGACCCAAGAAGAGGAAAGCCGAAGCTGGGGCTTCGAGCTCCGCAAAGACTCCGGTGAAGAAGGTGGCTCAGAAGCCAAAAAATCTTACACCTTTGAATCGTGCGCCTTCGAGCTCAAGGGCTTCAGTCTCTGACTCCCAAGAGGATGAAGGGAGATTGCTTGTGCGTCTAATAGATGAAGATGAAGCTCAAAGGACTGCACAAGCCGAAGTACCTGCGAACATGCCGGAGTCTCAAGATAACCTTGAGCAACCAAGGACTTCGGCAGTTCAAGGAGATATACCTCAGGACGAAGTTCCTGTGAATGAGAGTGGGGTCGAAGCTACTATGGCTTCGATTCCTGAAGAGGCAACAAGGACTGCTCAGGACGATGCTCCTGCAGTCGAAGACTTAACAGCTGATTCGGATGAAGATCTAGCCTTCGATCCGCCGAACAGTCCGATGATGACTCCTTTGCAAAATGTCGAAGGTAGACTTCGAATAACTCTTTCATGTTTGTTTTGTGTATTTATACAATGTATAATACTTTGTATATTTTTTTTACAGAGTCCACTCCTATGGAAGAGGTCCGCCAAGAAGAAATAATTCCTGGACCTTCGACGACTTCGGAGCTAGCCCAAAGAGTTACTCAAATGGGACCTGGAAGAGGCAAAAGACATATAGAGCCCCTCCCTGATGCGAGTTCCGGATCAACTCCGTCTGATTCAACAGACAAGAGCCAATCTTCCGGGGAGGGCCAGTCTCCAGTGGCTCCGAAGACGACAAGCCAACGCTCCGGTCCTTCGCTGGACGAAGATGACCAAGAGGCAATAAGTATGCTCCCCTTGCTGGCTCCTTTCTTAGGGCAAACAACTGGTCTTCGGACTTTGCTCGAACCTTTGGATCGAGCTAGCCGTGACATAGGGGAGACCAATTTAGTGGCCATTCTGAGCAAGGCGGATAGGACGGAGCTTAATGCCGCTATAGAACGTGCAGCCTACCATGTACGAAGCAACTGTGAAATAACATAGAATTTATCTACGAATAAACATTTACTTTAGTTTTTTTTTGCAGCAAACTGTCTTGGCCCGAGCTGCGAATATATGCAATGACGAAGAGATCGCTCGTCTTCGGGAGGAAAATAACGTCCTTCAAAGGAATCTTAACATCTCCGAAAGTCGAGTGGCTCAAATGGACAATATAGTGTCAACAGAGCGAAGGGCTAGACAAGGTTTGGAGGCTACGAATAAAGAGCTCGAAGCAGAAAGAATTGTGCTTCGAGCGGAAGTTGAAAAGTTGCGAGCGGAGCACGCTACTGCAGGGTCCGAGCTTGTCAGACTCCAAGAGGAAGCTAGCCAGCTGTTAAACCAAAAGAATATTTTGACCACTGAAAATGCTAGACTTTCTGGGGTTCTGGGCGAAGTCACTTCGACGAAGGACGCGTTAAACGAAGACAAGCTGAAGTCTGAGAAGGTGGCTGTGGAAGTTATGAATCAGTTGTTAGGTGTCCTGGAGTACTTCGGTACTACTGGGATACTTCCTTCTGACGATAACATCACTCTTCTGTGCCGGTTGAAAAAAATCCAAGGAGTGGCGAAGCAGATGAAGACAGCGGGCATTAGATACGGAGAACTCTCCGGACAAGTGGCTGCTGTCGGCCTACTTCGCTACTACGAAGATCTGGGCCGATCGATAACTCCGGACGTAGGAGGGGGCCCAATCACCTTTGACGATGAGCGACTTCTGACACCTTCTGAAGGTGTGGCTGCGGCTTGGCGAGCCTTCCAAACTTCATGGAGAGTCGAAGGTCGTTCCGCGATCAAGGCTTGGATCGACGAAGACCAACGCCAGAAGCAAGTTTGGACCCAAGCTTCGAGCAGTCAGCCTCCTCCGAACCCGCAGGTTTAGAAATACCTTAGGATTTTTGGCCATGTAAAGCTTTATGCTTATAAACATTTATCAATGAAAATTTGTTTGTCATATTTTTAGGCTTTGCCTCTTACGGAAGATATCGAAGTGTTAGACCTTAACGACGAAGTTCGCTCATTATGGACCACCTTCGATCTTCTAAAAGCTTATAAACGTCCTCGATTTCTAATTCCTCGAGATGACTCCGGTGTAATTGCGCCCGAAGTAATCAAAGATATACTATCTTATATTAAAGAGGAAGAAAAAGAGGTTAACTTAAACACTTCGTCTTCTGAAGACATTATATGGTCTGAAGACGAAGATGAAACTCAAAATAAAAAGCCTGAAGAACTTGGAAGCTTGGAAAGGAACCCCGAACGGCTTCGAACTTGGGCCGAGCTTCAACAAGAACAGAAGGATTTTAGAGCTTCGAAGGGGGGCAAGAGAGTTAAACGCAAAGTTGTTAGAACTCCCGGCGCTGGAACTAGTCGTTCCAACCCTAGCTCTAGAGACCGAAGAGGTCTTCGATTCCTTCTTGGTATAGATACCAATTTTTCATGATGTAATCTGTAAACACATTCGTTTGAATAATGAATACCGATTTAAAATTTGCTCCATATTTACTAGCCCCTCTTTGGGTATAAGCAACTTCGAACTGTATTCAAAGATGGTTATGCGCAAAGAATGAACTTCGGAGTACAATTTTTTGGGGGTTCGGAGCCCCTCTGCAATTTAAAGATCTTTTAAAATCTTATAAACTGTCTTCGACTATTTGTAGTCGGAAGAATGGCAACTTAGTAACTTTGTTTTTTGAAAGAAATCAGTTGAGATAACTTTCAAGATACCTTAGTATCTTAGATAATTTGTCACTTTGGACTGTGTTAACAGACATTCGGAGCTCATGGCTCAATTTCTGTTTTTGTTTAGCCACCTTCGGCTCTTTTTTGCGATCTCTGTCGAACCAATGGTTCGGAGTTTGCAATGGTCTCTTTGGACTCTTTTTACGGATGTCTACCAGCCAATGGCTTGGACTCCGTATATTTTGGCCACCTTCGGCTCTTTTTGCGGAAGTCTACCAGCCAATGGCTTGGACTTCACAGGTTTTGGCCACCTTCGGCTCTTTTTACGGAAGTCTACCAGCCAATGGCTTGGACTCCATAGGTTTTGGCCACCTTCGGCTCTTTTTACGGAAGTCTACCAGCCAATGGCTTGGACTCCGTATGATGTGGTTTTGGGCTCTTTTACGGATGCCTACAAGCCGGTGGCTTGGACTCCGGATTATGTCAGCCCCCACGTCGGAAGCTTCGAACCAATGGTTCGAAGTCCGAAAATACAATCCAGCTTCATGACACTTCCCTCTCGGTCGACCCCGCGGTTCCAGTGCATCCACTCGGAAGCTGGAAGTCTATGAGGGGAAGACATTATCAGGATCATATGCTTTATTAATTTGGAAGATGATTACAAGTGAGTTACAAGGAGCCCTTATGCGAAGTATCGCTTTAGGTGCTCCGCATGCCAAGTATGTGCTAACTCTTCACCTTCTAAATTAGCTAATTTGAAAGAGCCAGGGCGTCCTGAACGAACAATTAGGTATGGACCTTCCCATTTATTTCCTAACTTCCCTGACGCTATAATGCTTCGTAGAACAAGATGATCCGGTCTTAGTTCATTGAGCTTAACCTTCGGGTCAAACCAAGCCTTCGTTTGCTGATGATACTTTGATAAGTTTGCTACAGCTCGAAGTCTTGTTTCTTCTGATAAATCTAACGAAGCTTGTCTTTCTTCTTCAATTTCCGGTTCGGTGCTGCGAAACGATCCTCCTTTGAGCTCCGTTGGAGTCATAGCTTCATCTCCGAATAGTAGTCTGAATGGAGTAAAACCTGTGGACCTTGTTTGCGTAGTCCGAATGGACCACAAAATCTTCGGAAGCTCTTCAGTCCACAGTCCCTTGGCTAATCCTACTATCCTTCGATTTAGCCCTGACAAAATATTTCCATTGGCTCGCTCTACGGCTCCATTAGACTGAGGATGTCTTACTGCAGCAAAACATAACTGAATGCCTAGATCTTCGCAAAACTTCCTGAAGGGTTCTGCATCGAACTGTGTTCCATTATCGACTGTGAGTTGTCTAGGCACTCCGAACCGGCAAATGATATTCTTCCAGAAGAATTTCTGTACATTGTTCGAAGTGATAGCTGTCAAGGGCTCTGCTTCCACCCACTTAGAAAAATACTCAATAACTACCACTGCGAACTTTAGATTTCCCTTGGCTACTGGAAAGGGGCCAATTAAATCCATACCCCATCTGGCCATAGGCCATACCGGAGCAATGACTTGAAGAGCTGTTAATGGGCGATGACTCCGTCGACCCATCCACTGGCATCCTTGACAAGTGCGGACTAAGCTTTCCGCATCAGCTGTTATTGTAGGCCAGTAAAGCCCTTGGCGAAGTGTTTTTCCTGCCAAGGCTCTCGGGGCTAAATGGCTACTACAAAGGCCTTCATGAATTTCTCGAAGAATTTCTTGACCTTCGGCTTGAGATATACATCGGAGTAGAGGGGAACATACTCCGGCCTTGTATAAAATACCATTGATTATTTGATAATTTCTAGCTCTAAGCTTTAATCTTGACAGCTGTGGTTCTTCGGGCAAATTTGTTCCTCCCTGTAAAAGTTCCATGATTGAATTTTTCCAATCTGCACTAGGAATGCAAAGAATCTCTGTAGAGGGGATTTGTGGCACCGAAGGTATATTGAGCTCCTCATAGAAAGCTTCTTCTGGCACATCCACAGCTCCTGCTGCAGCTTTTGCTAAGATGTCCGCTTGCACATTTTCTGCTCTTGGTATACTCCGAATGGAAATACCCTTGAAGTGTGCTTCGATTTTATGGATTTCTTCTAAGTACTTTGCAAGCTGTGGATGCCTAACCTGGAAACTTTTATCTACGTGCCCTGCTACTATTTGAGAATCTGTCTTTATAATAATTCTTGTAGCCCCTAGAGCACGTGCTTTTCGAAGTCCCAATAAAATTTCTTCATACTCCGCTATATTATTGGTAGACTTAAAGTTGAGTCTTGCGGAGTACATTGCTCTTTGCCCCGAAGGTGAAATTAATACTGCTCCAATGCCTGCTCTGGATGCTTGGAAAGCCCCATCGGAATAAACAGTCCAAACTCCGTCACTTGACTTCTCCGGAACCAAATTTGCAGGCGGAGTCCATTCTGCTACAAAATCTGCTAAGACTTGCGATTTGATTGTTGTCCTTGCGAGGAAAGATATGCCGAAGGGTGCTAGCTCAACTGCCCACTTCCCAATCCTTCCAGTGGAATTCTTACTTCGAAGCATATCTCCTAAAGGATACGAAGTTGGTACAATTACATTACGCGCCAAAAAATAATGTCTTAATTTCCTCGAAGCCATTATCAGAGCATAAACGAACTTCTCAAGTTCGGAGTATCTTGTCTTCGCTCCTGATAATGCTTCGGATACAAAATAAACAGGATTTTGGACCAACTTCCCATTGAAATCCACTTCTCTGACAAGGACTGCGCTGACAGCAGAACCTGTAGCTGCAAGGTAAAGGAGTAGGGTTTCGTCCGCAGTAGGCACCGTGAGTGTAGCAAGATTACTAAGATACTCTTTAATATCTTCGAAGCTTTTCTGACACTCCGGTGTCCATGCAAAATCTTCGGACCCTTTCAATGCTTTAAATATAGGCAAGCTTCTCTCCGCAGACCTTGATAAAAACCTGCTAAGTGCTGCCAGACGCCCAATCAGCTTTTGCACTTGCTTTAAATTTTCTGGAGGAGCCATCTTCTGTAGCGCAGTTATTTGAGTAGGGCTAGCTTCAATTCCCCTGCTTGAAACTAAATACTCTAACAATTTTCCAGCCTTAGCTCCGAAGATACATTTTTCGGAGTTAAGACGGATCCCACATGCCCGAAGGCTATTGAATGTTTCTGCTAAGTCTAGGCTATGTTGGTGCTTTACAGCACTCTTTATTACAATATCATCCATATAGGCCTCCACATTGCGACCTAATTGATGACCTAGAGCCTTAGCAACTAACCTCGAAAAAGTAGCCCCGACATTTCTTAAGCCGAAGGGCATTCTTACATAACAGAAGACTCCCGAAGGAGTTACGAAGCTTGTCTTGATCTTATCTTCGCGCTTCAACCATATTTGATGATAACCAGAATACTCGTCAAGGAAGCTTAATAACTCCGAACCTGCGGTGGAGTCCACCAATTGATCAATTCGGGGCATGGGGTAGGGGTCATGAGGGCATGCTTTATTCAAGGATGTGAAATCAATGCACATGCGCCACTTCCTGGAAGACTTCTTTCTGACGAAGACTGGGTTGGCTAACCATTCTGTGTGAGCCACTTCTCTGATAATCCCAGCCTTCAACAATTTCTCAACTTCGTCCTTCGCTAGAGCAGCTCTTTCTGCAGACATTTTCCGGAGTCCTTGCCGAACAGGGCGGGCCTTCGGGTTTACAAGTAAACTATGTTCAATGATATCCCGATTGACTCCGGTGATATCTTTATCAGACCAAGCGAAAACATCCAAATTCTCTTTCACCACCTTTTCCAAGGAGGTTGCAACTTCTGGAGGTAAATCTTTACCAAAATGAAATGCATATTCTTTACCATCTTTATCAATGACCTTCGCTGCAATCTCTCCTTCAGGACTTGGTCTCGGAAAGGATTTCTTTGAAGCTTCGGAAGGGGCTGAAAAAATTTCTTCATTATCTTGTACATTGTTTACTTGTCTTGGATCAAGAGGGGGACCATGACCATATTCCGCTCTCCGAGCGATAGCTTGATCTCCGAAGACAGTAAGGACTCCTGCTTGTGTGGGCATCTTCATGCACAAATAATTGTGATGCGCCACAGCTCCGAACTGGTTTAGCATGCCTCTTCCAAAGATGACGTTGTAAGCATACGGGGCATCTACAACATCGAAGATTACTTCCTCAGTTCGGGCTAACAAACCTTCTCCGAAGGTAACTTCCAGGCCTATTTGGCCAAGTGCATCAAGCGGAGGTCCTGCGAAGCCTTGCAAAGGACGAGCCACTGGAAGAAGATGCTTTCTGGAGATGCACAATTGATCGAAGGCTTGAACAAAAATGATGTCTGCCGAACTACCTCCATCAATCAATACCCTTCAAACCTCAGTGCCCGCAATATCAGCAGTGATAACAAGTGGATCTGCATGCGGGAACTTAATACCAGCTGCATCCTCCGCAGAAAAGGATATCGGTACATGAGACCACTCCGGAATTGCAGCTGCAGACGACGAAGTCCCAATATGGCCTACTTCTCTGACGTAGTCCCTTCGCTGTCTCCTCGACATGCTTCCGAGGGTACCTCCTCCGGAGATGGGGAGAACTACTCTTTTCCCGCGGTCTTGCCCTTCCTCTTGCTTCGGAGGTGGCATAACGTTGGCCACTGGAGGGTGTCTTGCAGCATCAAAGTTTTCTATCCGCGCCACAGCCTGGACCGGCTCTGGGCGCGTTACAACTGGAACGCTGTGCCGAAGTTTTTACTTCTACTTTAACTTCTTGCAATATGGACGAAGTAGCTACAGTTCTTCGGAGCCAACCCTCTTCTGACCTCGCATACTCCTCGAAGTACGACATCAGCTGAGAGACCGAGGATATGCTTTTCCGATGAAGCTTATCCAAGAGGCCTTGATGAGTGACACCTTCCTGAGCTGCATCAACTACCGAAGATGCAGACAACCCCTGGATTTGCGACTTCGTATGAGCGAAGCGCTTAAAATATTGCCTCAATGTCTCTCCGGGGAGTTGTTTCACTTGGAAAAGGCTTCCTGTTGACATCGGAGGCACGAAGGTGCCCTGAAAATTGCTTATAAACTTCTTCTTCAGCTGCCCCCATGAATTAATTGATCCTGGCTTCAAGGACCAGAACCACCTTAATGCCACTCCTTGAAGAGCTAAAGGGAAGCACTTTGCCATGGTGTCTCGAACTCCTTCGCTAGCTTCAATTGCTAGGGCATAAGAACGAACAAACTCTCCGGGATCTTCATCTCCAGCATACTTACAGAGCTTCGAAGTCTTAAACTTCGGATCAAAGCGAACTTTCTGCAGCTCAGGATGCAGCGGAGATTCATTATCGAAGGAGGCGTTCTCCGGGGCTTCGGGATAATCGGGTTCGTCGTCTTCGGGCACTTCTGGGATAACTTGGATGGCTTGAGAGCGAAGCCTATTCGCAGCTTCTTGTCGCCACCTTGCTACTTCAGCTTGAAGGTTGGCCATTTGAGTGGCCATATCTCCAAGATTGTCTTCATCTCCTCCGGAAGGATCTTCCGGGTCTTGAGAACTAGTAGGATCAGTTCGAAGTGGAATGGAAGGTGGAAGAGGGATTCCAGGTGGTCGAAGTATGGAAGGGGTTGGCGGAGGAACTCCGTATGATCGTGGGATGGACACTCCTTCCGGAGTTTGAGGAGGGAATGTCGAAGGCCCTCCGACTTCAACCGTGTCGGATGGAGTTTCTCCGGAGATCCGAGAGGACCTTCGAACGGGATTGCAGGGTGCGCTCCGCTTAGGAGGCATGATGTAAGAGGTTGGTAGAGAACGAAGTTTTTCGGACTAGGTTCCCCACGGACGGCGCCAACTGTTGGCGTAAAAGATTACGCTAACAGGTTTCTGTAGAATAGAAACTAACAAACGAAGTGTTTGCGAAAAGAACTGTTCTAAGCCTCCGAAAGGATAACAACTTAGAATAGTTTGAATGTGTGTATTGAATAACTTGTATTCGGTCCCTATTACAGGGTGAAATGGGGGGTATTTATAGGTTCAAATATTAAGGAAAAGACCTATTTACCCCTCTATTACAACCGACATAGTGGAAACTATTCGGCACCCTTAATAGGGCTAAAATGGTAAAAGACTAATCTAATGAGAAAGAAGATAAGTCTTCCATCTTAGCAGGCAGAAAAGATCTTGTTATGCCTTAATTCGAAGATATAATCCGAACCAACGCCTATCTTCGTTCTTCGAGCTAGACTCAGGATATCTTCGAAGATGGACGTCTGGAAACCTTCGAATCCACTATCTGCTTTCATGCTGTTGCGACAATAACCCCGAAGATGAGATATTTTCCCCCAACAGAGGGTTTTGATGTGGAGTGAAGGTGTGGCTGCCGAGGGTTTCAGCAGTGCGTTTCATTCTTGTTTTGGCTTGTCTTATTTGTGCACGGTGGAGATGCTGACCGACTGTCGACGGCAGGTGATCGAGGGTCGAGTGGGGAGCTTGATGCCGAGGATCAAGGAGGCCGGGCGAAGTTGGAGAAGATCTCAAGAGTGCATGAAGAGACGAAGCGAGACTCCGACGGACGGCTTGTAGGACTGAAAGTAGCGACCAGAGGGGGGTGAATGGGCGCCTAAAAATTTCTTGCTATACTATGACTTAAACCCAACACCCAACTAACTTAACCAGACAAACAATATTAACAAAGCAAATACTGGTACTATAGTTGTCTAGCCTAAAAATGATCGGTCACAACACCTTTACGCTAACGCCGCCGATGCATCGATCTCCGCTCCCGCCTGCAAAGCTGGGCACGCACTGCCCCATGCGCTGCCGTGAGCTACCGCTCACTGGCGGGCCCGCGAGCGCCGATCTGCGCTGCCGCTGTAGCGAAAATACTATACGCGTTCTGCTTGTTGTCGTGAAAAAAACGCCGCCCGGTGATTTCCTCCGCCTGACGCAGAGCGCTGCAAACATTGGTCCTGCCGCCTGTAGTTGCTAGGCCAAGTGGGTCCCGCACGAAGAAAAAGCTGCCGCTTGCGACTTTGGCCGCTACGCCGTGGGGGCCACCGTGGCACGTTGCACGTAGAGAGCTGCTGGCGGAAGAAAACTGACAACGTGCGCGATGATGACGATGGCGGCGAAGAATTTTTTCGAAGGAGAAAAGATTTGTTCGGTGGAACTCAAAAACTGAACAATGGTCTGTAGATTGTAGATTGATCTGAAAAAAAAGTCATCTATCCCTAAGGGGATAGGGGCCTATTTATAGGCGACTCCTAATACATGAATAGACTAATTTACCCCTAGGGTAAATTAACACTGACTCTAAAATAAATTCCGAAAATCCTAAAATAACCTTCGAAAAAATCAACTAGTACAAATAAAAATATTCTGGACTTAAAAACTAAATATTAATATCCTAAAAACAAAATAATCATAGGCTGTCAGTTTTGCGCCGAAACTGACAAAGCGTCCACCGTCTTCGCACTGGGTACCCGGATTGGGCCGACCCGATCCCGCAGCTTCCTCAGCCCGGCAATCGCTCGCCGCCTATGTACCTAAGTCAAACCTAGTCAACAGACCAGTGGATCATCTTCCGCTCCTAGCCCATGTACCCGAATTGGGCCAGCCCGACTTCGCGGCTCCTCTGCCCGGCTGTCGCTCGCTCCCCGTGTACCTGAGTCACACGTGCCTTAGACACGACAGGTCTTCATGTCTCTTCCTTTGACTTCCGTTGACAATGACTCATCACATCTGGAGTATCAAACCCATGTTCTTCAACATGGTTTCTCAATCTCCCCCTTGATGAGTGCATTGTCAACACCCTCTTCAGCACATTTTCAGAACCTGCAAAACATGTGGAAACAGGAAAACAAAGACAAAAGAAAATAGAAGAAAGAAAATAAAAGTTTAACCCTAATGACCAAAATCCAAACAAAAGCAAGAAAATGGTCATTATGGTTAACCAAAAAATAAAGACTCAAAAACAAGTGCAATCTCAGAATTCTCAACAAGGAACTCCCCCTGAAATAAATCCGAGAGAAAGCTAAAAATGTTCCCTAAACTCCAAAATTTCTCCCCCTTGTTGATAATTGGACTCATCAAGTGAGACTAAATGCACTCTAAAGAGACATAGATACAAACTCCCCTGAAATGCAGCTCCCCCTCAAAATATGCCATGAATGCAAATGGGGTGCAGGTGAAGTGTGAAAAGCAAGCTTCTTAGATATGTTTGACTGCAATTACAACATCTAACAGGTATAACAAAAGATATACTGTCTAAGATACATGACATGATCAGTGCAACAGATGATATCTAAAGAGAGTCATTAGCACGCATTTTTCGAATTTTTGTAAACAAAAGCATCACCACATTTTCTAGTTGACAAGCAAGGTAAAACAAGAGATGCAAAAGCTAACTGATATCTACCAAGATAAGCATTGTCCAAATCAAAGTGCTTCAGCAAACTTGTCATCTTTTTCAATTTTTCATACTTTTTCTTTTTCCTTTTATTTTTTCATTTCTGCCAAGGGTTATTTGCATGCCAAACCTTATGCTAACCGACCAAGTCAAGCCTAGGCCAAAACTGGACCATCAGAAGCTTAAGACATTGGTCTTGGCATACATTACGTCATCCTAGTTCATACCAAGGTGCTATGGTAAGCAGTCCAGAACAATGCAATGCGACAAAGCAAACTCACCTGGATCATTTCTAATAATCATAAAAATGCATAAATTTTTCATTTTTCTGAATTTTTATCATTTTATAGCACATTTTTCAAATTTAAAGCATATAGATGTCCAAGTTGCATATCTGCATCTAAGTAAGAATCTATCTACCAGGCATGTAAAAGATAGCGAAAGCATTCAACCTACACATGCTAGTTACCAGAAGTAATGGTGATCATTTTTCAATTTTAAAGCATGAAAGTCATGCATATGACAAATATCAGATATATCATGTGAACTGAAACAGAACATGATCATCGACAAGTAATCAAAAGAATATACTAGTTAGAGAAAGTAAAGCAGATTAATCATATAAT
The DNA here is from genome assembly GCA_019279435.1 of Zizania palustris. Classification (NCBI taxonomy): domain Eukaryota; kingdom Viridiplantae; phylum Streptophyta; class Magnoliopsida; order Poales; family Poaceae; genus Zizania; species Zizania palustris. Next base: position 83,251,426 of record JAAALK010000289.1, on the reverse strand, counting down.
AGAAACAAGCTCAAAATGTGATTGATGATTATGCATGATATGAACGCACACAAAAAGACTCAATAAAAAGTAAAGAAGAAAGACAAAAACAAAAACAAAACAACTGACTCAGTATCCTAAAAAGGATACACAACTCCTAAATCCCCTCACAAACGCTCAAAAGTAGACTGATTTAGGGGTTTGGTAAAAATATCAGCCAACTGCTGATGGGTATCAACATGAATAAGATCAATGACCCCTTTCTCATATTGATCCCTCAGAAAGTGAAAGCGCACATCAATATGTTTGGTTTTTGAATGAAGACATGGGTTTTTCCCTACACTAATTGCACTAGTGCTATCACAAAACAAAGGAACTCTCGAAGGAAAGAACAACCCCAAATCCCGCAAAGTAGAAATCATCCAAACCAACTGAGAATAGCAGCTAGCAACAGCTACATACTCAGCCTCAGTAGTAGAAAGCGCAACATCAGATTGTTTTCTAGAAGACCAAGAAACAAGTGAAGAACCAAGAAGCTAGCAAGTATCGGAAGTCGACTTGTGATTCAGCCGACACCCACCAAAATCAGCGTCTGAAAAACAAGCTAAATCAAGAGACGATGATGCTGAATAATAAAGACCTAAATGAGGAGCATAAGTAAGATACCTGAAAATACGCTTCACAGCCTGCCGGTGAGATGCGCATGGCGAAGACTGAAAACGCGCACACACACCCATGGCAAACTGAATGTCCGGTCTAGTCGCAGTCAAGTATAGCAGCGATCCGATCATCCCTCGACACTCTCTCTCGTTTACCTTGACGCCGTTCTCATCCTTGTCTAGACCTCCAGATGTACCCATTGGGGTCATTTGTGGCTTTAGCTCTCCACCAAAGTCAAATTTCTTTAGCATGTCTCGTGTGTACTTACCCTGGTGGATGAAGATGCCATCCTTGGTCTGCTTGATCTGTAGCCCTAAAAAGTACTTGAGTTCTCCCATGAGACTCATTTCAAACTCGCTATGCATCTGCTCAGAAAACTTGGATACAAGTTCATTAGTAGAACCACCAAAAATAATATCGTCCACATAAATCTGAGCAACTAATAAGTTTGCGCCATTTCTAAGCAAGAAAAGAGTCTTGTCCATAGAACCCATCACAAAACCTTTCTGCAACAAAAACTGCTTCAGGCGATCATACCAAGCCCTGGGGGCCTGCTTCAGACCGTATAAAGCCTTCTGCAACTTGTAAACATGTCGTGGAAATTTAGGGTTCTCAAAACCGGGGGGTTTCTTAACATAGACCTCCTCCTCTATATACCCGTTTAGAAAAGCACTCTTGACATCCATTTGATGAAGCTTAAAATCTTTAGAAGCAGCAAAGGCCAAAAGAATACGAATGGACTCAAGGCGAGCAATAGGGGCGAAGGTCTCTTCAAAATCAATACCTTATTTTTGAAAAAAAAACATGTGCCACTAATCGAGCTTTGTTACGCACCACAACACCATCTTCTCCTTGTTTGTTCTTAAACACCCACTTGGTGCCTATGGTGTTGCATCCAGGTGGCAGCTCAACTAGTGTCCAAACCTGATTGCGAACAAAGTTTTCAAGCTCTTCTTGCATGACATTTATCCAATTTGAATCGGATAGAGCATGAGAAACGTCTCAGGGCTCAAAACTAGCAACAAAAGCAGACTCAGCAAACATAGAAAGAGAACCAACTGAGGAACGTAAGGATCTCTCAGTAAGATCACCGATGATGAGCTCTGAAGGGTGATCACGCTGAACTACTCGGGATCCTAGGTGATCTGAAGTCACCTCACCAGAGTCAGCAACTGGCTCCTCTGGACTCGACTGAGAAGTCATCTCACCGGAGTCAACACCTGGCACCTTCGGACTCGGCTGAGGAGGCTCGATCGAAGTAGAAGGAGTAATTAGAGGTCCGTCCTCATCCTCAGTCGAAGTCTCAGAAGGTGTGGGGTCTACAGGCGGTGCAGAGGGCCCACCCTCATCATCAGTAGGAGGTTCATCATCTTCCTCGAAGATGGACTCTCCAAGCTCATCATCTCCAGAAAGCTCAAAAGAAGGAGTCGGCGAGGGCAAAGACTCATCAAAAGAAACCTCACAAGTCTCGACAAGCATCTGGGAGTCTAGGTTCCAAACACGAAAGCCTCGTGAATGCAAAGCATAACCAAGAAAGACTCCATCCCAGCAACGAGACTCAAACTTGTCCAAATGCCCTACCTTCTTGAGCAGAAAGCACTTGCATCCAAAAGCTCGCAAGTGACTTACCTTGGGCTGTCTACCAAAACGCAACTCATATGACGTCTTACCTAAGTAATCTCTAAGAAAAATGTGGTTGGCAAGATAGCAAGCTGTGTTCATTGCTTAAGCCCAAAAATGTCTAGGAGTCCTATGCTCATCAAGCATTGTCCTGGCCATCTCGACAAGCGTGCGGTTCTTTCGTTCCACAACGCCGTTCTGTGGGGGAGTGTAAGGAGAAGAGAACTGATGATCAAGACCCTGATCACTACAGAAACTGACAAACTGAGAGTTATTAAACTCAGAGCCATTTTCTGAACAAATTGCTCGCATCAGACCATTATTCTTGTTCTTCAGCTTCAAAATCAGGTCATGAACATACTGAAAAGTCTAATCCTTAGACTCTAGAAAGTAAACCCACGAAAATCGAGAAAAATCGTCAACTATCACAAGGGCGTACCACTTCCCACCGACTGAGCGTACTCGAGCTGGACCTACTGTATCCATGTGCAACAGCTCTCCCGGGTACGAAGTCATCACCTGAGTCACAGGTGCGTGAGAAGCGGCAACCATTTTCCCATGACGACAGGGATGACACACTAGATCCTTCTCCATCTTAAGCTTAGGCAAACCTCGGATAAGATCCATAGAACTCAATCTGACAAACAGATCAAAGATCAAATGACCTAACCTTCTATGCCACTTCCATAGCTTAGAGGAGGATCTGGCCATCAGACAACGAGAAGGGCCAGAAGAACTAGAGAAATCAATATGAAAAATCTTACCGAAAGGTAAGATCCGGCAGACTAAAGATCCTATAGAATCAACAACAGAAGACATGCCCTTCTTAAAGCGCACTTCTAAACCATCCTCAAGAAGTTGCGAAACAGAAATTAGATTAAAGTTCAGATTTCCAACTAAAGCAACATTCTTCAAAGAGAAATAATCAGAAATACGAATCGACCCAATACCTTGTACCTTCCCTTGACCACTGTTCCCGAAAGTGATGTATTCCTTGGAGCTCGGGGGAGTGAGGCTAGATAACCATCTGCGGTGTCCCGTCATATGGTGAGAACATCCTGAATCCATGATCCATACGTCCTCTAGTCCTCGATCCTACAAGATCAATGGTCATGAGTGGGAGCAAATGGTCGACCACCAGGTCTAGCAAAAGTAGTAAACCAGTGTCGAGCCATCTGCTCGTAAGTAGGAAAGCAGAAGGAATCATATGAGTCTGGACCAAAACGTGGCTCAAAGCGCGGTTCTCTGTTCTGCCTAAAATCACTGTCACGAGGTCCAAAACCGTATCCATAACGATCTGGAACTCTGCCGGAACGGAAACCACCCTCCGGAGCACGGTCATGAAAATCGTCTCCTCTACCACCACCTACATGACGTGGCCTGGCCTCTAGCCTCTCTCTGCGTCTAGGAACTGCTCCTGCCCACCTCGAGCTCTCTCTGCTCACTCAACCCGCTTCCTCCTAAAGCAAAACTCCTCAAGATGCCCGTCTCTTTGACAAAACTCACAATGATAGGTAGGCTTCTTGGGATATTGTTGAGGTTTGGGATTCTTAGGCTTGGTGGTGTTGGGTGTAGCATCTTTGGTGTGAGAGGGTCCAGGTAAAGAATCAAGAGAAGTGTGGAGAGTTTTAGGCTTTGGGACCGAGATTTGCTTCTTAGGTGGAGCTTTAGGTTGTTCTTGGAACACTCCATCCTTGAGCTGACTATCCTTAAAGTATTTAGTGGATTGAGTCTTGGGGTATCTCTGTTTGGAGTCATCTTACTCCACTCCACTGCTCGGCTAATGGCACTCTCAAAATCAGCCTTGGTATAGGCGTAACCTAACCCAAACCCATCCTATTTCTTGAACTGCTGGATCATCATGCCGAGATGTGGCTCTCTGGCACTAATCCAACTCAGGATCTGACAGAGGTAAAAGTTCTCGTTCTGAACATCAGCTAGCTCCTCTCTCAAAGAAGCTAACACCTCCACCTGAGACAAGCAGATCTCACACTCTCTATCAACATCGACAGACTTCTCTGCTTTTAGCTTGATCAACTCCATTCTAATGGACAAGTAGTTCTCACAAACAGTGGGTGGAACTGACAAGGTCTCAAGCTCTATCTTAGTCTGCTCCAACTCAGCTCTCACTCCATCTAACTCGTTCAACTGCTCATCACTCTTGGCTCTCAACTCATCTATACTAGCTAAATGAGATGGGAAGTCTACACAAGGTACGACGACAGTGACATGAGCATTTTTCAGCTCCTGCTGAGCGCTCTCAAGCTCAGTGGCCAATACGTCTCTCTCATCTACTCTCTCTATGTACCTGGACTTAAGAGTCGTCAGGTCACACAACAACACCTCACAATTAGGGAACTCACCACTATCACCCAAGCGAGGGGAAGAAGACAGACTCTCAATCTTGCCATTTGCCATGGCAAGCTCACTCTCAAGCTCATATATCCTCTTATTAGCCCCTCTAAGCAGTTTATCCCGATACTTCAACTCCTGACGGTTCTGTTCTAGTAAATTAACAACTTCTTGTTCATAGGAAGATACCTTCTCATCGTCGTCGTCGTCGGAGTCATCAGAGGAGTCCTTTTCTTTCTTCTCCCCAAGATCCATTGAGTAGAAGCTCTTGTGGGGTCTTCGGCTGTGACGTGAGCGACTCTTCGGCTTGTCCCCGAAGTCCATGAAACAGATGCCCACCAGATGATCCCTGTCCTTCCCCTTCCTGATCACGATCTCTTCATCACTTGAACTCGAAGATGAGGAGGAAGACGAGGATATCTTGGAGTAGCTTTTCTCCATCTCGGCGAAGAAAGCCTTGTCTCGCTTCTTGTTCTCACGCCTATAGTCCTTCAATGCCTTTCGAAAGAATCTCGTCTTGGGCTTGACCTTCGTGGAGTTGTCATACTTGTCAGAGTCGTAGGAGTTGCCGCCGGTTTCCTTCTTGTAATTCTTACGCTTGGGGCAGTCGACAATGAAATGACCTGTATCACCACACTCAAAGCATCCAGATTTTGTGCCGTGTCTCTTAAACATTCGCTTATCATAGACAAGTCACACCCGGTTGTTAAACAAGCACAGATCATCATCTCCTAGAGTATCAAGTTGTTCCTCGGAGATAGACATCAAGGAAAATGCAGTACAACTCATGGCATTAGGATCAACAAACGGTGTCGCAAGAGCCAGGGTCTTTGAGCCAGAACTAGTGAGATTTGATCTCAACTAGATATTGACCTCTGAGGCCTTGAGCTTACTAAAAAGCTCTACGACGGTCGAGGTATCATAAGACGCGCTCTCAACAATAGAAGAAACCTTGATCTCCCAGATCTTAGGGTCCAAGGTATGAAGAACCTTAAGCGCCTGTTCATGATCCGAGACCAGCTAATCACGCTCGGTCTTGTTGACGTGAAGCTTGTTAATGATCGATTGAAAATGACCAAACAAAGCCTCAACAGTCTCACTCAGCTTCTGTGAGAAATTTTCATACTCACGCCGGTAGGTCTGGTAGAGCCTAGCCTTGACCTGAGCTGTCCCCTCATGGTGTGCCTGGAGGGTAGCCCAGATCTCTCGAGCAGTGGTGAGATGGCTAACATGCTCAAACTCACTAGGACCTAGACCAGAAAATAAAATATTCACCGCCTTACTATTATTTTGAAGCTGGGTAACTACATCTGCAGCAGTATCCACAACAATAGTCACTATGGTGAAAGTAGGATGAACACAAATCTCCCATATGTCCGAGCTCTGGCTCATAAGATATGCTTGCATGCGAGTCTTCCAATAAGTGTAGCCAAAAGCTTCTAGGGACGGGATTTTGCCAGAAGACGTCATGGTCACTACCTAGGTTTAGAATTGGTTAAGATATTAGAAAACCCTAACCTTACTCTGATACCACTTGTAGGACCGAAAGTAGCGACCAGAGGGGGTGAATGTGCGCCTAAAAATTTCTTGCTATACTATGACTTAAACCCAACACCCAACCAACTTAACCAGACAAACAATATTAGCAAAGCAAATACTGGTACTATAGTTGTCTAGCCTAAAAATGATCGGTGTATTAAATAAAATGATATTCAATATAAACTAAATAAAGATACCACAGTAAATAAAATACACCTAGATATATTACTAAATATTTATATTGCAGTCTAGAAATAAACTACTGATCGAATGAATAAGGCATGGGTCATTCAAAAAATTAATTCAGAGATAAAGCTAAAATATTTCATGTAGCTCTAGAATAGAAAATATTACTGCAACTAATAATAATAATATTAACTGATTATTAATAATTTGTATGAGCGAATTAAAAAATGCTTAAATAAAAATATACTAATTCTAATAATATTTTGGCAGATAAACAAAATACTATGACTTAAATAACAGATCGATATTTTAATTAGAGATAAACAATTATTGAATTATTTGGTCTAACAAAAAAATAGTAGATCTAAAGCTAGCCTGCATTTTTCACGTACTGCGTCGCACGGTTTGCCGGATGCGCCTGCGCAAAGAAATCAATCACAACACCTTTACGCTGACGCCGCCGATGCATCGATCTCCGCTCCCGCCTACAAAGCTGGGCACGCACTGCCCCATGCACTACCGTGAGCTACCGCTCACTAGCGAGCCCCACGAGCACCGATCTGCGCTGCCGCTGCAGCGAAAATACTGTACGTGTTATGCTTGTTGCTGTGAAAAAAAACGCCGCCCGGTGATTTCCTCCGCCTGATGCAGAGCGCTGCAAACCTCGGTCCTGCCTCCTTTAGTTGCTAGGCCAAGTGGGTCCCGCACGAAGAAAAAGCTGTCGCTTGCGACTTCGGCCGCTCCGCCGTGGGGGCCACCGTGGCGCGTTGCACGCAGAGAGCTGCCAGCGGAAGAAAACTGACAACATGCGCGATGATGACGACGACGGCGAAGAATTTTTTCGAAGGAGAAAAGATTTGTTTGGTGGAACTCAAAAACTGAACAATGGACTGTAGATTGTAGATTGATCTGAAAAAACAGTCATCTATCCCCAAGGGGATAGGGGCCTATTTATAGGCGACTCCTAATACATGAAAAGACTAATTTACCCTACCCCTAGGGTAAATTAACACTGACTCTAAAATAAATTCCGAAAATCCTAAAATAACCTTCGAAAAAATCAACTAACACAAATAAAAATATTCTGGACTTAAAAACTAAATATTAATATCCTAAAAACAAAATAATCATAGGCTGTCAGTTTTACGCCGAAACTGACAAAGTGTCCATCGTCTTCGCACGGGTACCCGGATTGGGCCGACCCGATCCTGCAGCTTCCTCAGCCCGGCAATCGCTCGCCGCCCGTGTACCTGAGTCAAACCTAGTCAACAAACCAGTGGATCATCTGCCGCTCCTAGCCCATGTACCCGGATTGGGCCAGCCCGACTCCACGTTTCCTCTGCCCGGCTGTCGCTCGCTGCCCGTGTACCTGAGTCACACACGCCTTAGACACACAGGTCTTCATGTCTCTTCCTTTGACTTCCGTTGACAATCACTCATCACATCTGGAGTATCAAACCCATGTTCTTCAACATGGTTTCTCACGGCTGACTGTGACGGTGTGTCGACCGTGTTCATGAGAGGGAGGCTAGGACAAGCATTCACGCGACTCGAGGGGATCGAGAGCGGAAGTGGCTTGTTGGCGCTCGGAGTCGCGAAGCGGTGTCACGAGTCGAAGGGCTGAAAAAGCTTTGTCGGTTTTTGCTGAAAACCGTCGAAACTTTTATCGTTTTTGCTAAATCAATAAAATAGTGTCAAGTGTTAGTTTAAAGTTTTTAGTGTCATATTGTGTACTTTTTAGAGTATTTTTGGAGTATATATATTCTGAAAATATTCTAAAAAGGGGTCATTTGTAATTTTCTAGAGTAAAATATGGTATTTCTAGTAGTTATTTTCAATTTTGTAAATAGTGTCTTTTCTAGGGGGCTTAGTGCAAATTATGCCTTCTAGAATGTAGAGTAGGTGGATATAAAATACCCTGCCCTGGCCGATTAGAATCTATCCAGAATATTCGAGCTGAAGAAATGAAATCCACTTTTTCCTCTTACAAAGTTGATCAACCGAGAGTTATTTTCTCCTGCTGAAACTGCTTGACCGTGAACAGCGCCAGGAGATTTTGCCGGATGTCTACAGCCCTGTCGGCAAGAATGTACACCATCCAGAAATCAGAGTTTTTCAGCGTTTGGTTCAGGTATTTTCTCATCAAATTTTTCCTGTGATCTCTTGATGATCTGAGATGTTTTCCACTGTGATTTCTTCTGGTGATGATTGATGTATACACTGAATAGCTTTGATTGTTGAATCTGTCCAATCCTCACATGAATTTTCTGGTTGAAACTCTAGATTTATGTGATTTCAGATTTCCATATATATTCTGCTGTTGATCCTTGGTTCATGTATGTTTGTTATACTGTTTCTGGATGGATCAACTTTGAGCAAACTTGATTGATAGAGTGTAGAACCAAAAATTCATCTGAGTTCAGTTTAACCTATGTTTGCTCATCTTCTCTAAATTTTTCCCATGATGATGCTGAAATAGTATCTCCTCCTTCCTTAAACTGGGTTAATTGACTTGATCTTTTTGTAAAGTATGAGATGATTACTTTAGCTTTAGGTGAATGAATTCTCATGTTATTAGATTAGTTCTTAGAACTTTTGGTCAAATTTATCTCTGTTCAACTAATCTGTCCTAAAATATTTTTGGGTAATCTGTTTAGTACTGAATTTTCAGTTCATGAACTGTGTTTCAATCTGTGATCTGTTGCATCATTGTAGAGTATAATTGTTGCTCAGCTTTTTGATTACTCAAAGTCAGAACCAGGAATTTTATTCCCTTGACACAAACCTTATCATGAATACTGTACTGAATTTTAGTGGTTGTATCACTTTCAATCTGATTCCATATGTTATTTGAGATTGTTTTTGAAGGTTGAATACTCACATGTCTTTTCTCTAGTACTGAAATTTTTGGATGATATAAAGAACTTCAAAAGTACTTGATCTGAATTTGGTGAACAATGTTTTCATTTCAGTTTTCAGAATGCTATCTTTTGAGGGTTATTGAATCAATACACCCTGATCTGAAAATAGTTTTTGAGCTGTAGTCTAAAGTGCTTTTCTGAATTTGTTATGTATTCTGAGAAGAGAAGATGTGTTCTGAAAAAGTCCACTGAAATCATTTTTGAATTCTGTCTGTTTTGCTTCAGCATGATCAACAAGTTTGTTTTGGTGTTCTCCTGATTCTAGTTCAGCAATTGATCTGATTGTGGTTATGTTATGAGATAAAAATCTGATATATTTCTGCATGTTTGAAATTGATTGAGAGGAATGCTGTGAAGAGAGTGGAGAGATCAGAGACAATTTATTTACTGCTGATGTCTGTTTTGCAACATTGTTGCCATTGTAGTTTCTGTATGAAAATGGTAGATTCTCTATTGAGTTGCTCTTGGAAATTGCTCTGATTTTTAGCAACTATAGTTGAGTAAATGTTATAGTTTCAGCTGAGTTTATGTCATAACCATATATTTACACAAGAATTGCATTTGAGCTGTTAAACTACTGCTTGAGGAGGTTTTCGGATACTGAACAGTGATTATTGTGCATCTGTTTCAGAATAGTGTATTTGTGAAGAAAAATCTCCCTGAATAGCATTCTTATTAGTCTCAACAGAAGTTGTTTCTCTGCTGTGTGTTCTGAAATTATTAAATTCAGTTTTGTCGAAATTGCTACAGTATTTGTAGTGTTGGATACACTTCAAGATTTCTGTTCAACTTTTTTTTCTGAATTAAATTGCTGTTCAGTTTAGGACTCTCTAGTGTGTGTATTTGAACAAATTTTGTGCAGCTATTTGATCTGATTCTCTAGAGATTGTTTTCTGCATTGATATCGTGTTAGTGAATAGTAAAGTGCTGAGTTTTCAATCCTGCTACTATTCATCATATGACAATGCTGAATTGATTCAAGGATTCCGAGTTCAAATCTGAATTGAATTCAAATTATAATTTCTGATCTTCTGATTTTATCTAGAATGCTTGACATGTTCTGAATTTGTTTGTGCTGAACTAAAACAAATCTGAAAGTGAAACTTGCAAATTGAATCAAAATTGAATAAATGTGTTGTGGTGAAATTACCTTTACTATTCACCGTCCGAAAAATTTCAGAAGTGTTTGAATCTCAATTGTGATTGAGTTAAACCTTCTGATTTACTTTTTACACTTGATTTTGTTCTCTAGAGTAAGTGTGTTGATAGTGGTTGTTTGAGAAGCTTGTATCAAAGTTGTTTTTGGGCGTTTGAATCTGCTTGAGCTCTAAATTGTGTTGTCTTGATAGAAATTTGATTTTGAGTTTTTAGAGGTGCGTTGGGTGATTTGATTAGGCCATCACATTCGAAAGAAAGTGTCGAGGCGTCTATTCACCCCCCTCTAGTCGCCATTCCAATCCCACACAGTTACCCGTGATGGTACGTGATGCGGAGGAACAAGTTGCATATTCTAAAGGGGAAAATATTGGTCATCAGAAGGAGAAAATGAGGGTGAAGTAGATCATCAGATTGGCACTAAAGATGAAGATAGGGCCATTTCTACAGATGACATGAATGACAATGACATTTTAGGAATTATGAAAGATAACTATATTGATATTGTGGATAATGTTGGTCAGATGGTACGTGATGCGGAGGAACAAGTTGCATATTCTAAAGGGGAGTTTTCCTAGTTCCAAAAACTTGTACAAGACTCAAAAACACCGATATATCCTGGCTGCAAAGAATAGTACACGATCTTATACATTGTCTTGACAATGCTACAAATGAAGGCGACTTAAGGGTGGTCTGATGTGAGTTTCAAAGTATTACTGAATTTTCTGAAGGACCTACTGCCATAAGAGAATAAGATTCCTACCACCATGTATGGTGCTAATAAGATCGTATGTCCTCTAGGGTTGGATATAGAGAAAATACATGCATGTATGAATGATTATGTTCTATTTCGTGGAGAGTATGCAGACCTTGAAAAATGTCCAACATGTGGGACACATCAATTCAAGAATAGAAAAAACGATGATGAATTGGACGATGGGTGTAATAGAAGAAAAGTTCCGAGGAAGGTGATATGGTATTTCCCTATAATCCCTCGTCTAAAGCGCCTGTTTGCAAATGCCAACGAGTCAAAATGATTGAGGTGGCACAAAGAGGGTCGTAAGAATGACTCGATGATACGACACTCAGCAGATTCTGCTCAATGGAAAACAATTAACACGACATTTGCAAGGTTTGCTTATGATTGCAGTAATATTAGATTTGCCATGATTACTGATGGCATGAACCCTTTTAGTAACATGAGCAGTATGCAAAACATGTGGCTAGTGTTATTTTCTATATACAACCTTCCCCATTGGCTTTGTAGGAAGCGTAAATATTGTTAGATGGATATTAGTCCTTCTATTATTGTATTCCTTCAGGGGTCTCTTTGCATATTTCCCTCTCTTGTACATCTATATATTTGGACCTTCTGTCCTCATAATTATACAAGTGCTATTCCTAACATGGTATCACAGCCAGAAAAAATTAGGGTTAGGTTTTCTAATCTCCTCCCCTAATCGATCTACATACAGCCCTTTTTCTTGATCCATCTTTTGAGTGACGGATCGTTGGGGCTTCTTCCTCCTCTGCCATCGTCGTCTGTCGTCATCTGCCGTCGTTGTCGTCGGTGCGCCGGCTGTCATCGTCGGTTCTCTTTGGCGGCTGCGGGCCTCGCGGCTACCCTGCGAGTCGCCGTCGCCAATCGTTGTCGTCGTCGGCCGCTGCGGACTGCTGGCGCTGCGGGTCGTCGTCGTCTCGGGCTGCACTGCTGGCTCCTGTCGGCGGCTGCGGGTCGTCGGCTCGCCTCGCGGGTGCTGCGGGTCGCCGGTTGCTGCGGCGGGTCGGAGTCGTCGGCTGTTGTGCGGGTCGCCGGCTGGCCTCGCGGGTGTTACGGGGTCGCCGGCTGGCCTGCTGCGGCGGGTCGGAGGGTGTAACACCCCAGAAATTAAAAAGGAATAAAATAAAAAGAAAATATTATTTAAATCATTTCTGAATTTATTATTAAAGGAAAAATCCCAAAAGAACCCAAATAAAGCCAAACAGGGAGAAATACTTAAAATCTGGACTTGAAAATTTTATGAGATGAACTAGAGACCAAGATATAATTTTAGGAATTTTTACGAATTTTTATCAACAGTGGTTCAACTCTTAATCAAATAAATGAATTCCTGGAATTATTTTAAATCAGAAAAGAAGTAAAAATGCTTATTGGGCCCCAACCTCGAAACCTCCCTCCTAAAGCCTTTTAGGCCCAGCCCAACACCGCCCTCTCACTGACAAGCGGGACCCGCCTGTCGGCGCCGCCCCCTCTCTCCTCCCGCTCGCACCCCGCCTCGGCCCCACCAGTCAGCCTCCGTGCGCCCGCGTTCGCCCGCTGACTGCCGTGGCCCGCCTGTCGGCCCCCTTCCTTTTTGGATCGATCACTGACAGGTGGAGCCCACCTGTCAGGATCGTCTTCCTCCCGGGAAGGGGATCCCCTTTCCTTTCTCCGGCGATCCCTTTCGGATTTCTTGCCGCCGGCCGCCCGTATCTGCCCGATCGACCCCGGATCACCTTCCCCGACCGGCCCCGACCTCCTTCCATCTAAACCCGACGCGTTTTCGTGCTTTTGGAAGCCAACCCGAGGAGAATGGAAGCCTCGCCGGAGTTTGGGAGGAGCCCTCTCGGCTTCCCCGATTCCCTTCCATTCCGACCACCGGCGACCCCCTATTTAAACCCCTGTGGACGCCGCCCTCACCCCCACACCGCCTAAGCCCTAGCCTTCGCCCTCCAGAGCGCCGCTGCGGTTTTTGCGAGTCCCTCCTCTGCTCCACCTCTGGCCAGACCTCGCCGCCGCCTCCGGCCTCCTCCGCCTTAGCCACCGCCACCAACGAGACCACCGGAGCCCGCTCGTCATCGGCCACCCCTCCGTCGGTCGTGAAGACCACCGGATCGCCGTCGCCGTCGAGCACCCGAAGCCTCCCCGCCGTCTACGCTCGCCGCCGGTCACCTCCGGGCCCCCTTCGTCGCCACCAGAGGTATCTTTGTGACCCCCATCACCTCCGCATTCCATTTTTGGCCCCAGCTAGGTCCCTAGACCCTCGCCGTCGCCGCCTTAGTCCCACCCGAGCCCGCCGTCGCCGGAGACGAAGGGGTACTCGACCCCTTTACGGCGTGCCGTGCCAGACGCGATCGAGGCCATCCGATCACGATCGGAGGGCCACAATTAAATCCCTTCGGGATTTAATCCGGGCCCTCGGATCTGATCGAAGGGGTATCGTGCGATCGCAACCGTCGATCATTACTTAAAACCCTGGATCCATCCGGTGCGTCCACGTGTACCCATCTGTCACGTTTTAATCACAGCCGTTCAAATTCATTTAAACATCCCGCCTCGCGCCCGGCCGCTCGATCTGGATCGGACGATCCAGATCGGTTCGGTCCACACGCACAGTGGTGCGGTCCACCATGGGCCAGGCTCACCGTGGACCAGAGCCCATTTTCTGTTTAAATAAAATTCCAGAAATTGATTTAAACTTTGAAAATTCATATCTTGCTCAAATTAACTCCAAATTTCACCATTCAAATTTTGTTAGAACCAGAATATTATTATCCACACATTAATGCCATAAAAACAGTATGTTTCTGTTGCCCAAAATATTATTAATAAATAAATGAATAAAAATCCCTTATGATTAAAATAAATAATACAGAAAATAAATTGGGAAAAATCCTAAAATAGTAGACTTCACTGTTTTATATAAAACTCAGAATATTAAAAATATTACTTCACATAATAAAACCTACAAATGTGTATGTTTAATATTTGGTGAATTTTATCTGTTTATTGAATGTATTGTTTATTTTCCGTATCGAGAAGACTACGAGTTCGTCGAGGAGCAGGAGTTCTACCCCGAGGTTCCTCCATCCCCATTTGCTGAGCAAGGCAAGTCATCGACCACCTTTGTGGACACAGTTGATCATTATTGAGCCCATGGTTTAATAAACTATCGCTATAACTCATAGGTTAATATTGCATTAGTCCAATAATCAAGCCTTACACTTATATTTATTAGATCCCCGTCCTTGTGTGCAAACCCAAGCCATGCTTATTGAGCCTTAACTCCTTGTCACTCTACAAATATTATATTAGCTAGTGCCCAATGTACCGGCACAACTGCTATAGGATATAAAGAATGAGTCGTAGAATAGATGAATTCTGGTATATGAAATACCCCGTTATTCTTGTCTCTGGACTCTGTTGGAGTTAGGTATGTTATAAGTATGGTGGGTTCCGGGTGCAAGCTCGGGTTTTGGGTATGTCGCACCCGGGGCACTATAAGGACCGGTATGCGGGATCTGTTGCAAAGCACTTCCGTACCAACCACAAGTCTAATGGGTAAGTCCTAACTGGAAGTGTGGAACACTCCGTCTCACGGCACCATAGTGGAGGGGGCAAGGGGCTAGCCCTCAGGGCGCCTTGTACCGACGATGGCTCAAGAGGGGGTATTGTGGAAACTCGACATGGCGAGACACGGTACGAAACCTATAAGAGGGTGCTGTTGAGTCGGGGAAGACCATATGGAAGGTTTTGGCACGAGTTCCCGTGTGATGGGTCATCTCGTTACACTTCGGTGTAGGTGATGAGTGCGTGCCTTGTGGGTACAGTGGTACATCTCTGATCAGAGTAATTCAATCTTTTCGAAAAGCCGAGCCCACGGTCAAGGGCGGGTTGTGTGACTACTCGCAGTTAGTTTACAAATTGTTTGAATGGATGAGTTATTCATGGCATGTAAGGACTGTTGTGCGGGGAGGTAAAACGTACTCCTCGAGTTAGAAGATGATGATGCATTCACATGTTTACTTTTCCGTACTAATAAAATGCTCTCATTAAATGCTTTACAAATATGCTGCTTCCGCAAAACTAGCCACTATCTCCCTTGTTATTATCTTGCATTATAATTGCATTCGGTGGCTTGCTGAGTACATCTGTACTCACCCCGTTGACTTACACCATCAGAGCCCGTCTACTACGAGGAGGATGAAGGTCTGGAGTAGCGACCCAGTCAAGGCGAGACTGGAAGGAGGCGTTCATCTAGGACCCTTGATTTTATTAGTTTCTCTTCACTTTCATTCACTTTTGTATTAATGCGGTCTACGAACCGTGAATGATTGCCCGTATTGTACGTGGTCACTTTATGAACGTCTTGGTTTATTGATTTTCTTTGGAATTTCAATAATGGTCCTGATTTATTAAATCGGGGCGCGACAAGATGGTATCAGAGCCGACTTGACTGTAGGAAGCCAAACAGACCTGACCTTAGGACTTATATATATTCACTATATTTTACAAAAGATTACTTATCCTCTCAGCTTCCGAGGTTTTCACAAAAAATTTCTCTCTTTTGTAGATGCCGGTTCATACCATGAGCGGGACTCTTCGTGACGAGGCCGGATTCATCCGCGAGCTTCGCGTGCTCGTCGACTTTTTGGGGTTCCCCCATGAGTCTGCGTTCCACGGGATCTTTCCCGATGCGAACGAGAGCTACTGCGAGGTCACGGTTGTGATCCGCCCCTCCTCCACGCAGCCACCCTTCTACACCCATGGAGTTGGAGGACCTTCATTCGTGGTGGCCAGCCAGCGAGCCGCTCTCCAGTCCCTCGCCGAGCTTCGACTGGTCTACGACTGCCACCTCCGCGACACCGTCTACCGCTTCATGCCCATGCGCACACCCGGGAGTCACCGCAGCATCTACATCAGTCCCCTCACCCAGAGCAGCTCCGCCATCACTCGCACGATGAGACTTTTGGAGGCCATGGACAACCTCCACACAGAGGCCGTCCTCGACGCAGACAGCCAGCACGACACCATTGACTTCTACCGCCACACTTCGGAGAACCTGACCAGGGAGAACGCCGAGCTCCGTCGACAGCTTGAGCAGAACCCTCTGTTGACCCTTGAGGTGGAGGAGTTGAGACGTCAGAACGAGCTTCTACGCCAGGGCGCCATGGTCCACGCCCAGCTCCGTCAGCAGCTCAGAGAGTTGAAGAAGGACATAGAGGAGATCGCGCCTCTTCCGCCTCGCCGGAAGAAACCCCTTCAGACTCCCACTGTGAGGCCCAAGAGGATCTCCCGCAGCGCACCACCCGCCGGACCGTCCAGTTCCTCGACCCCGACCGTCTCCCACGAGCCCGAGATCGAGCCGTCCCCGGAGCTGCCTTAGACGTAGTTTTACGATTGATTGTTATTTCTATTTCTTGCTTGTATTAGCATTCATGTCAGAATATAAGGCATGAATGAGAGAATAAATAAATGTAACCGCAAGGACGGTACCCTTTTGAAATAAAATATAAAGAAGTTCATCAAAATAAATGTGTATACGTTGAAAATTCCAGGATGACCAACACCCAGGGATCAGACGCTCCTCAGAACGGAGGGGATAGTGGCAACCTGCCACAATGGGGAGCCACCGGGCAGAGGCAAGCCCCGGTCGCCAATCACCCCACTTTGGCTGAGATGATGGCCACTCAGAATCAGTTGGTCTCAGCCCTCCTGCACCAGATGCAGCGGCAGCAGCAGATGCAAGAGCAGCAGGCTCACCTCTTCCGTCTCCACCAACAGCCCGAGCTGCCCCGACCCGCCACACCAGCTCCCGCTCCCGCGACACAGCTCTCGGAGTTCCTCCGAGTCCGCCTGCCGACCTTCTCAAGTACCACCAACCCCATGGAGGCTGGGGATTGGTTGCGAGCCATCGAGAAGAAACTCGACCTCCTGACCTGCACTGAGCAGGAGAGGGTGGCCTTCGCCACCCACCAGCTTCATGGTCCCGCCGCAGAGTGGTGGGACAATCATCGTGAGACCCTGCCCGAGGGCCACGCCCCCACTTGGGCGGAGTTCTCGGCCGCCTTTCGTGCCGCCCACATCCCCGACGGCATCGTTGCCCAGAAGCAACAAGAGTTCCGAGATCTGCAGCAGGGGAGCAGATCTGTCACTGAGTATCTACACGAGTTTAACCGTCTGGCCCGGTACGCACCAGAGGAGGTCCGTACGGATGCGGCCAGACAGGCCAAGTTCCTTAGGGGACTGAAGGACGAGTTGTCCCTACAACTCATCTCAGGAGACTTCGTCAACTTTCAAAAGTTGGTGAACAAGGCGATTATGCAAGAGACCCAACATAATAAAGTTGACCTGAAGAAGAAGAGGATGATAGCCTTCAGGCAGAACCAGGGTATGGCCCAGAGACCCCATTTTGCTCCACCCCCACCAGCGCCACAGTACCACCCCCGGCCAGTGTATCGCCCGGCGCCACCAGCTGCCAATGCCGGAGCCAGCCAACCTCGTGCCGCTCCAGCCGCACCGACCGCCCCAGCTGCCCCGGCCAAGAAGGCAGAGATCTTGCGCGACAAGCACGGCAAGCCCGTGGTATGCTTCAACTGCCGTCAGGAGGGGCATTACTCCAATGCTTGCCCCCATCCTAAGCGCGTCCAAGGAGTTGCCGCGAACCCCGCCATCCGCGCCCGAGTCAATCACGTCACCGCTGAAGAAGCTCAGGCCGCACCAGAGATAGTGATGGGTAAGTTCTTGGTACATTCAGCACTTGCAGTGGTTTTATTTGACACTGGAGCTACACACTCCTTCATATCAACTGATTTTGTGGAAAAGAACAACCTAAACACCGAAGATCTACCCAGAGCCGTACAAATAGCCACCCCGGGAAAACAAACTCTAGCCCTAACATATAGCCCAAAGGTATGGATAGATATCCACGGCACCATATTTTGGGCCGACCCCATCCTAATAGAATGCCAAGGCCTAGATCTCATTCTAGGAATGGATTGGTTAAATAAATACCAAGGCGTGATAGAATGTGCCCAGAGAAAAGTGACTGTGACCAGCGAAGAAGGGACTGCCATCACGTTTCAGATGCCAAGACTAAAGATCAGAAGACCAAGACTGCACCAGATTACCTTGGAAGAAATACCGATAGTCTGTGAGTACCCGGACGTGTTTCCCGAGGATTTACCAGGAATGCCCCCCAAGAGGGACATCGAGTTCAGGATTGATTTGGTACCTGGAACCACCCCTATATACAAGCGACCATACCGAATGGCCGCCAACGAATTAGCTGAGATGAAGCAACAGTTGGAGGATCTTGAGAAGAAAGGCTATATCAGACCAAGCACATCGCCGTGGGGTGCCCCCGTCATCTTCGTCGAGAAGAAAGAAGACAAGGCAAAGCGTATGTGTGTGGATTACCGCGCTTTGAATGAGGTAACCATCAAGAATAAGTATCCGTTGCCTCGGATCGACGATCTCTTCGACCAGCTTAAGGGAGCTACGGTATTCTCGAAGATCGACCTGCGGTCTGGTTACCATCAGTTGAGGATTCGAGAAGAGGATATACCCAAGACTGCCTTCACCACCCGTTATGGATTATATGAGTGTACGGTTATGTCCTTTGGATTAACCAACGCCCCGGCATTCTTCATGAATATGATGAATAAGGTGTTCATGGAGTATTTGGACAAGTTCATCGTAGTCTTCATAGACGACATCCTCATTTATTCCAAGGATCAGAAAGAGCACGAGACTCACCTCCGGTTAACCTTAGGAAAGCTAAGGGAACACCAATTGTATGCCAAGTACAGCAAATGCAAGTTTTGGACGGCGGAAGTAAAGTTCCTTGGACACATCATCTCTGCGCAAGGAATCGCAGTAGACCCTGCCACCGTGGAAGCAGTTACGGATTGGCTGCCACCCACGAACGTATCTGAGATACGAAGTTTTCTGGGCTTGGCCGAATATTACCGAAGATTCATCGAGAATTTTTCTAAGATAGCCAAGCCAATGACCAAGTTGTTGCAGAAAGGAGAGAAGTTCGAATGGACTCCTGAATGCGAGGAAAGTTTCCGCACCCTCAAGACCCGTTTGGTGTCTGCACCTATACTGACCCTACCGGATATCCGCAAAGACTTCCATGTCTATTGCGACGCATCTCGCCAAGGATTGGGATGTGTTCTTATGCAAGATGGGAAGGTTATCTCTTATGCCTCCCGTCAGTTGAGACCTCATGAGTTGAATTATCCAACCCATGATTTGGAATTAGCCGCCGTAGTGCACGCCCTCAAGATTTGGAGGCACTATTTGGTTGGAAATCGCTGTGAAATCTTTACGGATCACAAGAGCTTGAAGTATATCTTCACACAGCCAGATCTGAACTTGAGGCAAAGACGATGGCTGGAATTGATTAAGGACTATGACTTAGGTATACACTACCACCCCGGAAAAGCAAATGTGGTAGCTGATGCCTTAAGTCGCAAGGGATATTGCACAGCCATGATGATTCAAGAACACGCACCCTCGTTATGTAGGGAGATGGAAAAATTAAATCTTGGATTGACCACCAGAGCATATCTGGCCACCTTGGAGACCCAACCTGTCTTGTTTGAGCAGATCCGTGAAGCTCAGTTAGAGGACCCGGATATAGCTGCCATTAAGAAGAACATGAGACAAGGAAAAGCCCCCGGATTTTCAGAGGACGAGAGTGGCACCATATGGTTTGGAACCCGGATATGTGTGCCGGATAAACCTGAAATAAAGACTCTTATCTTAAGAGAAGCCCATGAGACATTGTACTCCATTCATCCCGGCAGTACCAAGATGTACCAAGATCTGAAGGAATGCTATTGGTGGGTTAGCATGAAAAGAGAGATTGCCCAGTTCGTCGCCGAATGTGACACCTGCAGAAGAGTAAAAGCTGAACATCAGAGACCTGCAGGATTGTTACAACCACTTAAAGTGCCGGAATGGAAGTGGGAAGAGATCAGAATGGATTTCATCACCGGATTACCAAAGACCCAACTTGGGTATGATTCTATATGGGTGATCATTGATCGGCTTACGAAAGTAGCTCATTTCATAGCCGTCAAGACGACCTTTAGTGGCCCTAAGCTAGCAGAGCTATATATGGCCCGGATAGTATGTCTTCATGGAGTGCCCAAGAAGATAGTGTCTGACCGAGGAAGTCAGTTTACCTCTCGTTTTTGGAAGAACCTCCAAGAGGAGATGGGCACGAGATTGAATTTCAGTACCGCCTACCATCCTCAGACAGATGGACAAACAGAAAGGGTAAATCAAATACTAGAGGATATGCTTCGAGCATGTGTTTTGGATTTTGGAGCCACTTGGGACAAGAGCTTGCCGTACGCTGAATTTTCATACAACAACAGCTATCAAGCCAGCCTTCAGATGTCTCCTTTCGAAGCCCTATATGGACGTAAGTGCAGAACGCCTCTACTTTGGGACCAAACTGGTGAATCCCAAGTATTCGGAACCGACATTCTTCGTGAAGCTGAAGAGAAGGTACGGATCATCAGAGACCGACTCAAGACAGCCCAATCGCGACAGAAGAGCTACGCAGACAATCGCCGTCGAGACTTAGCCTTTGAAGAAGGAGATCATGTCTACCTTCGGGTTACACCTCTTCGTGGTACTCAACAGTTTAACATGAGAGGAAAGTTGGCCCCTCGATATGTTGGACCATTTCCCGTTGTCCGACGCCAAGGCGAAGTGGCTTATCAGTTGGAATTACCGCCCTCATTGGCTGGAGTGCATGACGTGTTTCATGTGTCTCAACTCAAGAAGTGTCTCCGCGTCCCCACGGAGCAAGTGGATCTTCAGCAGTTGGATGTCCAAGAGGATCTGACCTATGTGGAAAAGCCGGTCAAGATATTAGAAGTCAAAGAAAGAACCACCAGGAGTCGAGTCATCCGCTTCTGCAAAGTGCAGTGGAGCAATCATCCGGTAGAAGAAGCTACATGGGAAAAAGAAGATGAACTCAAGGCACAGCATCCTGAGCTATTCGAGGATTGATCCGAATCTCGAGGACGAGATTCTCTGTAAGGGGGATAGGATTGTAACACCCCAGAAATTAAAAGGGAATAAAATAAAAAGAAAATATTATTTAAATCATTTCTGAATTTATTATTAAAGGAAAAATCCCAAAAGAACCCCAATAAAGCCAAACAGGGAGAAATACTTAAAATCTGGACTTGAAAATTTTATGAGATGAACTAGAGACCAAGATATAATTTTAGGAATTTTTACAAATTTTTATCAATAGTGGTTCAACTCTTAATCAAATAAATGAATTCCTGGAATTATTTTAAATCAGAAAAGAATTAAAAATGCTTATTGGGCCCCAACCTCGAAACCTCCCTCCTAAAGCCTTTTAGGCCCAGCCCAACACCGCCCTCTCACTGACAAGCGGGACCCGCCTGTCGGCGCCGCCCCCTCTCTCCTCCCGCTCGCACCCCGCCTCGGCCCCACCAGTCAGCCTCCGTGCGCCCGCGTTCGCCCGCTGACTGCCGTGGCCCGCCTGTCGGCCCCCTTCCTTTTTGGATCGATCACTGACAGGTGGAGCCCACCTGTCAGGATCGTCTTCCTCCCGGGAAGGGGATCCCCTTTCCTTTCTCTGGCGATCCCTTTCGGATTTCTTGCCGCCTGCCGCCCGTATCTGCCCGATCGACCCCGGATCACCTTCCCCGACCGCCCCCGACCTCCTTCCATCTAAACCCGACGCGTTTTCGTGCTTTTGGAAGCCAACCCGAGGAGAATGGAAGCCTCGCCGGAGTTTGGAAGGAGCCCTCTCGGCTTCCCCGATTCCCTTCCATTCCGACCACCGGCGACCCCCTATTTAAACCCCTGTGGACGCCGCCCTCACCCCCACACCGCCTAAGCCCTAGCCTTCGCCCTCCAGAGCGCCGCTGCGGTTTTTGCGAGTCCCTCCTCTGCTCCACCTCCGGCCAGACCTCGCCGCCGCCTCCGGCCTCCTCCGCCTTAGCCACCGCCACCAACGAGACCACCGGAGCCCGCTCGTCATCGGCCACCCCTCCGTCGGTCGTGAAGACCACCGGATCGCCGTCGCCGTCGAGCACCCGAAGCCTCCCCGCCGTCTACGCTCGCCGCCGGTCACCTCCGGGCCCCCTTCGTCGGCACCAGAGGTATCTTTGTGACCCCCATCACCTCCGCATTCCATTTTTGGCCCCAGCTAGGTCCCTAGACCCTCGCCGTCGCCGCCTTAGTCCCACCCGAGCCCGCCGTCGCCGGAGACGAAGGGGTACTCGACCCCTTTACGGCGTGCCGTGCCGGACGCGATCGAGGCCATCCGATCACGATCGGAGGGCCACAATTAAATCCCTTCGGGATTTAATCCGGGCCCTCGGATCTGATCGAAGGGGTATCGTGCGATCGCAACCGTCGATCGTTACTTAAAACCCTGGATCCATCCGGTGCGTCCACGTGTACCCATCTGTCACGTTTTAATCACAGCCGTTCAAATTCATTTAAACATCCCGCCTCGCGCCCGGCCGCTCGATCTGGATCGGACGATCCAGATCGGTTCGGTCCACACGCACAGTGGTGCGGTCCACCATGGGCCAGGCTCACCGTGGACCAGAGCCCATTTTCTGTTTAAATAAAATTCCAGAAATTGATTTAAACTTTGAAAATTCATATCTTGCTCAAATTAACTCCAAATTTCACCATTCAAATTTTGTTAGAACCAGAATATTATTATCCACACATTAATGCCATAAAAACAGTATGTTTCTGTTGCCCAAAATATTATTAATAAATAAATGAATAAAAATCCCTTATGATTAAAATAAATAATACAGAAAATAAATTGGGAAAAATCCTAAAATAGTAGACTTCACTGTTTTATATAAAACTCAGAATATTAAAAATATTACTTCACATAATAAAACCTACAAATGTGTATGTTTAATATTTGGTGAATTTTATCTGTTTATTGAATGTATTGTTTATTTTCCGTATCGAGAAGACTACGAGTTCGTCGAGGAGCAGGAGTTCTACCCCGAGGTTCCTCCATCCCCATTTGCTGAGCAAGGCAAGTCATCGACCACCTTTGTGGACACAGTTGATCATTATTGAGCCCATGGTTTAATAAACTATCGCTATAACTCATAGGTTAATATTGCATTAGTCCAATAATCAAGCCTTACACTTATATTTATTAGATCCCCGTCCTTGTGTGCAAACCCAAGCCATGCTTATTGAGCCTTAACTCCTTGTCACTCTACAAATATTATATTAGCTAGTGCCCAATGGACCGGCACAACTGTTATAGGATATAAAGAATGAGTCGTAGAATAGATGAATTCTGGTATATGAAATACCCCGTTATTCTTGTCTCTGGACTCTGTTGGAGTTAGGTATGTTATAAGTATGGTGGGTTCCGGGTGCAAGCTCGGGTTTTGGGTATGTCGCACCCGGGGCACTATAAGGACCGGTCTGCGGGATCTGTTGCAAAGCACTTCCGTACCAACCACAAGTCTAATGGGTAAGTCCTAACTGGAAGTGTGGAACACTCCGTCTCACGGCACCATAGTGGAGGGGGCAAGGGGCTAGCCCTCAGGGCGCCTTGTACCGACGATGGCTCAAGAGGGGGTATTGTGGAAACTCGACATGGCGAGACACGGTACGAAACCTATAAGAGGGTGCTGTTGAGTCGGGGAAGACCATATGGAAGGTTTTGGCACGAGTTCCCGTGTGATGGGTCATCTCGTTACACTTCGGTGTAG
Organism: Zizania palustris; assembly: GCA_019279435.1. Lineage (NCBI taxonomy): Eukaryota > Viridiplantae > Streptophyta > Magnoliopsida > Poales > Poaceae > Zizania > Zizania palustris. Next base: position 83,227,487 of record JAAALK010000289.1, on the reverse strand, counting down.
GTGATGAGTGCGTGCCTTGTGGGTACAGTGGTACATCTCTGATCAGAGTAATTCAATCTTTTCGAAAAGCCGAGCCCACGGTCAAGGGCGGGTTGTGTGACTACTCGCAGTTAGTTTACAAATTGTTTGAATGGATGAGTTATTCATGGCATGTAAGGACTGTTGTGCGGGGAGGTAAAACGTACTCCTCGAGTTAGAAGATGATGATGCATTCACATGTTTACTTTTCCGTACTAATAAAATGCTCTCATTAAATGCTTTACAAATATGCTGCTTCCGCAAAACTAGCCACTATCTCCCTTGTTATTATCTTGCATTATAATTGCATTCGGTGGCTTGCTGAGTACATCTGTACTCACCCCGTTGACTTACACCATCAGAGCCCGTCTACTACGAGGAGGATGAAGGTCTGGAGTAGCGACCCAGTCAAGGCGAGACTGGAAGGAGGCGTTCATCTAGGACCCTTGATTTTATTAGTTTCTCTTCACTTTCATTCACTTTTGTATTAATGCGGTCTACGAACCGTGAATGATTGCCCGTATTGTACGTGGTCGCTTTATGAACGTCTTGGTTTATTGATTTTCTTTGGAATTTCAATAAAGGTCCTGATTTATTAAATCGAGGCGCGACAGAGGGGCACTGAGCGGATCGCCGGCTGCGGCGGCGGGTCGCCGGCTGGCCGGCTGCTGTGGCGGGTCAGAGGGGCGCGCCATGCGGGCTCCGTTTTTTCCGCTGTGGGCGCTCTGCTTTCCTTCACTGCGGGCTCTGCTTTCCGCTGCGGGTGCTCCGTTTTCCTTCGCTGCGGGCTGTTTCCTTGTGAAGGCTCTCCGTGACAGCAGGCCTCCCCTGCTTTTCAAAAAAAAACGTCGGCTCTTTATTCGTGTTCACGCAAATGGCCTCCTCTATTCCTTCAGGCCCCGTCCCAGTGTTGCGGTGTCCAGTGCTTTTTAATGGCACCAACTATCGTGACTGGGTTCCTCGCATGCGTTTGCACATGCGTGGACTTCGTCTTTGGGAGTTTCTCACGGGTGAGCTGCCCTGCCCTCTGGCTCCTTTAGCTCCCACTCAGCCGGTGATCTCGGAGAAGACTACTGCTACTGAGAAGGAGAGTCTGCTTGCAGATTATGATGATCGTCTGGCTTCATATGAGTCTCAGTTTCGTGCTTACAGAACTTGGCTTGATGAGGATGCTCGGGCAGGTTCGATTCTTGTGGCTAGTATGGAGGATCGTTTTTCCGCGGACATTGTGGAGCTTGAGCGGTCTCATCAGATGTGGACTTTTCTTCGCAGTCATTATGAGCCCACAGGACAGTCTGCTTTTCTTGCCGCTATTCGACAGGAGCACCTTCTTCGCCAGGGTGATGATACTATTGATGTTTTCTTCGATCAGCTTTCTGTTATTTGGCGTCAGATTGATACTCTTGGTCCTCAGTTGTCTCCAGCCACCTGTTAGTCATGCAAGGATCAGAAGGTTGCTCTTGAGCTTCGTCGCACGTACGACTTCTTGACTCGGCTTCGTGATGAGTTTGAGCCTCTTCGTGCCCAGCTGCTTGCTCGTCACCCTTGTGTTTCATTGATGGATGCTCTTGCTGAGGTTCGAAATGAGGAGACACGTCTTCGGGATGCTGGCCTCTTGCGGGTTTCTTCAGTTTTGGCTGCTCATTCTTCGAGTGCTCGTCCTACTGCTTTGGTGCCACTGGCGTCTCCTTCGGTTGCTCCGGCTGCTGCTCGTGGTGTGAGTACTGGTCTTCATTGTGATCACTGTGGTCGTGATGGACACGTGGAGGCCTTTTGCTACAGGAAGAAGAAAGCTCAGAAGGCTCAAGCTCGCCGTTCTTCATAGGGTACTGGTGGCTCTAGTTCTGGAGGATCTGAGAGGAGTTCTGCTGGTTCAGAGACACAGGAGATGCTCATGCTACTTCGGCGCCTTGCAGCCTCTACATCGTCAGGAGCTGTTGGTTCTGTGACTCAGTCCCCTGCACTTACGGGTTCTGCTACTGCTTCTCAGTCTTCCACTATAGGACCTTCATCTGCTTCTTCTCCAGGTACTTCTCCTTGGTATCTTGATCCGGGTGCTACTTTTCATATGACTCCTCATTCTACCCACCTCTCCTCTTTACACCCTTCTTACCGTCATTGCATTGTTCATACTGCTGATGGATCCCCTCTCTCTGTTAATGGACATGGCACTCTTTCTTCTGACACATTTTTTGTACCTGATGTTTCAATTGTTCCTGATCTGACCATGCAGCTTATGTCTGCTGGGCAGATCACTGACAATGATTGTCGTATTATCCTTGATTCTGATGCTTGCTATATTCAGGATCGTCGCACTGGTCACCTGATTGGTACTAGCCCCCGTCGGCGTGATTCACATCGTCTTTGGGAGCTCGACTGGCTTCGTCTTCCTTCCGCTGCGCCTGCCAGTCTCGTCAGTGTCGCCTCTGCTGCTTCGTCCATGTCTTCGTTTACTCAGTGGCATCATCGTCTCGGACACCTTTGTAGTTCTCGGTTGTCTACATTACTTCGTCGAGGTCTTTTAGGGTCGGTTTCAGGTCGAGAGTCTTTAGATCATTGTCAGGGTTGTCGGTTGGGAAAGCAGGTCCAGCTTCCCTATCTTTCTAGTGAGTCTGTGTCTCAGCGACCTTTTGATCTTGTTCATTCTGATGTTTGGGGTCCTGCACCTTTTGTTTCAAAAGGTGGTCATAAATTTTATATCATTTTTATTGATGACTTTTCTCGACACACATGGATTTACTTTATGAAACATCGTAGTGAGGTTTTATCCATCTATAAGAATTTTTCTGCTATGATTCGTACTCAGTTTGACACATCTATTCGTGCTTTTCGTGCGGATTCTGCTGGGGAGTATTTATCGGATGCTATTCACCAGGTGCTTGCTGAGCAGGGTACACTAGCTCAGTTTTCTTGTCCTGGTGCTCATGCTCAGAACGGGGTTGCTGAGCGCAAGCATCGTCATCTACTTGAGACTACTCGTGCTCTTATGATTGCCTCCTCTGTTCCACCTCACTTTTGGGCTGAGGCGGTTTCTACTGCAACTTATTTGATTAACATCCAGCCTTCTTCGGCTCTTCAGGGTGGTATTCCTTTTGAGCGTCTTTGTGGTAAGACCCCCGATTACTCCAGCCTTCGTCTTTTTGGTTGTGTGTGTTATGTGCTTCTTGCACCTCGTGAGCGTACTAAGTTGACTGCTCAGTCTGCCGAGTGTGTCTTCTTAGGCTATAGCATAGAGCACAAGGGTTATCGTTGTTGGGATCCGATCGCTCGTCAGATACGGACATCGCGAGATGTTGTCTTTGATGAGTCCCGTCCTTTCTATCCACGTCCCACTACTGATGTTTCTCCTGCCTCCTTGGTTGACCCCTTGTCTTTTCTTCTTTTTCCTGATGCTCATCCTGCTTCTTTGCCCATTACTCGTTCGACTTTGTCATCCTCTGTGTCTTCCTCTGAGTCTCCTCCTGTGGTTCCCGACTACACGGTAAAGCCTCCTGTGACACAATTCTACAATCGTCGTAGGGCACATTTGTCAGACGCTCCAGCTCCCTTAGATGAGCCCTCCTCTGATGTGTCATCCTCTTCTTTCATTGAGGATGAGTCATCTTCTACTCCTGTTGAGTCCACTCCGATGGATTCCTCTCCGGAGCAACTTATCAGACGTAGTCATCGCCTTCGTAGGCCGCCTGATTGTTACTCTCCTTCGGCATTCATTGCTACTGCTCTTTCTGAGCCAGCTTCTTATCATGATGCTATTCTTCATCTGGAATGGCAGCATGCGATGGCCGAGGAGATCGCTGCTCTTGAGCGGACTGGCACGTGGGATCTTGTACCATGTCCCCCACGTGTTTGTCCTATCACTTGTAAGTGGGTCTATAAGGTTAAGACTCGCTCTGATGGTTCTCTTGAGCGCTATAAGGCTCGTCTTGTTGCTCGTGGTTTTCAGCAGGAGCAAGGTCGTGATTATGATGAGACTTTTGCTCCTGTTGCTCATATGACCACTATCCGCACTCTTCTTGCTGTGGCTTCTGTTCGGGAGTGGTCCATCTCCCAACTTGATGTGAAGAATGCTTTTCTTAATGGTGAGTTGCGCGAGGATGTTTACATGCGCCCACCACCTGGGTATTCTGTCCCTAAGGGTATGGTTTGCCACCTTCGTCGCTCCCTTTATGGTCTTAAGCAAGCTCCTCGAGCTTGGTTTCAGCGATTTGCTTCTGTGGTCACAGCTGCTGGTTTTTCAGCCAGCACTCATGATCCAACACTTTTTGTTCATGTGTCACCTCGTGGTAGGACCCTCCTCCTTCTTTATGTGGATGACATGATCATCACCGGTGATGATCCTGAGTACATTGCCTTTGTTAAGGCTCGTCTTAGTGATCAGTTTCTTATGTCTGATCTTGGTTCTCTAAGGTATTTCCTTGGGATTGAAATCGCCTCCACTTCAGAGGGTTTCTTTTTGTCTCAAGAGAAGTATATTCACGATCTTCTCGATCGAGCCTCTCTTACTGATCACCGAACTGCTGAGACTCCCATGGAACTTAATGTTCACCTTACACACACTGATGGTGAGCCTCTTGAGGATCCTACTCGTTATCGTCACATTGTAGGGAGTCTCGTTTACCTTGGTGTTACTAGACCTGACATTTCATACTCCGTTCATATTCTGAGTCAGTTTGTTTCTACTCCCACTCAACTCCACTATAGTCATCTTCTTCGTGTCCTGCGTTATCTTCGTGGGACTATCTCTCGTCGGTTGTTCTTTCCACGCTCTAGCTCGTTACAGCTCCAAGCCTATTGTGATGCTACTTGGGCTAGTGATCCTTCTGATCGTCGTTCTCTTTCTGCCTATTGTGTTTTTCTTGGTGGTTCCCTCATTGCTTGGAAGACTAAGAAGCAGATAGCAGTTTCTCGTTCGAGTGCAGAGGCTGAGTTGCGGGCTATGGCTCTTGTGACAACTGAGGTTACTTGGCTACGATGGTTGCTTGAGGACTTTGGTGTTTCTGTTTCTACGCCGACTCCTCTTTTGTCTGACAGTACAGGGGCTATCAGTATTGCTCGTGATCCGGTAAAGCATGAGCTTACTAAGCATATTGGTGTTGATGCTCACTTTACACGGTCACAGGTTCAGGATGGTGTTGTCGCGCTTCAGTATGTGCCTTCTGAGCTACAGTTGGCAGATTTCTTCACGAAGGCTCAGACTCGCGCCCATCATCAGTTTTATCTCTCCAAACTCAGTGTTGTTGATCCACCATGAGTTTGAGGGGGGGTGTTAGATGGATATTAGTCCTTCTATTATTGTATTCCTTCAGGGGTCTCTTTGCATATTTCCCTCTCTTGTACATCTATATATTTGGACCTTCTGTCCTCATAATTATACAAGTGCTATTCCTAACAAATATATCATGTTGTCGATCTTGATCTCTGGTCCTAAATAACCTAGCAACGACATTGACGTGTACCTCAAACCCTTAGTGGATGATTTGAAAATTTTGGGGCATGTAGGTGTTGAGCTTTGGGACGAGTACATCCGAGAGTACTTCCAGCTACATGCCATGTTGTTTGTAACATTAAATGATCTACCTGCTCATCGTAACTTATCTGGTCAAAGCAAAAGGAAAGGTGAATCGTTCCCATAGTGCTTAGAGGAAACATCAAGCACATGGTTGAACCATTCTAAGAAAATGGTGTACATGCGACATCAACGTTTTCTTCCAATGAAAAATCCATACAGAAGAATGAAGCTACAGTTTGATGGCTCTATAGAGAAAGGAGGACCTCTTAGGCATTTCAAGGGCATAGAGGTATATGACCAGGTAAAGGACATAAATGTTATACTCGGTAAGAGAAAACGGTCTTCCACAAGTTGTGATGGAACGTGGAACAAGCAATCAATTTTGTGGGAGATTGAATATTGGAAATATCTCGATGTTTGTGATTCCATCGATACAATGCATGTGGAGAAAAACGTGTGTGACAATCTTGTTGGAACAATGCTAAATATTCCAAGCAAAACAAAAGACATCAACCTTTCTAGGAAGGAGAGGAAGGGGTTTTGTGAATTTTTGCATAGCATTAAAGTTCCATCAGGTTACGCATCAAATATCAGGAAACTTGTCAACATGAAGGAGCTTAAGATGGTTGGTGGAATGAAGACTCACAATTGTCATGTGATACTGACTCAAATGATTACTGTCAGAATAAGAAATGTGTTACTGGTGGGGGTAAGAGAGGCAATAATGAGTCTGTGTTTTTTATTCAATGCAATTGGATAGAAAGTACCCAACCCAACAATGCTAGAAGAACTAGAGAAAAAACAATACTTGACTCTCTCTGTTCTTGAGATGTACTTTCCTTCATCATTCTTTGATATTATGGTACATCTGACTTCACATCTTATTAAAGAAATATTATTTCTTGGACCTATTTTCTTACATAAGATGTACCTGTATGAGAGATACATGGGTGTTCTAAAGAAATATGTCAGGAATCATTCTTCACCCAAGGGTTGCATCACACAAGGTTACTCTTGCGAGGAGGTAGTAGAGTGGTGTGTCGAGTACACAGACCCAAATAACCCAATTGGTGTGCCGCACTCTCGCCATAAGGGTAGACTAGCAAGTCAAGGGATCTTAGGCAAGCAAACAATTACTCCTGATCAAAAGGCATATGACCAAGCTCATTTCCTCATGTTGCAACAATTGAGCGAAGTCTCGTCATACATCATTGAGCACAAGAACATGATCTGTGCAGAGAACCCATCTCATACTAAAGCTTGGATCGCAAAACAACACATGAAAAGGTTCAATACCTGATTTCGGGATCGGATCGCATGATCGAAAACCCTAGTGCGCGAATCGACCAAGCAGCTAGCAATAGGACCTATACACACTATTAGAACATATAGAGGTTATCACATAAATAGTTATACATTCTACACAGTTGATCAAGATAGCAAGAGCACAAACCAGAACAGCGGTGTTTGTATTGACGCCTATGACAACAACGATGTAAAGAGCACATATTATGGTCAGATAGAGGATATTTGAGAACTTAATTACCTAGGGTTCAAGGTACCTCTATTTCGATGCTAGTGGGTCAATGGTGCAAAAGGCATTACGGTTGACAAGTACGGATTCACAAGTGTAAATCTAACTCAAGTCGACTATAAAGATGAACCTTTCATGCTCGCTAAACAAGTTGCTCAAGTTTTCTATGTGCCTGATATGACAAATAAGAAACTTCATGTTGTTCTAGCTGGAAAGAGATGGATTGTGGTTGTTTAAAATGTGGTTGATGAGGACGAGTACAATCAATTTAATGAGATACCACCTTTCGCAACCTCAATTATGCCACAAGTTAAATCAGACGAGCAAACTCCGTACATGCGCTCTGACCATTCTAAAGGATTGTATGTTAAGAAAGTGAGAAAATAGAGATGTACATGTGACAGGCAACAACTACTTCCCGTCACTAATGACCATTACTAACGGGGAAACAATACTATCTTTCACTAAAGATTATTTTGTGAAAGTACTACTTTGATCTCATTACTGCTGGCAGTTAGTGGAGGTAAGTAGTTGTCACATTAATTGATATTGTCATCCTTTAAATACACTAGTTACTTGCATTTGGACTTCAAAACATCATATTTTTGTTCTTACTCTTCTTGCCTTTTTCTTTCTTTACCATGGGGGTTTGTGGTGGATGTTGCCTTGCTCGATGCATGCACAAGCATGTGGAAGCGTCGCACCAGGCTTCATTCCTTACAAACTATACCATGGCTTCATTTACCAGAAGCACAACATTTGTGTGGTGGCATTAGTAATACTAGTATCACAAACTTGTGTGGTTTATATGTGTACTGCATAAGTGTTGTGCTCTCTTTGATCATCAGTGACGAGTGATAACTATGACACATCACTGATGATCAAACAATGATGGGTGATAGTTACCACCCATCACTGATGACTCACTACAGTGACGAGTGATAGTTACCACCCATCACTGATGACTTCCCCTAGTGACGGGTGGTAGTTACCGCCCGTCACTAATGACTCCCGCTTATAAATAGGTGGGCCCTGAAGTGAATCGGTACGCTTTCAATTCTTGCAACCCTAACCCTAGCGCTCTACTACCGTCATCATCACCTTCGTGCTCCTCGCCGCCCCCACCATTCTTTGTTCTGTCCCGGCCGCCCGTTCCGTCAAGCGCGGCCGTCCGTTATTCCACATGGCCTTCGCTCCACTGTCCGTTCCATCACGCGTGGCCTCCGCTCTGCCGTCCGTTCCGTCGTGCATGGCCTTCGCTCCGCTGTCCATTCCATCGCGCGTGGACGACCCTACTCGCTGCGCACCACCTCATTTGTATCCTTCTCCTCCTAAGTTCCTCCTTATTTTTGTGCTCAATATTCGGTTAATGAAGATAATGCTATTAATTTGCGCAATATGAGGATGTGTGTGACAATTTAGTTTAATTTTGTTGTTTTCACAAATTTATTCATGCAATGCAATGCTCTCTCATTAATTTGTGCTCTATGATGCTTTGTTCATTTTTTTGCTAAATATTTGTTCTATGATGGTTAATTAATTTGCTCAATAAAGATAATGTTATTAATTTGTGCAATTTGAGGATGTGTGTGACAATTTAATTTAATTTTTTTATTTTCGCAAATTTATTTGTGCAACGCAATGCTCTCTCATTAATTTGTGCTCTGTGATGCTTACTCAATATTTTCTCTATGATGGTTAATTAATTTTATAAAAATAGATAATGCTATTAATTTGGAACACACACCTATGATTTAAATTGTAGCATAGTAACGAGGAGGCCATTAAGTTGGCAGCCCGACATGTGAGAGCAATCATGCATGTTCAACTTGGTTTTTCAAGAGTCTCTTGTTCCTTACCTTGTTGTAATTTTTTTGAAAAATCCATTAGAGTCGCATAACCGATTACGTCGTCTCATGTTTGGGAGTGTTGGATTATAAATATGACTAGGCAATTGGTCATATTTATAGGAAGACACTCTCGAATTGTCACGCTTGGACAGTCTGGGGATGTGCGGCCCGCGTAGCTGGACCCCGTGGTCCCGTACGGTTCTAGAGAGAGTTTCGATGGTGTCTCCTTGTTGTTCTCTGGATACACAACCCTCTCGACCCTGAGTCGATACATGTATTTGGACAATAGCGGGGAGATGCTGCTGAAATTATCTCTGGAATCGTATGGGACCACGTGGTCCAGCTACGTGGGCCGGACATCCCCCAATGGGATTTAGGACCTATCCTTGCCTATTAGTGCCCAGTAGGTAGTGTCGTACGTTCATTTATTTTTTTATTGAAACAATAAGGTCTCTATTCTCTTAATGTTTAGATGTCTACCCATTTCTCTATCGGGTCTTCTAGCTCCACCGACGAGGCCGAGTTAGCAATCAAGAAGCCTAGGATGAAAGCAAAGTGGCCAATAGACAAGATAACCGTAAAGGAGATTGACAATAGTGGCCTAACAAAAAAGAAAGTGGTCTTGCAGCGCCTGAGGAAGCTTGCTGGACTGATTGCACGGGAGAGGGTCCCGTTGAACCTGAGGATCTTCAACGATCTTGTGAAACCAAGGGTGGTTTCGGTCTGGATGATGAGTGATTGACAAAGATAAGTGTTTGAGCAGTTGAGTGATTGGTTGTGTGTCGGGTTGAGTGCATCGAGGGGTACGATGTAAAAAGAGGATTGGTTGTCGAGGTTTCGGTGGTGCGTTGTGTTCTTGTTTTGGCTTTTCTTGGATGTGCAGGGTGGAGATGTTGACCGACTGTCGACGACAAGTGATCAGGGGTCAAGCGGGGAGCTCGATGCCGGAGGATCAGGGAGGCCGGGCGAAGTTGGAGAAGATCTCAAGAGTGCACGAAGAGACCGAGCAAGACTTGGAAGGACGGATGGAAGCGATGGTGTGACGACCGGGTCTGCGAGAGGGAGGCCAGGGTAAGCATTCAAGCGGCTCGAGGGGATCGAGAGCGAAAGTGGCTTGATGGTGCTCGGAGTCGCAAAGCGGTGTCGCGAGTCGAAGGGTTGAGAGGCTTTGTCGGTTTTTGCTGAAAACCGTCACAAATCAATTTTTGTTAATTTCAATAGTTTGGAGTCCTTTTTACTTTGAGTCAATGTGTAATAAAAAGTTGAGAGTCTAGAGTAATTGTACTCCTTTGGTATATTTATCAGAATTTCTTAATTCTGAAAATATATTACAAGGAGTAGGACTTGTGTGTAATATTTTAATTCTAGAGGGTTCTTTTCAGAAAATACCCCCCATGGTTGGCCTATAAATAGAGGACCATATCCATGGGCAGGTGAGGTATTTTTGGCTGTTCTTTTTGGCTGAACCACATATATTTTCTATCAAATTTATGCTGTATTCTCCTGCTGGATTGATTTTTTGAAGCATTATTCATGATGTGAAAAGAGGAACAGTGCAGCGCCTTGATCAGGGAATTTCTGGTGCAGGTATAGTATTTTGACTGAGATCGATTTTGTGAAGCCTTTTCTGGTGAATTTTGTGCAGAACTTGATATTGATGTTTATACAACTTTTGTTGAGGATGGTTTGAATGTTCCATTTTCGAAAGTTGCAACTAGTTTCTGTGATTCCTTCTTAATTCTTTTGCTGATCAAAAGAGGTATCACAGTTGTGAAAAATTCCTTGGATAAATTGTTTCAGTTTTTTTGTTTAGCATTCTACATGTTTGATAGAATGTTGACTCTACTGTTTATCAACATCTTGGCTGATTCTTGAAGTGTTTCTTGAATGATAACATGGTTGAAAGATGAACAAGTTATTTTGATGTGAGGATCAAGTTTTTATTACTGTGTTTCAACTAGAAAAATTTGAGAATCTTGTCTCTGTTTTGAAATAGTGCTATGAGGTTCAGTATAGTGGCTAGTTGATACACTCTCTGATTTGCTGTGTGAAACTAAGTTGGAACAGAGGTTTGAGTGGGTAAAGTTCAAGACAAATTTTCTGAGAACTTTGACATTGATTGATTTTATTCTGAAAAGAGAAGTTTACAGAGTTTTAGTTTTCAGTTGTTGTTAATACTTGCTATCTGAAGTTCTGTTCTGTTGAGATCTGAATACTATTCAAATTCTATTGAATATGCAGTAAACAAAATTGATATTCAAATCTTTGATCTCTGAAACTGAATCAATTTGTGTCCAAGTTCAGTTTGGTCTATTTCTGATATTCACAAATTCTGATTGCATGTTTTGGTTCTTTTCATCATAGGTTAGGTTAGAACTTGATGTTCTTCTCAAGAAAGTGGGTCTGAAGTATTCAGTTGTTCTGAGTTCACATTTTACATAGCAATGTTCACCTTCTTGATGATCTAAGTTGTTGGTTCTGACTGGGTATTTTGGCTGATGAGTGAGCAAGCTTTCAGTTGATTGTTAGAACAGTGAATGAAATCTATACCTTTGTTTGTTCTCATTTTGATCTACTGAGTTTATCTTTTCAGGGTATTTCATGTGAGAATTGTCTGAATAGGTCATCAATAGTTTTTACTCAAAATTTCTGTTGATGCATGTTAGAGAGGTTTGAATTGCAGAAATGATTCACTCTGTGCAGTCATGTTTCTTTTTAGAGATTTCAGAGATTTCATTCTGTATTTTTACATTGTGTAGCTGACTAGTTTTATGTGCTAGAAAAGGTAGTGCAGCAGTAATTTTGCTCTGAAGTTTATCAGGTTTTGTGGTTTGATCAGTGTAATCAGTTTTCTTGTTTAAATGAATTTGGTTGAGTTATTTTACTTCTGCTGTTGTCTGTTTTGATACAATAATTACTATTACTCATTCTCTTTTGCTGTATACTCAATTGATTCAAGTTATATCTTGAACTGATCTGCAAATATCTAGAACTGCATCTGAATGTTTGATCTGAAATCCTATCAGCTGAGATTTTGTGAAGACTAAAAAAGGGAGTGCTAGATATACTGAGTTGTGGTGTTTTCAGTTTGAAGTTCTTGAAAGTGAGTAGAAAGGTGCTGATCTGAGACAAAAAGTTTAGAATTCATTTTTGCTGTTTCTTATGGTTTATTACTAAGAGTTTTCTGATATAGTTTCTGGTTGGTGTGGACAAAGTACTAAAGCAGAGTTTTGCATGGTTGTGTTTCTGCAAGAGAACATTTTCAGGAAAAATTCAGCAGCAACTTTTGGTTTGAAAATTACACGGATTCATCTTTAAACTCAGTGAATGCAGATTGTGTATTGTTAAAGGTGTATTCTCTCCTTATATAGTCTGAACTTGGATAGTTTTGTGGTGAACATTTTGGATTAGTTTCCCTGTTTATGAACTTGAAGTTAGGCAGAAACTTGCTGAACAGAATCAACAATTAGTCAGTTCAGATCCTACTGCTTCTTGTGATTCTCTGCTAAGAAAATTTTGATCTAATTGCTTTTTGGTTTTGATCTTGCTACTATAGCTGAGTATTATCTGAAGATGCTACTGCAAGGGAGTGTTTTCTGAATATATTCAGTAGCAAATTTTGTTTGAGAATTTCAGGGATTAGCTTGAGTTTTTACCTGTCTTCAGTTCTAGGTTATTCAAATGGATCAGGATGTTATATTTGATAGTGTTGGTCTGACCTCTTAGAACTGAATTAGTTGTTGACTGTTTGTCAAGCTCAAGGGCTTATCAAGTTTTGTGGATTAGTAAATATATTAGTGCTATAATTTGTTTTGGTTGGATTAATCTTGAATGCTGAATCTTTAGAGGTGTGTTGGGTGATCTGAACAGGCCATCACATTCACGAGAAAGTGTTGAGGCGCCTATTCACCCCCCTCTAGTCGCCATTCCGATCCCACAGATCTCAATCGAGAGCAGAAGACTATACTCTACAATGATGGGATCAACAACTATCTTGAGTTTCCCGAGACCTCAAAGGCGGCAGTAGTAAATACTGCCCTAAAGATGATATCGAAGCTATGGAGGACTTACAAAAGCAACCTTGGGAGAGAATTTGTTGTCAAAAATATCGAGCCCTTCAGAAAGTACCCGTTCTTGAAAAAGGAGGACTGGGACCAATTTATCAGAACGAAGAGCTCAGATGATTTCAAGGCAGAAGGCTCTACCAAGAAAGAGCTCCGAGCTAGGAATAAGCTAGCCCACAACCTTGGTTCAACTGGTTACGTGGGGATGAAAGATAGGTGGTTGGCCGAAGATGCTAAGATGGTCAGTGAGGGCAAAGAAAATCCGTGGCAATAGTTTCCCGGTAGAGCACAACCATTTCTAACAGCCCAGGGGAGAGTGACAAAGAGTGGAGAAGTGACGTGGACCTCAAGTGAGACAACTACAGTGGCTAAGAAGGTCAAAGATCTTGCAGCATAGTGATCGGAAGGATCATTCAATGTCGTGCGGGAGCACGATAAGCTAACAACCACTCTTGGCAACCCAGAGCACCCTGGTCATGTGCAGGTCATCTCTAGCTCGCAAGGTTGGAAGCATGGTTTCCCGTACAATGTTGACATGTACAAGAAGTGAAGAAGGTCTGCAAGAATCGATGTAGAGGCGCTCTCTGCGAAGATCAAGAGGTATCTATGCACAGATATCGTGAGTAGCTTAGCTCGATAGGGTATTATCCTTCAAGAACAAGCTAGAGTTGATAGCCCTCGTGCCAGAAAGAGCAGCTATGCATCAAGAGAGGTTGAGCAGTGATTGATGTACAATGGTTTGGATGACACCATCGACCAGCTAATTGAACCAACCACGTGCAAGGTTATCATAAAGACCGCGGGGGTTCAGATTGATGTGGCAAGGGTTGTTGTCTATCCATATCAATAGGAGATACACAATTTGGCAATAAATGAGGGATTTGCAGTGGTGTATATTGATTTTGTGCACCCCAACGCGGAAGACATCCCATTGTCTATTCCTCTGAATGATAAAATCACCACCCTTCGTGCTGCCCATCTCACAAGGGTATAGTGGAAACGGGTGGATATTTTGGTCAATGCCAAGAACCTCCAGCTGCTTAGCCAAGCTACTGCTCAACCTTCTACTGAACCTCCAGTTGCTCAGCCACCTATTGTTGTTGCGTTTGTTGCAATTGTGCCTGTTCAGCCACCTACTGTTGTTAGGTCTGTTGCAACTGCACCTATTCAGCCACCTACTGTTGTTGCATCTATCGAGCAAGGTGAAAATGCCGTTATTGTGTCGCCGTCAAATAAGCCAACGATTCAACCAAAAAAACAAAGAAGGCCAAAAAGACTAAAAAAGAGGCAAAGCCTAAGGTCGCGTCAACCTGGACAAAACCGCATGCTAAGTACGAACAAGGCAAGAACATGCTTCCTCAAGATCAGCTAAGAAGGGGAGGGAAAGCCTTAATCGACCTTCATCAATTATACCTCAACGGCTGCAAAGAAAACAAAACTTCGGTCGTTGTAATATACCAGAAAAAAACATTTTTGGACCAATAATGATGACTATTTCTTGGTATGCTTTAATGGTATATACGATCTTTTTAACTTGGATGCTCTCGATAATAGCTTGATGCGGTGCTGGACATTGTAAGTTACTTAACCTATATTTTATATTAAAGTCAACACGTCATTATGTGGTATTAACTACTCTTTCATATTTGCAGGATAATGTGGCCATAGTCCAAGAGTCAACATTTTAAATTTTTGGATCCACGAATATTTGCAATGTCGACAATCAAGGCGAATAGGAAGTCGTGTGTCGACTACCTATATAGTTTACTCACCTCATGCATATCAAGAAACTTAAATGCAATTGACATACTCAACGTTGATGGACATTATGTCCTAGTACTCATAGCCCCCAAGTGGAAGACCGTATGGTACATTGACTCGGCAAGACCAAAGGGACTGAATGACGAGCTGTTGGCATGCTTTTTGGTCACACGTTGACACACACGTGGTCTGATAGATCTTCTTAACTCAAGTGCATGTCCTATATTATTAGAAAAGGGGTTCAAGGGGTGCCAATTAGTTTGACCCTACAACTGATAAGGGATCAGAAAAGATAAACGTTAGTAGCATAGCCGATCGGTGGGCAAGCCGATGACCGTGGCAGAGACGATAAAATCATGAATCACCATACCAGTCAGCCATAAGGCTGACAACCCAAGTTGATCTAATCGAGCAAGCACGCCATCAGACGATAGAAAAGAAATATCATGCAAATAGGTCGATGGGCACACTTCAACGACGAATATGATACGGAGATGAATTAAAGATAACCTATCAACTTGTACTCTGATAGAAATAAATAAAGCATGCCAGATAATAGATCTATACCATGGAGATCATCACAATAACTAGATCATACCTAACCAAGACAGTAGCTAGTCACAATGATTTGAACAATATATCAACAAATCAGGCAAACTTTATCTAGATGAATAGTGCATGACATGAAAAAGATACAATAGCAAGAGATGTCAGACCCAACTTATGAAGCCTCAAACTATCAGACCTAGATCACATTAATCTAAGAGATCAAACCTAACTAATGCATCCTTAGACCTAGCCAAATACACTGAGAACAACCGATGACCATACTGTTTTGCCGTTCTCCTCAAGAGATCGAACTGAACCGATACAACCATGAGGATACTAACTGAGAAACCAAGTGTTGGTTTCGGTGTTTGTGATGAGTGATTGACAGGTTTTTTACCCTCTGTTCGAAGGGTACCTCCGAAGGATGTTCGGAGGAGGGTACCTCCGAAGGTGTTCGGAGGTTGTACCTCCGGAGGGGTTTCGGAGGTTGTACCTCCGAAGTGTGTTCGGAGGTGGTCTCACCGAAGGGTGTTCGGTGGATGGTTGCTGCAGCTGTGCAGCGGAGTGTGCTTGTCGGAGGGGTCCGACAGTACACGATGACTGGGTTCGTACCGAAGGCTTCGATACTTTGGGCGGTACACCGGAGTGTGTACCGGAGGTTGCTAACCCGGAGAGGTCTCCGGAGTACTGGATACACTTGTTTGTTTGTCTGTGGTGCGCAGGGACTTCGGAGGCGACGGACGAACGTAGCAGGTGAACCTGGGTCAAGCGGGAGGCTTGATGCCAGGGGAGCGGGGAGCTCCGTCACGGTGGCTGCGAAGGGGGTTCGGGTCGGTCCTCGGGTCGAAGCGTGCCAGGTGAAGGCAGAGAGTGCGGAGCGTGGCTCCGGATGAAGGTACTCCGAGACAAAGTCCTCGGAGGTGAGGCACTTCGAAGGTACTCCGGATGGAGTGACTTCGGAGTTGGATGGAACAAGTCCTCTGAGGAGGCAAGGAATTCGAAGTGTGCTCCGGAGGGAGACATTCTAAGGTACCCGACGAAGGTCTCAGAAGTCGAGGCGCATCGAAGGCATGGTCAGGATGAGGCTCGTCGAGGAGTGTGCTCGGGGAGAGACACTGCGACGAAGGGCTCATGGAATGCTTCATGCGGAGGCCTTGGACGAAGGAGGGACTTCGAAGGGTGGTACTCCGAAGGTGGGGCTTCGGAGTGTGGAAGGCTTCGGAGCGAGGCTAGCTCCGGAGCGAGGTTGTCTTGTGGTGCTTCGGCCTGCATGGCTTCGGTACACGGACTGACGAAGTTCGAGCTGGGTGAAGCTGCGAAGCCGTGGTGGTCCACTCCGGAGGTGTTGGTGCGAAGGCCCAAGGGCTTTGACGGCTTCGGCTCAAAACCGTCACTGTATCGGAGGCTATCTTCGGCGAAGCGAAGGCCACCAGGCTCAAGGCTTCTCGCCGAAGCTACCGCACCCTCGCGTGCGAAGGGAGGCTCCAGAAGGTCAAAGACTGCAAAGGCTGACACTGTCTGCTCTGCAAAAAGCTGACGCTGTCCCCTCTGCAAAGCTGACAGAGAAGCCTCCAGAATAAAGTTGGACTACCTTTTGTATCCCTCTGTTCTGTAGAGACAAAACTGGTGTAAACCCTAGGGGTAGTGTAGTCATTTCCTTTGGGTGAACTGTGAGCTATAAATATGGGAGCTCGGTAGGTAACATTTAACACTTTGAGCATTTACTGTTGAGCTCCTGTAGCCACATACCGCGCTGTATTCATCCAGAGTTCAAATATTTTTGTGTTCCTTGTTCAAGCGGCGAAGCCCTGCTTCTTTGTGCTTTTTGCTTGAGCTCGCGTTACATACCTCGCTAGTTGTAGTGAACCGAAGCCTGTCTAGGCGAAGGGTGTTGTTCTGTGAAGTGTGTTTTTCAGTGTGCTGTCGCTCTGTGTAACAGGAGGCAAGACCTCGCTGCTTACTAGTGAAGCCCTGATCGAAGCCCGTTTTGCTTCTTGTGTCGAAGCCCTTAGCGAAGTCCGTTTGTGTGCGTGTAGACCTTCGTGTACGAAGCCCAGCACCAGTTACTACTGCCAAGTACTTGGTCGAAGTCCTCAGAGGGCTGTCCACTCTTGCGAAGGGTGAAGTGCGAAGCCTGCTTGAAGCACCCTGTGTGCGGAGCCTGCACTGACTTAGCAGAGTAGATTTTCGAGGGTTGTTAGTGGAGCGAAGTCTTCTTGGCTTCGAACTTTTGCTCCTGCGAAGCCTGTGTTCGGAGCTGTCGAAGTACCTCCGAACCAGACCTTCGAAGGTTGTGTTCGAAGCCTGTTCCGCAGAAGATGGAACCAAACCGAAGGCTAGTTTTTAGCCCGAAATTTTAAAAGCTCCCATTCACCCCCCCTCTGGTCGCCATTTCCGGTCCAACAATTGGTATCAGAGCAGGTTAATATCACCAGTTGACCTTAACCGGTTTTGTGATCTGTTGGCGACATGGATAGAGGCAGTAAAATTCCTCTGTTCGATGGGACAGATTTTGCATACTGGAAGGTGCGCATGGAGGCTTACTTGTTAAGCCAAGGAAATGCAATTTGGGAAATTGTGGACTCACAATACTCCATCCCTGAGACTCGCACCTCTCAAACCGAGAAGGATCAGTATAATGCCAACTCCAAGGCAAGAAATATACTGTTCATTGGTTTGAGTAGAAGTGAGTTTGATAGGGTGCAGCACCTTAGGACTGCTAGGGAGATTTGGACAACACTCACTATCTTTCATGAGGGCTCTACTCAGATCAAGGCCAGGCGCCAAAGCACATACAATCAACAGTATCAGCTGTTTGTGCAGGCACCTGGTGAATCTATAGATGCCATATTTTCTCGCTTTGATGCAAGAGTGAGTAACTTGCGATCCAACGGGACGCTTGCTTACAGTGATCATGATAGGGCTATCAAGCTTCTCTATGCTCTTGACCGTAGCATATGGGAAGTGAAGATATCCAGCATTGAGGAGTCCGCAGGATATGACACTTTGACCTGCGATGAACTCTTTAGCAAGCTGAAGTCCACAGAGATTGCCAAGGCATTTCTTGCAGTGCACAGAAGCTCTTTGCCACAGCCATTGGCATTGGTTTCTAGCACTAGCCGTGGCACCACTGCAGAACCAAGCACATCTGGCACTTGTGTTCTTGCAGATGGTTTTGCTTTGTCCTCCCTGGTCTCCGTCACAAAGGAGCAGGTGGACACTCTGGATGATGATGAGCTTGCTCTCATTGCCAGAAGGTTCACCTGTTTTCATCATGAGAGACGGGATCAGAGGAGAAGTGGTTTTAGTGGTTGTTTTGAATGCGGTGACACTTCTCACATCAAGGCAAATTGCCCAAAGCTCAAAAAGAGAGATGAGAGTGAGCGCCCTAAATACCACAAGAAGGAGAGGAAACCCTTTGTGAAGGGCAAGCGCGGCAAGATGGCTAAGAAAGTAGCCAAGGCCGCTTCCAGAGCTTTTGTTGCTGCTCTCAGCGACATCGACACGTCCTCAACTGAGGAGTCGAGCTCTGAGGAGGAGGAGTCCCCAAGGAAGGAGGACAAGAAGGACAAGAAGGGACGAGATTTTACCGGCCTTTGCTTCATGGCCGACAGCGATCACAGCGGCGATGAGCTTGACTCATCTGAGGTAACTCTATCATCTGACCAGCTATTGATTAAATTAGATGAGCTGAATGATGTAGTTCTTGGTTAGGATAGATTACTTGTGCAAGCCGCTAGAGAAAGAAAAGACCTTAGACTTAGGCTAGAAACTATTTCTACTGAATATGCCATGCTTAAGTCTAAATTTGATGATGCTGAATGTGAGTCCTGTTCTGTTGTCATGAGTGAGCTTGCTCAGTTGCGTTCTGTTCATGCTCAAACTCTTTCTGAGCTTGAGACTGCATAGAAGCAGCTTTTGGAGGTGGATTCTAGACCTCATGATATTATTGAATGCATGAACTGTTCTTTATTACGCGAGAGCATTAATTTACGTGATAAACATGTTCATGATTTAGAGGCTAGACTGGAGAGGGCCGGTAGTTCTAAGGATGTGCAGCCTGTGTGTGACACATGCATTACCCTTAAGGACCAGCTAGGCACTGTTAGAGAGCGAGCTGAAAACCTCATGTCTGAAAATGAGTACCTTCTTTCCGTGGTTAATAAATGCACTGAGGGAAAGGGTAGGATGGATTTGCTCTTGGCCAAGACCAAGTTGTGTGCTGACAGAGCAGGGGTAGCTCTAGGTTTGGGTTTTGAGAGGATTTCTTCAGACAGTAAGACCAAAACTGTTTTCACCTCTCCCACTACCTTAGAGAAAGAAAGAGCTCTGTTAGACACTCCACCAGCCAAGAAACCTACCCGAGCTCCAAAGAAAACCACACCTCCTGCCAAGAAAATCCCTCCCAAGAAAACCACTCAGAAAAAACCCAAGGAGCCTGTGAGAGTTGCTCCTGTGACCCATGAGAGTGCCCCTAGGAGAGTTTTTCATTGTTCCTATTGTCAGCGGGCTGGTCATTTGGTTGGGTTTTGTTTTCGTCGCATCAAGGATGAGCGACGCTCTCAGGCGATGAGTTACCAGGACATGCATTACCCATCTTTTGGTATGCATGAGTCTGAGATGTACTATCGTCCTGCTTTTGAGGCTCCTCGCGCTTCTCGGAGAGGTTTTGCTCCTCGAGGTGTTCACCATGTTCCATATGGTGGTAGACCTCGGGCTAGCAGATTTGTACCTCGTCAGAGTAGGAGACCTCGACATGTTGTTCGTTCATAGCATGTAGGTAGACCTCGCACTTTGCATCATTTCGATTTTCCTGTGCGTAGACCGTCTACTTTTACTGCGCCTACTACTCGTGTCACTCAGTGCTGGATGCCTCGTCATTATTTCACTCACCCCAGCACTGAGCGATCGAGATATTCTTATCGTGTGTAGGCGACAGATCGAGGCTTGGAGGGCACGTGGATCATGGACTCCAGTTGTTCACGCCACATGACCGGAGATGCAGCATGGTTCTCCAGCCTCACCACAACCAAGCAAAGGGAACATATCACCTTCGGAAACAATCGAAGGAGTAGAGTGAAAGGTAAAGGTGTGGTAAGAATTAACTCGAATTTCACTCTCAAAGATGTTGCTTTGGTTGAGAACCTGGGATACAATTTGTTGTCTGTATCTCAGTTGCTTGATGAGGGCTTCGAAGTGCGATTTCATCGCGATACTTCGCAAGTGCTCAATTCTGATGGCGTTATGGTGTGTAAGATCTTTAGAGTTGGGAGAGTTTTTGGAGCTGATTTTTCAGAGTCATCTGGTTCTTCTCATTGTATTGTTGCACATTCGACTTCTGAGCTTTGGAAGTGGCATAGGAGACTAGGGCATATGAGCTTTGAGTTGCTCGCTCGTCTGAGCGCCCTAGGTCTGATCCGAGGATTGCCCAAGCTCAAGTTTGAGAAGAATTTAGTTTGCGCTCCTTGTCGACATGGAAAAATGATTGCTGCTTCGCATTCGCCAGTCACCACTGTGATGACTGAACAACCCGGAGAACTTCTCCATATGGACACTGTAGGTCCTTCTCGGGTCAGTTCTTTAGGCGGCAAGTGGTATGTATTAGTTATTGTCGACGATTTCTCTCGCTACTCTTGGGTCTTCTTTCTTGCCAGCAAGGATGAAGTGTTTTCACACTTTCGGAGCTTGGCTTTGAGACTTTTTACTGAACTCCCTGGTGCATTGAAATTCATTCGAAGTGATAATGGCACTGAGTTCAAAAATAGTCTCTTTGTTGACTTTTGCATGGAGCATGGCATAGAACATCAATTCTCTGCTCCAAGGGTTCCTCAACAAAATGGTGTTGTTGAGAGGAAGAACCGCACTTTGGTTGAGATGGCTAGGACGATGCTTGATGAGCATAGGACTCCTAGAAAATTCTGGGCTGAGGCCATGAACACTGCATGTTACATCTCAAACCGAATCTTCTTGCGCTCAATTTTAAATTTGACATCTTATGAGCTACGTTTTGGGAGACAGCCCAAGGTTACTCATCTTCGAGTTTTTGGCTGTCGCTGCTTTATCCTAAAACATGGTAACTTGGATAAATTTGAGTCGCGATCTTCTGACGGGATCTTTTTGGGTTACACTACTCATGGTCATTCTTATCGTGTTTATAATTTAGAGACTAACACTGTCATTGAGTTATGTGATGTGACTTTTGATGAATCAACCCCCTCTGTTAGTTCTGCTTTTGAACAGGCAAATGAACACGACATGGAACATACCTTATTTGAAGAAGAAGATTCCGGAGAATTCGAGGATGAACCCCTACTACCCTCGACATCGATCCCCGAAGCTGACCCCACTTTGACTACTTCGGCACGAGGTCCCGAAGCGACTACCTCAACATCGGTCATCTTGGACCACTCCAACGCACAAGTTGAGGGGGAGACTGCATCTCGCCGCGAGGCTCCACATCATGTTCAATGGATGCACCCTCCCGAGCAGATCATTGGTGAGCTTGATCAAAGGGTAACTCGTTCACATGCCCATTTCACTAATGCTGCTTTTGTTGCTTCTTTCGAGCCTTTAGAGGTTAGTCATGCACTTTCTGATTCTAGTTGGATCAATGCCATGCATGAAGAGCTTGAAAATTTTGAGAGAAACCAAGTCTGGACTTTAGTTGATCCTCCACCAAATGTTCATTTCATTGGAACAAAATGGATTTTCAAAAACAAACAAGGGGACGATGGGACTATAGTTAGAAACAAGGCTAGACTTGTAGCTCAGGGCTTTTCTCAACTAGAAGGGATTGATTTTACTGAAACTTTTGCACATGTTGCTCGCCTTGAGGCCATTAGGATTTTGCTTGCCTTTGCGACATCCCGGGGATTCAAACTCTATCAAATGGATGTCAAAAGTGCTTTTCTTAATGGCTTCATAGGTGAAGATGTTTATGTAAAACAACCCCCTGGTTTTGAAAACCCCAAGTACCCACATAAAGTCCTTAAACTTCATAAGGCTCTTTATGGACTCAAGCAGGCCCCTCGGGCTTGGTATGATAGACTTAAGTCTTTTCTGCTTGAGCGAGGGTATTTGATGGGCTCTGTTGATAAAACTTTGTTTACTCTCAAGCATGGCAAAGATTTCCTCCTAGTGCAGATTTATGTGGATGATATCATCTTTGGTGGCTCTTCTCATGCTTTGGTTGCCGAGTTTGCAGATACCATGAGCAGGGAATTTGAAATGTCAATGATGGGTGAACTCACCTTTTTCCTTGGTTTGCAAATCAAGCAAAGCAAACAAGGTACTTTCGTCCACCAGACGAAGTACACCAAGGACCTGCTCAAGAAATTCGACATGGCTGATGCGAAGCCCCTCGCCACTCCAATGGCTACATCTGTAGCATTGGACCCTGACGAAGATGGAGAAGCCGTAGATCAGAAGGAGTTCCGGAGCATGATTGGCTCCCTCCTCTACTTGACTGCCACGAGGCCGGACATACACTTCGCAGTATGTCTGTGCGTTCGTTTTCAGGCTTCACCATGAGCTTCGCACCACCAAGCGGTTAAGCGCATCTTAAGGTATCTCAAACACACCCTTGAATTTGGCATATGGTATTCAGCGTCTTCATCTTTATGTCTTCGAGGTTATTCCGATGCGGATTTTGCTGGGTGTAGAATTGATAGGAAGAGTACCTCTGGTACTTGTCATTTTCTGGGTACTTCATTGGTTTGCTGGTCTTCCCGCAAACAGTCTAGTGTTGCACAATCGACGGTTGAGGCCGAATATGTTGCTGCAGATAGCTGTTGCTCTCAAACTTTGTGGATGGTTTCCACTTTGCGGGATTTTGGGTTAGATTATAAGAGTGTTCCACTTTTCTGTGATAACACTAGTGCTATTTGTATTGCAAACAACCCGGTTCAGCACTCCAGAACCAAACACATTGATGTACGGTATCATTTTCTCAGAGATCACAATGAGAAGGGTGATATTGAACTTCAATATGTTGATACCCAACACCAGCTTGCCGACATTTTCACAAAACCCCTCGATGCTTCTCGATTTGCTTACTTGCGTGGGGAACTTGGCATTTGTCACCCTTACGACATTTTGTGAGGGGGAGCTGTTTTGGATGGATGTGCATTTGCTAATTATGTGTTGAAATTGCATTTACATATTTTGCACTTATATGCCTGCGTATAATTCATGACATCATGACAGCTCAGCTCCTTTTAATTTATCTGGAACATTCATGTGCATGATGCTTTCTTTTCAAAATCAAATTGTGCTCACTACTTAGTCCTGAATCTAGCATGTTTAGGCAGGACTGCTTTAGCTATCTTTTATCTGCTTGATAGCAAGACACTGTTCATTGGATGCTAAAAAATTGCAACTTGAAAAATTGTTCTATATTTTCATGGATATTCATAAAGTGCCAAACAATTGGTTCACTAAGTTAAAATCTATATCTCCATGATTTGCATGCTTTAAGTGAAAAGATCCAGGTGGGTTTGTTTGTCGCACTACCCTATTCTAGACTGCTTACCATTGCACATTGGTCTGAACTGGAATAGTGTAGTGTATGCCAAAATCTTTGCCTTAAGCTTCTTATGGCTTTCATGCCTAGGCTTGGCTGGATTGGAAAGTATAAGGTGGACAAACAAATAACCCCTGGCACTAAGAAACGAACAACGAAAAGTCATTGATTATCAAGTTTGCTTTTCATGCTCCATTTGAACTGGACTTGTCTGTCTAGAGTAGAAATTGACTAGCTTTGCGCAGTCCTTGCTCTTACTTGTCTAAGTTTCTTTGACTAAGTGGTGTTGCTTTTATTTCAAAAATGATCAAATCACATGCTTCATCATGCTTTTAGAGAATATTAATTTGAGCTGAGCCCATGATCATTGGTGTTATTGTTGGCATATTTTTGCTTCATATGTCTTTGCAATTCTGCTCATTTCGAAGCTTTGCATCTTTTACATGCTCCTTGATGCTTGCATTGCCAAAGGGGGAGAAATTCCTCAAGGGGGAGAGACTTGCTTCGTTCTCTGCCGCAAGGGGTATAATTTTCAAAGGGGGAGAACATTTGACATAAAGGGGGAGAAGGTTCTTTGTTGCCAAATGGGGAGTTTTTATTGCCGAAGGGGCTTTTTACTCTTTTGAGAAAGGGGGAGGAAAATTCTTTTATCAAGTGACATGATTTGGCTCTTTTCTGAGTTTTTATGGTCACTTGTGTGCTGAAATTTTTTAAATTTTCTTGAACTTGGATTTGGTTGTCAATGCACTCATCAAGGGGGAGATTGAGAAACCAAGTGTTGGTTTCGGTGTTTGTGATGAGTGATTGACAGGTTTTTTACCCTCTGTTCGAAGGGTACCTCCGAAGGATGTTCGGAGGAGGGTACCTCCGAAGGTGTTCGGAGGTTGTACCTCCGGAGGGGTTTCAGAGGTTGTACCTCCGAAGTGTGTTCGGAGGTGGTCTCACCGAAGGGTGTTCGGTGGATGGTTGCTGCAGCTGTGCAGCGGAGTGTGCTTGTCGGAGGGGTCCGACAGTACACGATGACTGGGTTCGTACCGAAGGCTTCGGTACTTTGGGCGGTACACCGGAGTGTGTACCGAAGGTTGCTAACCCAGAGAGGTCTTCGGAGTACTGGATACACTTGTCTGTTTGTCTGTGGTGCGCAGGGACTTCGGAGGCGACGGACGAACGTAGCAGGTGAACCTGGGTCAAGCGGGAGGCTTGATGCCAGGGGAGCGGGGAGCTCCATCACGGTGGCTGCGAAGGGGGTCTGGGTCGGTCCTCGGGTCGAGGCGTGCCAGGTGAAGGCAGAGAGTGCGGAGCGTGGCTCCGGATGAAGGTACTCCGAGACAAAGTCCTCGGAGGTGAGGCACTTCGAAGGTACTCTAGATGGAGTGACTTCGGAGTTGGAAGGAACAAGTCCTCTGAGGAGGCAAGGAATTCGAAGTGTGCTCTGGAGGGAGACATTCGAAGGTACCCGACGAAGGTCTCAGAAGTCGAGGCGCATCAAAGGCATGGTCAGGATGAGGCTCGTCGAGGAGTGTGCTCGGGGAGAGACACTGCGACGAAGGGCTCATGGAATGC
This sequence comes from Zizania palustris, assembly GCA_019279435.1. NCBI lineage: Eukaryota > Viridiplantae > Streptophyta > Magnoliopsida > Poales > Poaceae > Zizania > Zizania palustris. The sequence continues at coordinate 83,202,118 of JAAALK010000289.1, read as the reverse complement.
TTCATGCGGAGGCCTTGGACGAAGGAGGGACTTCGAAGGGTGGTACTCCGAAGGTGGGGCTTCAGAGTGTGGAAGGCTTCGGAGCGAGGCTAGCTCCGGAGCGAGGTTGTCTTGTGGTGCTTCGGCCTGCATGGCTTCGGTACACGGACTGACAGAGTTTGAGCTGGGTGAAGCTGCAAAGCCGTGGTGGTCCACTCCGGAGGTGTTGGTGCGAAGGCCCAAGGGCTTTGACGGCTTCGGCTCAAAACCGTCACTGTATCGGAGGCTATCTTCGGCGAAGCGAAGGCCACCAGGCTCAAGGCTTCTCGTCGAAGCTACCGCACCCTCGCATGCGAAGGGAGGCTCCAGAAGGTCAAAGACTGCAAAGGCTGACACTGTCTGCTCTGCAAAAAGCTGACGCTGTCCCCTCTGCAAAGCTGACAGAGAAGCCTCCAGAATAAAGTTGGACTACCTTTTGTACCCCTCTGTTCTGTAGAGACAAAACTGGTGTAAACCCTAGGGGTAGTGTAGTCATTTCCTTTGGGTGAACTGTGGGCTATAAATATGGGAGCTCGGTAGGTAACATTTAACACTTTGAGCATTTACTGTTGAGCTCCTGTAGCCACATACTTCGCTGTATTCATCCAGAGTTCAAATATTTTTGTGTTCCTTGTTCAAGCGGCGAAGCCCTGCTTCTTTGTGCTTTTTGCTTGAGCTCGCGTTACATACCTCGCTAGTTGTAGTGAACCGAAGCCTGTCTAGGCGAAGGGTGTTGTTCTGCGAAGTGTGTTTTTCAGTGTGCTGTCGCTCTGTGTAACAGGAGGCAAGACCTCGCTGCTTACTAGCGAAGCCCTGATCGAAGCCCGTTTTGCTTCTTGTGTCGAAGCCCTTAGCGAAGTCCGTTTGTGTGCGTGTAGACCTTCGTGTACGAAGCCCAGCACCAGTTGCTGGTGCCAAGTACTTGGTCGAAGTCCTCAGAGGGCTGTCCACTCTTGCGAAGGGTGAAGTGCGAAGCCTGCTCGAAGCACCCTGTGTGCGGAGCCTGCACTGACTTAGCAGAGTAGATTTTCGAGGGTTGTTAGTGGAGCGAAGTCTTCTTGGCTTCGAACTTTTGCTCCTGCGAAGCCTGTGTTCGGAGCTGTCGAAGTACCTCCGAACCAGACCTTCGAACGTTGTGTTCGAAGCCTGTTCCGCAGAAGACAGAACCAAACCGAAGGCTAGTTTTTAGCCCGAAATTTTAAAAGCTCCCATTCACCCCCCTCTGGTCGCCATTTCCGGTCCAACACTAACCTAGTTGGTATAGACGTCGAGGGTGGTGGGACTCACCTCTTCGCCTGATATCAAAATGATGTAGGCTAGCTCCGAGCGCCCGAGTCCCACCTGATAACCTTGGGGCTCAAGGGTGGCGATGCGCTGATTGGTTGGTTGAACGAGAATTGTTTAATCTAACCTAAGGGATACATATTTTTAGTCCATAGACTTGCCGTCCAAGTAACCTATCCAGCCAATTCTGGATAAACCTATAACCATCTTCTGTTCTTATCTCCATCGGCTCCCCTATCCGATCATGCAACTGTTGCGGACGAACTCCTTTGACTTTCCTCAACCGGATCCTCTTTGACCTTTTTTTGACCGTGCACATTCCTTGGTGGGCCTTGGGTTTTACCAAATCTTGGTGTCATAATTACCTTATGCCGTCAAGTCTTTTGACACGATCATCTCACATTCATTACCATCAGCCGAAAAAACTCTCCGCCTTCTTTGCTTCTCAAGGGTTGTCTTAGCGCGGCACCCAAAGAACCACACTGGCTAATAAATATCCGACTTTTTCACCTTTCTCCTTTCTACGCTTTCCATCTACATTGCCTCTGCTCTTATTCTACCGGCTTCTATCGTGCCTTTGAATGCCATCACCCCTCACCTTCTCCTCCCTCATGTTTCCACGTCCAGTGACATCAAGATGGCCAATCTTCATGAAGTCCCCGAGGTAGGCTCCAAAGTTTTCATCTCTTTATTTTTCTCGGTTCCACTTGGCCTATTTTCTTACTGCATATTCCTTCTTCTTCCCTTCTTTCTTCGCAACACTTGTAGGATCAGGTTCTCATTCCCTTGGTCAGTTACCCCTCTAGTTTCTTTCTAGGTCCTATGGGTAATCCAGACCCCACCGATTTTATCAATGCCGAGACCCTTTGTATTCCTTTGAAATGTTCCCTCATGAATACTTCCGCATGGGCTATGGCTTCAACTACTTCCCTTCTCCTATCCCTGGCTGGTGCGACTGGTACCTTAGTGTATCGACTGTCTATCGTCCTCTCTGGGATGACATTGACATCGACCACTGCATCGGTCTTTCTCTTACTGAACCATACTTAAATGACTTGATGCTGGCCGTGTCTTGTCATTTCTAGTCAGATGCCTTAAATGCATTTGTTTTTGGTCATGGGCCGATGAGTCATTGTTTGCTCGATGTTTACCTCTTGACCTGTCTAGATATCGACTCACCGGCTTACCCTTTTGCCTTCTATTATCAACCTTCTTCTCTTCTCAAGGTCATGCCCGTTGATAGCCGGGGTCGCTATATCACGAGGCACAATAAAAAAATGGCCCCGTAGACACTGTTGAACACTTGTTGGCTTTAGCAGTTACTTCAGGAGCTTCACGCACCCATCTCTTCGGCAACGATCGTGTACTGCGACAATGCTAGTGCTGTCTACATGACCGCCAATCTAGTTCATCATCGTCGCACGAAGCATATTGAGATTGTTGGACCGGAAATGGCGACCAGGGGGGTGAATGGGAGCTTTTAAAATTTCAGGCTAAGAAACAACCTTCTGTTTTAATTCTGTCTTCTGCGGAATAGGCTTCGAACACACCCTTCGAAGTTCTGGTTCGGAGGTATTTCACAGCTCCGAAACCAAGCTTCACAAGGAGCAAAAGTTCGAAGCCAAGAAGACTTCGCTCCACCCACAACACCAAAAAACTCAACTCTGCTAAGTCAGTGCAGGCTCCGCACACTAGGTGCCTTCGAGCAGACTTCACACTTCACCCTTCGCAAGAGCAGACTTCCCTCTGAGGACTTCAACCACACACTCAGCGCTAGCAACTGGTACTAGGCTTCGTACTTCGGAGGTCGAGACACATGCTGAGCACACTGCACAGAGGACTTTGATAAGGAAAGAAACGAGCTTCGATTTAAGCCAGATAGTGCTTCGCTAGTAATCAGAGAGGTCTAGCCTCCAGTTTACACAGAGCGAACAGACACTGAAAAACACACTTCACCCGGACAGACCTCTCACACACCTCTCCAGAAGAGATTCAAAACATAAACTCACTCAGGAAGAAGATGGTGTACAGAGGAATCAAAACATGCAGTGCAATACATAATACAATTTCAAGCACAAATGAAAAACAGAATAAAAGTTTCATTACTTGAACAAGGAACACAAAAATAAACTCACAGATCTGAATACAAAGTGTGGCAGCTAGCACAGGAGCTCAAAAATGGCTGCTCAAAGTGTTACCATGACCTAGCTAGCCTCCACTATTTATAGACACTATTCAGACCTATAAATAGATTACTTTACCCCAAGGGTTTACACTGATTTTGTCTCATCAGAACAGGGGGTACAACTGGTAGTCTACTTTATTTGGAGGCTTCTTTTTTCAGCTTCGTAGAGGGACAGCATCAGCTTTTGCAGAGCAGACACGGTCAGCCTTTGCAGTCTTGGAGTCTTCTGAAGCCCCCCTTTGCACGCGAGGGGTGCGGTAGCTTTGGTGAGAAGCCTTGAGCCTGACGACCTTCGCTTCACCAAAGTCAGCCTTCGATACTATGATGGTTTTGAGCTAAAGCCGTCAAAGCCCTTGAGCCTTCACACCAACATCTCTGGAGTGGACCACCATGGCTTTGCAGCTACTCTGAGCTCGAACTCCATCAGCCCATGTACCGAAGCCATGCATGGCCGAAGTACCTCAAGTCAGCCACACTCCGAAGCCCCACCTTCGGAGTACCACCCTTCGAAGTCCCTCCCTCGTCCAAGGCCACCGCATGAAGCATTCCATGAGCACTTCGTCGCAGTGTCTCTCCCCGAGCACACTCCTCGACGAACCTCACCTTAACCATGCCTTCGATGCACCTCGACTTCTGAGACATCCGTCGGGTATACCTTCAAGTGCCTCCCTCCGGAGCACACTTCGAATGCCTTGCCTCATTGCTGAGAACTTTATCAACCATACTCCGAAGTCACTCCATTCGGAGTACCCTTGGAAGTGCCTCGCCTCCGAGGACTTTCATCTCGGAGTACCTTCATCTGGAGCCACACTCCGCACTCTCTGCCTTTGCTTGGCGCACCTTGACCCGATGACCAACCTCGACCCATCACAGCCTTCGTGACTGACATCCCCGCTCGCCCGGCATCAAGCCTCCCACTTGACCCAGGTTCACTTGCTGTGAACCGTCCGTCGCCTCCGAAGTCACCTGCGTAGCACAGACAAACAGACAAGTGTATCCAGTACCCCGGAGACCTCTCCGGGTAAACAACCTTTGGCACACACTCCGGTGTACCACCCAAAATACCGAAACCTTCGGTACTGCCAAGTCATTATGTACTATCGGACCCCTCCGACAGGCACACTCCGCTGCAACAGCTGCAGTAACCAGACCCACCGAACCCTTCGGTGAAACAACCTCCGAACCCCTTCGGAGGGACCCCTTCGAATCAGAGGATAAAATCTGCCAATCACTCATCACAGAATCTGAAACCAACCCTTGGTTTCTCAATCTCCCCCTTGATGAGTGCATTGAAAACCAAATTCAAGTTCAAGAAAATTTTAAAAATTTCAGCACACAAGTGACCATAAAAACTCGGAAACGAGCCAAATCACGTCACTTGACAAAAGAATTTTCCTCCCCCTTTTCAAAAAAGTAAAAGCCCCTTCGACAAATCTTCCCTTTTCAAGATAAAAACTCCCCCTGAATTGTTTGCCCCCTTACTGCAGAAAACTCAAAAATTTCTCCCCCTTTGGCAATGCAAGCATCAAGGAGCATTTAATATATGCATAGCCTCGAAATGGGCAGAATTGCAAAGACATATAAAGCAAAATTATGCCAACATTAATACTAATTTTCATGTGCTCAGCTCAATTTAACATTCTCTAAAACCATGATGACAACATGTGATTTTATCATTTTGAAATAAAAGCATCACCACTCAATCAAGGCAACTATACAAGTAAAAACAAGGACTGCGCAAAGCTAGTCAATTTGTACTATAGTCAGACAAGTCCAGTTTAAGTGGAGCATTGAAAGCAAACTTGATGAACAATGAATTTTTGTTGTTCTTTTCACAATGCCAGGGGTTATTTGTTTATCTACCTTATACATTCCAATCAGGCCAAGCCTAGGCACGAAAGCCATCAGAAGCTTAAGGCGGTGATTTTGGCATACACTACACTATCCTAGTTCATATCAATGTGCAATGGTAAGCAGTCTAGAATAGAGTAGTGCGACAAACAAACCCACCTGGATCTTTTCACTTGTATTATGCAAATCATGGAGTTTTGGATTTTTAAGTAAGTGAACAAATTGTTTAGCACTTGATGAATATCCATGAGTAAGTAATACAATTTTTCAAGTTGCAATGTTTAGCATCCAGAGAAAAGGAGTCTTGCTATCAAGCAGATAAAAGATAGCTAAAGCAGTCCTGTCTAAACATGCTAGATTTAGGACTAAGCAGTGAGCATGATTTGATTTTGGAAAAAAATTATGCACAAAATGTTCCAGACATATTAAATAGAGCTGAGCTGACATGATTATATGAATTATAATCAAGCATATAAGTGCAAAAGATGTAAATGCAATTTCACACATAATGAACATATGCAAGACAATCAACACTGCTCCCCCTCACAAAATGCCATAATGGTGACAAACACCAAGTTCCCCATGCAAGTAGGCATCGCGTGAAGCATCAAGGGGTTTTGTGAAAATATCGGCTAGCTGGTGTTGGGTATCAACATATTGAAGTTCAATATCACCCTTCTCATTATGATCTTTGAGAAAATGATATCGCACATCAATGTGTTTGGTTATAGAATGCCAAACTGGGTTGTTTGCAATACAAATAGCACTAGTGTTATCACAGAAAAGTGGAACACTCTTATAATCTAACCCCAAATCCCACAAAGTGGAAACCATCCACAAAATCTGAGAGCAACAGCTAGCTGCAGCAACATATTCGGCCTCAGCCATTGATTGTGCAACACTAGACTGTTTGCGGGAGGACCAACAAACTAGTGAAGTATCCAGAAATTTACAAGTATCAGAGGTACTTTTCCTATCAATCCTACACCCAGCAAAATCCGCATCGAAATAACCTCAAAGACACAAAGAGGAAGACGCAAAATACCAAATGCCAAATTCGAGGGTATGTTTGAGATACCTGAGAATGCGCTTTACCGCTTGGCGGTGCAAAGCTCGTGGTGAAGCCTGAAAACGAGCGCATAGACACACTACGAAGTGTATGTCCGGCCTCGTAGCAGTCAAGTAGAGGAGGGAGCCGATCAAGCTCCGGAACTCATTCTGGTCTACGACTTCTCCATCCTCATCAGGATCCAATGCTACAGATGTAGCCATTGGAGTTGCGAGGGGCTTCGCATCAGCCATGTCGAACTTCTTGAGCAGGTCCTTGGTGTACTTCGTTTGGTGGACGAATGTACCTTGTTTTCTTTGCTTGATTTGTAAACCAAGGAAAAAAGTGAGTTCGCCCATCATGGACATCTCGAACTCCCTGCTCAGGGCATCTGCAAACTCGGCAACCAAAGCATGCGAAGAGCCACCAAAGATGATATCTGTTGGTAGAAAATACTCCACCTTCAGGACTTAGAGATTAATAGTCAAGATAACTTATCGGCTTCGAAGCCCCGAGCTTATGCCTGAAGATGGTGGAGTTATTAAGTCGAAGAGTGCTTCGGCTTAATATCCGAAGATACCCTCCGTAGGCTATGAAGCTCCGGCGGAGAACTTCAAGTCTGATAAGATGTTTGGCTTATCTACTTTCTCCGGGTAGATTTTACCATTTTAACCCTCTTCGGGGTACCGAATAGTTTCCACTATGTCGGTTGTAATTGAGGGGTAAATAGGTCTTTTCCTTAGACTTTTTGCCTATAAATACCCCCTTCTTACCCTGTAATAGGCATCGAATACTCAGCTATTCAATACATAATTTTGGACTACTTAAGCTATTATCCAATTCGGAGGCTTGAGATAGTTCTCAACACAAATTCACTGTTTGTTAGTTCTTAATATTAGAGAACCTGTTAGCGTAATCTTTTACGCCAATAGTTGGCGCCGTCCTGTGGGGACCCTAGTTCTAAAAGCTAGTTCTCTACTGCTGACTGCACTTCGAAGAGCACTTGCAGAGGGAGCTTCGGAGTCTCAATATTTCGCGCACCCTTCGGTAAGAGGCTTCTTAGTGCGGTTCGAAGGCCTTTCCTCGCCTTCCCAAACCAATCAAAGTCCTCGGTCTTCGGACCTCTTTTTCACTAGCTATGCCTCCCAAGCGGAGCCTAGCCTCGGATCCTCCCCGAAGGTCCCCTCGGACCAACGGAGCAGGACCCTCAGTTGTTCCAAGAACCCAGAAGACGTCACTGGACGTCGAGTACCCAGAGGCCCTCGGGCCGCTCCTACGGTGCTCCAAACCGATTATGCCAGTTCCCGAGACCCGGAGCTCCCCTCCGATGGAGACGAATACCTTCTTGAGGACGAGGCTACTCAGGTAGCGCGACTTCAGGAGGAAGTGGCTAGGTGGAGGCAAGAGGCTGCTGATCGCCTCCGCTCCCAAGCTTCCACCCAAGCTCTAGAAGGGCCTCAAGACGGTGGTGCTCGCAACCTTCCCAAAGCTATCCAAGTCCCGGAGGAGGTTGAGAATGCATCTTTCGATGACGAGTCTCCGCTACATTCGGACTTGCAAAAGGTGCCCTTCGATCCCAGGTTCAAAGCCTCGAAGCTGCACAAGTATTCCGGTTGGTCTGACCCTGGAGAATTCACTCGTTCATATGCCCTGGCGATAGAAGCAAGCGGAGGGGTGCGTAACACTATGGCAAAGTGTTTTCCCCTCACTCTCGAAGGTGTGGCTCTCCGATGGTTCTGGTCTTTGAAGCCAGGATCGATCAAATCCTGGGAGCAGCTGAAGAGGAAGTTTGTAAGCAACTTCCAAGGTACCTTTGTGGCTCCGATGTCAACGGGGAGCTTATTTCAGGTGAAGCAGCGAGCACGGGAGACGCTTCGGGAATACTTCACGCGCTTCGCCCACACCAAATCGCAGATCAAGGGCTTGTCTACCTCTTCGGTAGTCGACGCCGCCCGCGAAGGGGTGTTGAACCCAGATCTCCTCAGCAAGCTTCATAGGAAGCCAGTGTCATCCATGGTACATCTGATGGCATACTTCGAACAATATGCCAAGGCAGAGGAAGGTTGTCTCCGACGAGCTGCAACACCTGCACCAGCCCTTCGAGAAGTGAAGACAGAGCCCGAAGCCTCAACTTCTCCACAATCCCCTCAAGACAATCGCTTCAACGATCATAGGCGGGGAAAGAAGCACTTCCGCTCGGAGGTGTTGAACATCGCACCCTCCGTTCCGATGGCACCTGCTAACTTTTAGCAGGCACAAGGCTTCAAGGCTGGAGCACCGAAGCCCCAAGAAAGAACACCTGGTAGGCGCTAGAGATTTTTCTGCTGCGTGCATGGCGACAATAGAAGCCATGACACGAAGGATTGCAAGGCGGTATTAACCTTTGGGGGTGAATACCTAGGACGAAGTACTAGGCGAGGTACTTCAGATCGAACCCCTGCAGTGGCACGGTCGGTGCCTGTGCAAATTGTGGCCCGAGCCGGTGTCCCCGAAGCCCCCATGCAGCTACCGGTGGCCAACATTATGCCACCACCGAAGCAGGAAGACCCCCAAGACTGCGGCAAGCGAGTGGTCCTGCCCATCTCTGGAGGGGGGACCCTCGGTAATAGGTCCAAGATGCAACAACGAGAGTACGTCCATGAAGTAGGACACAAAGGGACCTCGCATTTCATGGAGGGAATGCTCAAATGGTCTCATGTACCTATTTCCTTTACTGCCAATGATGCCGCGGGGGTGAAGTTCCCCCATGCTGACCCCTTGGTCATTTTAGCAGATATAGCTGGGGTGGAAGTTCGAAGGATCCTGGTGGACGGCGGGAGCTCTGCAGACATACTTTTTGTCCAGACCTTCGATCAAATGTGCATACCTCAGAGGCATTTACTTCCGGTGGCCCGACCACTTCAAGGTTTCGTAGGTCCGCCTCTCGATACCCTTGGCCAAATAGGCCTCGAGGTTGCCTTCAGAGAGGGGCCCTTGGCTAGGGTGGAAGAGGTGATCTTCGACGTCGTCGATGCCCCATATGCCTACAACGCAATTTTTGGACGGGGGATGCTGAACCAGTTTGGGGCTATAGCACATCACAACTATCTATGTCTCAAGATGCCCACGCAAGGTGGAGTTCTTACTATTTCAGGAGACCAAGCTGTAGCCCGAAGAACGAAGTATGGTCATGGCCAACTGTTGGACCCTCGGAAAGTACACAGTGTGACGGAGCACACCGAGGAGGTTCTAGAGTCTTCAAACTCTTCAAAGGGCCTTTCCCTCAAGCCAAGCCCGGAAGGTGATGTCATCACAAAAATAATTTTGAAGGATGACAAAGAGTACCCAATACTGTTCGGCAAGGGGCTATCTTCGGAGATAGCTGCCTCGTTGGAAGAAGTAGTCAAGCAAAATTTGGACATCTTTGCCTAGACTGACGAAGACATCACCGGGGTTGACCGGAGTATCATCAAGCACAACTTGCTCGTCAACCCGAAGGCTGGGCAAGTACGCTAGGGGCTCCGTAAGCTGTCTGCGGAGAGAGCAGACCTCGCCAAGATCAAAGTGGAAAAATTGTTAAGGGCTGGCATCATCAGGGAAGTAGCCCACACGGAGTGGTTGGCTAACCCTATTTTTGTCAGGAAAAAGGGCTCCAGAAAATGGCGCATGTGCATCGATTTTACATCATTAAATAAAGCCTGCCCGCGAGACCCCTACCCTATACCCCGAATATACCAGCTAGTGGATTCTACGGCTGGCTCCGAATTATTGAGTTTCCTCGATGCTTACTCTGGGTATCATCAAGTCTGGTTAAAGCGCGAAGACGAAGCCAAGACAAGTTTCATAACCCCATCCAGAGTATTTTGTTATGTAAGAATGCCTTTTGGCTTGCAGAATGCCGGAGCCACATTCTCACGTTTGATAGCTAAGGCTCTAGGTCACCAAATAGGCCAAAATGTCGAAGCCTATATGGATGGCATTGTAATAAAGAGTGTTGTAAAGCACCAGCATAGTCTAGACTTAGCTGAAACATTTGAGAGCCTCCAAGCATGTGGAGTCCGCCTCAACCCTGAAAAATGTATATTCGGGGTGCAAGCAGGAAAATTACTAGGGTACTTAGTTTCGAGTAGGGGAATCGAAGCTAGCCCAACGCAGATAAGTGCACTACAAAGAATGGCTCCACTAGAAAATTTGAAGGAAGTCTAGAAGTTAACAGGATGGCTCGCAGCTCTCAGCAGATTCCTGGCCAGGTCAGCCGAATGAAGCCTTCCAATTTTCAAAGCTCTAAAGGGGTCCAAAAGTTTCAACTGGACGTTGGAGTGCCAGAAGAGCTTCGATGATATCAAAGAGTACCTCGGAAGCCTATCGACACTTACTGTGCCCCTCCCGAAAGAAACTCTCCTTCTTTATCTTGCAGCAACAGGCTCCGTAGTAAGTGCAGTACTGGTAAGAGAAGTTGAGCTTAAGGAAAGCTGGTGCAAAACCCAGTTTATTTCGTCTCAGAAGCTTTGTCCGGAGCAAAGACAAGATTCTCCGAGCTCGAGAAATTTGCTTATGCTTTAGTAATGGCCTCGCGGAAGCTAAGGCATTAATTTCTAGCGCATAACCTAATCGTTCCTACCTCGTATCCTCTTGGTGACATGCTTCGGAACAAAGATTCTACAGGTAGGATCGGAAAATGGGCTGTCGAGCTAGCCCTCTTCGGAATTTCCTTCACGGAGAGAACAACTATCAAATCCCAGATCATATCTGACTTCGTAGCAGAATGGACTCCATCTTCAATTTGGGCTCCGGAAGAGCCCTCCGAAGGTTTATGGACAATTTTTCTAACGGAGCTTACCAGGCATCTAGTGCCGGAGCTGGAGCTGTAATAATATCGCCGTCAAGGCAAAAGGCCATGTATTCTACGAGGCTCAACTTTAAGACCACCAATAATATCGTAGAGTACGAAGGAATCCTGCTAGGCCTCTGTAAGGCAAAGGCACTTGGAGCAGCAAGGGTAATAATTAAAACAGATTCCCAAGTCGTCGTAGGGCATGTTGACAAAAGCTTTCAAGCAAGGAACCCACATCTAGCAAAGTATCTAGAAGAAATCCGCAAAACAAAAGCAATATTCAAAGGATTTTCTGTTCAAAGTATCCCTCGAGCAGATAATCAACTTGCAGACATTCTAGCGAAGGCTACAGCTGGAGCTTTGGACCTCCCGGAGGGTGCTTTCTATGAAGAACTAGTCAAGCCTACAGTAAATCAATTACCCTCCACAGAAGTCCTTTGCATCCTAGCTACAGATTGGCATGCTCCGATAATGGATGTCTTGCAAAACAACACTGATTCGTCAGAAGGTCCAGATTTCTGAAGGTTGCAAGCAAGGGCTCGAAATTATAAGCTTGTCAATGGAGTGTTATACAAAGCTAGAGTTTGTGCTCCTCTACTCCGGTGCATCTCACAACCCAAAGTACAAGAAATACTTCGGGACATTCACGAAGGTTTATGTGGAACTCACCTAGCCCCCCATGCTCTAGCGGGAAAGACACTTCGGCAGGGGCTCTACTGGCCGATAATTGTAAGAGATGCAGATGAGTTGGTTCGAACCTGCCAAGGATGCTAGTGGATGGGAAGATGAAGCCACCGTCCACCAGTACCACTTCAAGTTATTGCCTCGGTATGGCCAATGGCACGATGGGGAATGGATCTCATCGGCCCTTTTCCAATGGCAAAAGGCGGCTTGAAGTTTGCAGTGGTAGCAATTGAATATTTCTCTAAGTGGGTCGAAGCAGAACCCCTTACTGCTATCACTTCAAGAAATGGGCAAAAAATTTTCTGGAAAAATATTATATGTAGGTTCAAAGTACCAAGGGAGCTGACTGTGGATAATGGAACCTAGTTCGAAGCTGAGACATTTAAAGAATTTTGTGAAGAATTGGGCATCAAGTTATGCTTCGCAGCAGTTCACCACCCACAATCCAACGGAGCCATCGAGCGAGCCAACATGAATATTCTTTCCGGTCTTAATCGAAGGATTGTCGGGTTGGCCAAGGGGATGTGGGCCGAAGAACTCCCTAAGATTTTATGGTCCATTCAGACCACTCAAGCCAGGTCCACAAGCTTTACCCCATTCAGGATGCTATTCGGAGATGAGGCCATGACTCATACGAAGCTTAGAGGTGGATCCCTTTGTGTAGTAGAACCTGGAGATGAAAATGAGAGAAAAACATCACTAGACTTGTCAGAAGAAACAAGGCTTCGAGCTGTCGCCAATCTGACGAAGTACCAAGACCAAACAAAAACATGGTATGACCCGAAGATAAAGCTGAACGAGCTTAGGCTAGGTCATTTAGTTTTGTGAAGTGTAATAGCCCTGGGGAAGCTAGGAAATAAATGGGAAGGACCATATATTATCCTACGCTCAGGGCGCCCCAGATCGTTTAAATTAGCTAATTTAGAAGGGGAAGAGTTGAAGCATGCATGGCATGCGGAGCACCTTAAGCGTTATTACGCTTAGGGGCTCCTTGTAATCAATTGTAAAAGTTCCTTTCTAGATAAAGTGGAGGTTCAAATCTTGTTTGCTCTTCGAATATCCCATACTCCTGGTGGATGCATCAGGAGAACGGGGATGCTTGAGGAGTCAAGCATCTTTCTAAGAACCCGAGCAACGGCCTTCGAACCATTGGTTCAAGTACTCCGTTGCCAGCCTGCGGATTCCAGGCTCTGGCTTGTTAGGATCCGTAGAAGATTCTAAGGACTTTAAAAGAACAGATTTCTAGCGTCCGAGTTCGAAGCATCTGTAAAAGAGCCGAAGGTGGCCAGCCTGCGGATTCTAGGCTCTGGCTTGTTATGATCCGTAGAAGAGTCTAAGGACTTTAAAAAAATAGATTTCCGGCCTCTAGGTTCGAAGCATCTGTAAAAGAGCCGAAGGTGGCCAGCCTGCGGATTCCAGGCTCCGGCTTGTTAGGATCCGTAGAAGAGTCTAAGGACTTTAAAAGAAAAGATTTCTAGCCTCCGGGTTCGAAGCATCTGTAAAAGAGTCGAAGGTGACCAAGCAATAAGGTTTCAAGGCTCTGGCCAATGAGACACTTTTAAAGTCCTAAATGACTATTATAGGAGCTTGCAAGTATAAATTCAGCTCCGAAACTTACAAACATCATAATACGAACGTATAGTTCGAAGAATTCTACGAAAAAGTAAGATATGGTTACTGAGTGTTGTGCGAAGCATCAGATTGTTGTGCAAATCATTGTGTCCGACGGACCTTATCGCAATGCGTATGGTCCCCCACCCACAAGGAGGGGCAGGAGAGTAAGGAACAACAAGATGCTTTCGAAGCAATTCATATTAATTTAATAGTCATACTTTTACATCAAGAGAAATTTTGGTCTAAGCCTAGGTAAAATCAGAGACCCATTCGACCTCTAGAACTGCTTCTAAGGCTACTTTGACCTCCGGAGCTCGAAGCCATCGAAACTGTCTTTTTAGTTCGAGTGCTTCTTTTCCTCTTCGAAGCTCATAGTTTCTTCTGCTCCTCTTGAAGTTCAGCCCAAGTCAGAAGCATTTCGGAGTTAGCCTCCGCAGGGTCTTCGGCCTGATACTCCGAGTCAGACCAATCTACATATTCGGAGGATGAAGATGTTTTTTCCTTTTCCTCCTCTTTGATATAAGTTAAGACCTCATGGTAAACTTCGGGGGCTATCTCTCCTTGATCTCTGCGAGGAACAGAGAAGCGTGAATGGCAGGGCTTTACAAGATTTCTTATACATATTTAAGCTCCCTATAAGACTAGACCTACGGGTTGGTCGGCGGAGCAGGAGGTGTCGGAGCTAGCGAAGCTGGATGCTGAGGCCTTGTTTGCGCTTGCTTTTGCCGACGGGCCTCATCGATCCAAGCTTTGGCTGCAGCCTTGTGGTCCGTTTTCCAGATTGACCGGAAAGCTTCCTAAGCCGAGGCTACATCCTGTGAAGGACGCAACAAACTCTCGTCGGTGAAGCCTGCGAGTGTCGAACCCCCAACTGGAGCGACGGAAATCCCAAGGAATTCGAGGTGACGGAGGACTCCGATTCCAACACATTGTCCGGAGATCTCTCCGTACCGGACACCGGAGCACATTATCAGCGACGTCGCCACTTGAATCCTCTTCTGCTTTCGGTAGAGGGGCTCACTCACCGCAACAGAAGACGAAGGGCACATGGTGCCGAAATATTCTAAGGTACCCTGAAGGGAATCCAAGGTATGCTCCGCTATTGAAGCATTCTTCATCTCCGCCGCCTCCAGCCCCGCAGCAGCAGCAGATACCTTAGCCATTCTGGAAAGCAAGGTGCTCTTCTGAGCCATTGCCTGTTTGAGCGAGCCTTGGAGTTCTATCAGTTGAGCGCTCGAAGTGGCTGCCACCTGTCGGAGCTTCTCCACCTCCACTCGGAGCACCAAGCACTCAGCTTCGGCTTCTTGGGCCGAAGTTCAGAGTGTGTCGCTGCTCTGCTGTTCGAGCCAAAGGGCTTCATCGGTAGCGGCCCTAGCCCTCCATTCCTCAAGGTGCTCTTCCTCCAACCGAAGTGTTTTGTCTTCGGAGTCTTTGAGTGCGGATTGGAGGGTGGTAACCTTCCTCTTAAGCCGATTGGTTTCGACTTTGTTGGAAGTCACTGCCGCTCTAGCAAGGACAAATTGCTGCAAAAAGAGCAAGTAATACCAAGTAGTTACATTTGACAATTAAAGATATTTGTGGTACTTTGTATACCTGAAGTGCAGCCCTTTCGAGGGCTAGATTAAGCTCCGAGGCTCTGGCTTCGCTCAAGACGGAGACCAAGTCGGAGTTTACGACTTCTTGGCCTTTCTCCGCCAATGGCTCCAGAAGCGCCTGGAGGCCCGTTCGTTGCTCCAGGAAGGGAGCCAACAAAGGGAGCCAGGACAAAGCCTGGCGGTCATCTGTCGTCGCCTCTTCTTCTGAGCTGCTCGCCGAAGGCTCATTGGAAGAAGGCATTGTCATCGGGGCAGGAGGAAGTCCAAGACTTGTCATGCTTTTTCCCCTTCCTGGTACGAAGGCCAGAGGCGCGACTCCGGCGGAGGTAGATCCTCCTTCGACTGGTGTCCCTTCGGCTGGAACCGCGTCGGCAAAAATGGCTCCCGCCACCGAGGCCGGGGTGTCTAGTGGAGCCAGAGTGTCCATCGGAGCCGCAACTCCGAGAGAAGCTGGAGCTTCATCTATGGCCGGGGCTACGTTACCCTTCGACACACCTACAACATTGAGGTACTTGATGAACATTTGTGTGTAATAACTGTTGCAGGAATTAAAAAAGGCAAAATGTTCAAAGTCTACCTTCGGAGGTGCCCTGAGGTAAAATTGTAGGGTCCTCCAGGACTTCATACATCCGAAGAATCTCATCGAGGTCGTCCCCCGAAGTCCTCTCCGGTGTAGTTGCCGCCGGAGGCTCGACCTCCGCTGTTATCACCCCAGCCACAGGTGAGCTGAGGATAGCTGCTTCTAGCCCCGAGCTCGCAACGACGGGTGTAGGAGTGTGCGCCGTGTCCGCCTCCGTAGCCTCTCGAGCAGGAGCTTTGGTTGTGGCCACTGCTTCATCTTCGTTTCCATACAGAAGATAGTTCTCAAAGTCTTTTGCCAATTGAGCGTCGGAGCCCTTACTTTCGGAGCCTTTGTTCCCAGAGTCCTCCGAAATTGAGCTCCGAATACCCAGGGATGAAGTAGAGGATGCTGGGGTCAGCTGAGGAGGAATTTTGACTACTTTCTTCCCCTTCTTGATGGGAGTCTTGTCGGCTTTCTTCGAAGTCTCGGCGACGACTTTTCTTTTCCGGGGGCCGCTCTGGCTGGGTTGAAGTTTGGCAGAGGAGGAGGCACCATTTTGAGGGCCCCCCATACTCTGTTGGAGCGTTCCCAGCTCCCCACAAGCTCTATTCTTTTTTGCCTCTCGGCCACCGTAGGGGCTCCGAGCACCCGTTCGGTGGCTCTTGTTATCTGCTCCGGGGCTAACGCCAGTGGAACCGCTGAAAAAAGGTAGCAAATTATAAGTATGTTATTTTTCTTCTAACATATTATTGCAAGAAAATCAAAGGCTTACCTAGACTTCGAAGCTCTCCCTCCGAAGACTGTTGGAACGCTATCGGCCAGTCGGCCCCAAGGGGTGGAATTCAAAGCGCGATAAACTCTTCGGCCAGGTCCCGCATGCTCATGTGGCTGGCAATTGAAGTTAATAGCCCTAGCTGCGTTGAGAGCAGGCTAGGGTTCGGGGTGACTTCCGCCTCCTTCCGAAACCAGATTTCCTGAAGGGGTCCTGCGAAGGGGGAATCTTCTCTGACCTCGGCGTAGAACCACCGAAGGATCCAGTTGGTGTTCCATCGGTCGTTGATGGCCTTCGTCGGAAAGTGCTGAGCGTGCTCCCTCCGCAGCTGAAAGTTAACACTTCTGAAGGCTGTTATCACTTTGGTGTCTCTAGGGCCATCTTGCGGCTTCGGCTGGCAGATAGCTTCGTGGGTAGTGGCGAAGACTTCTGATCGTCCTTCGCATCCTTCATCTTGAAGCGCCCGTTCTCGACGCAGACAGCCAACACGACACCATCGACTTCTACCGCCATACCTCGGAGAACCTGAACCGCGAGAATGCTGAGCTTCGTCGACAGGTCCAGCAGAACCCCCAGTTGACCCTCGAGGTGGAGGAGTTGAGGCATCAGAACGAGCTTCTACGCCAAGGCGCCATAGTCAACACCCAGCTCCGTCATCAGCTCAAGGTATTGAAGAAGGATATCGAGGAGATCGCACCCCTTCCACCCCGCAAGCGGAAATTGCTTCGGATCCCCACCGTGAGGCCCAAGAGGATTTCCCGCAGCACACCTCCCGCCGGACCTTCCAGTTCCACCTCCTCGACCGTCTCCATCGAGCCCGTGATCGAGCCATCCCCTGAGCTGCCATAGACGTAGTATTTACGATTGATTGTTTTCTTTTCCTTGTTTGTAATGCCACTCATGTCAAATATAAGGCATGAGTGAAGAATTAAATAAAAGACAATAAATGTAATCGCAAGAACGACACATTTTGGAAATAAAGCTTAGTATCATTTCCCTCTTCCTCCTATATCTATTAGGTCATAGTCCCAATCTGAAGGAAAAAAATCTACCTCCAGCCTTTCCGAATCTCGGGACGAGATTCTTGTTAAGTAAGTTAGAAATGTAACGCCTTGATCTTCGTCAGGCGTTAAAAATAAAATAAAGTAATTAATAAATGAATTGCAAAAAAATGATTCAGTATAAATCAAGAAAGAGGAAAGCTAAAATACAAGCCTAGAAATTTCATTTAAAAATAACAATTAGCTAGAGTATTTTATTAAAAATTCTCCTAAGCATTAAATTGCGTTCCAAAAATTTTCCAGAATTTTTGGTACCAAGGAATTCAATAAGATATAATCAACATCACTTCATCTTAAACCTATAACACTAATTAATAAAATATATTACAACATGAATATTATGTGAATAAAATACATGATAAATCATTTATATTAAAAATAATATAAGGCATGAGTGTGAAAGTTGATAAGGGGCTAAAATAAAATATGTAAGCTTCTAAGTCAAACTATTCATCTTGGCTAATAAAATCAGTAACAATTTCCCCTTAATTTTGGCACCTTCTTTTTGAACCCTTCAACTTCAGGATGGCCAACGACCAAGGATCAGAAGCCCCACGCGACGGAAACACCTCAGGCAATCTGCCTCAGTGGGGTGTAGCTGGAGAACAACAGACCCCCGTTGTCTATCATCCCACACTTGCGGAGATGATGGCAAAACAAAACCAACTGATCGCCACGCTGCTTACCCAGATGCAATAACAACAAAAACAGATGCAAGAGCAGCAGGCACAGTTGTTCCGTCTCCAACAACACCAACACGAGCTCTCCCTTCAGCTAATCTATGGGGACTTCGCCAACTTTCAGAAATGGGTGAACAAAGCAATTATGCAGGAAACCAGGTTGATTCCACCTCAAGCCCCAACCCCTGCCAAGCCACGGACCACCCTCGGAGGGCCAAGCACAGGCATCACACCCCAAGCACCGCCAGCCAGAAGGACACCAGCGCAAGCTATCAGATACAAGAGGGACAGGAACGGAAACCCAATATTGTGCTTCAACTGTCGCCAAGAAGGCCACTACTCCTACAAGTGCTCCTACACCAAGCAGGCGCCATCCTCCATTCCAAACCCAGAGGGACATACCCTAGTTCACCACAAAGAGAACCTAGATACAACCGAAGACACTCCCAATTTGATCTCAACCAACCCAGTTCCGGAGGTCACTTTGCCTATTTCTGATGTAACACCTCCTAATCCGGAACACCAGTAGAACCCCGTCCCTTAGTTTTCCCGAGGTTCGCTTCGAATCTCGAGGACGAGATTCTTTGTAAGGGGGATAGGATTGTAACAGCCCCAGAATTAAAATAAAATAAAATAAAAGAAATATATTAATAAAGGAATTTCTAAATTTTATTATTAAAGAAAACCCTTAAAGAGCCCTATTAAAGCCAAACAGGGAGAAGTATTCAACATTTGGACTTGGAAAATTTATGATGGAATCTAGAAGCCAAGAAATATTTTTGAGAATTTTTACAAAATTTTAACAACAGTCCTTCAAGCCTAAATCAAATAATTCATTTTCTGGAATTATTTTCATCAGAAAACAAATTTTAAATCTTATTGGGTCGAAACCCTGAATTCCCCTCGGGCGCTGCCTTAGCCGCCCGACACGACGCAGACAATCACGATCTTGTCCCCCTGTAGGCTTGACTGGTCTTCTTTCTGCCAAACCCCTCTTCGAGGCCGCTGCTCGGTCCGGGGGGACACCTCCGGCATCCAGGCCTCGGGGGCGGCCTCCTGGCATCTTTGGTCTGGGGGGTGGCCTCCGGCTTCTGCCTGGTCACTCCTTCTCTGAGGGCCTCTCCGGCGCGCCCCGGAGCCCCCGAAGGCCTCCGGCTTCCTTGCCGGAGGTCCAAGTCCCTCCGTCATGGGGCTTCGGGTCTCCTGGTAGTGGCTTCCCTTCAGAGCTGTACAGGCCTTCTTGCTCCCCTGTGGTCATCGGGATTATCTCCCCCAACACCTTGCCATCTTTCAAGATCATCTTCGTGATCACATCACCTTCCGGGCTTAGCTTTAGGGAAGGGCCCTTCGAGGAGCTTGAAGGCTCCGAAGCCTCCTCCGTGTGGTCTGACACATTATTCACCTACCGAGGGTCTAGATGTGGACCATGGCCATACTCCGCTCTTTGGGCTACAGCTTGGTCTCCTGAGATAGTGAGGACTCCACCTTGCGTGGGCATTTTGAGACACAAATAGTTATGATGTGCTATAGCTCCGAACTGGTTCAGCATTCCTCGCCCGAAAATTGCATTATAAGCATATGGGGCGTCGATGACGTCAAAAATAACCTCCTCTACCCTGGCTAGGGGCCCCTCTACGAAGGCAACCTCGAGGCCTATCAGGCCGAGGGCATCGAGAGGAGGACCTACGAAGCCTTGGAGTGGGTGAGCTGCTGGAAGTAGGTGTCTCCGGAGAATTTACATCTGGTCGAAGGCCTAGACAAAGAGTATATCTACGGAGCTCCCGCCGTCCACCAAGATCCTTCGAACTTCGACCCCCATTATATCAGCTGAAATAACAAGGGGGTCAACATGAGGGAATTTCACCCTTGCGGCATCATTGGCGGTAAAAGAAATAGGTACATGAGACCACTCAGGCATTTCTATCGCCGAACTCGGGGTTGCTGGCTCGAGCCACGGCTTGCACACGCTCCGAGCGCACTACTGGAGGGGCTCGGTCCGAAGTACCTCACCCTGAGCTTCGTCCTAAGTACTCACCACGAAGGGTTAATACAGACTTGCAATCTTTCGTGTCATGGCTTCTATTCTCGCCATTCACACAACAGAAGAAGCTTTGGCATCTGCCAGCCACTCTCTCTTGGGGCTTCGAGGCACCAGCCTTGTAACCTTGCGCCTGTTGAAAGTTGACAGGCATCTTCGGGGCAGAGGGTGCAATGTTTAACACCTCGGAGTGGAAGTGCTTCTTTCCCTCCCTATGATCATTGAAGCGATTATCAAGCGGGGCATGCAGAGAGGTTGGGACTTTAGGCTCTGTCTTCACTTCTCGAAGGGCTAGTGCAGGTGTTGTGGTTCTTTTGAGGCAGCCTTCCTTTGCCTTCGCATACTGTTCGAAGTATGCCATCAGCTGTGCTACAGACGACACCAGCTTCCGGGGAAGTTTGCTGAGGAGATCTGGGTTCAACATCCCTTCACGCATGGCATCGACTACCGAAGAGGTAGACAAGCCTTTGATTTGAGACTTGGTGTCGGCAAAGCGTGTGAAATACTCTCGAAGCGTCTCACCTGCTCGCTGCTTCACCTGGAACAGACTTCCGGTCAACATCGGGGCTACAAACGTACCCTGGAAGTTAGTTACGAACTTCCTCTTCAGCTGCTCCCATGACTTGATCGATCTTGGCTTTAGGGACAAGAACCATCGGAGAGCCACTCCTTCCAGTGCGAGGGGAAACACTTTTCCATAGTGTTACGCACCCCTCCATTGGCTTCTATCGCCAAGGCATACGAACGAGAGAATTCTCCGGGGTCAGACCCACCGGAGTATTTGTGTAGCTTCGAGGCCTTGAACCTAAGGTCGAAGGGCACTTTCTATAGGTCTGAATGCAATGGAGATTCATCATCGAAGGATGCATTCTCGGCTTCCTTCGGGACTAGAAGAGCTTCGAGATGGTGACCAATACCGCCGCCTTGAGGCGCCTTCAGAGCATGAGTGAAGGTTTGTGAGCGAAGTCGATCAGCAGTCTCTTGCCTCCACCTTGCTACTTCCTCCTGAAGTCGCGCTACTTGGGTAGCCGCATCCTCAGGAGGGTCTTCATCATCGGTTTGAATCACCGTAGGAGCGGCTCGGGGGCCTCTGGGTGCTCGACGTCTAACGACCCCTTCGGGGGTTAGTGGGATGACTGAAGGTCCTGCACCATTGGTCTGTGGGGACCTTCGGGGAGGATCGGTGGCTAGGCTCCATTTGGGAGGCATGGCTAACGAAGTTGAGGTCCGAAGACCGAAGACTTCGACTGGTTTGGGAAGGCGAGGGGAGGTCTTTTAGCTGCACTAGGAAGCCCCTTACCGAAGGGTGCGTGGAATCCTGAGACTCCGAAGCTCCCTCCGCAAGTGCTCTTCGAAGTGCAGTCAGCGACAGAGAACTAGCTTTTAGAACGAAGTTCCCCACGGACGACGCTAACTGTTGGCGTAAAAGATTACGCTAACAGGTTCTCTAAGATTAAGAACTAACAAACAGTAGTTTGTGAAGCGGACTATCTCAAGCCTCCGAATTGGATAATAGCTCGAAGTAGTTCAAAGTTGTGTATTGAATATCTGAATATTTGATGCCTATTATAGGGTAAGAAAGGGGGTATTTATAGGTAAAAACTCTAAGGAAAAGACCTTTTTGCCCCTCAGTTACAACCGACATAGTGGAAACTATTCGGTACCCCGAATAGGGCTAAAATATTAAAATCTAGCCAGAGAAGATAAATAAATCAAACGTCTCGTCATTCTTGATGTTTCCCACTGTAGAGATGGAGCCTTCAGAGGGTGTCCTCGAACAGATGCTTCAAAGTACCCTTGGTCTCAGAAATTTCATAAACTTGGAAATGAACTTCTGTTTTGATGTTGATGAATTGTCTTTGCCTATTGATCTTAGAAGCTTTGGAGATGAAGTATTTCCTCCCAACACCCGTCTTGGGTCCATTCACATATTTTTGGCATTCGCTGCATCTAAAGGTTTGAAGCTTTTCCAAATGGATGTCAAGACTGCTTTTATGAACGGGGGTATAGAGGAGGAGGTCTATGTTAGGCAGCCCCCGGTTTTGAAAACCCAATGTTTCCTCGACATGTTTTCACGTTGCAGTAAGCTTTATATGGTCTAAAGCAAGTCCTCGAGGCTTGGTATGATCGTTTAAAGCAATTTTTGTTTGGGAATGGCTTTGTGATTGGTTATGTGGACAAGACTCTTTTCTTGCTCAGAGTTGGCACAGATTTCTTGATTGCTCAGATTTACGTGGACTACATTATTTTTGGTGGTTCTACTAATGAGATTTTGTCCAAGTTTTCTGAGCAGATGCACAACGAGTTTTAGATGAGCCTCATGGGTAAGCTCAAGTACTTCTTAGGGCTCCAGATCAAGCAGACCAAGGATGACATCTTCATCCACCAGAGCAAGTACATACGGGAAATGCTGAAGAAGTTCAACTTCGGTGGAGAGATGAAGCCTTAGATGACACCCATGGGCACATCTAGAGGCTTGTACATGGACTATAGTGGTGTTAAGGTCAACGAGAGAGTTTCGAGGGATGATCGGATCACTTCTGTACCTGATGGCGATGAGACCGGACATTCAGTTCGCTGTGGGATTGTGCGCGCACTTCCAGTCTTCACCACGCACATCTCATCGGCAAACTGTCAAGCACATTTTTAGGTACCTTACCTATGCACTTGATCTCAGTCTTTACTATTCAGCATCATCATCTCTTGAGTTATCTGGCTTTTCCGACACTGATTTTGGTCGCTGATTTTGGTCGCAAGTTGACTTCCAGTACTTGCTAGTTTCTCGGTTCTTCGCTTGTTTCTTGGTCTTCGCGTAAGCAATCTAGAGTTATGCTTTCCACTACAGAGGCTGAGTATGTAGCTGCTGCTCACAATTGTTTTGGATGATTTCCACTTTGAAAGTTTTTGGGTTGTCTTTCCCTACCAGGGTGCCTTTGTTTTGTGATAGCAACAGCGTGATTAGTGTAGGGAAAAACCCATGTCTTCAATCGAAAACCAAACATATTGATGTGCGCTTTCACTTTGTGAGGGATCAATATGAGAAAGGTGGCAATGACCTTGTTCATGTTGATACCCATCATCAGTTGGTTGACATTCTTACCAAACACCTCGATCAGTCTACATTTGAGCGTTTGCGAGGGGATTTGGGAGTTGTGTATCCTTTTTAGGATATTTCGAGTATTTTCTTTCTTATTTACACTTTTATTGAGTCTTTTCGTGTGAGTTCATATCCTGCATATTCATATATCACATTTTGAGCTTGCTTCTATTATATGATTGACCTGGTTTACTCATTCTTGCTTGTATATGCTTTTCAATACCTGTCGATGATCATGCTTGTTTCAGTTCACATGATATATCTGATATCTATCATATGCATGACTTTTATGCTTTAAAATTTAAAAATGATCACCATTGCTTCTAGTAACTAGCATGTGTAGGCTTAATGCTTTTGCTATCTTTTACATGCGTGATAGCTAGTTCCTTACTTAGATGCAGATATGCAACATGGACATCTATATGCTTTAACATGGAAAATATGCTATTAAATGATAAAAATCAGAAAAAGGAAAAATCCATGCCTTTTATCCTTAATTGAAAAGGTCCAGGTGGGTTTGTTGTGTTGCATTGCATTGTTCTGGACTGCTTACCATAGCACTTTGGTATAAACTAGGATATTGTAATGTATTCAAAGACCAATGTCTTAAGCTTCTGATGGTCCTATTCTGGCCTAGGCTTGACTTGGTCAATTAGAATAAGGTTGACATGCGAATAACCCCTGGCAAAAATGAAAAAGGAAAAGAAAAAAGCCTGAAATTAAAAAGATAACAAATTTGCTGAAGCTCTTTGTTCTGGACAATGCTTATCTTGGTAGATATCAACTAGCCTTTGCATGCCATGTTTTATCTTGCTTGTCAACTAGAAAATGTGGTGATGCTTTTATTTGCAAAAATATGAAAATGTGTGCTAATGACTTTCCTTAGATATCATCTATTGCACATATCATGTCATGTGTTTTAGATAGTATTTTGTGCTATACTTGCTAGATGTTGTAATTGCAGTCAATCATATCTAAGAAGCATGCTTTCTACACTCCACTTGCACTCGAGTTGAATTCATTGCATATTTTGAGGGGGAGCTGCATTTCAGGGGGGATTTGAGTTTGTGTCTCTTTTCAGTGCATTTAGTCTCTATTGATGAGTCCAGTTGTTAACAAGGGGGATAATTTTTGGGTTACTTCATCTTTTATAAGAGTTTAGGGGGAGTTTTTGCTTTCTCCGGGATTTGTTTAAGGTGGAGTTTTATTCTCTTTTACCCTTACTCTTTGGATATCCTTGATGATAATTCTGAGATTGCACTTGTTTGAGTTTTTATTTGAATTTTTTGTTTATTTCTTTTCTGTTTAACCATACTGACTGTTTTCTACCTTTTGTTTGGCTTTTGGTCATTAAGGTTAAGTGTTTTGCATGTTCCGAAGTATTGATGAAGAGGGTGTTGACAATGCACTCATCAAGGGGGAGATTGAGGAGCCATGTTGAAGATTATGGGTCCTATGGCTCTAGAAGTGACGAGTGATTGTCAACGAAAGTGAACTGAGAGACGTGAAGAGGAGAACAGACCCGTCATGTCTTGGGCCACGTGTGACTCAAGTACATGGGTGGCGAGCAACTGCCGGGCAAAGGGGTTGCAGAGTCATGCTGGCCCAATCCAGGTACATGGGCCAGGAACGACAGGGGATCCGCTGGGCTGTTGATTGAGTTTGACTCAGGTAAACGGGTGGCGAGTGATTGATCGGCTAAGGGAGTCGTGGAATCGAGCCATCCCAATCCCAGTACCCAGTGAGAATACAACAGACGCTTTGTCTAGTTTGGCATAAAACCGACACACCTATCTAGAATGTCCATCAGAGATCCAACAGTCCCAAAGAAAAGTCATAGCTGCTATGAAAGCTCCGCATCAGGACAAGCTATCTGTAGATAGGATTTTACTATTTTTCCCGTTGGGCCCGTAATTTTTATTTGCACGTCTGTGTGTAATTTACCCTAGGGGTAAACGTGTCTTTTCCACTTTTTGAACTGCCTTTAAGCACTTTGGTTGTGTATTTTTGATTAGGGCACCAGTCGTTTTTAGGCTAGATTATTTTTAGTGCTAATGATCTCTCAGACTGTCGCGCCACATCATATTTGATAGGAGAGTGATAGTGCTTTTTTTCTGTGTTTTTGGTCTAAGTTTTTGGTTATCTTTTGAGGTGCATTGGGTGTTGGGAGAAGGCCATTGATTTGAAAGAATTTTTAGGCACACATTCACCCCCTCTGGTCGCTACTGTTGGTCCTACATCGCTTCGTCCTGGTTGGCCTCTCCATCTCCCTCATCTCAAGAGTCCCCTTGGGACTCCCCCTCGCTGCTCTCATCGCTCTTCTCGTTTCTCCCGGAGGTATCCTCCACATCGGCGGCTCCGGGAACTGCAAGATCAGCATCGGTAGCATCTAAAAAGGATTCCAGAAGCAAGTTAGCATGAGAGCATGAAGAAGAGAACAAATTTGGAAGGGTACCTTCATTCTCCTCAATGGGAAAAATCTCTGCATACTCCGAGCTCACGAAGAGCCCCCCAAAGTCGGTGGAGGTTGGCTCTAGAGCCACTTCTTCTACGTCTGTGGCCACCACCCTCGGCTCTGAGCCTGTAGCCTCCGCTTCGGGCTACGAGCGATCGACCTCCGCGCCGTCATCAAGTGCTTCGGTGGTCGAAGGGACTTCGACATCCATGGCCTCCGAGAAATCCCCTGAAGGCCCCACAGTCTCCGAGGGACCCCCAGAACGTCTAGGTAACGGGCCCCCCGGCTCGCCGTCGTCAACCCTCTTCTTCTTTGGACCCTCGCTTGAAGGCGACGGGTCCACAAACCACGGGATGTCGTGGACCCATTTGGTACCCAGCCAGGTCCATACCCGGTTGTTCCATTCCAGCTAGCTCCTCTCTCAAGGAAGCTAGAACCTCCACCTAAGACAGGCAGGTCTCACACTCTCACAGACAGTGGGTGGAACTAATAATGTCTCAAGCTCTAGCCTAGTCTTCTCTAGCTCAGCTCTGACTCTCTCCAACTCGCCCAACTGCTCATCACCCTTTGCTTTTAGCTCAGCTAAACTTGCTAGATGATATGATCAATCAACACAGGGCAGGATGATAGTGGCATGAGCATCTTTCAGCTCTAGCTGAGCTCTCTCAAGCTCAGTGGCCAAAGCATCCCTCTCATATACCCTCTCTATGTACCTGGAGTTTAGAGTCATCAAGTCACACAGTACCACCTCACTATTTGGGCACTCACTACTACCACCCAAGCAAGGGGAAGAAGATAGACTCTCAATTCTATCGTTGGCCACGACAAACACACTCTCAAGCTCATCTATCCTCTTCTTAGCCCCTCTAAGCTGTTTCTCCCGATATCTCAACTCCTGATGGTTCTCTTCAAGTAAATTAATGATTTTGCGTTCATAGGAAGATACCTTTTCATCGTCGTCATCGTCGGAGTCGTCGGGGGAGCCCTTCTCTTCCTTATCCCCAAGAGCCATTGAGCAGAAGCTCTTGCAGTATCTTCGGCGGTGATGTGAGCGGATCTTTGGCCTGTCCCCGAAGGCCATGAAGCAGAGGCCCGCTGGATCGTCCTTGTCCTTCCCCTTCCTGATCATGATCCCCTCATCGCTTGAGCTTGATGAAGAGGAAGAAGACGAAGACCGCTTGGAGTAGCTTTTCTCCATCTCGGCGAAGAAGGCCTTGTCTTGCTTCTTGTTCTCACACCGGTAGTCCTTGAGGGCATTTTTTGAAGAATCATGTCTTGGGCTTGCCCTTTGTGAAGGAGGAGCTGTCGTGCTTTCCAGAGTCATAGAAGCCACCACCGGTACCCTTCTTGTGACCATTGCGCTTGGGGCAGTCAGCGATGAAGTGACCTGGATCACCACACTCAAAGAATCCGGATTTTGTGTCTTGTCTTTTGAACATTCGCTTATCATAGACACGATGCATCCGATTGTTAAACAAACACAGGTCATCATCTCCTAGCGACTCAAGCTGGTCCTCAGTGGTAGACATCAAGGAGAACCCAACACAGCTCATAGAGGAGGGGTCAGTAGAAGGTGTAGCAAGGGCCAGGGTTTTTGATCTAGAGCCAGTGAGATTTGATCTCAACTGTATATAAACCTCTGTGGCCTTGAGCTTGCTCAACAACTCAGAAATTGTCAAGGTATCATAAGAGGTGCTCTCAATGATAGAGGATACCTTGATCTCCCAGATCTTAGGGTCTAAGGTATGGAGAACCTTGAGCGCCTGCTCATGAACTGAGACCAGCTGAACTCCCTCGGCCTTGTTGGCCCGAATCTTGTTGATGATCGATTGAAAATGACCAAACAAGGCTTCAACAGATTCACCTGGCTTCTGTGTGAAATTTTCATATTCATGCCAGTAGGTTTGATAGAGCTGAGCCTTGACCTGGGCTGTCTCCTCATGGTGTGCCTGGAGGGTAGCCCACACGCTCAAATTCAGTGGGACCTAAACCAGAAAACAAAATGTTCACCACTTTGTTGTTGTTCTGATGCTGAGCGATAATGTCTGGAGATGTATCCTCAGCAACTGGCACTATGGTGAAAGTAGAGTGAACACAAATGTTCCAAATGTCCGCGCTCTAGCTCATGAGATAAGCTCGCATGCGAGTCTTCCAATAAGTATTGCCATAAGCTTCCAGGGACGGAACCTTTCTAGAAGAAGTCATGATCACTACCTGGGTTTAGAACCGGTTAAGGTATGGAAAAAACCCTAACCAGGCTTTGATACCACTTGTAGGACCGAAAGTAGTGATCAAAGGGGGAGTGAATGGGCGCCTTAAAAAATCTTTGTGAATCAATGGCCTTATCCCAACACCCAACGCACCTCGATTAACAACCAGTTGAAGCTAATAGATCTAAATCAAGAAACTAATCTAGCCTAAAAAACAACCGGTGTCCTAAGCAAGAAGACACCAACATAGTGTTTGAAGGCAGAATAGAAACATTCAAGGCATGAGCAATTTAATCAGCATCAAAATAAACATCATAATCAGTATGCTTGAATGCACGCAAAATGAGAGTGATTTTCACTGTTTAAACTTTTCTGGTTCGAAGTCTGTAAAAACAAAATTTGAAGAGTATGAGCGAAGCTTGCACCTAGACTTCGAATCGTGCACTCTAGAAGTGAAGAGTACAGAGCAGGCTGTGGGAGAATACTTCGAAATGTCGAAGCCTATGATGCACTATGCTGAAGTCTACAAGAAGCCTTCAAAACGAGCCAACACCGAACCAGTCCACACAAATTGATGGTATTAAACAAACCAAAACCAGCACGCACTAGGACCTTCGCTCAGCCAAAACAGATACACTCGGAACTTCGAAGGACTTCTCATGTGATAGCCGAAGTATGCTTTGTACACACTTCGCAGATCCTGTCCCCGAGCTATTCGCACAACGCCCGCTGCGTAGCTTCGTCTGATAGCTTCGCTTGAAGAAAAAAATGACTACCTTCGCACGAGAAACACTGCAGACCGAAGCACCAGGCTGCTGCTAGGAAAAACGTGTACACTTTCCCGTGTGAAGAAGATGCTGCAGCAAAAACTCAAAGAAACAGAAGCTAGCCGCAGGCTAGTAGCATTTGCTACGCCATGTGCACTCCACTACTGCTACAAGCTAGAGCGTAGGAAAACAGCCTAGTTACTACTAAGTGATGTGACCAAATAGCACAGCTACCATGAGAAAAAACTTAGAATAATATTCATCTGTAGCACAGTACACAGAAAGTTACTACAATGCACAGGAAACGGGAGAAAAACTACCACCAACCAGACGTGTGCTAGAAGATTCAGTGTGGCTGCAAATCGATGTAGCTACACGAATGCTAAAACTTCTACAAGCAACCACATACAACAAATAGACCACGCAAGCGAAAACCATGCAGAAAACAAAATACACACTGGGCACGCAAAATGAGGTAACAACTAAATGAATCCACAGCGATCCCTGATGGCTGAGAAAAACATAAGGAATAAACCTGATGAAACGATTTCTTGACGTGTGCTCGATGAAATCAATGCCGCTGGAGAAGAACATACGCTGGGAGGATGAACGCCAAAAGTGACCCAATCTTTTTGATTAATAAAGTAATTTCAGAAAGGGTAACCCTAACCCTAGGGATTGAGGCCCTGTTTATAGGCAGCCCAATAGCTTAGGAAAAATACCAAAAGACCCTTAGGGTTTTTACAGACGCTGAAATAAAATGGAAAAGACCAAAATGCCCTTAGGATATTTTTACACACTCTACTGATAGACTGTGGGCCTAAAGGCAAAATAGTAAACTCCTAAATACAGTTGACTTATCCTGAAGCGGAGCTTTCATAGCGGCTACAGCTTCGCCTCAGAACGGTCAGATCCAAGATCAGCGGTCGTCAGTTTTGCGCCGAAACTGACAAAGCGTCCATCGTCTTTGCATCGAGTACCCATATTGGGCCAGCCCGACTCCGCAGCTCTCTCAGCCCGGCAATCGCTCGCTGCCCGTGTACTTGAGTCAATCCCGATCAACAGCCCAGTGGATCCTCTGCTGCTCCTAGCCCATGTACCCAGATTGGGCCAGCCCGACTTCATAGCCCCTCTGCCCAACAGTCGCTCACTGCCCGTGTACCTGAGTCACATGCGGCCCAGATACAGCAGGTCTTCTCTTCTCTTCATGTCCTCTTTGACTTCCGTTGACAATCACTCATCACATCTGGAGCCATGAGTCCTATACTCTTCAGCATGACTCCTCAACCACCACATAAAAACCTGCTGTAACTAACGCAATTGTTACAACAGTTGGCATTATTCATGGGGAAATTAGTACTAAAAGCTAGTTCTCTACCACTGCCTGTATTTAAAGTGCGTTTATGGAGGGAGCTTCGAAGTCCTAGGATTCTGCACACCCTTCTGCAAGGGGCTTCAAGTATAGTTCGAAGGCTTTTCTTGCCTTCCGCCACCCCTTGCACCTCGGAGTGCACCCTTTGGCAACGGGCTCCAGGTGCTCACCGAAGGACTCAGAAGCCCTAGGGGCTACGAGGCAAGCTCCCCTCAACCAAGTGAAGCCGCTCGGTCTCCGGACTAGGTCAAGCTTCCAAAGGTATGCTCATAAACCAAAGCCTTGCTTCGCCTTTTTAATACCAAAGCCTTGCTTCGCCTTTTGAAAACCGAAGCCTTGCTTTGCCTTTTCAAAACCAAAGTCTCGCTTCTCCGTTTTTATACCAAAGCCTCGCTTCATTTTATTTAAATGTTGAAGCCCTGCTTCACTTTATTTAATGTTGAAGCCCTGCTTCACTTTATTTAATGCCGAAGCCCTGCTTCATTTTACTCATTACAAAAAGCCTTCACTTTATTAAAAACCAAAGCTTTACGGTGCCCCTATTGAGACCCAAAGTCAAGGCTTCATTTTATTAAGAACCGAAGTTACCACTTTGTATAAATAAGGACCAAAGCACTGCTTCGATATATTTAAAATTCGAAGTGCTGCTTACAAGGCTACATAGTGCCTCCGGACCTATAGCAGTGGGCTAAAGGACTCCAGGCCACCAGCCTGATGCATCCAAGGACTCCAGGCCACCATCTTGATGCGTCCAGGATTCTAGGCTACCGGCCTGATGCATCCCAGGATCCCGGGTTCCGTTCCTGGTTTCCAGAGTTGAAGGTGGCTCAGAGTCGAAGGTGGCTCACAATGACAGGTTCGGTGAATCCACACCACTCATTTCATTCTCATTATAGAATCAAGCTCAGAAGCCCAGCTTCACCATCTAAATGCGCTTCGAAGCCTTGCTTCACCAGCTAAGTGTTCGAAGCACACGATACATGAGAAGCATGCAAACGAAGTATGCATTTATAAATACAACACAAACTCCATTCATTGAATGCCAAAAGCAAACGATGTTACAAATACACTTCAAAAGCTAAAAAACTACGAGTAATATGTGTCTAAGCCTAAGAAAAAGCATGCTCAAGGCCCCGACATATTTGGCCCTCGCTTGCTCTTTTTCTAGGCAGGGCCCCCTCGGCTAGACGAAGCCCCGTCAGAGCCTGACCTCCCGCAGCTGGACCGTCGATGCTTCGAAGCCCGTAGAACTCGCCTTTCTTCTTCCAGGTTAGCCCAAGTCTAAAGCGCAGGTGGTGCCACATCGAAGGAAGAAAAGTCTAGGGCTTCATCGAATTGTAAGGCCGTACCCAAATACTGCACCCCCTCACCACTTAAGCCTACATCAAAATAGCTTAAGTCTGGCGAGGACGAAGAACTCCGATCGGGCTCCGTATTCATGGTAGCCATCATCTCCCGGGCTACTTTGGGGATAGCTTCGCCCCTACGACCCCTCAAAAGTTTGAACCGAGGTGGGCCTTCGGACCTAGCTACTTCGAGCACCACCCAAAGATGGCTAAGCTCTTCTAAATCCTCAAGCATTTCTAAATCCTCAATGCTGGCAGAGGGTTCGACGTCAAAGGCTAGGATGGCGAGGCTTGCACCCTAGCTCAGCGAAGGAGGGTGACCCGTTGAAGTTCGAGGACCACTTCGCACCCTTGGGTCTTCCAAGGTTCCTAAAGCCGACGCCATGCTCCGTGGACCGCCGAGGAAGGTGAAGCCAAGTGAGGGTCTCAGAAGGCCACCGGCGTGGCCAAAGTCGCTGCTTTGAGGTGGTTGCACCCCATGTTATGAAGCATTTGCCACACCCCTTGGCCAGCCACTCACCAGGCCGTCAGTGAAAAGCCCTTCATCGACA
Organism: Zizania palustris; assembly: GCA_019279435.1. Taxonomy (NCBI): domain Eukaryota; kingdom Viridiplantae; phylum Streptophyta; class Magnoliopsida; order Poales; family Poaceae; genus Zizania; species Zizania palustris. The sequence continues at coordinate 83,170,115 of JAAALK010000289.1, read as the reverse complement.
CCTCCGCCATCGCCGAGACCATCTGAAGGAACTCAAGCCAGTCCCCGATTGGGTGTTAAGGATTGAAGTCCGGAGTTAGGAACTCGGTCCCCAGGTGCTCGAGGACTCTGCTCAGCCTCGAGGCGTCCTTGTCAACCCCTCGGACCACAAAGTCTTCTAGAGTTTGGCTGGCTATGCAAAGATCACAACACTCCACCGCTAGATTCGCTCTGGCCTCCTCTGAAGCCCGAAGCGCTTCTCAAAGCTTTTCTGTCTCAGAGGCCAAGGCTTCCTTTGCCTTGGCTGCCTCGGACCTCACCGCCACTACCGCTGCTTCGTCCTTCTACCACCTCTCGGCCTCCTCCGAAGCGTAGCACCGAAGCGCATCACTCTTCGCCACCAAAAGAGTTTCCCGGTGGCCCATAGAGGCTGCTGCCATAGTGCTCGGTGTGAAGGCCTGGCAAGGTTCAAGAAATCTTCAGTATTACTAAAAGACCTAAGTACCAGACGAAGCCCGTGTGAATCTTCGCTCACTTGAACGAGGGCTCCATTGGCGTTCGCGAAGAGGTCGAAGTGGCTGGCATGGCTAAGATGCGCCACCAAGTCCCCCTTCACTACAGCAACACAACCATCATAGGAGTCAATGGTCGCCTCCGTCGTAGGTCCCCTCAGAAGCAGGGGCCGGACCATGGTCATCGGGAACACAGGCCCCACCTCCGCCTCCGCCTGAGGGACCCCTCCACCGCGGTCGCCCCCTTGTCTTCATCAAACAAAGAGCTCTTAGACTCCTAGCTACTGGTGCCCTCGCTGCTGTTGGAGGTCCCCTCTAATTCCACCATGACAGTCCTCGCGTCGTCACTAGCACCTAAAGAAAAGTACAAGTCAATATACGTGAATATAAAGAGAAGGGCGATCAAGTGTCTACCATCGTCAACATCCTCTTCGCCCGAAGAGATGTCCTGGAAGGATGTGGGATAAATTTGTGCCCCCAGTCCCTTCGCTGGGCTGGCTGGGCCCTAGCCTCCGCGCTCGAAGGAGTCGCTATTGCAGCCTCCGGCGCCACCACTTTAGTCGCTGCCACAGCCTCTGGTGCCACCACTTCGACCGTTGCAGCAGGAGAATCTAAGGAGTCATGCTGAAAAGCGTGGGCCTCATGGCTCTAGAAGTGATGAGTCATTGTCAATGATAGTCAAAGAGGACAAACGAAGAAGAGATCTGCTGTTTCATGGGCCGCGTGTGACTCAGGTATACGGGCAGCGAGCGACTGTCGGGCAGAGGAGGCTGCGAAGTCGGGCTGGCCCAATCCGGGTACATGGGCCAGAAGCCGTAGTCGCTACGAAAACTTAGCTTTCGGATAAGTCATCTGTATCTCTAGGCCCATAGTCAGTCAGTCGTGTCTGTAAAAATACCTAAGGGCAGTTGAGTCTTTTCCTTTATTCTTGTGTCTGTAAAAGCCCTAAGGGGCTGGTAGAATATTCCTAGTGTTGGGCAGCCTATAAATAGGGCCCCAATCCCTAGGGTTTGGACTACCCTTCTAGAAATCACTTTTTGAATCATTCATTGGGTCATTCTTCTTGTTCCCTGCGTTTTCTCTCTCCCGTTTGTGTGCGCCGCCAGGAACCTTCTATGAGTTCATCTTGGTTTCATTTTCCTTGGTCTGGTCGGTTTTGGATTCCCTCTAGCTATGTGCTGCATTTAATTATTAGCCTTGTACTCCTTCAGTTTGCGGGCAGCAATTTACTTCTTGAGCGATTTTGTGCTTCGGTTTGCTTCTGTTCTTCACGAGCAGAGTACTAGTTCTTGCTGTTTGCATGTAGTACTCCTCCACTGTAGCAACAGTACTCTAGTGTCAGCTTTTTGCTTTCTACTGCGCAGCTTTTTGATCGAAGTTGACAGGCCCTAGCAAATTTCTGACTGTTTTCTGGCGAAGCCATCCTCTCTGTTCGAAGCCCCTCAACTCCGTGAGTCAGGCTTCGATCTGACATACTCGAAGGCTTCGTTCGAACTTCGAACTTCGTTCTGTATCCTGAGTTGCTAGCTGTGAAGTACTTTTTGAACGAACAGCATCGCATACTTCGAACGACAGTGCGAAGGTACTCCGCCTCAAGCTCTTCAAAGTCCACACTTCGATAGGTTTCGAAGTTGGCTTCGAAGCTTGTCGTTCTGTTAGGCTTCGCTTTGGTTTCTTTGTCGCGTGTCAGCCTTCGCTTCTCTTTTCGAAGCTTGCTTTTTTCGAAGGTAGAGTGTTGGCTTCGAATTTGGTGCCTCTGTCGTGTGACAGGCTTCGCTTCTTTGTTCGAAGGTTGTCCGTCTGTGTGTTGCATTCGAAGTTTTCTGTTCGAAGGTTTGGCTTCGAAGCACTTGGTTCGAAGCTGTGTTCGAAGTCTTGCCTTCGAAGTACATACTTCAAAGCAGGCTCAGACTTTGCTATACTTCGCTTCGAAGCATACTTCGATTCCGGCCACTTCGAACTAGGCTAGACCAAAACATACCTTCGGCATTTTCATACACCTTCGACAGACTTCGACCAGCGAAGTAGACCTCGACCTTCGAAGCAGGCTTTGGCCAGCGAAGCAGGCTTCGACCTATGAAGCAGGCTTCACCGAGTTTCGAACAGGAGACAGATTTGAACAGGTAACTTCTCTTCTCTCTCATAGTGCACCGAGATTGCTTTACAGAGAAGTATATCTTGCCTAGTCTTGCATATACTGTTTATCTGTCTATTAGCACCGCCTTGATAGTTCTCTGTTTGTCATCAGCTGCTTCTAGGCTAGATACCTTTAGACTTCGGCTATCTGTTTATTTTCTGCTGCTTAGTCTTTTGAGGTGCGTTGGGTATTGGGAACAGGCCATTGATTCGAAAGAATTTTTGAGGCGCCCATTCACCCCCCCCCCTCTGGTCGCTACTTTCGGTCCTACAAGTGGTATCAGAGTGAGGTTAGGGTTTTTCCATACCTTAACCGGTTCTAAACCCCAGTAGTGACCATGACGTCTCCTGGCAAGGTCTCGTCCTTGGAAGCCTATGGCTATAACTATTGGAAGACTCGCATGCGAGCCTATCTCATGAGCTAGGGTTCGGACATTTGGGATATTTGCGTTCACACCACGTTTGTCATATTGCCAGTCACTGAGCATGGTACTGCTGGTATCATTGCTCAGCATCTGAGCAACAGTAAGGATGTGAACATTCTTTTCTCTGGTTTAGGTCCCACTGAGTTTGAGCGTGTGAGCCATCTCTCCACTGCGAGAGAGATCTGGGCTACCCTCAAGGCACACCATGAGGGAACAGCACAGGTCAAGGCTCGGCTCTATCAGACCTACCGGCGTGAATATGAGAATTTCACACAAAAGCCGGGTGAATCTGTTGAAGCATTGTTTGGTCGTTTTCAATCGATCATTAACAAGCTTCGGGACAACAAGGCTAAGGGTGCTCAGTTAGTCTCAGATCACGAGCAGGCGCTCAAGGTTCTCCATACCTTGGACCCAAAGATCTGGGAGATCAAGGTATCCTCCATCGTTGAGAGCACTTCTTACGATACCTTGACCATTTCTGAGTTGTTTAGCAAGCTGAAGGCCACTGAGGTAGATATCCAGCTGAGATCAAATCTCACTGGTTCTGGATCAAAATCCCTGGCCCTTGCTACACCTTCTGTTGATCCTTCCTCTGTGAGTTGTGATGGGTTCTCTTTGCTGTCTATCACTAAGGACCAGCTAGAGTTATTGGGAGATGATGATTTGTGTCTTTTTAACAACCGGGTACGTCGTGTCTATGATAAGAGAATGTTCAAAAGACACGGCACAAAATCCGGGTGCTTTGAGTGTGGTGATCCAGGACACTTCATCGCCGACTACCCCAAGCACAATGGTCACAAGAAGGGCATCGGTGGTGGCTTCCATGACTTCGGCAAGCACGAGAGCTCATCCTTCAACAAGGGCAAGCTGAAGACTCGATTCTTCAAGAAGGCCCTGAAGGACTATCGGCGAGAGAACAAGAAGCGCGACAAGGCCTTCTTCGTCGAGATGGAGAAGAGCTACTCCAAGCGGTCCACGTCTTCTTTCTCATCATCGAGCTCAAGCGATGAGGAGATCGCCATAAAGAAGGGGAAGGACAAGGACGATCCGGTGGGTCTCTGCTTCATGGCCTTCGGAGACAAGCCAAAGAGCCGCTCACACCAGCGCCGAAGATCCCGCAAGAGCTTCTGTTCAATGGCTCTTGGGGATAGGGAAGAAAAGAGCTCCTCCGATGACTCCGACGATGACGACAACAAGGTATCATCCTATGAACGAGAAATTGTTGATTTACTTGAGAGCAATCGTCAGGAGTTAAAGTATCGGGAAAAACTGCTTAGGGGGGCCAAAAAGAGGATAGATGAGTTGGAGAGTGAGCTTGCCGTAGCCAACGGCAGAATTGAGAGTCTATCTTCTTCCCCTTGCTTGGGTGATAGCAGTGAGTGCCCGAAGTGTGAGGTGCTTCTGTGTGCCCTGTCGACTCTGAAGGACAGGTACAGAGAAAGGGTTGATGAGAGGGACGCTTTGGCCACTGAGCTTGAAAGCGCTCAGCTGGAGCTGAAAGATGCTCAAGCCACTGTCGTCGCACCCTGTGTTGATTGCCCATCTCATCTAGCTGCCTTAGCTTAGCTGAAATCCAAGGGCGATGAACATTTGGGTGATTTGGAGAGGTTGAGAGCTGAGCTTGCCCAGACAAGGCTAGAGCTTGAGACACTGTCAATTCCACCCATTGTATGTGAGAACTGTCTGTCTCTTAGAATGGAGTTGATCAAGCTAAAAGCCGAAAAGTCTGTCCAAGTAGAGAGTGAGTGTGAGACCTGCTTGTCTCAGGTGGAGGTTCTAACTTCCTTGAGAAAGGAGCTAGCAGATTCTCAGAATGAGAACTTTTACCTCCGTTCTATCCTGAGTTGGATCAGTGCCAGAGAGCCACAGCTTGGCATGATGATCCAGCAGTTCAAGAGGCAGGATGGGTTTGGGGTAGGTTACACCTACACCAAGGCTGACTTTGAAAGTGCCATTAGCCGGGCAGTGGAGTGGAGTAAAATGACTCCTGAGCAGAGATACCCTAAGACTCACTCCTCTGAGTCTTCCCAGGCTTGTCAGCCCAAGGATGGAGTAATCCATGAACCACCAAAAGCTCCACCCAAGAAACCTATCTGGGTTCCAAAGCCCAAACTCCTCCACACTCCTCTAGACTCTCTTCCTGGACCCTCTCAGCCCAAGAAGACAACACCAAACACCACTAAGCTCAAGAACCCCAAGCCTCAACCACATCCCAAGAAGCCCACCTACCATTGTGAGTACTATCAGAGAAACGGGCATCTTGCGGAGTTTTGCTTCAGGAGGAAGTGGGTTGAGAGAGCTGAGAGAGCTCGTGGTGATCAGGAGCAGTTCTACCAGCAGGGTGGTAGACTGCGGGTTCCTCGACACGGGGAGAGGCTGGAGGCGAGGCCACATCGTGTAGGTGGCGGTAGAGGAGACGGCTTTCTTGTCCGTGCTCCAGTTGGTGGTGTTCGTTCCGGTAGGGCTCCAGGCCATTTTGGCTACGGCCCTGGACCTCGTAGCCGAGGCTTTAGGCAGAACCGAGGACCGCGCTTTGAGCCGCGTTTTGGTCCAAACTCTTTTGATGGTTTTCTCTTTCCATCTTTTGAGCAGATGGCTCGACACTGGTTTAGCTCTTTTGCTAAACCTGGTGCCGGACCATTTGCTCCCACTTACAGCCATTGATTGTGCAGGATCGGGGACTGGAGGACGTTTGGATCATGGACTCAGGATGCTCTCGCCACATGACGGGACATCACAGATGGTTCTCCAGTCTCACTCCCCCGAGCTCCAAAGAATACATCACGTTCGGGAACAGTGGTCAATGGAAGGTAAGTGGCATAGGCTCTATTCGCATTTCAGATCATTTCTCTTTGAAGAATGTTGCTTTGGTTAAAAATTTGAACTTCAATTTGATTTCTATTTCGCAACTTCTTGAGGATGGTTTGGAAGTGCGTTTTAAGAAGGGCAATCCTTCTGTGGTTGATTCTAGAGGGTCTTTGATTTGCCAGATTTTACCATTCGGTAAAGTTTTTCGAATTGACTTCTCTAGTTCTTTTGGCCCTTCTCGCTGTTTGATTGCTGGATCTTCTTCTGAGCTCTGGAAGTGGCATAGGAGGTTAGGTCACTTGAGTTTTGATCTACTAGTCGGGTTAAGCTCTATGGACCTCATCCGAGGATTGCCCAAGCTTAAGATGGATAAGGATCTAGTTTGTCATCCCTGTCGTCATGGGAAAATGGTTGCCGCTTCTCACTCACCTGTGACTCAGGTGATGACTTTGTATCCGGGCGAGCTTTTACACTTGGACACTGTTGGTCCAGCTCGGGTACGTTCAATCGGTGGGAAGTGGTACGCACTTGTCATAGTTGACGACTTTTCTCGATTCTCGTGGGTTTTCTTTTTGGAGTCTAAGGATGAAACTTTTCAGTTTGTTCATGACCTGGTTTTGAAGCTGAAGAATGAGAACAATGGTTAGATGCGAGCAATTCGCTCTGACAACGGCTCTGAGTTCAAAAACTCTCAGTTCGTTAGCTTCTGTAGTGATCAAGGTCTTGACCATCAGTTTTCTTCTCCTTACACTCCCCCACAGAACGGCGTTGTGGAACGAAAGAACCACACGCTAGTCGAGATGGCCAGGACGATGCTCGATGAGCATAGGACTCCTAAGCGTTTTTGGGCTGAAGCCATGAACACGACTTGCTATCTGGCCAACCACATCTTTCTTAGAGCTTACCTTGGTAAGACATCATATGAACTGCGGTTTGGCAGACAGCCCAAGGTGAGCCACTTGCGAGTGTTTGGCTGCAAGTGCTTTGTGCTCAAGAAGGGAGGGCATTTGGACAAGTTTGAGTCTCGTTGCTGGGACGGTGTTTTTCTTGGATACGCTTTGCATTCTCGAGGCTTCCGTGTTTGGAACCTCGAATCCCAGCTGCTTGTCGAGACTTGTGAGGTTTCATTTGATGAGTCCTTGCCTTCTTTGACTCCTTCTTTTGAGCCTTCTGGTGATGATGAGCTCAGAGAGTCCATCTTCGAGGAAGATGAGGATACTCCAGCTGCTGATGAGGGTGGGCCTTCTGCACCCCCTGAAGAGCCCACACCTTCTGAGACTTCGACTGAGGATGAGGGTGGACCTCTGATCACTTCTTCCACTACGATCGAGCCCCCTCAGTCGAGTCCAGAGGTGCCAGCTGCTGACTCCGGTGAGGTGACTTCTGATCACCAGGGAACCCGAGCAGTTCAGCGTGATCATCCCTTAGAGCTCATCATTGGTGATTTGACTGAGAGAACTTTGCGTTCTTCTGCCTCTCTTGCTGTGTTTGCTGAATCTGCGTTTGTTGCATCTTTTGAGCCCAGAGACATTTCTCATACACTTTTTGATTCTAATTGGATTAATGCTATGCAAGAAGAGCTTGAGAACTTTGTCCGCAATCGGGTTTGGACACTAGTTGAGCCACCACCAGGATGAAACCCCATAGGCACCAAGTGGGTATTCAAGAACAAACAAGGTGAAGATGGGGTTGTGGTGCGCAACAAAGCTCGACTAGTTGCCCAGGGTTTTTGCCAGAAGGAAGGTATTGACTTTGAAGAAACCTTCACTCCTGTTGCCCGTCTTGAGTCCATTCGTATTCTCTTAGCTTTTGCCGCTTCGAAGGGTTTTAAGCTTTTTCAAATGGACGTTAAGAGTGCTTTTCTGAACGGGTTCATAGAGGAGGAAGTTTACGTTAGGAAGCCCCCCGGTTTTGAGAACCCTAAGTTTCCTCGACATGTTTTTAAGTTGCAAAAAGCTTTATACGGGTTGAAGCAAGCCCCTAGGGCTTGGTATGACCGGTTGAAGCAATTTTTGTTGGGGAAGGGCTTTGTGATGGGTTCGGTGGATAAAACTCTTTTCTTGCTCAGAGATGCTTCAGATTTTTTAGTTGCTCAGATTTACGTGGACGATATTATTTTTGGCGGTACTACTAATGATCTTGTGTCCAAGTTTTCTGAGCAGATGCACAGTGAGTTTGAGATGAGCTTCATGGGTGAGATCAAGTTTTTCTTAGGGCTCCAGATCAAGCAGACCAAGGATGACACCTTCATCCACCAAGGTAAGTACACTCGTGATATGTTAAAGAAATTTGACTTTGGTGGTGAATTGAAGCCGCAGATGACCCCGATGGGCACTTCTGGGGGTCTGGACAAGGATGAGAGCGGTGTCAAGGTCAATGAGAGAGAGTTTCGAGGGATGATCAGTTCACTGTTGTATCTGACGGTGACCAGACCGAACATTCAGTTCGCCGTGGGACTTTGCGCGCGTTTTCAGTCTTCACCACGCGCGTCTCATCGGCAGGCTGTCAAGCGCATCTTCAGGTATCTCACTTATGCGCCTGACCTTGGTCTTTACTATTCAGCATCATCTTCACTCGATTTATCTAGATTTTCGGATGCCGATTTTGGTGGGTGTCGGTTGGATCGCAAGTCGACTTCTGGTACTTGCCAGTTTCTTGGTTCTTCTCTTGTCTCTTGGTCTTCTCGAAAGCAATTCGGAGTTGCTCTTTCGACCACAGAGGCTGAGTACGTAGCTGCAGCTAGCTGCTGCTCATAGTTGGTTTGGATGATTTCCACTCTGCGAGATTTTGGGTTGTTCTTTCCTACTAGGGTTCCATTGTTTTGCGGTAGCACCTGTGCTATTAGTGTAGGGAAAAACCCGTGTCTCCATTCAAAAACCAAACACATTGATGTGCACTTTCATTTTCTGCGGGATCAATATGAGAAAGGTGTCATTGACCTTGTTCATGTTGATACCCATCATCAGTTGGCTGACATTTTCACCAAACCCCTAGATCAGTCTACATTTGAGCGTTTACGAGGGGATTTGGGTGTTGTGTATCCTTTTTAGGATAGTTTGCGTCAGTTTTCTTTCTTCTTTACTCCTTTCTTGAGTCTTTTTGTGTGTGTTCATACCTTGCATATTCACATATCACACTTTAGAGCTGCTTCTATTATATGATTGAACTGCTTTACTTATTCTAGCTGGTATATGCTTTTGAATACTTGTCATTGATCATGCTCTGGTTTAGTTCACTTGATATGACTGGTATCTGTCATATGCATGGCTTTTACGCTTTAAACATGAAAAATGATCACCATTGCTTCTAGTAACTAGCATGTGTAGGCTGAGTGCTCTTGCTATCGGTTACATGCCTTGTAGCTAGTTCCTGACTTAGATGCAAACATGCAACTTGGACATCCTTCTACTTTCAAACATGGATATGTGCTATAAAAATGATGAAAAATCTAGAAAAATGAAATTTCCATGTCTTTTTATGCATAAACTTGAAAAGATCCAGGTGGGTTTGTTTTATCGCATTGCATTGTTCTGGACTGCGTATCATAGCACTTTGGTACGAACTAGGATAGTGTAGTGTATGCCAAGACCAATGTCTTAAGCTTCTGATGGTCCAGTTCTGGCCTAGGCTTGACTTGGTCGATCAGCATAAGTTTTGACACGCAAATAACCCCTGGCATAAATGAAAAAGAAAAGAAAAAGCTTGAAAATTGAAATGATAACAAGTTTGCTGAAGCACTTTGTTTTGAACAATGCTTATCTTGGTAGATATCAGTTAGCTTTTTGCATCTCATGCTTTACCTTGCTTGTTTATTGGAACATGTGGTGATGCTTTTGTTTGCAAAAACTAAAAAATGCGTGCAAATGACTTTCTTTCGATATCATCTGCTGTACTGATCATGCCATGTATCATTACAGTATGTCTTTTGATGTATCTGTTAGATGTTGTCATTGCAGTCAATCATATCTGAGAAGCATGCTTTCTACACCCCTTATGCACTCCAGTTGAATTCACTGCATATTTTGAGGGGGAGTTGCATTTTAGGGGGAGTCTGTGTCTCTATTGAGTGCTTGATGAGTTCACTTGTCAACAAGGGGGAGAAAATTCGGGATCAGAGTTTAAGGGGGAATTCTTACTCTGTTGATATCCTTGTTGTTCTGGAATCGCACTCATTTTTGGGCTTTTACGTTTTGGTTAACCATAATGACCACTTCTTGCTCTTGTTCGGCTTTTGGTCATTAGGGTTAAACTTTTACCTTATTTTTCTTCTTCTTTGTTTTCTTGTGTTTTGTTTTCGTGTTTCCACATTTGTTCGCAGGTGCTGAAGAGCTGAAGAAGAGGAGTGTTGACAATGCACTCATCAAGGGGGAGATTGAGGAGCCATGCTGAAAAGCGTGGGCCTCATGGCTCCAGAAGTGATGAGTCATTGTCAATGATAGTCAAAGAGGACAAAAGAAGAAGAGATCTGTTGTTTCATGGGCCGCGTGTGACTCAGGTATACGGGCAGCGAGCGACTGTTGGGCAGAGGAGGCTGCGAAGTCGGGCTGGCCCAATCCGGGTACATGGGCCAGAAGCAGTAGAAGACCCACTGGGCTGTTGACCAGGACTGACTCAGGTACACGGGCGGTGAGCGATTCCCGGGCTGAGAGAGCTGTGGAGTCGGGCCGGCCCAATCCGGGTACCTGGTGCATAGTCGGTGGAGGCTTTGTCAGTTTCGGCGCAAAACTGACAACCGTTGATCTTGTATCCGACTGTCCAGAAGAGAAGCCGTAGTCGCTACGAAAACTTAGCTTCCGAATAAGTCATCTGTATCTCTAGGCCCACAGTCAGTCAGTCATGTCTGTAAAAATACCTAAGGGTAGTTTAGTCTTTTCCTTTATTCTTGCGTCTGTAGAAACCCTAAGGGGCTGGTAGAATATTCCTAGTGTTGGGCAGCCTATAAATAGGGCCCCAATCCCTAGGGTTTGGACTACCCTTCTAGAAAACACTTTTTGAATCATTCATTGGGTCATTCTTCTTGTTCCCTGCGTTTTCTCTCTCCCGTTTGTGTGCGCCGCTAGGAACCTTCTGTGAGTTCATCTTAGTTTCATTTTCCTTGGTCTGGTCGGTTTTGGATTCCCTCTGGCTATGTGCTGCATTTAATTATTAGCCTTGTACTCCTTCAGTTTGTGGGCAGCAATTTACTTCCTGAGCGATTTTGTGCTTCGGTTTGCTTCTGTTCTTCACGAGCAGAGTACTAGTTCTTGCTGTTTGCAAGTAGTACTCCTCCACTGTAGCAACAGTACTCTAGTGTCAGCTTTTTGCTTTCTACTGCGCAGCTTTTTGATCAAAGTTGACAGGCCCTAGCAACTTTTCTGACTGTTTTCTAGCGAAGCCATCCTCTCTGTTCGAAGCCCCTCAGCTCCGTGAGACATGCTTCGATCTGACATACTCGAAGGCTTCGTTCGAACTTCGAACTTCGTTCTGTATCCTGAGTTGCTAGCTGCGAAGTACTTTTTGAACGAACAACATCGCATACTTCGAACGACAGTGCGAAGGTACTCCGCCTCAAGCTCTTCAAAGTCCACACTTCGATAGGTTTCGAAGTTGGCTTCGAAGCTTGTCATTCTGTTAGGCTTCGCTTTGGTTTCTTTGTCACGTGTCAGCCTTCGCTTCTCTTTTCGAAGCTTGCCTTTTTCGAAGGTAGAGTGTTGGCTTCGAATTTGGTGCCTCTGTCGTGTGACAGGCTTCGCTTCTTTGTTCGAAGGTTGTCCATCTGTGTGTTGCGTTCGAAGTTTTCTATTCGAAGGTTTGGCTTCGAAGCACTTGGTTCGAAGCTGTGTTCGAAGTCTTGCCTTCGAAGTACATACTTCGAAGCAGGCTCAGACTTTGCTATACTTCGCTTCGAAGCATACTTCGATTCCGGCCACTTCGAACTAGGCTAGACCAAAACATACCTTCGGCATTTTCATACACCTTCGACAGACTTCGACCAGCGAAGTAGACCTCGACCTTCGAAGCAGGCTTTGGCTAGCGAAGCAGGCTTTGACCTGTGAAGCAGGCTTCACCGAGTTTCGAACAGGAGACAGATTTGAACAGGTAACTTCTCTTCTCTCTCATAGTGCACCGAGATTGCTTTACTAAGAAGTATATCTTGCCTAGTCTTGCATATATTGTTTATCTGTCTATTAGCACTGCCTTGATAGTTCTCTGTTTGTCATCAGCTGCTTCTAGGCTAGATACCTTTAGACTTAGGCTATCTGTTTATTTTCTGCTGCTTAGTCTTTTGAGGTGCGTTGGGTATTGGGAACAGGCCATTGATTCGAAAGAATTTTTGAGGCACCCATTCACCCCCCCTCTGGTCGCTACATTCGGTCCTACAGCATCCACGGGCTCCCCTCCAGCAGCAAGGTCCGGAGCTACACGCTCCACCGCGCCAGGGGCTTCATCCGCCGAGGGGAGCGAGTCCTCAAGGACTCTGTGGACTTCAAGGTCTCGGGATCCTCATTGTCCACCCTCTTCCTTTTCGAGCCGCTCGCCGAAGGTGCTGAGCTGGCGAAGTCTGGGAGCATTTGGACCCCCTCGGCACCAAGCCAGGTCCACGTGCGGTTCCATCACTCCCAAGACCCCACCAGAGCGAGCCTTTGATTTTGCTTGTCTGGTGTCGGAGCCCCCACGACGCGTTCGATGGCCACTATAGCCTCCTCCGGAGGCCGCACATCAAGACTCAAAGTCGGCACAAGTTAAACTTTGTGAAGTATGAAGGTAAATGAGTTCGAAGCCTTATCAAGACGCTCCGTGGATAGTTTGCTCAGACCCTCCAGGCCCAGAGCTAGGAACAAGTCCTTCGGCAGGAGAGTGCGAGGGGGCTGAGCCGAAAGGTGATGAACTCTTTGGCCAAGTCCCGCATACTCATCTTCGAGGCCACCCTTCATAGGAGCAGGATCCTCGATTGGAGGCTCTCGGAGCTCAACTTCACAGTGCCTTCACCACGGTAGGAGATGAGCGCATTGGTACTCCAAAGGGGGGAGTCCACGCCCACCGAAGCATAAAACCATTCCTGGTCCCACTTCAAATACCACTTGTTGTTGATGGCCCTCGCTGGGAAGTCATCCAAAAACTCTCTACGGAGGTAGAAGTTGTCACTCCCGAAGGCTTGGGCCCTCTCGACGCAATCTGTCCCCTCCATCTGCTTCGGTTGGCAACTCACATCATGAAGGGCGACGAAGACGTTCACGTGCCCCTCGCAGCCTTCGGCCCTCATGGCCCACTCAAAAATTGCAAGCCTCACCACGTTGTTCGGGTACAGGTGAGGGAGCTTGAAGTTGTATGCCTTCAGCACCTCGCTCAGCATGTCCACCGCCAGCAGTCCGAGCCCCGCCTCAAAGAAGGCCTCGAATACGACGACTTTGTCGGGCTGGGGCCTTGGGATTTTCTCTATCTTCTCGGGCACTCGAAGCCGGATGGTCTCGGAAATCCTCCCCTCGCAGATCCGCTGGACGGACTCCTTCGTTGAGACCGAAGCCTTCAACTCCAAAGTCTACTCAAACCTGTCCGACGGCAAACGAAGGTCCCTCGGCCCGAGGCGCCGCGCAGCAGGCTTCGCCGCCACCGCCGTCGCCGCCACCACTTGGGCCTAGACGGAGCTCAAGCTCACTCCTGGGACCAAGGCCTTCTTCGACGCAGCCTTCTTCAGCATCTCACGAAGGGCTTCAGCGCGAAGGGTGCTAAAATGCTTCGGAGCAAGCTACGTGTGAAGCCGATAAATAAGAAAGCTAAAATATGGGCCTAAAAATTTTATTTAAAATAAATCATAGCTCGAGTATTTTCCTAAAATTCTCCTTGCTCTAAATTGCATCACAAATCTTTTTCAAGAATTTTTTGCGCGAAGAAATTAAATAAGATATAATCAATATCATTTCATCGCAAAACTCTAACACTAATTAATAAAATATATTTCAACATGAATGTTGTGTGAATAAAATATACGATAAATAATTTAAATTAAAAATAATATAAAACCAAATAAAATTCGGCTTGAGAAATTTCTAGTAAATTTCTTTCACCTCAAATCAATTTAGATTTTTATTAAGGATATTGTAACTAGAACAGTAATCCATAATATTTCAATGAATAACTTTAATTGAAAAAGTAATTAAATCACTCTCTTTCCAATCGAATTTGAATTATCACTTTCGACTATCTATATCTTTTCCCAATCAAAAATACGGAGGAATCAATATTCTATTTTCGTTCGCGAAATTAAAATCCCATTTTAACTGCGTGTTTAAAATCTGTTAAAAAACACTTTAAAAATTATTTTTATATTCCCAAAAATGAATTAAAAACCTTGGTTTGGTGTTCATGTTTGGAATTTCTAATTTCGACGTGAATACAAAATTTATTGATTTTGCAAACTATCATTTATTCGTTAAAATATTCGCTCGTTATTTCTTTAAAATCCAAGATTTCTACATTTATTTTAAATTCCAAACTTTCCAAATTTTTTTTACTTTTTCTTAAATATCCAAATTAGAATTTTCAGAAAAATATTTTCCTATTTTGTCCTCCTTTCCTTTTCTTTTCTTTCCTTTTTCCTTTTTTCTCTTTCCTTCTTTTCCCTTTCCCTTCTCTCTCCTTCCTTTCCTTTTTCCAGCGGACCTCCCATCATGGCTGCAGGCAGCCACCTCCCATCCCTCCTCCTTCCATTTCTTCATTCCCCTTCCTATTTTCGTCTTTCCTTCTTCTCCCTCTATTTCCTTCCTTTCTCTTTCCATTTCTCTCTCTTTCTATTTCTCCCTCCTCTTTCCATTTCTCTCTCCCCACTCTATTTCTCCCTCCTCTTTCCATTTCTCCCCTAGCCCTTCTTCCCCCTATAAAAGCCATGCCACCCTCTCCTCCTCCCCACACCACCCTCTCCTCCCCCCCTATGCCACCCTCTCCTCCTCATTGCTACCTCCGCCAAGCATCATCACCGCCACCATGCCTCCCCCTCGCCGAACAACCATGCCACCGCTACCCCGCTGTTATGGGAAAGCCCATCTCCTCCTCTGTCAGCCACGTTGCCTCTCTTCTGATTTCATGCGGTAATAATCATCTCTTTCTTGTTTACATTTCATTAATCATTGATTTATCCTGGCTGTGTTAGGTGGCATTCAATCTAAATAGTTCATTAACATGTCCTGATGTTGTTGGTTTAATATAATCCATTTTATCTTGTACATCGATTTGCTTCATTCATATATACCTTAATCGCCAAAGTCTATTAATATCCATTGGATCCAATCTATGCAAAAGATTATTTTGTATCATATCCTAACCATGGATATAATTCAATCATCACTCGTCGTCAAATTGTTATCTGGATTCGATTCATGCCATAGTCCCTTTTGTTATCCGTCTAAAGTAGATCAATTATTATCTGTTGAATAATCTCAATCCCGATTTATTATGTCAATATCCGGCGAACCCGCTCTGATCTATTGACCCGAAGTTATCCCTATGTTGAACCGGTGTTTCAATCTACTCTTCAATCATTCATACCGGAGTTGCTATCCCTCTTTGTCCATCACCATTCATCGTGGTTGAATGCTACCTTGATCTCCTTTATTTTGATCTAATCCATCTATTATGACTTAATTGATGTTCGGTAATCGGACTTGCGACATTCATCGATGGTCGTCACCGATCGTCGATCGTTCGTAGTCATTCGTTACCTTCCATCATCGAGTCTCATCGATTTAATCTAAACCCATCGACATGGTCGCTAAGGCTTGATTGGTTAAGCCCTTATGTGTACCTTTAGTCGATCGCTTCTTTATCCTAAATCAAATGAACTAGGTTGTCCAATGGTCGCAACTTATTCAAATCATTTGACTAAATCCATTTGTACCTTTTTGTTTCTAATCGATCAACACGTTCAATTCAACCCATCATTATTTTCAATCGAATCATAACCCACCGATCTACCCTTGTCTCAACTCAAGTTTAATCTTTCTATTTTATATAAGTGAGCATGTTGATCACATGTCGACCCTCTCATTTAATCCGAAGGAATAATCTTGTGATTCCTTTCTTTTTAGGGTTCTATCATTTCATGTGAATGAATCCAAACTTCCATAATTCATATCTTCTGTGTTTTGACTTCAAATTTTACCATTCAAATTTCAGATATTCCCTCTTTTAATTCTCTACAACTTGAACTAATTTAATTGAAATGTTTGTACTATTTATTTTATTTATTTTAATTGTTTATTGTTTTGGTTCTCCGTGCCGAGAAGATTTGGACACCGAGGAGCCAGAGTTTTATGCTGAGGTTCCACCATCTCCATTCACTAACCAAGGCAAGTCACAACCCCTATTTAGATCATAATTGAGCCTATGTTTTAATTAAATATTGCTATAACCCATAGGGTATAAATGCATTAGTCCAAATGAAAGAATTACACTATAATTATTAGATCCCTGACCCTGATGTGCAAACCCAAGCCATGCTATTGAGCCTGAACTCCTTGTCACCTCATTATTATCAATAATAGATAATGTCCAATGTATCGACAAAACTGCTATAGGATAAAAACAAGTCGTAGATACTTGGGTTCTACTATATGTTCCCTCAATATTTCTCTCATCCCTGGAATTATGTTGGTTTTGGAGTTTTGGTTAAGTATGTAAGCATGGTGTTCTGGGTGCAAGCTAAGGCATTGGTCGGTAGCACCCGAGGCAATATAAAGACCGGTCTGTGGGATCTATTGCAAAGCATTTCGTACTAACCACAAGTCTAGTGAGTAAGTCCTAACTAGAGGTATGGAGCGTTCCAACTTAAATCACCATAGTGGAGGGGGCAAGTGACACCTGTGGGTGGCTTGTACCGACGAGGCTCAAGGGGGGTACATCGTTGGCCCCACGTGTTGGGGCGCCGTATGAAACCTATAAGAGGGTGATATTGAGTTGGTGCGTTTCGTGCTAAAGGTTTTGGCATGAGTTCCTTTGGGGTGACGTGGTGTCATCACGACACACTTTGGTGTGCGGGAATGAGTGCCTTGTTGGTACAATAGTACACCTCTGATCAGAGTATAATCTTTTCGAAAAGTCATGCCAACGGTCAAGGGCGGGTTGAGCAATGTTCACCGCACTTGGTTTACTACTATTGCATGAATGATTGTATGATGGAATGACATGTAAGGATTGTTGAGAGAGGGTGGGTTGACTATACCCCTCGAGGTAGAAGATGATGCATCTACTCATGATTTAATTTTTGTACTAATAACCTAATCACATTAACTGCTTTACAAACGTACTTTTTCGCAAACATGAGTCACTACCTTCCTTTGTTATTACCTTGCATTATAATTGCATTTTGGTGGCTTGCTGAGTACAATTGTACTCACCCCCATCGACTCACCACCTCAGAGGTAGTGTACTACGATGGGAACAGTCTAGAGTAGCGACCCAGTTAAGGCGCGAGACTGGAAGAAGGCGTTCATCTAGAGGATTTATTTTCATAGTTTCTCTTTTATTTATCACTTATGTAATAATGTGGTCTACGAACCACCTTTGATTGGCATAATATACGTGGTCGTGTGATGAACGTCTTGTATTTATTGCTTTTCCTTGGAAATTTAATAAAAGCTGAAATTGTTTTATTCCGGGCGTTACACGAAGCCTCAAGACGAGCTCCGGCCCCCTTTGATGAAGTTAACTCAAGTACAGCCAAGACTTTCCCCTCTGGAGCCAAGTCTCCGAGACCCCTTCACTCCCCTCTGGAGCCAAGCCTCTGGGATCCCTCTGGGTCCCCTCCAGAGTCCAGCCTCCAGGACCCTTTCGGTCCCCTTCGAAGCCCTCTCCGGAGCCTTACGGAGCTCTCTCCGAGAGTTTCTTCGGAGTCCACTTCGGAGCCCACTTTGGGGTCCGCTTCGAGGTCTACTTCGGAGCCCTCTCAGCTAGCTCTGGCTGAAGCCCTCTAGCAGGTACTCCGGTCTAGAAGACATATCCAAGCATTGCTATAGTGTAAATCCATACCAAGGCCACAACCCCTGGTATGCCGTATACTTGCTCCAGAACTGATGTTTATCCAACACGTGTGTAAAGTCACATGTAAAGTAATATAGCCTTTTTCCCTTCTTGCCCCTATAAAGACTACGGCTTGTAGAGGGCAATTAGGTCTTTTCCTTTGGCCTATGTGCCTATAAAAGCAGGGCCATGCCCTTGTAATACACATAATGTTGAATAGAGGCAAAACTATGCCAAATCCACTGTAAACTGGATGTAGGGTTATTATCCCTCCGGGGAAGCCCGAACTAGTATAAATTCCTTCTCCCTCTGTGAGAACCCTTCGAGGTTCATTATATACACCATACACAACCACATAAAAACTGCTATAACTAACGCAATTGTTACAACATAAGCCAAATGTTCATTACACAGATTTTGACATGAAAGCAAATGATAAATAGATAGATCGCTAAAGATTGACTAGACTTCTTTAACAACTTTCTCCCCCTTTGACATCAAAGAAACCAAAAAGAGTGAAATAGTAAGAAAGAATACTCAGAATCATCTTTATCCTCCACCCCGTCCTCATCATCGTCGCCACCATCATCGGTACCCTCCTTAAATGATGAAGATGAGTGAGCCTGCTGGCGAGAGGATGAGTTTACTTCTCCAAAGAAACAGGAGTGAGGGCTAGTGTCACCCTCAGATCCCATGGTGGTATCAAAGGCATCTCCGGGAGTAGGCGAAGGTGCCATGGGAGGTTGACCAGACTACTAAAGGATGGAGTTGATGGTGTCATGGTGTATACGAAAGATCTCCCTCTGAGCATCCAATGCCACGGTAATGTTGTGGCACATCGAGAAAATCCTCGATAGAATCCTATTGATCAGAGAAAAGGAGGAAGAAGATCCCAATTCGGATGGCTAGACTCTCAAAAAAGTGGGAGGGGCATGCCGAGAGCCACTATGGTGAGATGATAAAGGAGATGTCATTGCTATTGGGGCTAGAGCAGGAGCTAGTACTAGAGCTTGGGCTAGAGCTGGAGCTGAACTCTTCAGCATTAGAAGAGAGAAATCCCAATGCTCCACCTCGAGCTCCATCCTAAGGCGAGTTGCCTTATTGATCACAAGGTATATGTATGGGGCGTACACATAGTTCTTTAGGGGCAACATTGAGCAGATATATATTTCATTCCATAGGAAATGAGCTACATTGAATAGAGACTGATCCTCCCTCATCGCCTTTAATAGATTTCTTGTCTGGGATAGCAATGAGGTGACATCTCCTATCTTGGGTAGTAGAGTCTTCCTGAACATATTGTTCAGAATCTCAAAGAATGGTAGGAGACCCTTGGTGGTCCCTACAAGATGCTGCCTAGGCTAATATAAATATTGAATTCTATCAGCTCCCAAAGTCGCCTCTTGGTCTAGGAGACGATGCTAAAGATCGCCGCCCCCGCGTCTCAAGATAAAGGCAAAGTCATGTATGGTGAACTCAAACTCATTGCCCTCGATCATCTAGTGGAATGTGGGTTCCACATTCTCCCTTGTTTGGAAGAGAGTTGCATGGGATCGGCACACTATATCCACACACCAGTTTTGCTAGAGCTCCATGAGAGAGAATATATTTTGGACCCGCAACACCGGTGATTCAAAATTGTGTAGACGCCTAGTCTGGACAACCAAATGCTAAGCAACACCGACGTCGCGTTATGACAATCCTCGGACGTGACGAGGAGTTTGAAGTGGAGTAACCATACGGTCTAATTGCACCACAAGGGGCAGTATGACCGGCCAAAAATGTGCGGTCCGACTGGCACTATGCCGTCAGTCCGACTGGTAGTTCAATGGCGGTCCGACCGACCTGAAGTAGCGGTCTTATCAACAATCGGGAGAGATTATTATTCGGGTTGTCGGCGCACGTGCCGACGGCTAGGGCTTGGACCCAGATGATCTTGGGATGGTAGCACATTGAGGAAGCCCATGTAGAAGATGACAAACTCACTAAATCGGCTAGAGAACTGATCTAGATCAAAAGTTAGATAAAGGTCATAACGAGGGCGAAACGGGAGGTTTTCAGATAAATCCCACAAAGAACTTGCGATAATGTAGAGAAATATAGAGAATTTACGAATCAAATTAACAAAGAGCTACTGCTAGGGATAATGCTAGAGTAAGAAAATAATGGTGGGGCAAGAAGTAAAGAGGAAAGTAAAGGTATGATTTGAAGTAGTGCCGCTAGCGGGGTTTGGCTTGAATCGACCTTGTCCCTTTATATAGGAGGTAGACTTGCGAGATTTGGAAGCTATCCACATCCTAGAATGGTTAGAGATTGATTTGGATACGAAATATCTGTGATTTAAACAAGAAAACACGAGATTCAGTTGTAACTAACTCGAACTCAGGACTAAAGGTCAGACCAGCCATGTATTGCTAGTTGGACCAACTACATAACTAAGGTCGGACTGCCCTCTGCGTGGAGTTTCCAATTTCTTCAAAACTTGGCTAGCACTTGTTCTATTCCAAATTGGTGCAAAATTTGGGTGTCAACACAAGCCCCTTCCTTTTGGCGAACTTGAGAACCAAAAGCACAATCTCTCATGGCTAAGGACGATCACTACAATCGGCCATATGATTTCTCAATTGCTTTACTAGGCCCTTAATAAATAATTGTCATTTGTTCATCTACCAAATCACCCACCTCATGACTTAGAAGATCTAAATTCTTGAGGAACATTTACATAACTCAATATAAACAAACTAGGGGACTAAGCGTCCAATATCTCTATCAACTCAGCCTTTAGTACTATTATCAGTCTTGTCCCCCAGTCCCTTGTGGGGATTCACTCTTTACTCAATGAGTCTAGAAGATGGCTTGTCAACCAACTTTGGTCTCCATACCTGTCATGACCCTGCTAAAGATTTGACCTCGTTGAGCAAGTTACTCTTGAGCTCTTCAGACTTCTTCTCTTTAAGGTGTTCGGCTCGAAGATGTTGCAACCTTATCTTTTGGGAGCGAGTTAAGCCGACTGGTGCGCAATTCGGCTTCTAGAGATAATGTCTTACTCCTTTTATCTTTACGCGAATCCAAAGAAACACTCATTGTCTCGGCTTCTTGGAACAACTCTCTACTTCTTGGTGGACTAGCGGTCAAAACGGCATTGCACTGTCGGTCGAACTGTTGGGGAAAGGGGAAGCTACGGTAGGTGGCAAATTGAAAATTTTTGCCCCCAAAGACCTAGAACTATGCATGTGAGGGATCATGAATCATTACCTTCTAACACGAGATGCGCTAGTGCAACGGAAGAAGATGTTAGGGAAGCGCGTCCTCGCTTATCCTTGTCTCGCTCTGCCCATTTCTCAGCAATCCAATCGGTGAAGACCGTCGATGTTCACGTGAAGAAGTCCACAAGCATCGCTATTTGAGTAGCGTCTCTACGAAGTCCACACGTAAAGGGAAGGATTGATCCCACACTAGCATGCTAGCACCGCTATTGAGAATCGGGGAGAAATCTCAACTCTTGGGATCAAGAAGGAAGGGAGAGGAGAGGTGTGGAGGCTAGGGTGGAGCAATTTGGTCTTCTGAAAAACCTATGTCCACGACCTCCTCCTCCCTATTTATAATGCCAAGGTGTGGGCATTTAACCACAAATAAATCCCTAACAAATCAAATATGTTACGTCCTTATCGGAACTTCCGATACCCCTATCGAAACTTCCGATCAAGACTTTCAATCTATAAATCAGTCCGTATCAGAACTTCCAATCCGGCCTTTCGTTCTACAAAATAGAACACATCAGAACTTCCAATGCCCCTATCGGAACTTCCGATCAACCGATTCCAAATCAGAACTTCCGATCAACCGATTCCAAATCGTAACTTCCGGTTTGACATCTGTCTCTAAATAAGAAATAATCGGATCTTTCGATTCCAAATCGAAACTTCCGATTTGAGCTCTCGATTTCTCAAACCATAAATTATTAGAACTTCCGATTTGAGCTCTTGGTTTCTAATTAAGAAATTAATTGGAACTTTTGATTCCAAATCGAAACTTCCATTCCTCCAAGAATTTTCTTGGGCACAATTCCTTCAATCTCCCACTTGCACAAGAACCAATTCTTAGCAAGTTTCTTAATCCATCCCCTTAAGTGTGTGACCCGATAGGTTCATACACAAACGATCATTCGCCAGAAACCCTTTCCATCTCACTAGTCAATAGCGGTACACTCAAATTTTCACTGAACCGTGTTATATGCATGTACTTGTCCCTTTACCACACGACATCAATTAAGCTCAAGGAGAGATAGGAGCCACCCTTGTTGGTTAGCTTGACATTTCACTCAAATAAGTATCATATTAAAATCATGAGTAACTCTTTAGTCATAGTGGCATGGCCATGAACTTTTCCAATCTGACTACCTCGAGGGGCCCATAGACGTCTCTTCCGTTATCAGGAGGGGTAAATTCCATCTTGACCATTCACATTCCACAACATGTTTCACAACACACTTGAAAACAACCCTTATGGCTAACTAATTGTGGAATAGAGTTAGGAAGCATCTACGTGTACCGCTACGCATTCTGGAATCAAATGACCATCTCCGGTCTAAGGACTCTGAAGGTACACCATTTGAGAGGACAACTGATGGCACATTACAATCCCAACAATATCTCAAGTGGGTCTATCAAACACCATGTTCTCCAACATGTGTCCACATATCGATTTGATATCCCCATGTCTATGATCCATGAAACATGATCATCAATCAGCTAGATGTGCTAATCTATGTATCATCAATGTCCCACATGATGATAAGATCAAGGATAACTTTTTGAACATCATCATTATAAGGTTTATAGAAAAGTCATCAACTCATCAATTAATGTAAATGATGTTTATTCAAGGAACAAGATAACAATTATCCTCATACATAAGAATAAACACTACTAACATCTTCCACATACACATGACTCACTCGCAGAAGTATCTAATACCCATGGTGCTCAGTTGCGCCTCATACTTTGGTTGTGGCAGAGATTTTGTCAACGAATCTTCTATGTTCAAATCCATGTGCGCCTTGCAAATCTTCACATTACCTCTCTCTATGATCTCGCGGATCACGTGATATCGCCGAAGTATATGTTTGGACTTCTGGTGTGACCTAGGCTCCTTTGCTTGTGCAATGGCACCCCTATTATCATAATAGAGGTCCACCGGACTAGACGCACTAGGGATAACACCTAGTTCAGAAATAAACTTTCTGATCCAAACGACCTCCATTGCAGCTTTTTAAGCTGCAATATACTCAACTTCTATCATAGAATCAGCCACCGTATCTTTCGTGAAACTCTTCCAACTCACTGTGCCTCCATTAAGACAGAACACGAAACTAGATTGCGATCGAGAATCATCTTTATCGGTTTGACAGCTAGCATCCGTGTAACCGCTTACATTGAGCTCCTCATCACCATAAACTAGGAATATATCCTCGGTTCTTCTCAAGTACTTAAGGATACTCTTTACTATAGCCTAGTGACTCTCACTTGGGTTTTACTGATATCGGCTCATAATGCTTAGAGCATACGAAATATATGGGCACGTACATAGCATGACATACATGATGGAACCGATCATGGAGGCATACATGATCGCACTCATTTTATTTAGCTCATTAGATGTCGAAGCACAATGAGTCTTACCGAGAGAAATACCATGTGACATTGGCAGAAAACTATTTCAAAACCTTGTCAATGTATGCTACCTCTATAGCCACTTTGATCTATCTCTATAGATCTTTATGCCCAAAATGTATGCTACATCTCCAAGATCTTTCATTGAGAAACTATTTTTCAATGATGTCTTGACAACATTCATCAATAAAGGAATATAATTTCCAATCAATAATATGTCATCCACATACATGACTAGAAATACAAGTGAGCTCCCACTAGCCTTATTGTAAACACAAGGCTCTTCTTCATTCTTGATGAAGCCAAACCCTTTGACTACCGCATAAAAATGAATATTCCAACTCCGAGAAGCTTTCTTCAACCAATAAATAGACTTCTGCAACTTACAAACTTTCCTAGCATTTTCTGGATCGTCAATACCTTCAAGCTATATCATGTACACATCCTCACTTATGTTTCCATTCAGGAAAGTCGTATTGATATCCATTTACCATATCTCATAATCATAGAATGTGTCATTTGCTACGATGATCCGGATAGACTTAAGCATGGCGATGGGTAAAAACATTTTATCATAATCAACACCTTAAATCTCTCTGAAACCTTTCGCCACCAATCGTGCCTTATAGATGTGAACATTTCCATCAATGACTATATTTTTATTAAAGATCCATTTACACTCAATAGTTCCAAACTTGGTTTTCTCACATGGACTCTAATTCGGATCTAATGGGTCCAAGCCATTTCTTAGAGTCTGGTCCCATCACTGCTTTCGCATAGGTCTTGGGCTCATCGTTGTCTAACAACAACATGTCACACTGCCCAGTGGTCAAAAACATGAACCGTTCCAACACGTGACTCACCCTCCCAGACCTTTGTGGGGCTGGTGTCTCTACAACGGGCTCTTCAACACCTTGCATATCCTGTTGTGGTTCAGTGGGATTTAGAACATTCTCTAGCAGCTCTCGAACTTCTTCAAGATGCACCATTCTCCCACTAACCCCTTTTGAGAGAAACTCTTTATCAAGAAACATACCATTACGAGCGACAAATACTTTGCCATCTTCTCTATTGTAGAAATAATATCCTTTGGTTTCCCTAGGATATCCCACAAAGAAGCACTTGTTAGATTTAGGAGTAAGCTTGTCATACGTCAAATGTTTGACATACGCCTCACATCCCCAAATTTATAGAAAAGACAAACTGGGATGCCTCCCAGACCATATTTCATATGGTGTCTTCTCTACTTACTTAGATGGAACTCTATTTATCATGAAAGGTACATTTTCTAGAGCGAGTCCCCAAAAGGATAATGGAAGATCAGCGTGACTCATCATAGATCGAACCATTTCCAACAAAGTGCGGTTTCTCCACTCTAACACCCCATTCCACTGGGGCATGCCGAGTGGAGTTAGTCGTGGAAAAATTCCACACTGATTCAGATGTGTTGGCATAAAAGATTACGCTAACAGGTTTCTGAAGGTTAGAAACTAACAAACGAAGTGTTTGCGAAGTAAACTATTTCAAGCCTCCGAAAGGATAATAGCTTGAAACAGTTCGAAGATGTGTATTGAATAACTTATATTCGGTCCTTATTACAGGGTACAACGGGGGGTATTTATAGGCCCAAATATTAAGGAAAAGACCCTTTTACCCCTCTATTACAACCGACATAGTGGAAACTATTCGGTACCCTTAATAGGGCTAAAATGGTAAAAGACTAATCTAATGAGAAAGAAGATAAGTCTTCCATCTTAGCTGGCAAGGAAACTCCCGGAAGGGTCCAAGTTCAAAGATATACTCCGAACTAGAGTTCGCCTCCATACTTCGAACTTGATCTACTGTATCCCCGGAGTTATATGCTGGAAACCTTTGACTTAATCACCGGGCTTTGTCCTGTTACTGCAATAACCCCGAAGATGGAATATTTCCCCCAACAGTAGCCCCTCGAATACGCTTCTCCGCTAAATCTGTAATGTTAGGAGAGCAGTATACACAAGAAAAATAATCATGCGTAGGGGTTAATAGATTTAATCCACCTCCGAAATACGTGGAGATGCAACACTTCGAATCAGCTTCTAAGAAAATTACATTCGAACTATCTTAGAATTAACTTGAGAAGCCCGAAAGCTTTTTCAGGCTTAGAAGAAATAGCCGTTGGCTTTTTTCTTCTAACGGAAGTTACGTGATGCGTTAACTCCACAACAAAATAACGGTAAAGAATGTGAAACGGCAGATGCAAACGGTAAAAAATCATGGTCTGGGCTATAATCCACCACTTTCGTGCAAACAAGCCATCAAACAAACCCTAGCCTCTGTTTTTCCTCTCAAGCAACTCGTGCGATCCCATGGCAAAAACCAGCTTCAAGGTTCCTGGGGCGGCTTCAGCCTTGGCTCGGCAGCAGGCTGCGGCTGCAGCGGCGGCGGTGACATCGACGACGGCAACTCCGACACCAGCAGTGGCAACAATGGCGGTGATAGGGAGAAATCCCCAACGCGACGATCCTCATGATCTCCTCCCAGCATCGACGAAGTACGCGGATCAGTCCTATCAGTTGGGGCCTTCAACCTGCAAGAGGGAATCGCTCGCGGCTGCAATAGAAGGCAAAATCAGTTCTGAGATAGTGATCCGGAAACCTGGAAAAGAAGTAATTCCTTCGCCAAGACCTGGAGAAGTGTTCATCTTCGAAGCTTTTTTCGAAGCTGGATTGGGACTTCCGGCTGGTGACTTCCTGGCCGAGGTACTGGATTTATTCCATGTTACTCTCCCCCAGCTCTCTCCGAACGCGATAGCACGCCTCTCTATCTTCGAGTGGGCATTGCGAGCCGAAGGATGTGAAGGCAGAGCGGAAATCTTCGCAGCTTTACACCGAGCTTCGTGCCAGCCCAAGACCTTCGTAGGCCCCAGAGGTGAGAAGATGGTGGTGGCCTTCGGGAGTATTAACTTCTGACTTCGAGACGAGTATGCTCTTCGGTTTCCAGCCAACGCCATCAATGCCAGGTGGTACACTGATTGGATCCTCCGATGGTTTTATGCCGAAGTTGGGGCAGGGAGTCGCCTAGCTAGACCTCTTCGGGACATAAACTTCCGAAGGTAAGCTCTTGTTCAACCGGATCCAGGCCAGCTTGAAGCTCACCTGAGCCTACTTCAGCGGATTAGCCACCGCCTGAGTATGAGGGATCTGGCAGAGGAGTTCATCGGACTCCAAATCTCCCCTCTGATGGCCAACTGACCAATCACCTTCGAGGAAGATACGGAGGGCGGCCTCCACAAAATTTCTTCGAGCTCGAGCCCTACAGGTAACTTCGAAAACAACATATGTCATGTATATTATTCGAAGAAATAACCAACGTTAACTCATCTTTCATCTTCTTCAGCTCCTATGACTTCGGAGCAGATTGTACGAGCTTCGGAGAAGATTCTGGGAGTCCCGACTCCGGCCGAGAAGGAATGGAGGATTAAATTGGTAGGTACTTGGGAGCGGTCCAGCCGAGTATGGGGGCTACTCGAAGTTGTTCCGCCTCCTCTTTTGGATTTGGTGCCTTCGGAGCAAGGGCCTAAGAAAAGGAAGGCTGAAGTTGGATCCTCGACCTCTGCCAAGACTCCATCGAAGAAGGTAGCCCGAAAGCCAAAAACTGTGGCACCTCCAAGCCCAATAGCTTCGGTCTCCGATTCCTCGGAGGATGAAGGTAGAATGCTTGTCGACTTGATTGACAAGGATGCAGCCCAAACAGATGCAAACATTGAAGATGATGCGAGCGTGCCGGAGTCTCAAAGCAACCTTGGGCAAGTGGGGACTTCGGTTGCTCGAGAGGACTTAACGCGAGATGAAGCCCCTATGGATGAAGGTGGAGTCGAAGTTGCTATAGAATCAACTTCGATTCCGGGTGAAGCAACGACGGCTGCTCCCAAAGAGGCTCCAATAGTCGAAGATTTAACTGTGAATTCTGACTCCGACGAAGACTTTGGAGTAGCCTTCGACCCGCCAAGCAGTTCGATGCTCACCCGTCGACAAAACTTCGAAGGTAAACTTCACATAATTCTTTGTTCTTTTTTCCTGCGAAATTATGCAATGTATAATACCTTTGCTTTAACAGGATCTGCTTCTATGGAAGACGGCCTTCCCGAAGATACAAATCCTGGGACTTCGGCCACTCCAGAGCTAATTCCAGAAGTCACTCGAATGGGACCTGGAAAAGGCAAAGGCAAGATGGACCCCCTCCCTGCTCCGAGCTCAGGATCAACTCCATCTGAATCGACAGACGGAAGCCAATCTACACAAGGGGGGCAGTCTGCCGAAGTTCCAAAGGATACGGCCCAGCGCTCCAGCTCCTCGCCGAATGAAGACGACCAGAGGGACTTGTCTATGCTCCCTCTTCTAGCTCCTTTCTTGGAGCGAAGAACCAGACTTCGGACTTTGCTCGAACCTTTGGATCGAGCTAGCCGCGAAGTCGGGGAGACAGACTTGGTAGCCATCTTGAGCGAAGCTGAGGGTTCGGAGCTCAACGCTGCTATGGAGTGTGCAGCATACCAGGTACGAAGTATCTGCAAAACAAAATTAATCTTATATACAAATAATTTCTCACCTTGGTTTTTTCTTTTTGCAGCAAATAGTCTTGGCCCGAGCTGCGAACATTTCAAATGAACGCGGAAGTCTTCGCCTTCGAGAGGAAATTACCACTCTTCATAGAAATCTTAACATTTCCGAAGGTCGAGTTTCCCAAATGGACGACATGGTCTCGGCAGAGCGGAGGGCCAGACAAAGCTTGGAAACTACGAATAAGGAGCTCGAAGCAGAACAAATTGTGCTTCGAGCAGAAATATAAGAGATGCGGGCAGAGCATGCTACGGTGGGGGCTGAACTTGTCAAGCTCCAAGAGGAAAAAGCCAAAGCTGCAGAGGAAGCTAGCAACCTGCTTACTCAGAAAAACTCTTTAGCTACGGAGGCAACTAGGCTCTCCGGTGTGGTAGAGGAGCTGACTTCGGCGAAGGATGCTTTACTCGAAGACAAGCTGAAGTCGGAGAAGGTGGCTGCGGAGGTCATGAATCAACTCCTAGGTGTTCTAGAGTACTTCGGTACTACTGGGACACTTCCTTCAAATGACAACGTCTCCCTGCTTCGGTGGCTAAAAATGATCCAAGGAGCTGCGAAGACGATGAAGACGGCAGGCATTCGATACGGAGAACTCTCTGGACAAGTGGCTGCTATCGGCATACATCGCTACTACAAAGATCTGGGAATAACAATAACTCCGAACGCAGAGGCGGCTCCCATCACCTTTGATGAAAACCAGCTTCTCAATCCTTCCGAAGATGTGGCCACTGCTTGGCAAGCCTTCCAAGCTTCATGGAGAGCCGAAGGTCGCACTGCGATCAAGGCTTGGATTGATGAAGGGCAACGCCAAAAGCAAGCTCGGTTGCAAGCTTCGAGCAGCCAGCCTCCGCCAAACCCGCAGGTCTAGATTTACCTTAGGACCTTGACTATGTAAAGAATCATGCTTTTGTACATTTATGAATGAAAGTTTGCTTATCATGTTTTTAGGCTTCGCCTCATATGGGCTACCTTCGATCTTTTAAAACTTCACAAACGACCTCGATTTTTAGTTCCTCGAGATAGCTCCAGTGCAATTACGCCCGAAGTAAGCAAAGATATACTATCTTATATCAAAGAGGAAGAAAAAGAAGTTAACATGGAAACTTAATCTTCCGAAGACATTGCATGGTCCGAAGATGAAGATGAAGCTCAGGGTAAAAAGCCTGAAGAACTTGGAAGCTGGGAAAGGAGCCCCGAAAGACTCCGAACTTGGGCCGAGCTTCAACAAGAACAGAAAGACTTTAGAGCTTCGAAGGGAGGCAGGAGAGTTAAACGTAAAGTGTTAGGACTCTCGGCTCTGGAAACTAGTCGTTCCAACCTTAGCTCTAGAGATCGAAGGGGTCTTTGACTCCTTCTCGGTATAGACACCGATTTTTCATGATGTAATTATAATTTGTTCGAATAATAAATGTCGATTTAAAATTGTCTCCCTATTTGGGCGTAAGCAACTTCGAACTATATTCAAATATTGTTAAGCGCAAAGAAAAACATAGGAGTACAATTTTGGTGGCTCGGAGCTCCTTAACAATTTAAAGATCGATTAAAATCTTATAAAATGTCTTCGACTACTTGGAGTCTGAAGATTGGCAACTTAGTACCTTATGTTTTGAAAGAAATCACTTTGGACAACTTTTCAGACACTTTAGTATCCCAAATGATTGGTCACTTTGGACTTTTTTCACAGATATTCGAAGCTCATAAGCTCAAACTCTATTTGTTTTGGCCTCCTTCGGCTCTTTTTGCGAATTCTATCAAACCGGTGGTTTGGAATTCGTAGTGGTCTCCTTCGACTCTTTTTATGGATGCCTTCAAGCCGGTGGCTTGGACTCCACATTATTTGGTCTCCTTGGACTCCTTTTACGGATGTCTTCCAGCCAGTGGCTTGGACTCCGTACTCTTTGGTGGCTTTCCCACCTCGTCGGAAACTTCGGACCAGTGGTCCGAAGTCCAAAAAATATGATTCAAATTAATGACACTTCCCTCTCAGTCAACTTCGCTATTCCAGTGCGTCCACTAGGAAGTGGGAAGTTTATGAGGGGTAGGCATTATCTGAACCATATGCTTTATTGATTCGGAAAGTGTTTACAAATGATTACAAGGAGCCCCTATGCGAAATATCGCTTTAGGTGCTCCGCATGCCATGTATGCGCTAACTCTTCACCTTCCAAATTAGCTAACTTAAAAGAACCAGGATGCCCTGAGCGAACAATTAAGTATGGACCTTCCCACTTATTTCCTAATTTCCCTGGTGCTATGATACTTCGCAAAACGAGATGACCCGGCCTAAGTTCATTAATCTTGACCTTCGGGTCGAACCAAGTCTTCGTCTGCTGCTGGTACTTTGACAAATTTGCAACAGCTCAAAGTCTTTTCTCTTCTGTTAAATCAAGCGAAGTTTGTCTTTCTGCTTCTATTTCTGGTTCGGTGCTGCGAAGGGATTCTCCTTTGAGCTCCGTTGGTGTCATAGCTTCATCTCCGAATAAAAGTCTAAAAGGAGTGAAGCCGGTAGACCTTGTCTGAGTTGTCCGGATGGACCATAGGATCTTTGGGAGCTCTTCGGTCCACAATCCTTTTGCCAATCCCACTATTCTTCGATTCAGCCCTGACAAGATATTACCATTGGCGCTTTCAACAGCTCCATTAGATTGAGGATGTCTTACTGCAACAAAACATAGTTGGATGCCTAGGTCTTCACAGAATTTCCTGAAAGGTTCTGCATCAAACTGTGTTCCATTATCCACTGTCAGTTGCCGAGGCACTACGAACTGGCGTATAATATTCTTCCAGAAAAAAATTTGGACATTATTCGAAGTGATAGCTGTTAGGGGCTCTGCTTCGACCCACTTTGAAAAGTATTCGATTGCTACCACTGCGAACTTCAGATTTCCTTTTGCTACTGGGAAGGGGCCAATAAGATCCATACCCCATCTGGCCATAGGCCATACTGGAGCAATGACTTGAAGAGTAGTTGGTGGGCGATGACTTCTTCGTCCCATCCACTGACATCCTTGGCAAGTGCGGACTAAGCTCTCCGCATCAGCTACTATTGTAGGCCAATAAAGCCCCTAGCGAAGTGTTTTTTCTGCAAAGCTCGAGGGGCTAAATGGCTACACCAGAGTCCTTCATGAATTTCTCGAAGAATTTCTAGACCTTCAGCTTGAGATATATATCGCAGCAAAGGGGAACATACTCCGGCCTTGTATAAAATATCGTTGATTAAATGGTAATTCTGAATTCTGAGTTTTAACCTCGAAAGTTGTGGCCCTTCAGACATATTTGTTTCTCCTTGCAACAATTCCATAATTGAACTTCGCCAGTCTGTACTTGGAATGCAAAGGACTTCCGCAGCAGGTATTTGTGGCACCGAAGGTGTACTGAGTTCTTCATAAAAAGCTTCTTTTGGTATGTCCATATCTCCGGCTGCAACTTTTGCTAAGATGTCAGCCTGCGCATTTTTTGCTCTAGGTATACTCCGAATGGAAATCCCTTTAAATGCTGCTTCAATCTTACGGATTTCTTCCAAGGATTTTGCAAGTTGTGGATGCCGAACTTGAAAGATCTTGTCTACGTGCCCTACTACAATCTGAGAATCTGTCTTAATAACAACTCTTGTAGCCCCTAGAGCGCGTGCCTTTCGAAGTCCCAATAAAATTCCGTCATACTCCGTTGTATTATTGGTAGACTTAAAGTTGAGTCTTGCGGAGTACATTGCCTTTTGTCCTGAAGGCGAAATTATCACGGCTCCGACGCCTGCTCCAGATGCTTGGAAAGCTCCATCAGAGTAAATAGTCCAAATCCCTTCACTTTGCTTCTCCGGAGCCCATGCTGCAGGGGGGTCCATTCTGCCACGAAGTCTGCCAATACTTGTGACTTAATTGCTGTTCTTGCCACAAAGGATATGCCGAAGGGTGCTAACTCAACAACCCACTTCCCAATTCTTCCTGTAGAATCCTTACTTTGGAGCATATCTCCCAAAGGATATGAAGTTGGTACAATTACATTATATGCCAAAAATAATGCCTTAGCTTCCTCGAAGCCATTATCAGAGCATAAGTGAATTTCTCAAGCTCGGAATATCTTTTTTTGCTCTAAACAATGCTTCGGACACAAAATAAACTGGATTTTGTACCAACTTTCTGTTGAAATCAACCTCTCTGACAAGGACTGCACTGACAGCAGAGCCAGTAGCTGCAAGGTAGAGGAGCAGGGTTTCGTCCGCAATAGGCACCGTGAGTGTAGCAAGGTTACTGAGATAATTCTTAATATCTTCGAAGCTCTTTTGACACTCCGGTGTCCATGCAAAATCTTCGGACCCTTTCAATGCTTTAAAGATGGGCAAACTCCTCTCCGCAAACCTTGCCAAAAACCTGCTAAGTGCTGCAAGACGACCAGTCAGCTTTTGCACTTGCTTTAAATTCTCTAGGGGAGCCATCCTTTGCAACATAGTTATCTGAGTGGAGCTAGCTTCGATCCCTCTGCTTGAAACTAGATACCCTAACAATTTTCCAGCTTGCGCCCCGAAGATACATTTTTCGGGGTTAAGATGGATCCCACATGCCCGAAGGCTATTGAATGTTTCTGCTAAGTCTAGGCTATGTTGGTGCTTTAAAGCACTCTTTATTACAATATCATCCATATAGGCCTCTACATTGCGACCTAATTGATGACCTAGAGCCTTAGCAATTAACCTTGAAAAAGTAGCCCCGACATTTCTTAAGCCAAAGGGCATTCTTACATAACAGAAGACTCCTGAAG
This sequence comes from Zizania palustris, assembly GCA_019279435.1. Taxonomy (NCBI): domain Eukaryota; kingdom Viridiplantae; phylum Streptophyta; class Magnoliopsida; order Poales; family Poaceae; genus Zizania; species Zizania palustris. The sequence continues at coordinate 83,137,243 of JAAALK010000289.1, read as the reverse complement.
GAGTTACGAAGATTGTCTTGATCTCATCTTCGCGCTTTAACCAAATTTGATGATAGCCGGAGTACGCGTCAAGGAAGCTTAATAACTCCGAACCGGCAGTAGAGTCGACCAATTGGTCAATTCGGGGCATGGGGTAGGGGTCACGGGGGCATGCTTTATTCAAAGATGTAAAATCAATACACATGCGCCACTTCCCAGAAGATTTCTTCCTGACGAAGACTGGGTTGGCTAACCACTCCGTATGAGCCACTTCTCTGATAATTCCAGCCTTCAGCAACTTTTCCACTTCGTCTTTGGCCAGGATAGATCTCTCTATAGACAATTTCTAGAGTCCTTGCCGAACAGGCCAGGCCCTCGGGTTCACCAGTAGACTGTGTTCAATAATATCCCGACTGACTCCGGTGATGTCTTCATCAGACCAAGCAAAGACATCTAAATTTTCCTCAACTACTTTTTCTAACGAAGTAGCGACTTCTGGAGGCAAGTCTTTGCCAAATTGAAATGAATATTCCTTGCCATCTTTTACAATAACCTTTGTTGCAATCTCTCCTTCGAAGATTCGTCAGGAGTAGAGGAATTCTTCGGGTTATCTTGTACGCTGTTCACCTGTCTCGGGTCAAGAGGAGGGCCATGACCATACTCCGCTCTTCGCGCAATGGCCTGATCTCCAAAAATAGTGAGCACTCCCGCCTGTGTGGGCATCTTCATACATAGGTAATTATGATGCACCACAGCTTCGAATTAATTCAACATGCCCCTTCCGAAGATGACATTGTACGCATATGGGGCATCCACAACATCGAAAATCACTTCCTCTATCCTGGCCAATAGTCCCTCTCCAAAAGTAACTTCCAGGCCAATTTGGCCGAGGGCATCTAGAGGGGATCATGCGAAGCCTTGCAAAGGATGGGCTGCTGGGAGAAGATGCTTTCTGGAGATGCAGAGTTGATCAAAAGCTTGGACAAAAATGATATCTGCCGAACTCCCTCCGTCAATTAGCACTCTCCGAACCTCAGTTCCTGCTATGTCGGCAGTGCTGATGAGTGGGCCTGCATGTGGAAATTTTATACCAGCTGCATCATCTGTGGAAAAAGATATTGGCACATGGGACCATTCGGGCATAGCAGCTGCAGACGAAGAGGTTCCAATATGGCCCACTTTTCTAACATATTCTCTTCTCTGCCTCTTCGACATACTTCCGAGGGTCCCTCCTCCGGAGATGGGGAGGACTACTCTTTTCCCTCGATCTTGCCCCTCTTCTTGCTTCGGAGGTGGCATAACATTGACCACCGGAGGCCATCTTGCAGGGTCGAAGTTCTCTATTCGTGCCACAGCCTGGACAGGCTCCGGACGCACTTCAGTCGGAACTCGGTCAGTAGTGCCTCGACCCGAAGTTCTATCCAAGTACTCTCCTCTCAAGGCAAGTATAGATTTGCACGCATCATTTGCGTGGCTCCGATTTTCACCGTGGATACAGCAGAAAAAGGCCTGGGCTTTGCCAGCCGGTTTCCCTGGCGGCCTCCAGCCGCTGGTCTTGCTTCCTGAAGGCCGCGGAGCCCTTTGGGCAAACTTCTGTGGGGGTGCAATGTTCAAAACTTCTGAACGAGGATGCTTTTGCCCCCGACGCCTGTCGTGCTGAGCTTCGAAGCTAGGCCCTTGCGGCTGTGTTGAAGTTTTCACTTCCAACTTAACTTCTTGCAGTATCGACGGAGTTGCAGCAGTTCTCCGAAGCCATCCCTCTTCTGACCTTGCATATTCTTCGAAATAATACATCAACTGAGAAATAGAAGATGTCTTTTTCCGGTGAAGTTTATCAAGGAGGCCCGCATGAATAACTCCTTCTCGAGCTGCGTCAACTATAGAAGATGTAGTTAACCCTCAAATTTTTTACTTCGTATGAGCGAAGCGCTTGAAATACTGTCTTAAAGTCTCTCCGGGGAGCTGCTTCACCTGGAAAAGGCTTCCTGTTGACATTGGGGGTACGAAGGTACCCTGAAAGTTGCTCACGAACTTCTTCCTCAACTGCCCCCATGAACTGATTGATCCTGGCTTCAGAGACCAGAACAACCGCAATGCCACTCCTTAGAGAGCTAGGGGAAAACATTTGGCCATAGTGTCTCGCACTCCTCCGCTGGCTTCAATTGCTAATGCATAAGAACGGGCGAACTCTCCAGGATCTTCATCTCCGGAATACTTGCAAAGCTTGGAAGTTTTGAACTTAGGGTCGAAGCGCACTTTCTGCAACTTAGGATGCAGCGGAGACTCGGTGTTGAAGGAAGCATTCTCCGGGGCTTCAGGATAAGGAAGTTCGTCGTCTTCGGGCACTTTGGGGATGATTGGGGTGGCTTGAGAACGAAGCCTATCTACGGCTTCTTGCCACCACCTTGCTACTTTAGCTTGGAGACTGGCCATTTGAGCGGCCATATCACCAAGACCGTCTTCATCTCCTCCGGAAGGATCTTCCGGGTCTTGAGAACTGTAGGCATCAGTTCGAAGTGGAACTTGAGGTGGAAGAGGGACTCCGGCTAGCCGAAGTATAGATGGAGTTGGCGGAGGAACTCCGTATGCTCGAGGAAGGGGAATCCCTTCCGAAGTTTGAGGTGGAGGAAACGTCGAAGGCCCTCCGACCTCAACTGTGTTTGAATATTTGGCTCCGGAGGTCCGAGGAGACCTCCAAATAGGACTACTACCTGCACTCCGCTTGGGAGGCATGGTTTGAGAACTTGGTAGAGAACGAAGTTTTTTGGACTAGGTTCCCCACGGACGGTGCCAACTGTTGGTGTAAAAGATTACGCTAACAGGTTTCTGAAGGTTAGAAACTAACAAACGAAGTGTTTGCGAAGTAAACTATTTCAAGCCTTCGAAAGGATAATAGCTTGAAACAGTTCGAAGATGTGTATTGAATAACTTGTATTCGGTCCTTATTACAGGGTAAAACAGGGGGTATTTATAGGCCCAAATATTTAGGAAAAGACCCTTTTACCCCTCTATTACAACCGACATAGTGGAAACTATTTGGTACCCTTAATAGGGCTAAAATGGTAAAAGACTAGTCTAATGAGAAAGAAGATAAGTCTTCCATCTTAGCTGGCAAGGAAACTCCCGGAATGGTCCAAGTTCGAAGATATACTCCGAACTAGAGTTCGCCTCCATACTTCGAACTTGATCTACTGTCTCCCCGGAGTTATATGTTGGAAACCTTTGACTTAATCACCGGGCTTTGTCCTGTTACTGCAATAACCCTGAAGATGGAATATTTTCCCCCAACAAGATGATTACTAAACATATGGATCAAATATTCACCTCCACGATCAGATCGTAGAAATTTAATTGTCTTACCCGTATGATTTTGTACTTCATTTAGAAACTCCTTGAACTTTTCAAAGGAATCCCCCTTATGCCTCATTAAGTAGACATAACCATATCTACTAAAGTCATCGATAAAAGTGATAAAGTACTGAAAACCACCTCTAGTGATATAGCTCATCGGTCCACATACATCAGTATGTACTATGGCCAACAAATTATTCGCCCTCTCACTTTGACCAGTGAAAGGTGTCTTTGTCATTTTTTTCATGTAAGCAAGAGTCACATGTGTCATATGATTCAAAATTAAATTACTCCAAAAGTCCATCTCTGTGGAGCTTCTGCACGCGCTTCTTGTTTATATGACCCAAATGAAAATACTAGATGTAGGTAGGATTCAAATCATGGAGTCATTGTTTCTTTATACCAATGTTATAAATGTGTGCATCTTCAAGACTTAGAATGTATAATTCATTCACCATTCGACAATCACCATAGATCATACCATTCGAAAATATTGAACAACACTTGTTCTTTATTACGAATTCAAAATCATCTTCTTCTAAACTTGAAGAAGAGATAATGTTTCTGCCTAAGGTGGGAATGAAATAACAATTATTCAACTCTAAAACTAATTCTGAAGGTAGCAATAGTGAATAAACCACGACGGCCAACACTACAACTTTTGCACCATTTCCGACATGAACATTCAGTTCACCACTAGCACACTTTCTTGACCTACTCAGCCCATGCAACGATTTGCATATATGAATCATCGAACCAGTATCTAATACTCATGAATTATTTTGATAAGTAGCAAGATTAATTTCTATAACATTAATACATGAAGCGGAAGTCACACTTCCCTTATTGTTCTTCTATTCATCCAGATACACCTTGAAGTTACGCTTCCAATGCCTAGGCTTGTGGCCATGGTGGCAAACATCAGAGCTAGTAGGACCTGACTTGGACTTTCCAGTCGATTTAGGCTTTGCACTAGAGATCGTATATGAAGTATTAGCCTTGCCCTCCCTTTTTCTCTTTTTTGTCCTTCTGAACCATCATCACATGATTGGGAGATTTCTTGATACTCTCCTCAGTAGCTTTAAGTATCCCATGCAACTCGGCCAGTGTCTTCTCTAGTCCATTCATATTGTAATTCATAATGAACGGCTTGAAGCTTAAGGGGATCGATTGGAGAATCACGTCTATGGCCAAGTATGGATCCAGTGGAGAACCCAGTCTCTCCAATGTCTCAATGTAACCAATCATCCTGATCACATGAGGACTCACTGGGTTCCTTTCTACCAACCTGATCTTGATACATAGTACCTCTCAGCCCGTGCCTAGTTCTAAAACATGCTCTTGATGTTTGTGATCATATCATAACCATCTCTGTAATCATATTGTTTCTGAAACTCAGAGGACATGTAGGCAAGCATCAGACAATTGACATCCATAGAATCACTAGCATGCTTCTCATAAGCACGCTTATCTTCAATAGAGGCATGTTCCCTTGGTTCATCACGATGGGGTTCCTCTAGAACAATCTTTTTTCTCCTGCTTGAGAACAATTTTCAAGTTTCTGTCCCAACCATAAAATTTGTTCTACACAATTTATCTCGTTCAAGTATAGACCGCAAATTAAAAACTAAAGTGCTCTTAGGGTGCGTTTGGTTCTACTTTTGAAATCTGCTTCTGCTGTGAAAAAACAGAAGCTGAACCAAATGGGTTTACCAAAATTGCTTCTGCTGTGAAAAAGCGGCTTTTTTCTAGTACAAATTTGGAAGCAGCTTGGACCTTGCTTTTCTGCTTTTGCTTTTCTGATTTTTAGTTCAGATTAAATAGTATGAATTCAAGGTGTCTTAATTGATTTAACATTATTATGGTTTGTGTTGCATTGCACAATTTCATGAGATAATATGTGGTTGTCGGTTACTTTATAAGATGAACTATGCACTTTTTTATTTATCTAATATATTTTTAGTTATTTAGTTTCATAAATGTTGAGTGTTTCCTATTTATATATATGTATAGAATATTATAATGATGAAAATTACGTAAGTTATAAAAATAGTCAACTCACAACATTGTTTTCATAGCAATTTCAACCAAATGACTTTTAGCTTTTTCACAGCAGGCACCTCACAACAACTTTTTCACAGCAGGCAATTCACAACATCTTTTTCACAGATCATAGTAGAACCAAACCCACCCTTAACAGTAGTAGTTGGTGCCATGATCTACAAAATTAAATGCAAGGTTCAACACTATGCTATGTTTATCTTCTATCGAATAAAAGATGTCTCACTATTAAAGCGAGTCACTTTCCCTCTAATCTCAAATAGTGTGACAAGATTCATATTTAACTAACTCTTAGTGAGCTTTGACATCACTGCTAGAAGCTAACTGACATATGTTGATAGCAAAAAATGGTATTAATGATCGAAATTGTCAAAATATCAAATTTTGGTAATTTTGGCCGAAAATATGCCTTTCTTGGCACAGGCCGGTCCAACCGGCCATAGTAGGATGGTCCGACCGGCCCAAGTCTGGAAACAAGAGATAGAGTTGGTTTCAGGTTGTTTTGATCTCTAATTAAATCTTAACCACTTTTGTGTAAATCCTACTCAGATTAGGTGTCAGGAAACTTGATAACAGCCCCTATAAATATAGGGGTGAGGCCGATTCAAAGGGTATCTCTCCATAGACCAATACTTCAAAACCCTAGTTTTGAATCACACTTTTATTTCAATCTACCTTCCTTTCCATAGCATTAGACGTAAGTTCCATCTTCATGCGTTTGTGTTGAAAGCCCTCCGTCTACCACGTCGTAATCGTAGTAACCCTTGTTGATTCGCCCGTGAATCTCCCGTTTAATCCACGTAACAGATTTTTGTCGTTTTCATCGGTTTTCTCCGCTACCATTAGAAATTCGGCCTTTGGCCGAGTTGCACTAGATCTCTTCCTATTTTGCAGAGATATTACCCCCAAATACCCCGCCAAGGAGTTCGAGGGTGATTGGAGATCATCCACAAGGTTGCCCGAGAAACCGGCTAGATTGGATATGTGTCGTCGGTCCGACTAGCGGCAAACTCCCGGTCTGACCAGTGTGTGGCATGCCGGGCCGTCATCTTATTGTCGGCAACACGCGGCGTTCCCCTCCTACCACGTCGGTCCAACCATCGGATCTACATCGGTCTGACTGGCCCCTTTAGGCCAGTCTGACCGCCTATTGTACTACTATCAAATTGACCCTAAATTGGCTGGTTTAATTACTTTTCCTTTAGATCGGTTAATTGAACATTATTTCTGATAATCATTTAATTGCCTAGAGACTCTGTTATTCCCCTTACCACTATTTAAGGGTCGTCAGAATGAGACGTTGGTGTCTCGCGATGTTTTAGGGTTTATCCTTGAAACGGTCGTGTGCTTTTGGATCGTCGAACTGATGTCAGTGCGTGAGCGCATTTTTGTGTCAACACACTTTTTGGCAACTCCGCTGGGGATGACATCAACATGACAGGCACATCTACCCCCAAGAGGATCAGGCCGAGATAGAGGCCAATACAAAGGAGTTCCACGCAGTCATGCTTGGTTGCTACACCAAAACTCGCACTGGCTTTGTCAAGCGCAATATCGACATTCCCGACCTCTTCGGAAACAAGGTACCACCGCCATCATCTCTGTCTCTATCCCCCTTAGAAATCAGGCAGGAGATAGCTGCCACAGTAGATCAAGTCATTAGCGCCACATTTGTGAATCGTCTAAAGCCTGAGATGGAAGCGATGTTTAAGAGATTCAACTTTTCTAAGGCCGCTTCTAACACTACAATTGCTAGTGTACCCCTTGTGCACCACATTTACAGCCGAATATATGGGAGAACTGGGAAAGTTGTCATGTCTCTACCCTCTAGGACCGAGACCACATATACCATTGTCGGTCAGACCGGCCCTTGGATCGGTCAGACCGACACATATCAAGCCCCACTGCCAACAACAGTCGGTTAGACCGGGTACCAGGTCGGTCCGACCAACCAATACACTTATGGTCAAACCGGCTACCAGGCCGGTCCGATCGACCAGTACGCCTACAGTTAGACCGGCTCTATGGCTGGTCAGATCGCCCCTGTCTGCTGCACACCGCCTCCTCCCGCGCCTACACTACTTTTTCCCACCAGAATCAACAACAACAACTATCGCCAAAATCAATTATTTGGTGTGCCTCCCAAGGTATGGTTAAGGTATTAATTTTCTCAACTTTCATTTAATCAGTGAGCGAACTTCTGCTTTTGTACGATGACTATTGATTTCCTAGAACCTTGTGCTGATTACCTACTAGAATTAATGTGTGATTAATTTTGTTTTCTCCATCTGTTGAATGGTTGGTTCCTGTGACACAGTACTTCAATTGTTGTGGTGCCACTGCTACTATTTAATTATTCAAGTAGTTTTATTTTAATCTGAAATATGCATGTTTGGTGATTTATCTATGAAATCCAAGTGCGTGTCATGAACTGATTTAATTTCCTGTGAACCTTGGTCATTTATCTTGTGAACTTTGGATATTTTTCATGTGCTTGATGAAATGCAATCAATCTAATTGTGTTTGAGTTGTGAGTATCTTTAATCAGCCTTGGGTACTTTTTACGGGTGTCTTTTCGATTAGGACATCAGTTGATTTTTGAAGGCTAAAATAATTTTAGTGCTTGTGATCTCTCAGACTGTCGCATCATATCAAATCTGATAGGAGAGTGATAGCACTAGTTTTATTTGGGATTTTGCTATGATATTTAATTTCATTATGGTTGTTCATTGAGAGGAGTGCTGGGTGTTTAGAAGAGGCCACTAATTCGAAAGAATTTGTTGAGGCGCCTATTCACCCCCCTCTAGTCTCCCAATTCGGTCCTACAATTAGTATCAGAGCAGGTTAAGATCACCAGTTGACCTTAACTGGTTTTGTGATCATTTTGCGACATGGACAGAGTCAGTAAAATTCCATTGTTCGATGGGACAAATTTTGCTTACTGGAAGGTGCACATGGAGGCTTATTTACAAAGCCAAGGAAGTGCGATCTAGGATATTGTGGACTCACAATACTCCATCCCTGAGACTCACACTACTAAGCTGAGAGGGATCAGTAGACTTCTAACTACAAGGCTAGAAATATGTTGTTCATTAGCTTGAGTAGGAATGAGATCGATAGGGTTCAGCATCTTTGTACTGCTAAGGAGATTTGGTCCACGCTCACTGTGTTTCATGAGGGCACAACTCAGGTCAAGGCCAGGCACCAAAGCACTTACAATCAACATTACCAAATGTTTGTGCAGAGCCCTGGTGAATCTATTGATGCCATGTTTTCCCTTTTTGATGCCATTGTGAGTAATCTTCGTTCCACGGGTGTGCTTGTTTACTCTGATCATGGGAGGGCTATCAAGATTCTCTATGCTCTTGATCGTAGCATATGGGAAGTGAAGATATCCAGCATGGAGGAATACACAAGTTACGACACATTAACTTGTGATGAACTCTTAGCAAGCTGAAGTCCATTGAGATTACTAAGGCATCTCGCCAAGGACTTGGGAACTCCTTGCCACCATCCATGGCACTAGTTTCTGGTTCTGGCAGTGGCACCTCATCTGGAGGTATTGCATTTGGCTCTTCAGGCGCTTGTGCCTTTGCTGGTGGTTTTGCCTTGTCTTCTCTGGTCTTTGTCACTAAAGAGCAGGTGGACACTTTGGACAATGAGGAGCTTGCTCTCATTGTCAAGAAGTTCACCCGATTCTATAATGATAGATGATATCAGAGGAGAGGAGGCTCCCGGGGATGTTTTTAATGTGGAGATCATTCTAATATTAATGCTAAATGCCCTAATTTGAAAAAGAAAGATGAAAATGAGCACAAGTATCAGAAGAGGGACAAGAAGGCCTTCTTCAAGAAGAACCGAGACAAGCTTGCCAAGAGAGTAGCCAAGGCTGGTTCCAGAGCTTTCATGGCGGCCCTCTGTGACATCGACACATCGTCGAGTGAGGAGCCCAGCTCTGATGAGGAGGAGCCTCCAAAGAAGGAGGAGAAGTAGGAGAAGAAGATGAAAGACTTCACTGGCCTTTGCTTCATGTCCGATAGCATCGATGATAGCGGTGATGATCTAGACTCATCTGAGGTATATCTATCTCGCGACCAGCTTTTAGCCAAAAATGATGAATTGAATGATGCTTTGATTGGTCAAGATAGATTACCTAAACAAGATGCTAAAGAAAGGAAAGAACTTAGACTTAGGCTTGATTCTGTATCAACTAAACTTGTCATGCTTAGGTCTAACTATGAGGATGCTGAATGTGAGTCTGAGGAGCCATGTTGAAGAGCATGGGTCTCATGGCTCTAGATGTGATGAGTGATTGTCAATGGAAGTCAAAGAGGACACGAAGAGGAGAGAAGACCTGCTATCTCTAGGCCGCATGTGACTCAGGTACACGGGCAGCGAGCGACTGTCGAGCAAAGGGGCCGCAAAGTCGGGATAGCCCAATTTGGGTACATGGGCTAGGAGCAGCAGAGGATCCACTGGGATGTTGACCGGGATTTACTCAGGTACACGGGCGGCGGGCAATTGTTGGGCTGAGAGAGCCGCGGAATCGGGCTGGTCCAATCCGGGTACCCGGTGCGAAGACGGTGGATGCTTTGTCAGTTTCGGCGCAAAACTGACGACTGCTGATCTCGGATCTGACCGTTCTGAGGCGAAGCCGTAGCAGCTACGAAAGCTCCGCATCAGGATAAGTTATCTTTATTTAGGTTTTTGCTATTTTGCCTTTAGGCCCACAGTCTGTCAGTCGAGTCTGTAAAAAAATCCTAAGGGCATTTCAATGTTTTCCATTTTTATTCCCATGTCTATAAAAACCCTAGGGGTATTTTTGCATTTTCCCATTTATTGGGCTGCCTATAAAAATGCCCCAATACCCTAGGGTTAGGGTTACCCATTTTTGAAATACACTTTCCCAATTTCTGAAATTGTGGGTCACTTTTTCTCTCCTTCTCCGTTGTTTTCCACCGTCGATGTATTCTATCTTCTGTTCTTCGTTCGACGCCGCCGTCGTGTTCTCCTGTGGATCTAGCACAACCAGCAGCAAAACTGTGTGGCTTGCGTGTGCATGCAGCGTAGCTGCTAGCTGGCGCAGTGGCTAGCGGGCACCGTGCAGCGTAGCTGTTAGCTTGCGTAGAAGCTAGCGTGGCTAGCTTGCTTGCATGTCACGTGCTTGTGTGCTGCAAGCTGCTGCCGCGTGTCATCGCTCAGAGGACGAGGCACACAGTACTCAGGAGAAGAAGATAGCAGCAGCACCGGTTGGATCTTTTGCGGCAGCGTTCAGCAGCGTGCAGCGGGAACCAGCTTTAGGAGTGGTGCCTCGGGAAGCGACAACGAGCACTGAGAAGCCAATCGGATCTCCTGTGAAGATCGTGCACATGAATCAAGGTACAAAACGCTGTAGCCTGTCTCTTCTTCAAGTTTTTATCTACTAGCAGCTGCAGTATTTTGATCAGTTTTTAGAGCTTGTTAGTTCATCTATTTCAGGAATGTTAGTTTCAGATGGTACTCTGGTTAGGATCTGAGATATTTTTTTTCAGTACCTGTTTGATTCATCGGGAAAATTTATCATCTACCGTTAGTCTATTTTTGTTGAATGCCTATGACAGACATATTTGTGATGGATGAAATGCCTGTATGGATATTTTATGTGCATGATGGATTACCTGCGATTTGGTGAAATCTTTGTGGAGATGCTATTTGTTTAGTGAATGGACTTAATCTGAGTTTAAGCACTGTGTTGGTGTCCTTTTTATTAGGAAACCGGTCATTTTTAGGCTAGATTATTTTTGGCACTATTGATCTATTTATTTTTCTCTGTTAGTCTGTTGAGGTGCATTGGGTTTAGGCGCCCATTCACCCCCCCTCCTCTGGTCGCTACTTTCGGTCCTACAAGTGGTATCAGAGCCTGGTTAGGGTTTTGCCATACCTCAACCGGTTCTAAAACCAAGTAGTGATCATGACTTCTTTTGGAAAGGTCCCGTCCCTGGAAGCTTTTGGCTATACTTATTGGAAGACTCACATGCGATCCTATCTAATGAGCCATAGCTCGGACATTTGAGACATTTGTGTTCACGCTACTTTCACCATATTGCCTATTGCTGAGCGTACATCTCCTGATATAATTGCCCAGCATCAGAACAACAACAAAGCAATGAACATTTTGTTTTCTGGTTTAAGTCCCACTGAATTTGAGCATGTGAGCCATCTCTACACTGCTAGAGAGATCTGGCTTACCCTCCAGACACACCATGAGGGGACAGCCCAAGTCAAGGTGAGAAACCATGTTGAAGAATATGGTTTTGATATTCCAGATGTGATGAGTGATTGTCAACGGAAGTCATAGGAAGGGAGAGATGAAGACATGCCGAGTCTGAGGCGCATGTGACTCAGGTACACGGGCAGTGAACGACGGCCGGGCAGAGGAGCTGCGGAGTTGGGCTGGCCCAATCCGGGTACATGTCTAGGAGCGGCAGATGATCCACTAGTCTGTTGACTGGGTTTGACTCAGGTACACGGGCGGCGAGCGATTGCCGGGCTGAGGGAGCTGCGGGGTCGGGTCGGCCCAATCCGGGTACCCGGTGCGAAAACGGTGGACGCTTTGTCAGTTTCGGCGTAAAACTGACAATCTATCATTAATTCGTGTTTAGGATATTAATATTTAGTTTTTAAGTTTAGAATATTTTTATTCGAGTCAGTTAATTTTTCTAAGAATATTTTAGTAATTTTCGGAATTTAATTTACAGTCAGTTTTTTTTACCCGAGGGTAAAGTAGTCTTTTCATGTATTAGGATTTGCCTATAAATAGGCCCCTATCTCCTTGGGGATAGATGACTGTTTTAGTTTTAAGATCAATCTACTATCTACGGTCCAACAAGTTTTTCCGCTACTAGTTTTTTTTTCGCCATAGTTTCCTTCCTGGTTGCCACCCGCGAAAGTGTTTTTCTTTTTTCTGATTCTTGGCTCGGCGTTTGCAGCAGCGAATTTTTTCCACGGTGGCACGCGGTTCGAGGCAAGTCGTGCTGTAGCACTGCGCGGCTGCGCTAAGCGCCAGGCATTTTTTTCCCGCTTTGATTTTGCACGGCAGGCGCATGGGAGCCAAGACCACGGCCATCAGAAGTGCTCCGTGCGCCTGGTAAAAGCTGCAGAAGCCCCAGCGTTTTATTTATCAAGTGCTGCTGCACGAGTGGGCCCCAGCGGTGCACTGTTCCCAAGCACAAGGAAGCTTTTCATCTTGTAGTGCAGGCAGTTTTTTTTCCTGGATGGCTTTTTCTTCTCCGGCTACAGCACAGTTCACGCGCTAGCAAGGCCTCACGGTTCCAGTGAAGTCTCTTTGTTTTTCCTAAGCAGAAACAGCGATTCTTCTTTGACGATGGTAATTTTGAATCTCCTGTTGTTTGGTTAGTTTTAATCTACTATTTTTTAGTAGATCGTTTTTAGAGATAATCATCCATTAATTAATTAGCGAAAAAATTGTTTAAAAATTTCGTGGAAATTTAATCTTCCTAAATATTTTTAGTACTCGTATATTTTTATTTTAATATTCTTTAATCAGTTCGTATAAACTGAAAATATATTGATAGGTGCAGTAATAGTTTTATTCTATATTTACTTAAAATATTTTAGTTTTATTTCTATATTAATTTGTGGATGTTACATGTTTTTATTCATTTAATTAGTATTTTATTTTTAGACTAAAAATTAAATATTTCGTGATTTATCTAGGTGTTCATATTTACTACAGTAGTTTTATTTAATACATCTGTGATATCATCTTATTTAGGACACCGGTCATTTTTAGAATAGATAACTTTAGTTCCTGCAATTTGCTTTGATAATATTATTTGTCTGGTTAAGTTGGTTTGGATGTTGGGATTAGATCACAGTTTAGCAAGAAATTTTTAGGCGCCCATTCACCCCCCTCTGGTCGCTACTTTCGGTCCTACAAGTGGTATCAGAGCAAGGTTAGGTTTTTTCTAGATATCTTAACCGATTTAAAACCTAGGTAGTGACCATGACGTCTTCAGGTAAAATCCCATCCCTTGAAGCTTTTGGCTACACTTATTGGAAGACTCGCATGCGAGCATACCTTATGAGCGAGAGCTCAGACATATGGGAGATTTGTATTCATCCTAGTTTCACCATAACGACTATTGCTGCGGATACTACTGCTAATGTAATTACTTAGCATCAAAATAATAGTAAGGCGGTGAACATTTTATTTTCTGGTCTAGGTCCTAGTGAGTTCGAGCGTGTTAGCCATCTCACCACTGCTAGAGAGATCTGGGCTACCCTCCAGGCACACCATGAGGGGACAGCTCAGGTCAAGGCTAGGCTCTACCAGACCTACCGGCGTGAGTATGAAAATTTCTCACAGAAGCCGGGTGAGACTGTTGAGGCTTTGTTTGGTCATTTTCAATCGATCATTAACAAGCTTCGCGTCAACAAGGCTGAGCGTGATCAGCTGGTCTCGGATCATGAGCAGGCACTTAAGGTACTTCATACCTTGGACCCTAAGATCTGGGAGATCAAGGTCTCTTCTATTGTTGAGAGCGCGTCTTATGATACCTTGACCGTCGCAGAGCTTTTTAGTAAGCTCAAGGCCTCAGAGGTCGATATTCAGTTGAGATCAAATCTCACTGATTCTGGATCAAAGACTCTGGCGCTTGCGACACCGTCTGCTGATCCTAATGCCATGAGTTGTACTGCTTTTTCCTTGATGTCTATCTCTGAGGAACAACTTGATACTCTAGGAGATGATGATTTGTGCCTGTTTAACAACCGGGTGTGACGTGTCTATGATAAGCGAATGTTTAAGAGACACGGCACAAAATCCGGATGCTTTGAATGTGGTGATCCAGGTCATTTCATCGCCGACTGCCCCAAGCAGAAGAATTACAAGAAGGGAACCGGCGGCAACTCCTACAACTCCGGCAAGTACGATAACTCCACGAAGGGCAAGCCCAAGACAAAATTCTTTTGAAAGGCTCTGAAAGACTACAGGCGTGAGAACAAGAAGCGAGACAAGACGTTCTTCGCTGAGATGGAGAAAAGATACTCCAAGAGATCCTCGTCTTCCTCCTCGTCTTCAAGTTCAAGTGATGAAGATATCATGATCAGGAAGGGGAAGGACAAGGACAATCCGGCGGGCCTCTGTTTCATGGTTTTCGGGGACAAGCCGAAGAGTCGCGCATGCCACAGCCGAAGATCCCTCATGAGCTTCTGCTCAATGGCTCTTGGGGAGAAGAAAGAAAAGGACTCCTCCGACGACTCCGACGACGATGACGATGAGAAGGTTTCATCCTATGAACAAGAAGTTGTTAATTTATTAGAACAGAACAGTCAGGAGTTGAAGTATCGGGAGAAACTGCTTAGAGGGGCTAAGAAGAGGATAGATGAGCTTGAGAGTGAGCTTGCCACAACAAATGGCAAGATTGAGAGTCTGTCTTCTTCCCCTTGCTTGGGTGATAGTGGTGAGTGCCCTAACTGTGAGGTGTTGTTGTGTGACCTGACGACTCTCAAGTCCAGGTACACAGAAAGAGTAGATGAGAGAGACGCTTTGGCCACTGAGCTTGAGAGCGCTCAGCAGGAGCTAAAAGATGCTCATGCCATTGTCGTCGCACCTTGTGCAGACTGCTCATCTCATTTAGCTAGTATAGTCGAGCTGAGAGCCAAGAGTAATGAGCAGTTGTGCGAGTTAGCTGGAGTGAGAGCTGAATTAGAGCAGACTAAGCTAGAGCTTGAGACTTTGTCAGTTCCACCCACTGTTTGTGAGAACTGCTTATCCATTAGAATGGAATTGATCAAGCTAAAAGCTGAGAAGTCTGTCAAAGTTGATAAAGAGTGTGAGATCTGCTTGTCTCAGGTGGAGGTGTTAGCTTCTTTGAGAGAGGAGCTAGCTGATGTTCAGAACGAGAACTTTTACCTCCGTTCAATCCTGAGTTGGATCAGTGCTAAAGAGCCACAACTCGGCATGATGATCCAGCAGTTCAAAAGACAGGATGGTTTTGGGGTAGGTTACACATATACCAAGGCTGATTTTGAGAGCGCCATTAACCGTGCAGTGGAGTGGAGTAAGATGACTCCCGAACAGAGATATCCCAAGACTCACTCCACTGAGTCTTTCCAGGCTAGTCAATCCAAGGATGGTGTGTTCCAAGAACAGCCCAAGGCTCCACCTAAGAAGGAGATCTGGGTCCCAAAGCCTAAAACTCTCCACACTTCTCTTGATTCTTTACCTGGACCCTCTCACACCAAAGATGATACACCAAACACCACCAAGCCTAAGAATCTCAAGCCTCAACCACATACCAAAAAGCCTACCTATCACTGTGAGTTTTGTCAGAGAGACGGGCATCTTGAGGAGTATTGCTTTAGGAGGAAACGGGTTGAGCGAGCAGAGAGCTCGGGGTAGGCAGGAGCAGTTCTACCAGCAGGGTGGTAGACAGAGAGTCCCTCGACGTGGAGAGAGGCTAGAGGCCAGACCACGTCGTGTAGGTGGTGGTAGAGGAGACGGTTTTCACTACCGTGCTTCGGATGGTGGTTTCCGTTCCGGCAGAGTTCCAGATCGTCATGGATACGTTGTTGGATCTCGCGACCGTGATTTTAGGAAGAACAGAGGATCGCGCTTTGATTCGCGCTTCAGTCCAAACTCATATGATTCCTTTTGCTTTCCTACATACGCGCAGATGGCTCGACACTGGTTCAACACTTTTACTAAACCTGGCATTCGATCGTTTGGTCCCACTCATGATTATTGATCATGTTTTGGAGCTGTGTATCTTTTTTTAGGATATTTTGAGTCAGCTTTTCTTGGTATCAGTTTTTTATTTTCTTCTTTATTTTTTATTGAGTCTTTTTGTGTGCGTTCATATCATGCATAATCATCTATCACATTTTGAGCTTGCTTCTGTTATATGATTAATCTGTTTTACTTTCTCTAGCTAGTATATGCTTTTGATTACTTGTCGATGATCATGTTCTGGTTCAGTTCACATGATATATCTGATATTTGTCATATGCATGGCTTTTATGTTTTAAAATTTAAAAATGATCACCATTGCTTCTGATAACTAGCATGTGTAGGCTGAATGCTTTCGCTATCTGTTACATGCCTTGTAGCTAGATCCTTACTTAGATGCAGATATGCAACTTGGACATTTATATGCTTTAAATATGAAAAATGTGCTATAAAAATGATAAAAATTCAGAAAAATAAAAATTTATGCATTTTTATGATTATCAGAAAAGATCCAGGTGGGTTTGCTTTTGGCGCATTGCATTGTTCTGGACTGCTTACCATAGCACTTTGGTACGAACTAGGACGGTGTAATGTATGCCAAGACCAGTGTCTTAAGCTTCTGATGGTCCAGTTCTGGCCTAGGCTTGACTTGGTCGGTTAGCATAAGCTTTGACATGCAAATAACCCCTGGCAGAAATGAAAAATATAAAGAAAAAGTGTGAAAAAATTAAAAAGATGACAAGTTTGCTGAAGCACTTTGTTTTTGGATAATGCTTATCTTGGTAGATATCAGTTAGTTTTTGCATATCATGCTTTACTTTGCTTGTTAACTAGAAAATGTGGTGATGCTTTTGTTTTGCAAAAATCGAAAAATGCGTGCTAATGACTTTCTTAAGATATCATCTATTGCACTGATCATATCATGTATTTAGACAATATATCTTTTGCTATACCTGTTAGACGTTGTAATAGCAGTCAATCATATCTAAGAAGCATGCTTTTCACACTCCACCTGCACTCCATCTACATTCATGGCATATTTGGAGGGGGAGCTGCATTTCAGGGGGAGTTTGTGTTTATGTTTCTTTAAGTGCATTTAGTCTCACTTGATGAGTCCAATTGTCAACAAGGGGGAGAAATTTTGGAGTTTACTTTTTAGTTTCCTTGTTGGTAATTCTGAGATTTGCACTTATTTTTAAGTCTTTATTTTTGGTTAACTATAATGACCGTTTTCGTGCTTCTGTTTAACTTTTGGTCATTAGGGTTAAACTTTTATTTTCTTTCTTCTATTTTCTTTTGTTTTTGTTTTCTTGTTTCCACATGTTTTGCAGGTTTAGGAGATGAGCTGAAAAGGGTGTTGACAATGCACTCATCAAGGGGGAGATTGAGAAACCATGTTGAAGAATATGATTTTGATATTCCAGATGTGATGAGTGATTGTCAACGGAAGTCATAGGAAGGGAGAGATGAAGACCTGCCGAGTCTGAGGCGCATGTGACTCAGGTACACGGGCAGTGAGCGACGGCCGGGCAGAGGAGCTGCGGAGTCGGGCTGGCCCAATCCGGGTACATGGCTAGGAGCGGCAGATGATCCACTGGTCTGTTGACTGGGTTTGACTCAGGTACACGGGCGGCGAGCGATTGCCGGGCTGAGGGAGCTGCGGGGTCGGGTCGGCCCAATCCGGGTACCCGGTGCAAAGACGGTGGACGCTTTGTCAGTTTCGGCGTAAAACTGACAATCTATCATTAATTCGTGTTTAGGATATTAATATTTAGTTTTTAAGTTTAGAATATTTTTATTCGAGTCAGTTAATTTTTCTAAGAATATTTTAGTAATTTTCGGAATTTATTTTAGAGTCGGTTTTTTTTACCCGAGGGTAAAGTAGTCTTTTCATGTATTAGGATTTGCCTATAAATAGGCCCCTATCTCCTTGGGAATAGATGACTGTTTTAGTTTTAAGATCAATCTACTATCTACAGTCCAACAAGTTTTTCCGCTACTAGTTTTTTTTTTCGCCGTAGTTTCTTTCCTGGTTGCCACCAGCGAAAGTGTTTTTCTTTTTTCTGATTCTTGGCTCGGCGTTTGCAGCAGCGAATTTTTTCCACGGTGGCACGCGGTTCGAGGCAAGTCGTGCTGTAGCACTGCGCGACTGCGCTAAGCGCCAGGCATTTTTTCCCGCTTTGATTTTGCACGGCAGGCGCATGGGAGCCAAGACCACGGCCATCAGAAGTGCTCCGTGCGCCTGGTAAAAGCTGCAGAAGCCCCAGCGTTTTATTTATCAAGTGCTGCTGCACGAGTGGGCCCCAGCGGTGCACTGTTCCCAAGCACAAGGAAGCTTTTCATCTTGTAGTGCAGGCAGTTTTTTTTCCTGGACGGCTTTTTGTTCTCCGGCTACAGCACAGTTCACACGCTATCAAGGCCTCACGGTTCCAGTGAAGTCTCTTTGTTTTTCCTAAACAGAAACAGCGATTCTTCTTTGACGATGGTAATTTTGAATCTCCTGTTGTTTGGTTAGTTTTAATCTACTATTTTTTAGTAGATCGTTTTTAGAGATAATCATCCATTAATTAATTAGCGAAAAAAATTGTTTAGAAATTTCGTGGAAATTTAATCTGCCTAAATATTTTTAGTACTCGTATATTTTTATTTTAATATTCTTTAATCAGTTCGTATAAACTGAAAATATATTGATAGGTGCAGTAATAGTTTTATTCTATATTTACTTAAAATATTTTAGTTTTATTTCTATATTAATTTGTGGATGTTACATCTTTTTATTCATTTAATTAGTATTTTATTTTAGACTAAAAATTAAATATTTCGTGATTTATCTAGGTGTTCATATTTACTACAGTAGTTTTATTTAATACATCTGTGATATCATCTTATTTAGGACACCGGTCATTTTTAGAATAGATAACTTTAGTTCCTGCAATTTGCTTTGATAATATTATTTGTCTGGTTAAGTTGGTTTGGATGTTGGGATTAGATCACAGTTTAGCAAGAAATTTTTAGGCGCTCATTCACCCCCCTCTGGTCGCTACTTTCGGTCCTACACAAGGCTCGGCTCTATCAGACCTACTAGCGTGAATATGAAAATTTCACACAGATGCCGGGTGAATCTGTTGAAGCCTTGTTTGGTCGTTTTCAATCGATCATCAACAAGCTTCGGACCAACAAGGCCGAGGGAGTTCAGCTGGTCTCAGATCATGAGCAGGCGTTCAAGGTTCTCCATACCTTGGACCCTAGGATCTAGGAGATTAAGGTATGCTCTATCATTGAGAGCACCTCTTATGATACGTTGACAATTTCAGAGCTGTTCAGCAAGCTCAAGGCCACAGAGGTTGATATCTAGTTGAGATCAAATCTCACTAGCTCTAGATAAAAAACCCTGGCCCTTGCTACACCTTCTGCTGACTCCTCGTATGTGAGCTGTGCTGGTTTCTCCTTGATGTCTATCACTGAGGACCAGCTTGAGTCGCTAGGAGATGATGATCTGTGTCTGTTTAACAACCGGGTGCGTCGTGTCTATGATAAGCGAATGTTCAAAAGACACTGCACAAAATCCAGATGCTTTGAGTGTGGTGATCCAGGTCATTTCATCACCGACTGCCCCAAGCACAATGGTCACAAGAAGGGTACTGGTGGTGGCTCCTACGATTCCGGCAAGCACGACAGCTCCTCCTTCACAAATGGCAAGCCCAAGACAAGATTCTTCCGAAAGGCCCTGAAGGACTACCAGCGTGAGAACAACAAGCAAGACAAGGCCTTCTTCGCCAAGATGGAGAGAAGCTACTCCAAGCGGTCTTCGTCTTCTTCCTCTTCATCAAGCTCAAGCGATGAGGAGATCGTGATCAGGAAGGGGAAGGACAAGGACGATCCAGCGGGCCTCTGCTTCATGGCCTTCGGGGACAGGCTGAAGAGCCGCTCACATCACCGCCAAAGATCCCGCAAGAGCTTCTGCTCAATGGCTCTTGGGGATAAGGAAGAGAAGGGCTCCCTCGACAACTCCGATGATGACAACGATGAAAAGGTATCTTCCTGTGAACAAGAAGTCATTGATTTACTTGAAGAGAACCGTCTGGAGTTGAGATATCCGGAGAAACTGCTTAGAGGGGCTAAGAAGAGGATAGATGAGCTTGAGAGTGAGCTTGCCATGGCCAATGGCAGGATTGAGAGTCTATCTTATTCCCCTTGCTTTGGTGGTAGTAGTGAGTGCCCTAACTGCGAGGTGCTGTTGTGTGACCTAACGACTCTGAAGTCCAGGTACACAGAGAGGGTAGATGAGAGGGACGCTTTGGCCACTGAGCTTGAGTGCGCTCAGTGGGAGCTGAAAGATGCTCATGCCACTATCCTCATGCCCTGTGTAGACTGCCATCCCATCTAGCTGTTTTAGGTGAGCTGAGAGCCAAGAGTGATGAGTAGTTGGATGAGTTAGCGAGAGTCAGAGCTGAGATGGAACAGACTAAGCTAGAGCTTGAGACATTGTTAGTTACACACACTATTTGTGAGAACTGCTTGTCCCTAAGATTGGAACTAATCAAGCTAAAAGCTAAGAAGTTGTCGAAGTTAGATCCTGAGTTGGGTGAGTGCTAGAGAGCCACAGCTCGGCATGATGATCGAGCAGTTCAAGAGGCAGGATGGGTTTGGGGTAGGTTACACCTACACAAAGGATGACTTTGAGAGTGCCATTAACCGTGTAGTAGAGTGGAGTAAGATGACTCCAGAGCATAGATATCCCAAGACTCACTCCACTGAGTCTTTTCAGGCCTATCAGCCCAACGATGGAGTGTTCCAAGAATAACCTAAAGCTCCACCCAAGAAACCTATCTGGATCTCAAAGCCTAAGCATCTCCACACTTCTCTTGACTCTCTACCTGGACCCTCTCACATCAAAGATTCTACACCCAACACCACCAAGCCCAAGAACCCCAAGCCTCAACCACATCCCAAGAAGCCTACCTATCACTATCAGTTATGTTAGAGAGACAGGCATCTTGAGGAGTTTTGCTTCAGGAGGAAGCGAGTTGAGAGAGTAGAGATAGCTTGAGGTGGGCAGGAGCAGGTCTACCAGCAGGGTGGTAGATATAGAGTCCCTCGACGTGGAGAGAGGCTAAAGGCCAGGGCGCGTCGTGTAGGTGGTGGTCGAGGAGACGGATTTCATGCCCGTGCTCCGGAGGGTGGGTTTTGCTCCGGCAGAGCTCCAGGTCGTTCTGGATACGGCTTTGGACCTCATGGCCGAGACTTTAGGTAGAACAGAGAACCGCGCTTTGAGCCACGTTTTGGTCTAGACTCTTATGATTCCTTCTGCTTTCCTTGTTTTGAGCAGATGGCTCGACACTGGTTTAGCTCTTTGCTAAACCTAGTTTCGGACCATTTGCTCCCACTTATGACCATTGATATTGCAGGATCGAGGCCTGGAGGATGTTTGGATCATGGATTCAGGATGCTCTCGCCACATGACGGGACATCGCAGATGGTTCTCCAGCCTCACTTCCCTGAGCTCCAAGGAGTACATAACTTTCGGGAACAGTGGTCAAGGGAAGGTACATGGCATTGGCTCAATTCGAATCTCTGAGCATTTCTCTTTAAAGAATGTTGCTTTGGTTGGAAACTTGAGTTTTAATTTGATCTCTGGTTTTAAACTTCTTGAGGATGGTTTAGAGGTTCGTTTTAAGAAGGGCATGTCTTCTGTTGTTGATTCTAGAGGATCTTTGGTTTGCTAGATCTTACCCTTCGGTAAGGTTTTTTAGATTGATTTCTCTAGTTCTTTTGGCCCTTCTCGCTATTTGATTGCTGGATCCTCCTCTGATCTCTAGAGGTGGCATAGGAGGTCAGGTCATTTGAGCTTTGATCTGCTAGTTAGATTGAGCTCTATGGACCTTATCCGAGGATTGTCCAAGCTTAAGATGGAGAAGGATCTAGTTTGCCATCCCTGCCATCATGGGAAAATGGTTGCCGCTTCTCACGCACTAGTGACTCAGGTGATGACTTCGTACCCGAGAGAGCTATTAAACATGGATATTTTTGGTCTAGCTCGGGTACGCTCAATCGGTGGGAAGTGGTACGCGCTTGTAATTGTTGATGACTTTTCTCGATTCTCTTGGGTTTTCTTTCTAGAGTCTAAGGATGAGGCTTTCTAGTTTGTTCATGACCTGATTTTGAAGCTGAAGAATGAGAACATTGGTCGGATGTGAGCAATTCGCTCTAACAACAGCTTTGAGTTCAAGAACTCTCAGTTCGTCAGCTTCTAGAGTGATCAGGGTCTTGAGCACCAGTTTTCTGCCCCTTACACTCCCCCACAGAAACGGCGTTGTGGAACGAAAGAACCGCACACTGGGCGAGATGGCCAGGACGATGCTCGATGAGCATAGGACTCCTAGGTGCTTTTGGGCTGAAGCCATGAACACACCTTGCTATCTGGCCAACCACATTTTTCTTAGAGCTTACCTAGGTAAGACTTCATATGAGTTGCGGTTTGGTAGACAGCCCAAGGTGAGTCACTTGCGAGCGTTTGGCTGCAAGTGCTTTGTGCTCAAGAAGACAGGGCATTTGGACAAGTTTGAGTCTCGTTGTTGGATGGAGTCTTTCTTGGTTATGCTTTGCATTCTCGAGGATTCCGTGTTTGGAACCTCGACTCCCAGCAGCTTGTCGAGACTTGCGAGGTTTCTTTTGATGAGTCCATGCCATCACTTGCTCCTTCTTCCGAGCTTTCTGGTGATGATGAGCTTGGAGAGTCCATCTATGAGGAAGATGATGACGCTCCTGCTATTGATGAGGGTGGGCCATCTGCACAGCCTGCAGACCCCACACCTTCTAAAACTTCTACTGAGGACGAGGGCGGACCTCTGATCAGTTCTTCCACTTCGATCAAGCCCCCTCAGTCGAGTCCAGAGGTGCCAGCTGCTGACTCTAGTGAGGTGACATCTGATCACCTAGGATCCCGAGCAGTTCAGCGTGATCACCCCTCAAAGCTCATCATCGGTGATCTCACTTCGAGATCCTTGCGTTCTTCTGTAGGCTCACTCGATGTTTTTGCTGAGTCTGTGTTTGTTGCCACTTTTGAGCCTAGAGATGTTGCTCATGCTCTTTCTGATGCAAATTGGATAAACGCCATGCAAGAAGAGCTCTAGAACTTTGTTCGCAATCGGGTTTGGACACTAGTTGAGCTGCCACCTAGATGCAACCCCATCGGCACCAAGTGGGTGTTTAGGAACAAGCAAGGTGAAGATGGGGTTGTGGTGTGCAACAAAGCTTGATTAGTTGCCCACGGTTTTTGCCAGAAAGAGGGTATTGAATTTGAGGAGACTTCCAACCCTATTGCCCGTCTTGAGTCCATTCACATACTTTTGTCATTCGCTGCTTCTAAAGGTTTTAAACTTTTTCAAATGGATGTCAAGAATGCTTTTCTAAACAGCTATATAGAGGAGGAGGTCTATGTTAGGCAGCCCCCCAGTTTTGAGAACACTAAGTTTCCTGGACATGTTTTCAAGTTGCAGAAAGCTTTATATGGTCTGAAGCAAGCCCCCAGGGCTTGTTATGATCGTTTAAAGCAGTTTTTGTTGGGTAGTGGCTTTGTGATGGGTTCTATGGACAAGACTCTTTTCTTGCTCAGAGTTGGCTCAGATTTCTTGATTGCTCAGATTTACATGGACGACATTATTTTTGGTGGTTCTACTAATGAGCTAGTGTCCATGTTTTCTGAGTAGATGTACAGCGAGTTTGAGATGAGCCTCATGGGTGAGCTCAAGTACTTCTTAGGGCTCCATATCAAGCAGACCAAGGATGGCATCTTCATCCAACAGAGCAAGTACACATGAGACATGCTGAAGAAGTTCGACTTCGATGGAGAGCTGAAGCCTCAGATGACCCCAATGGGTACATCTGGGGGCCTCGACAAGGATGAGAGCAGCGTCAAGGTCAACAAGAGAGAGTATCGATGGATAATCGGATCGCTGTTGTACTTGACGGTGAAAATACCAGACATTCAGTTTGCTGTGGGACTGTGTGCGCGCTTCCAGTCTTCACCACGCACATCTCATCGGCAGGCTATCAAGCGCATTTTCAGGAACCTTACCTATGCGCCTGATCTTGGTCTTTATTATTCAGCATCATCATCTCTTGAGTTATCTAGCTTTTATGACACTGATTTTGGTGGGTGCTTGCTAGATCGCAAGTCGACTTCCGGTACTTGCCAGTTTCTCGGTTCTTCGCTTGTTTCTTGGTCTTCTCGAAAACAATCTGGAGTTTTGCTTTCTACCATAGAGGCTGAGTATGTAGCTGCTGCTCACAGTTGGTTTGGATGATTTGCACTTTGAGAGATTTTGGGTTGTTTTTCCCTGCCAGAGTACCTTTGTTTTGTGATAGCACCAGCACGATTAGTGTAGGGAAAAACCCATGTCTTCATTCAAAAACCAAACATATCGATGTGCACTTTCACTTTCTGAAGGATCAATATGAGAAAGGTGTCATTGACATTGTTCATGTTGATACCCATCATCAGTTGGCTGACATTCTCACCAAACCCCTAGATCAGTGTACTTTTCAGGGTTTGCGAGGGGATTTGGGAGTTGTGTATCCTTTTTAGGATATTTTGAGTCAGTTTTCTTTCTTCTTTACTCTTTTATGGAGTCTTTTCGTGTGAGTTCATACCATGCATATTCACATATCACACTTTGAGTTTTCTTCTATTATATGATTGAGCTGCTTTACTTATTCTAGCTAGTATATGCTTTTGAATATCAATCGATGATCATGCTTGTTACAGTTCACATGATATATCTGATATCTGTCATATGCATGGCTTTTATGCTTTAAAATTAAAAAATGATCACCATTGCTTCTGGTAACTAGCATGAGTTGGCTGAATGCTTTTGCTATCTTTTACATGCCTCGTAGCTGGTCCATTACTTAGATGCAGATATGCAACTTGGACATCTATATGCTTTAACATGAAAAATGTGCTATAAAAATGATAAAACATCAGAAAAATGAAAAATCCATGCCTTTTATGTTTAATTGAAAAGATCCAGGTAGGTTTGCTGTGTCGCATTGCATTGTTCTGGACTGCTTACCATAGCACTTTGGTATGAACTAGGATAATGTAATGTATGCCAAGACCAATGTCTTAAGTTTCTCATGGTCCAGTTCTGGCCTAGGCTTGACTTGGTCGGTTAGCATAAGGTTGACATGCAAATATCCCCTGGCAAAAATGAAAAAGGAAAAGAAAAAGGCTGAAAATTGAAAATATAACAAGTTTGCTGAAGCTCTTTGTTATGGAAAATGTCTATCTTGGTAGATATAATCTAGCCTTTGCATCTCATGTTTTACCTTGGTTGTCAACTAGAAAATGTGGTGATACTTTTATTTGCAAAAATCTAAAAATGCGTGCTAATGATTTTCCTTAGATATCATCTGTTGCTTTGATCATATCTGAGAAGCATGCTTTTTACACTCCACTTGCACCCCAGTTGCATTCATTGCATATTTTGAGGGGGAGTTGCATTTCAGGGGGAGTTTAAGTATGTGTCTCTTTTGAGTGCATTTAGTCTCACTTGATGAGTCCAATTGTCAACAAGGGGGAGAAATTTTGTGTTACCTGATCTTTTAGAAGAGTTTAGGGGGAGTTTTGTCTTTCTCTGGGATTTGTTTCTGGGAGAGTTTTAGTCTGTTTTGCCTTTACTCTATGGATATCCTTGTTGATAATTCTGAGATTGTACTCGTTGGAGTTTTTGTTTAACCACAATGATCGTTTTCTAGTTTTTTGTTCGACTTTTGGTCATTAGGGTTAAACCTTTTATTTTTATTTTCTTTCTTCCATCTTCTTGTGTTTTGTTTTCGTGTTTCCACGTGTTTTGCAGGGTTCGAAGAGTTACTGAAGAGGGTGTTGACAATGCACTCATCAAGGGGAGATTGAGGAGCAATGGTGAAGATCATGGGCCTCATGGCTCCAGAAGTGATGAGTGATTGTCAACGGATGACAAAGAGAGAAGAGAAGAGAAGATGATACCTTCCGTGTTTGGGCCACGTGTGACTTAGTTACACGGGCGGCGAGCGACTGCCAGGCAGAGGGGCCGCGGAGTCGGGCCGGCCCAATCCAAGTACATGGGCTAGGAGCGGCAGGGATCCACTGGACTATTGATCAGGATTGACTAAGGTACACGAGCGACGAGCGATTGCCGGGCTGAGGGAGCCGTGGAATCTGGTCGGTCCAATCCGGGTACCCGGTGCGAAGACGGTGGACGCTTTGTCGGTTTTGGCGCAAAACTGACGCCGAATCCAGAACGCTGATCTTGGATCCGACCGTTCTGAAGCAAAGTCGTAGCTGCTACAAAAACTCCGCATCAGGACAAGTTATCTTTATTTAGGATTTTACTATTTTTCCTTTTCGGCCCACAGTCTGTGTTAGTCGAGTCTGTAAAAATCCTAAGGGCATGTTGGTCTTTTTAGTTTATTTTTGTGTCTGTGTAATGTACCTTAGGGGTAAATCTGTCTTTTCCCATTTATTGGGCTGCCTATAAATAGGCCCCAATCCCTAGGGTTAGGGTTAACTCACTTAATGACAAATTAGAGTTCACTTTCCTCTTCCCAGTTCTTCCACAGTTTTCTCGCTTCGCCACCATTTTCTCTTTGAGCGCGAGTAGGGATCTCTAATAGCTACAGGCGCCAGTTTTCCTAAGAGGTTACTATAGCCGGTTTCTTGTGGTGGCGTGTGGCCTTGGTGCTTAGCCGGTTTGTGTTCTCCACCTATTTTTCTCCTGGGAGGCAGGCGGCGGCAGAAAAACCACCATGTGGTGGCGGCTCAGTGGTCCACGCGGCGCAATAGAGAAGAACGGGGC
This sequence comes from Zizania palustris, assembly GCA_019279435.1. Classification (NCBI taxonomy): domain Eukaryota; kingdom Viridiplantae; phylum Streptophyta; class Magnoliopsida; order Poales; family Poaceae; genus Zizania; species Zizania palustris. The sequence goes on along the minus strand of JAAALK010000289.1, from coordinate 83,110,282 downwards.
GCAACCGCTGTAGCCAAGCGGCGTGGTACATGAAGACGGTTAGTGTGCGTGGCTTCTGGTTAGCAACGCGTGTGTGGTGCATTGAAGCGGGCAACAGCTGCAGGGCAGTGGTTCCCAAGAAGCCAAAGTCTTACTCCGCCGACCAGTGGACTACCACGCGCCATGCACGATTTTTCTCCTGAGCATTCAACACACTAGAGCAGCGTGTGACTGCGTAGGGCAGTACACCCTGTTTTCATCGAGTGGCATTCTTGGCATGACGCTCGATTGCTTGTGGGGCTCAAGGCAGATGTGAAGTGTTGTGTTTGTGGCGCTAGAGGCGTGCTTGCAGCAGAGCAGCATACGTCACATCAGAGGCACTTGGATATAGCACTCGGAGCAGCGCGCGTGACACTTGGTGCGCAGGCAAGACGTTTGGTCATATGCTTCCAAGAGACAACTTGAACAGTAATTAATTTCTCTTCACGATTTTTGTGCACTGATTTCAGTTATGAATATTATGCAATTGATGAATTAATTCCTAGCATGTTTATTTTGCTGCATTAATTTTTGTCAAGATTATATGTGTCAAATATTGTGCTTCTCTCATGAGGTCTTAGTTTCACCGATTATCTTTGATTAGATGCTTGTTGATCTTGTGATGAATGAAATGTCTGCGAGTGATGGATATTTTTAAATGCTTGATGGATTACCTGTGATTTGGTGAAATCTTTGTGGAAATGCTATTTGATATGTGAATGACTTTAATCTGCCTTTAAGCACTTTGTTGGTGTCTTTTTGATTAGGACACCGGTCGTTTTTAGGCTAGATTATTTTAGTACCTGTTATCTGTTTTGCTTCTACTGATTGTTTGTTGAGGTGCGTTGGGTGTTGGGAGAAGGCCATTGATTCGAAAGAATTTTTTAGGCGCCCATTCACCCCCCCTCTGGTCGCTACTTTCGGTCCTACAAGGATGAGCGATGTTCTTGGGAGATAGGGACATGGGGCATGTATCATCCTCATGTTGGTATACATGAGCTTGTTTCTCATTCTCGTTCTCGCTTTCTTCAGGCTCCTCGTGCTCACATGAGAGGATTTGCCCATCGTAGATACACCATGACTCATATGGTGCTAGACCATGTGTTAGTGGTTTTGGTCCTCGACAGGAAGGGAAACCTCATCATTTTTATGACTTTTTCCATTTAGTTAGACCTCACACTTTTTATCATGATTCATATCTTGTGCGTATACAGTATACTACTGCTTTGTCTGCGGCTCGAGTTTCTCAGTGCTGGATACCAATGTAGTTTTTCACTCACTCCAGCACTGAGCACTCGAGATTTTCTCATTTTGTGTAGGTGACAGACGGAGGCGTGGAGAACAAGTGGATCATGGATTCTGGTTGTTCGCGCCACATGACCGGGAAGACATCATGGTTCTCCATCCTAACCTCGACATAGTGACATGAGCACATCACCTTTGGCAATAATCGGAGGAGCAGAGTGATATGCAAAGGTATGATTAGAATTATTGAAAAAATCATTCTCAAATATGTCGCTTTGGTTGAGGATTTGGGATACAATTTGCTTTTTGTATATTGGTTGCTTGATGAGGGCGTGGAAGTGTGTTTTAGACGTGATACTTCACAAGTTCTCGATTCTTTTGGTGATTTGGTTTGTAAGATTTCAAGAATAGGGAGAGTCTTTGGAGCTGATTTTTCTGAGTCATTTGGTTCTTCTCATTGTCTTATTGCTTGACCATCTTCTAAGCTCTGGATGTGGCATAGGAGACTAGGTCATATGATCTTTGACTTGGTTGCTTGATTGAGTGCCCTAGGTCTGATCCGAGGATTGCCCAAACTCAAGTTTGAGAAGAATCTTTTTTGTGCTCCTTGTCGACATGGAAAGATGGTCACCGCCTCTCATTCACCAATCAATGTGGTGATGACAAAACAACCCAGAGAACTTCTCCATATGGACATTGTAGGTCCTTCTCGGGTTAGTTCCTTCGGTGGCAAATGGTATGTCCTTGTCATGGTGGATGACTATCCCCGCTATTCTTCGGTCTACTTTCTTGCAAGCAAGGATGAAGTGTTTTCACACTTTCAGAGCTTAGCCTTGAGACTATTCACTGAACTCCCTAGTGCATTGAAAGCAATCAGAAGTGATAATGGCACTAAGTTCAAGAATGGTTTCTTTGTTGACTTTTGCCTTGAGCATGGCATTGAACACCAATTTTCTGCTCTGTGGGTTCCTCAACAGAATAGAGTTGTTGAGAGAAAGAACCTCACTCTGGTGGAGATGGCTAGGACGATGCTCCATAAGCATAGGACTCCTAGAAGGTTTTGGGCTAAGGCCATAAAAACTGCTTATTACATCTCCAAGTAGATTTTTCTGCGCTCACTTTTGAATTTGACTTCATATGAGCTGCGTTTTGGGAGAAAGCCCAAGGTTTCTCATCTCCGAGTATTTGGTTGTCGGTGCTTTATCCTAAAATGTAGAAATTTCGACAAATTTGAGTCGCGTTCTTCAAATGGGATCTTTTTGGGTTATTCCACTCATGGTCATTCATATCGCATGTTTAATCTTGAGACTAACACTGTCATCGAGACCATATTTGAGCTTGCTAGTGAAAAGGATATGAATGAGACCATATTTGAAGAAGATCCCGAAGAATATGAAGGCCTTGAGGATGATCCCCTACTTTCCTCGACATCAACCCCTGAAGTAGACCCTACATCGACTACTTCCACAAGAAGTCCGGAAGCATATGCTTCGACTTCCGTCATCTTTGACCACACTCCGACAAGTGTTGAGGGGGAGACTGCATCTCATCGAGAAGCTCTACAGTACATTCTAAAGATGCATCCTCTAGAGAAGATCATCGGTGAGCTAAATGAAAGGGTAACTCGATCTCATGTTCACTTTATTGATTCTGCATTTGTTGCCTCCTTTGAGCCCTTAGATGTTAGTCATGTTTTATCTGATTTGAGTTTGATTAATGCCATGCACGAGGAGTTAGAAAACTTTGATAGAAATCAAGTATGGTTCTTGTAGATCCACCCCCTAACATTCATATCACTGGCACAAAATGGATTTTCAAAAACAAATAGGGGGACGATGGGTCTGTTGTGAGAAACAAGGCTAGGCTTGTTGCTTAGGATTACTCTCAAGTCGAGGGGGTTAATTTTGGAGAGACCTTTGCTCCAGTACCTCGACTGGAGGCCATTAGGATTTTGCTTGCTTTTGCATATTCTCGTGGTTTCAAGCTTTATCAAATGGATGTTAAAAGTGCTTTTCTTAATGGTTTCATAGGAGAGGATGTTTATGTTAGATAAACCCTAGGCTTTGAACATCCCAAGTACCCACATAGAGTAATTAAACTTTTTAAAGATTTGTATGGGCTCAATCAAGCTCCTAGGTCCTGGTATGACTGACTTAGGAACTTTTTGCTTGAGCATGGGTACAAAATGGGCTCTATTGATAAAACCTTGTTTACTCTTAAGCATGGCAAAGATTTCCTCCTTGTTCAGATATATGTTGATGATATTATTTTTGGTGGCTCTTCTCATACACTTGTGGCCAAGTTTGCTGATTATATGAGCAAGGAGTTTGAGATGTCGATTATGGGCGAGCTGACCTTCTTCCTTAGTTTGCAAATCAAGCAAATCAAACAAGGTACTTTCATGCATCAGACAAAGTACACTAGGAATCTGCTAAAGCGCTTTGACATGAGCGATGTGAAGCCACTTGCCACTTCGATGGCTACCTCAGTAGTGCTTGACCTGGATGAAGATGGAGAAGAGGTGGATCAGAAGGAGTTCCGGAGCATGATCGGCTCCCTCCTCTACTTGACGGCTATGAGGCCGGACATACACTTTGTAGTATGTTTGTGCACTCGTTTTCAGTCTTCTCCAAGAGCGTCACATCGTCAAGCGGTAAAACGCATATTGAGGTACCTAAAACACACTCTTCAATTTGGCATTTGGTATTCTGCATCATCATCTTTATGCCTTCAAGGTTTCTCCGATGCTAATTTTGCTAGATGTAGAATTCATAGGAAAAGTACCTCTGGTACTTGTCATTTTCTGGGTTCCTCTCTCGTTTGTTGGTCTTCACGCAAATAGTATAGCGTTGCCCAGTCTACAGCTGAGGCTGAGTATGTAGCTGCTGCTAGCTGTTGCTCACAGATTTTGTGGATTGTCTCTACTTTGCAGGATTTTGGGTTGGATTTTAAGGGTCTTCCACTTTTCTGTGATAACACTAGTGTCATTATCTTAGCAAACAACCCAGTTCAACATTCTAGAACCAAACACATTGATGTGCGTTATCACTTTTTGAGAGACCACAATGAGAAGGGTGATATGGAATTTTGATATGTTGATACCCAGAACCAGCTTGCAGACATTGTTACCAAGCCTCTTGATGTTTCTCATTTTGCATTTTTGAGAGGAGAGCTTGGTGGTTGTCACCCCTATGGCATCTTGTGAGGGGGAGTTGTGAGTCATTGCATAAGCTTCTATTATATGATTAACTGATTTTAATTGTACTTGCATGGATATACCTTTGAATTATTGTCTTTCATCATGATGATTTTTCTCTATTGAATATGTCTGATATCTGTTATGAGTATTTCTTTTATTTCTGAAAATTAAAACATGGTCACTGCTTAGTCTAGTATCTAGCATGAGTAGGTTGAATGCTTTTGCTATCTTTTGCATGCCTGGTAGCTAAGTCTTTTACACTTGGATTCAAACATGCAACTTGAACATTTAAATGCTTTACATGGAGATCTTATGCTGAAAATTGATAAAAAAATCATGAAATTGTTATCCATGTCCTTTGTGCTGACATTGAAAAGATCCAGGTGGGTTTGCTTTGTCGCACTACCTTGTTCTAGACTGCTTAACACATCACTTTGGTATGAACTGGGACACTACAGTGTATGCCATGACTAATGTTTTAAGCTTCTGATGGTCATTGCTTAACCTAGGCTTGACTTAGTCGGTTAGCATAAGGTTGACATACAAATAACCCCTGGCACTAAAATAAAAAAGGATAAAAAGCTTCAAAATATTGCATAATTACAAGTTTGCTGAAGCTCCATGTTATTTGACTATGCTTGTTTGGGTAGTATTTGCTAGCTTTTGCATTCCATGCTTTACCTTCTCTAGTATGCTAGTCTAAGTGGTGATTCTTTTATTTGCTAAAATTTGAAAATACTTGCTCTTGCTTTTCATTGGATATGATTCATATGAGCATATCATGTAGTACTTTTATACACTATTCAAGGCAAATGCTTGTTTTGTATTGTAATTGCTGCTAATCATGTTTTAAAGGCTTGCATATGCACTCACACTCATACCTCTCTTTGCCTCATTTGTATCACCTTGATGCCTGCATTGCCAGAGGGGGAGAAATAATGTCTTGCTTTTGTCAAATGGGAGGATCATTTGTCAAGGGGAATAATTTCAAAATCAAGTGACATGTTTTTTGCTCTTTTTGAGTTTTTATGGTCACTTGTGTGCTGAACTTCACCATTCATCTTTGTATCTTTTGGGAGTTGTCAATGCACTCATCAAGGGGGAGATTGAGAAACCAAGTGGGGTTTTTACTGTGGTTGTATCTTTGTGATGAGTGATTGACAAGTTTACATGTTTCATGGTTTGGACGTATGTTTGCTGTTTGGGCTTCACAGATGGGATCATTGTGCATCTTGCTTGGAGATTCTTGTTTTGGTTGTCTCATATGTACAGGATTGAGATGCGAGTCAACTATCAATGGTGGGTGATCAGGGTCAAGCAGGGAGCTTGATGCCAGATGGTCAAGGATGCCGGGTGAAGTTGAGAAAGATCTCAGGTGTACACGTGGTGATAGAGCAAGACATGGACGGACGGATTATCGGGATAGTGTGTTGACCAAGTTAGCGAAAGGAAGGCCAGTTCAAGTGACAAGGCGGCTCGAGGGATCGAGAGCGGGAGAGACTTGCTGGCATTTGAGTTCGCGGATTGGTGACACGTGTCGGCGATCTGGAGCGTTTTGTCAGTTTTGGCTCAAAACCGTCGGATTGAGATCCAAGCGTCCTGAGTAGAAGCCGTAGCTACTACGAAAGCTTTGAATAGGGACAAACTACCTTTAGATTAGATTTTACCTTTTTAGCCATGTGGGCATTGAGTCTGTAAAATAGAGTTTGCAGTTAATTAAACCCTAGGGGTAAATTTGTCTTTTCCTTTTTGAACTCAGGCTATAAAAGTCCATCTAGCCCTCTAGGGTTTCTCACCCATTTCAGAAATTACTTTACCAATTCTCAAAAATCTGGGTCACTTTATTTTTGGTCTTCTTCATCCTACTGTCGTTTTTCCGCCACCAGCAATTTCCTATATCCATCTCCATCAACGCACTGCCAACACAACCGATTTTCTAGAGGCGCATAGTGTCCCTTGAAGTGGTGGAGTCCTCGGTGTGGGGGCTTTTCGGGCGAATGACGTTGGCATCTCTGTCTCAAAGCGTAGGAGGATCCAGTGCACTAGGAGTAGCCCTCGAGGCAGCGCTGCTCATGGGTGTTGCACGCGCGTGGGAACTATTCGCTAGGCACCAGCGTTCTGCGGTGCAGGCGGCGGTGCGGCTACAATTGTTGAGCAGAAGCATTTTTTTCGGCCCGCACTGGTTTTCAGCCATTACTCCAAGGTGTCATTCTTGCGCAGCAATAGTACTGCTCAGGACACGTTCAGCAACAACTACCGCTAGAATCAATTGTTTGGTGCGCTTCCCAAGGTAAGGTTAAGGTATTAATTTTCTCAACATTTGTTTTATCAGTAAGCTAACTTCTGCTTTTGTACGTTGACTATTGATTTCCTAGAACCTTGTGTTGATTAGCTGCTGGAATTAATGTGTGGTTAATTTTGTTTTCTCCATCAGTTGAATGATTGGTTCCTGTGACACAGTACTTCAATTGTTGTGCTGCTACTGCTACTGTTGGATTATTCAAGTAGTTTTATTTTAATCTGAAATATGCATGTTTGGTGATTTATCTATGAAATCAAAGTGTGTGTCATGAACTGATTTAATTTCCTGTGAACCTAGGTCATTTATCTTGTGAACTATGGATATTTTTCATGTGCTTAATGAAATGCAATCAATCTAATTGTGTTTGAGTTGTGAGTACCTTTAATCAGCCTTGGGTACTTTTTACGGGTGTGTTTTTGATTAGGGCATCAGTTGATTTTTGAAGGCTAAACTAATTTTAGTGCTTGTGATCTCTTAGACTATCGCATCATATCAAAATCTGATAGGAGAGTGATAGCACTAGTTTTATTTGGGATTTTGTTGTGATATTTAATTTGCTTTCAGTTGTTCATTGAGAGGAGCGTTGGGTGTTTAGAAGAGACCATCAATTTGAAAGAATTTGTTGAGGCACCTATTCAACCCCTCTAGTCGCCCGGTTTGATCCTACAGTTCCAATGCTTGCTGGTGGTGCATATGAATAGATTGAACGTGTAGGGTAGGGGTGGCAATACACCTAGTGGGTTCGGGGACCCGCCGAGGAACCACCCCTATGGGGCTAGGGTCGGGTTCATTTTTTCCCCCGTGGGTTTGTCAAGTCGGGGCCCCGTATAAAGTTTGGTTTAGGTTTGGGTCGATTATTTGACATGCGGGTCCCCAACCTAGTAAGTAAAAAGCCCAATATATATATATATTTGTGTGTATGCATATTTATATGTATATGTATATGTACATGTATATTGTTGGAATAAAAAATTACGCTAACATGTTCTCTAAAGTTAAGAACTAACAAACGAAGTGTTTGTGAAAGCAGACTATCTCAAGCCTCCAAATAGGATAATAGCTCGAAGTAGTTCGAAGTTGTGTATTGAATATCTGAATATTCGATGCCTATTACAAGATGAGAAGGGGGTATTTATAGGTAAAAACTTTAAGGAAAAGACCTTTTTACCTCTCAATTACAACCGACATAGTGGAAACTATTTCGGTACCCTAAATAGGGCTTATATGGTAAAGTATGTTCGAAGGAGGTAGATAAAGTAGACGTCCCATCCTTCTGGATGTTTTCCACTACGGAGGGGAAGCCTTCGGAGGGTAACTTCGGACCGGAGCCTGGATGAACCCTCCGGCATTAACCCTTCCAGCTGGATACAAGTCTTGGACTTGGAGATTATGATTTGTCTTTGTCTTAGAATCTTGAAGATCCTGAGGATGAAGTATTTTCCACCAACATATATGTATATGTATATGTATTGTATATATTTAACAAATTCTTTATCCAAAACTGTTGATCATTAACTTAGATTTTTCCAAGATCTTGAGCCATATTCCGAATTATTCGACTATTCCGAAGACGATGAAAATTAAGTAGGACCCCAAAAATTTTGTATATATATATATGTATATGTATAAATATATTGGCCTAATGTAAGATGATGCAAAAAACTCTAGCTTTAAAATTGACGGAATTTGCTTGTTGGAATGTTGGAAAATGTATAAAAGATTATTTACAATGATGTTTGGTTTGAATTTTGCTATATTTGTGACCTGTAAATTATGTCATTTGTGTACTTTTGAGAAACCAAGTGGAGTTGTATCTTAGTTTTTTCTAAGTGGTTAGTGATTGACAAGTTTGCATGGTTCAGTTTTGGATCTGTGCATGGTTGTTGAGTTCACCGATAGAGTCAGTGTGTGGGGAGAAACGTGTCTACTTGTCTCTTGGTATGCAGGATTGGGATACTACTCTACTATCAATGGCGGATAATCAGGGTCAAGTGGGGAGCTTGATGCCAGACGATCAAGGAGGTTGGGTGAAGTTGAGGATGGTCTCAGACGTACACGTGAAGATGAAGCAAGACATAGCCGATAGATTGATCGAGACAGTGTGTTGATCAAGTCCAGCAAAAGGTATGTCAGTGCATGTGACAAGGCAACTCGAGGGATCAAGAACGGGAGAGACTAGCTGGCGGTCGAGATCGTGTGATTAGGGTCACGTGTCAAGATCTGTAGAGACTTTGTTAGTTTCGGCTCAAATTCATCGAATCAAAATTTAAATGTCATGAAATTACCTATAAATAGGATTTTATTTTTTATTTCTATGGGGTGTACACATAGTTCTTTAGGGGTGACACTAAGTAGATATATATTTCATTCCATAGGAAATGAGCCACGTTGAAGAGAGACTGATCCTCCCTCAGCGCACTCAGTAGATTTCTTGTGTTGGATAGCAATGAGGTGACATCTCCTATCTTGGGTAGCAAAGTATTTCTGAACATATTGTTCACGACCTCCAAGAATGGCAGGAGACCCTTGCTGGTCCATAGAAGATGTTGTATGGGCTGATATATATTGAATCCTATTATCTCCCAATGTCGACTCTTGGTCTAGGTGACGATGCTAAATATCGTCGCACCCAAATCTAAGGATAATGGCAAAGTCAGATATGGTGACCTCAAATTCATTTCCCTCGATCATCCAATAGAATGTGGGCTCCTCATTCTCCGTGGTAAGGAAGCGAGTAGCATAGGATTGGCACACTGTCTCCACACACCAGTTTTTCTATATCTCCATGAGAGAGAATATCTCAAGCCTCCGAATAGGATAATAGCTCGAAGTAGTTCGAAGTTGTGTGTTGAATCTCTAAATATTCGATGCCTATTACAGGATGAGAAGGGGGTATTTATAGGTAAAACATTTAAGGAAAAGACCTTTTTACCCCTCAATTACAACCGACATAGTGGAAACTATTTCGGTACCCCGAATAGGGCTAATATGGTAAAGTATGTTCGAAGGAGGTAGATAACGTAGGCATCCCATCCTTCTGGTTGTTTTCCACTGCGGAGGGGAAGCCTTCGGAGGGTATCTTTGGACCGGAGCATGGATGAACCCTCCAGCTTTAACCCTTCTAGCTGGAGACAAGTCTTGGACTTGAATATTATGATTTTTCTTTGTCTTAGAATCTTGAAGATCCTGAGGATGATGTATTTTCCCCAAATATTACCCCTCGAATACGCTTCTCCGAATAACCTGTATAGCAAGGAGAGCAGGATATGCAAGAAATATTTTCATGCTCAGGGACTTAGAAAAATTTCAAGGTGTTATAACTATTCAAAGTATCTTTGACATTGGAGGTGTATCAGACTTAGGCTTCGAACTTGAATCTCCGTGTGAAAACTTCGCAGGAAAATGGACTGTTGCGAATGCGGAGCATCATAGGGAGCCGTTAAATATGAGCCATTAGCTCTCAAGTAGCCGTTAGGCTTTTTGAGAAAGTAACTAACACAATTTTAACTGTGGGTTCACACCTTTTTACCTTCTGGTCCCACCCGTCAGCGACAGAAGTTGAATCTGCAAGTGCGAACGCACATACGAACCATGCTAATCGAAAGCTGAGGGGTTATAAAAAGTGGAATCGAGCCGTGATGGGAAATTTTACAGAGCTCCGGTTCTAAGCCTCTACATTTTCACCTTCAAACCCTCTCTAATGCTTTTGAGCTCACATCCGACGGTGAGGACCAGCGCAAGGGTGCCGATGGCAACGGGAACTCTGGCGTAGAGGCAAGCATGGGCCGCATCGATGGCAGCGGCAATGGCGAGGGCCCCGAGGGGTTCTTGGCCCAAAAATCCGCAAGAACTCCGCCCGCCATCCAAGAAGCCATTGAAACAAAGCTTTCTCCTCGGTCAATGAGCATGTACAATGGAATCTATTGAGGAGGTGGTGAATGGGAAGTTGGGTCCAGGAATGAGGACTCGGGTTCCTAGAACTGAGGTGACCCCGGCACCAAGGAGCAGAGAAGTGGTGGTCTTTGAAGCCTTCTTTGAAGTGGTGCTAGGACTTCCTACAATAAAAATTTTGGCCGAGGTATTGGACATGTTCCACATTACCTTACCACAATTGTCTCCTAACACCATCGCAAGATTGGCCATCTTCGAGTGGGCCCTTTGAGCTGAAGGATGTGAAGGGAGGTCCGAGGTCTTCGCAGCTACTCATGAAGCATCATGCCAGCTGAAGCCACAAGATGGGCCCGGACACTCAAAGTTACTGGTGGCCTTCGAGAGCGTTCACTTCCAGCTCCGGAAGGAGCATTTGAAGAACATTCATGTGAAGGCAATCAATGACCGGTGGTACTCCGATTGGATACTCCGGTGGTTTTATGCTGAAGTCAGCGAAGACTTCTGCCTGGCAAGGCCTCTGCAAGAGATCTGGTACCGGAGAGAAGAAGAAGTGTCTCCGGACCCAAGCCTGCTATCAACGTGACTCGTGTTAATAACTTCAGTGGCCAAGCGCATGAGCATGCAAGACTTGGCCAAAGAATTCATCGCCCTTCAGATTCCTCCTCTCCGGGCCGATTGGCCGATTGTATTCCAAGGCGCTTCGGAAGGAGAGCTTTGACATTGATTAGAGAACAAATAGTATCTTCAATAGATTGCTACCTTTTTCTAGCGGCTCCATTGGCATTAGATCCGGAGCAGATAGCCAGGGCTACAGAAAGGGTGATCGGAGCCCCTACTATAGTGGAAAAGCAAAAGAGAGTGGAGCTGGTTGGGAGCTGGGAGTGCTCCAACCGAGTGTGGAGTGCTCTCAGGATGGAGGCTCTACCTCTGCTAGACTTTGACTCAACGGGAGAGGTCTCCCGGAAGAGAAAAACCATCGCTGGGACCTCCAAGAAGGTCGCGAAGACTCCCGTGAAGAAGAGAAAGAAGACAGCCAAACTCCCTTCATCCCCATCGCCTCCGGCTTCGCTCGATACTTAGAGCTCCTCTTCAAAGGAGTCTGAAGAAAAAGATTTGGATGTTCGCATGGAGAAAGAACTGGAAGAATACCTGTTGCATGGCGACAAAGGCCAAGTGTTGGCGTAAAAGATTACGCTAACAGGTTTCTAGAGATTAGAAACTAACAAACGAAGTGTTTGAGAAGTAAACTATTTCAAGCCTCTAAAGTGGATAATAGCTTAAAACGGTTCAAAGATGTGTATTGAATAACTCAGTATTCGATCCCCATTACAGGGTAAAACGGGGGGTATTTATAGGCCAAAACCTTAAGGAAAAGACCCTCTTACCGCTTTGTTACAACCGACAACGTGGAAACTATTCGGTACCCTTAATAGGGCTAAAACGGTAAAAGACTAATCTAATGAAAAAGAAGATAAGTCTTCCATCTTAGCTGGCAAGGAACCTCTCTGAAGGGTTAATGTTCGAAGATATACTCCGAACTAGAATTCACCTCTATCCTTCGAACTTGTTCCAGTATACTTCTGGAGTTAGATGCTGGGAACCTTCGATTAAATCACCTACCTTTGTCTTGTTGCAGCAATAGCCCTGAGGATGAAGTATTTTCCCCCAACAGTAGCCCCTCGAATACGCTTCTCCGCTAGATCTGTAACGTTAGGAGAGCACTATACGCAAAAAAAATCATGCGTAGGGGTTAACAGTTTTAATCAACCTCCGAAGTATATGAAGATTAAAAACTTCGAATTGACTCCTAAAAAAGTTACATTCGAACTATCTCGGAATTAACTTAAGAAGCTAGAAAGCCTTTTAGACTTAGAAGAAATAGCCGTTGGCTTTTTCCTTTCAGTAGAAGTTACGTGGTGCGTTAACTTCGCAAAGAGTAACGGTCAAGAATGCGAAACGGCAAATGTGAACGTTAAAAAATCGTGGGCCTGGGCTATAAATGGAGGACCCAGACACTTCTCCAATACCTTCCTCACTGTCTTTGCGCAAACAATCCTTAGCCTCCAGACTTCAGCTTTAGCTCTTAGTGTGAGTTCATGGTGAAAACTAGCTTCAAGGTTCCTAGGGCGACTTTGGCCCTAGCCTGACAGCAAGCTGCGGCCACGGCAGCGGCAGCAACAGTAGCGGCACCAACAACGACGGCGGCACTAGCAGCGGCGGCTTCTTCGGTGATGGCGGCCCCGACGAGAAATCCTCAACAAATTGGCCCCCACAATCTCCTCCCTGGTTCTTCGAAGTATCCAGACTAGTCTTATAAATTGGAGCAGTAGAGGGGAAGATTGGCTCGGAGGTCATCATCCGGAAACCTAGAAAGGAGGCCATCCCTTCTCCAAGGCCGGGAGAAGTTGTGGTCTTTGAATCCTTCTTCGAAGCGGGGTTAGGACTCCCAGCAGTGGACTTCCTATCGGAGGTACTAGACTTATTTCACGTCACCCTTCCTCAACTATCTCCAAATGCAATAGCGCGCTTAGCCATCTTTGAATGGGCGTTACGAGCTGAAGGCTGCGAAGGAAGAGCAGAAATTTTTGCAGCACTGCACAGAGCATCATGCCAACCAAAGACTTACCTAGGCTCCGGAGGAGAGAAGATTGTGGTAGCCTTCGGCAGCATCAACATCAGAATCCGGGACGAATTCCAACTAAGATTTCCAGCGAAGGCCATCAACGCTAGATGGTACATAGATTGGATCCTCCGGTGGTTCTATGCCGATGTTGGGGCAGACAGTCGTCTGGCCAGACCTCTGCAGGACATATACTTCCGAAGGGAATCCCAAGTTCACCCAGACCCCGGCCAGCTTGAAGCTCGCCTTAGCCTGCTCCAAAGGATTAGTTGTCGCATGAGAATGCGGGACTTAGGAGAGGAGTTCATTGGACTCCAAATTCCACCTCTGATGGCCAACTGGCCTATCACCTTCAAAGAAGATCTAGAGGGTGGACTCCGAAAAATCTCTTCGAACTCGAGCCCTGCAGGTAGCTTTGAAAATAACATGTTCTATATATATCTGTTTGATTAAATGACTAATGCCAACTTATCTTTCATCTTCTCAAGCCCCATGACTTCGGAGCAAGTTGTTCGAGCTTCGGAGAAGATTCTGGGAGTTGCAACTCCGGCCGAAAAGGAGTGGAGGACAAAACTAGTGGGTAATTGGGAGCGGCTCAACCCAGTATGGGGTGTACTCGGAGTTTCTCCCCCTCTTCTTCCGGTCTGGGTACCTTCAGAGCAAGGGCCGAAGAAAAGGAAGGAGGATGCCGAGACTTCGTCTTCGGCTAAGACCCCAGCAAAAAAGGTAGCCCGAAATCCAAAGAATGTGGCGCCTTCATGTCCAGTGGCTTCGGCCTCCGATTCCTCTGAAGATGAGGGAAGTGTCCTCATTAACCTGATCACCGAAGACGAAACCCAAGCAGATGTAAACACTGGCAACGCCGCAAGCGCGCTAGATGTTCCAGGTAGCTCCGGACAGGCTGGAACTTCAAATGTCCAGCCAGACTTGTCGCATGAAGAAGCCCCTGTAACTGAAGGCGGAGTTGAAGTTACTGTTGAGCAAGCTTCGATTCTGGACAAAGTGGTAGTTGTAGCTCCAAGAGAGGGTCCAACAATCAACCCTTCGGTTTTAGACTTCGAGTCTGAGGAAGACTTCGAAGTGGCCTTTGAGCCTCCAAGCAGCCCCGTACTCACCCGCTGACAGGACTTTGGAGGTAAACTTCGCATGAACCATTTGTTCCTTCTCCCTGCAAAATTATGCAATATATAATACATTTGTCTCGGCAGGGTCTGCTCCCATAGTAGTGACTCCTCCCGAAGATACGGCTCCTAGGACATCAACATCTCCGGGGTCGATTCTAGAAGTTGCACAGATGGGACCTGGAAAAGGTAAAGGCAAAATGGACCCCTTTCCTGCTCCGAACTCAGGATTAACTCCGTCTGAATCAACAGATAGAGGTCAATCTACGGAGGGGGGCTAGTCCACCGAGGTCTCTGAAGACGTAGCACAGCGCTCTGACCCCTCGCCGAACAAAGACGATCAGAGGGCTCTGTCCATGCTCCCCCTCCTAGCTCCTTTTCTGGAGCAAAGGACCGGACTTCGGGCTTTGCTTGAACCTTTGGATCGGGCTAACCGTGAAGTTGGGGAGACGGACTTAGTAGCCATACTTAGCGAAGCTGAGGGCTCAGAGCTGAACACAGCATTAGAATAGGCAGCATACCAGGTACGAAGTATCTGCAAAATAATATTAATTTCAACTTATGAACAATTCCTCACCTTGCTTTTTCTCTTCGCAGCAAATAGTCTTGGCTCGGGCTGCAGCCGTCTCGAATGAGCGAGGAAGCCTTCGTCTTCAGGAGAGGATTACTACTCTCCAGAGGAGTATTGAAGGCTTCGAAGTTCGAATTTCCAGTTTAGACAAGATGGTTGCAGTGGAAAGAAGGGCCAGACTTGGTCTGGAGGCTGCGAATAAAAAACTCAAAGCCTAACAAATCGTGCTTCGGGCCGAGATAGAGAAAATGTGGGCAGAGCATGCCATGGTGGGGGATGAGCTAGTTAAGCTTCAAGAGGAGAAGGCTAAAGCCACGGAGGAAGCTAGCAACTTGCTTAGCCAGAAGAGTTCTCTGGCTACAGAGGCAGCTAGGCTATCCACTGTGGTAGATGAGCTGACTTCGTCAAGGGATGCTTTAATTGAAGATAAAGTGAAGTCAGAGAAGGTAGCCGCAGAGGTCATGAATAATCTTTTGGGTGTTCTAGAGTACTTCGGTACTCTTTGGACACTACCTTCGAGTGACAACGTCCCCCTGCTGCGACCGCTAAAGATGATCCAAGGATCAGCGAAGATGATGAAGACAGCAGGCATTCGGTATGGAGAGATCTCTGGCCAAGTAGCTGCTCTCGCAGTACTTCGCTACTACGAAGATCTAGGGCTATCAATAGCACCAGATTCGGGGGCGGCTCCCATTACCTTCGATGACAACCAACTGCTCAACCCTTCCAAAGATGTGGCCGCAGCTTGGCAAGCCTTTCAAGCTTCATGGAGAGCCGAAGGTCGAACAACGATCAAGGCTTGGATCGACGAAGGGCATCACCAAAAACAAGCTCGGTCTCAAGCTTCGAGCAGCCAGCCTCCGCCGGACCCGCAGGTTTAGCTTTGTTTTAGGAGCCCGACTATGTAAAAATTATGCTTTCATATATTATGAATGAAAATTTATTTATCATATTTTTAGGCTTCTCAACCTCGTATGGATGATGTCGAAGTATTAAATGTTACCGAAGAACTCCGCCTGCTATGGGCTACCTGCGATCTTTTAAAACTTCATAAACGACCTCGATTTTTGATTCCTCGAGAGAGCTCCGGCGCAATTGCGCCCGAAATATGTAAAGATATATTATCTTATATTAAAGAGGAAGAAAAAGAAGTTAACTTGGAAACTTCATCTTCTGAAGACGTTCAATGGTCTGAAGACGAGAATATTACTGAAGAACAAGGAAAGAAGCCTGAAGAACTTCAAAGCTGGGAAAGAAGTCCCGAGCGACTTCGAACTTGGGCTGAACTTCAACAGGAACAAAAAGATTTTCGAGCTTCGAAGGGAGGGAAAAGACCTAAACATAAAGTTATCAGGACTCCTAGCTCTAGAACTAGTCGCTCCGGCTTTAGTGATAGCTCTAGAGATCGAAGGGGTCTTTGATTCCTTCTTGGAATAGACACAGATTTTTCATAATGTAATGTAATATGTTCGAATAATAAAGATTGATTTTTAAAATTGTCTCCCTACTTCCCAGCCCCTCTTGGGCGTAAGCAACTTTGAACTATACTCAAAGATGGTTAAGCGCAAAGAAAAAACTTAGGAGTACAATTTTGGAGGCTCGGAGCCCCTCAGCAACTTAAAGATTGATTAAAATCTTACAAAATATCTTTGACTACTTGGGGTCATAAAACTGGTAACTTATTACCTTTTTTTTGAAAGAAATCACTTCGGACAAACTTTTCGGACACTTTAGCGTCCCAAATGATTGGTCTCTTTGGACTCTTTTTACAGATATTCGAAGTTTATCAGCCCAAACTCTGTTTTGTTTTGGCCTCCTTCGGCTCTTTTTGCGAATGCTATCAAACTGGTGGTTTGGAATTCGCAGTGGTCTCCTTTGACTCTTTTTGCGGATGCTTTCAAGCCGGAGCTTGGAATCCACATTATTTGGTCTCCTTCAACTTTTTTACGGATGCTTTCAAGCCGGTGGCTTGGAATCCGTTTTTCAGTGAATTTCCCACCTCGTCGGAAGCTTCGAACCAGTGGCTCGAAGTCCGAAAAATTGGTTCAAATTAATGACACTTCCCTCCGAGCCAACTTCGTTCTTCCAGTGCGTCCACTAGAAGTAGGAAGTGTTTGAGAGGTAGGCATTATCTGAACCATGAACTTTATTAATTCAGAAGGTGTTTACAAATGGTTACAAGGAGCCCCTATGCGAAATATCGCTTTAAGTGCTCCACATGCCATGTATGCGCTAACTCTTCCCCTTCTAAATTAGCTAAGTTAAAAGCACCAGGGTATCCTGAGCGGAGAATTATGTATGGACCTTCCACTTATTCCCTAATTTCCCTGGTGCTATAATGCTTCGCAAAACAAGATGGCACGACTTAAGTTCATTAAGCTTGACCTTCGGGTCAAACCAAGTCTTCGTCTGCTGATGATACTTTGACAAATTAGCGACAGCTCGAAGTCTTGTTTCCTCTATTAAATCAAGCGAAGTTTGCCTTTCTGCTTCTATTTCTGGTTCGGTGCTGCGAAGGGATCCTCCTTTAAGCTTCGTTGGCGTCATAGCTTCATTTCCGAATAATAGTCTGAAAGGAGTAAAACCCGTGGACCTTGTTTGAGTGGTCCGAATGGACCATAGAATCTTTTGGAGCTCCTCGGTCGACAATCCTTTTGCCAATCCTACTATTCTTCAATTCAACCCTGACAAGATATTACCATTGGCTCTTTCAACAGCTCCATTAGACTGAGGATGCCGCACTACAGCGAAGCATAATTGTATGCCAAGATCTTCACAAAACTTCCTGAAGGGCTCTGCGTCAAACTGTGTCCCATTATCAACTATGAGTTGCCGAGGTACTCCAAATCGACGTATAATATTTTTCTAGAAAATTTTTTGTACATTATTCGAAGTGATAGCTGTGAGGGGCTCTTCTTCGACCCACTTGGAAAAATACTCAATTGCTACCACTGCGAATTTTAAATTTCCTTTTGCTACTTGGAAGGGGCCAATAAGGTCTATGCCCCATCTCGCCATGGGCCACACTAGGGCAATGACTTGAAGAGTTGTTGGTGGATGATGACTTCTTCTTCCCATCCATTGACAACCCTGGCAAGTGCAGACTAAGCTCTCCGCATCAGCTACTATTGTAGGCCAATAAAGCCCATGGTGAAGTGTTTTTCCTGCCAAATCTCGAGGGGCCAGATGGCTACCGCAAAGTCCTTCATGAATTCCTCGAAGAATCTCTTGACCTTCGGCTTGAGATATACATCGGAGTAGAGGGGAACATACTCCGACCTTGTAAAAATACTGTTGATTATATGATAATTTCGAATTCTGAGCTTTAACCTCGAAAGTTGTGGCCCTTCAGGCAAATTTGCTTCTCCTTGCAACAATTCCATAATTGAACTCTGCCAATCTGTAGTTGGAATGCAAAGGACATCCGCAGAAGGGATCTGTGTTACCAAAGGTGCACTGAGCTCTTCGTAAAAAGCTTCTTCTGGAATGTTCATAGCTCCGGCTGCAGCTTTCGCCAAGATATCAGCTTGCGTATTTTCAGCTCTGGATATACTTCGAATGGAAATCCCTTTAAATGCTTCTTCAACCTTACGGATCTCTTCCAAATATTTTGCAAGTTGTGGATGACGAACTTGAAAACTCTTATTTATGTGCCCTGCTACAATTTGAGAATCTGTTTTAATAAAAACTCTTTTAGCCCCCAAAGCACGTGCCTTTCGAAGTCCTAAAAAAATTCCTTCATACTCCGCTGTATGATTGGTGGACTTAAAGTTGAGCCTTGCGGAGTACATTGCTTTTTGCCCTGAAGGCGAAATTATTACTGCTCCGACACCTGCTCCAAATGCTTGGAAAGCTCCATCGGAGTATATGGTCCAAATTCCTTCACTTGCCTTCTCCGGAGCCCATACTGCAGGGGGAGTCCACTCTGCCACAAAATCTGCCAACACTTGTGACTTAATTGCTGTCTTTGCCACGAAGGAGATGCCCACTTCCCAATTCTTCCTGTTGAATCCTTACTTCGGAGCATATCTCCCAAGGGATACGAAGTTGGTACAATCACATTATGTGCCAAGAAATAATGTCTTAACTTCCTCGAAGCCATTATTAGAGCATAGGTGAATTTCTCAAGCTTGGAATATCTTGTTTTTGCTCTGAACAATGCTTCGGATACAAAATAGACTGGATTATGTACCAACTTCCCATTGAGATCAACTTCTCTGACAAGGACAGCACTGACTGCGGAGCCAGTAGCTGCAAGGTAAAGGAGTAGGGTTTCGTCCGCAACAGGCACCGTGAGTGTAGAGAGGTTACTGAGATAATTACTAATATCATCAAAGCTCTTTTGACACTCTGGTGTCCATTCAAAATCTTCGGACCCTTTCAATGCTTTGAAAAAGGGCAAACTTCTCACCGTAGACCTTGCTAGGAATCTGCTAAGTGCTGCAAGGCGGCCAGTTAACTTCTGCACTTGCTTCTAATTTTCCGGAGGGGCCATCCTTTGCAACGTAGTTATTTGAGCAAATGACCCAATAGAATAGAAAATGATTTCAGCAAAAAGGGTAGTGCAACCCTAGGGATTGGAGCCCTATTTATAGGCTGCCCAAAGACCTAGAATATTCCACCAGCCCCTTAGGGTTTTTATAGACGCTAAAATAAAGGAAATGACTCAACTTCCCTTAGGAATTTTTACAGACTCGACTGACTGACTGTGGGCCTAGAGATACAGATGACTTATCCAGAAGCTAAGCTTTCGTAGCGACTACGGCTTCTCTTCTGGACAGTCCGATACAAGATCAATGGTTGTCAGTTTTGCGTCGAAACTGACAAAGCCTCCATGGCTTTGCACCAGGTACCCGGATTGGGCCGGCCCGACTCCGCAGCTCTCTCAGCCCGGCAATCGCTCACCGCCCGTGTACCTGAGTCAATCCTGGTCAACAGCCTAGTGGGTCTTCTACTGCTTGTGGCCCATGTACCCGGATTGGGCCAGCCCGACTTCGCGGCCCCTCTTCCCGATAGTCGCTCATTGCCCGTGTACCTCAGTCACACGTGGCCCATGAAATAGCAGATGTTGGGGGAAAATATTCCATCCTCAGGGTTATTGCCATAACAGCACAAAGTATGAAGATGGGCCTTGGTTCGGAGTATATCTTCGAACTAAGGCTCTTTAAGATCTTTTCTGCCAGCTAAGATGGAAGATTTATCTTTTATCTTATTAGATTAGTCTTTTACCATTTTAGCCCTATCAAGGGTACCGAATAGTTTCCACTATGTCGGTTGTAATAGAGGGGTAAATAGGTCTTTTCCTTAATATTTGGGCCTATAAATACCCCCCATTTCACCCTGTAATAGGGACCGAATACAAGTTATTCAATACACACATTCGAACTATTCTAAGTTGTTATCCTTTCGGAGGATTAGAACAGTTCACTTCGCAAACACTTCGTTTGT
The DNA here is from genome assembly GCA_019279435.1 of Zizania palustris. Taxonomy (NCBI): domain Eukaryota; kingdom Viridiplantae; phylum Streptophyta; class Magnoliopsida; order Poales; family Poaceae; genus Zizania; species Zizania palustris. Next base: position 83,089,867 of record JAAALK010000289.1, on the reverse strand, counting down.
CAGTTTCTAATCTACAGAAACCTGTTAGCGTAATCTTTTACGCCAACAGTTGGCGCCGTCCGTGGGGAACCTAGTCCAAGAAACTTCGTTCTCTACCAACTTCCTACATCATGCCTCCTAAGTGGAGCGCACCTCGTAACCCTGTTCGGAGGTCCTCTCGGATCTCCGGAGAGGTACCATCCGACACGGTTGAAGTCGGAGGGCCTTCGACATTCCCTCCACCTCAAACTCCGGAAGGAGTTTCCATCCCTCGAACATACGAAGTTCCTCCGCCAACTCCTTCTATACTTCGACCACCTGGAGTCCCTCTTCCACCTTCAATCCCACTTCGAACTGATCCTATCAGTTCTCAAGACCCGGAAGATCCTTCCGGATGAGATGAAGACAATCTTGGAGATATGGCCGCTCAAATGGCCAGCCTCCAAGCCGAAGTAGCAAGATGGCGGCAAGAAGCTGCGAACAGGCTTCGCTCTCAAGCCATCCCAACTATCCCAGAAGTGCCTAAAGATGATGAACCCATCTATCCCGAAGCCCCGGAGAACGCCTCCTTCGATACTGAATCTCCGCTGCATCCTGAGCTGCAAAAAGTTCGATTCGACCCGAAGTTTAAGACTTCGAAGCTCTATAAGTATGCCGGAGATGAAGATCCGGGAGAATTTGTCCGTTCTTATGCCCTAGCAATTGAAGCTAGTGGAGGAGTTCGAGATACCATGGCAAAGTGCTTCCCTTTAGCTCTTCAAGGAGTGGCATTAAGGTGGTTCTGGTCTTTGAAGCCAAGATCAATTAATTCATGGGGACAGCTCAAGAAGAAGTTCGTAAGTAATTTTCAAGGCACCTTCGTGCCTCCGATGTCGACGGGAAGCCTTTTCCAGGTGAAGCAACTCCCCGGAGAGACATTGAGGCAATATTTTAAGCGCTTCGCTCATACGAAGTCGCAGATCCGAGGGTTGTCTACATCTTCGGTAGTTGATGCAGCTAGGGAAGGTGTCACTCATCAAGGCCTTCTGGATAAGCTTCATCGGAAGAGCATATCCTCGGTTTCTCAGCTGATGTCATACTTTGAGGAGTATGCAAGGTCGGAAGAAGGTTGGCTTCGAAGAACTGCAACTACTCCATCCATATTGCAGGAAGTAAAAGTGGAAGTAAAAACTTCGGCACAGCCACAAGAACCAGTCTTCGAAGTTCAACATGATCGGAGAAGGGGGCAGAAGCATCCTCGTTCTGAGATCTTGAACATTGCACCCCCGCAACAGTTCACACAGAGAGCTCCACAGCCTTCGGGGAACAAGGTCAGCGGCTGGAGGCCGCCAGGGAAAACGGCTGGCAAAGGCCAGACCCTTTTCTGCTACATTCATGGTGAAAATCGAAGCCATGCAACTGATACTTGCAAGGCTATACTCACTCTAACAGGAGAATATCTAGAAAGAACTTCGGGTCGAGGTGCTACCGACCAAGTTCCAGCTCAAGTGCGCCCGGAGCCGGTTCAGGCTGTGGCGCGGATAGAAAATGCCGAGGCCGCAAGACGCCCTCCAGTGGCCAATGTTATGCCACCTCCGAAGCAAGAGGAAGGGAAAGACCGAGGGAAAAGAGTAGTCCTCCCCATCTCCAGAGGAGGTACCCTCGGAAGCATGTCGAAAAGACAGAGAAGAGACTATGTCAGAGAGGTGGGCCACATTGGGACTTCATCATCTGCAGCTGCTATGCCGGAATGGTCTCATGTACCAATATCTTTTTCTGCAGAGGATGCAGCTGGCATTAAATTTCCACATGCAGACCCACTTGTTATTACTGCTGATATTGCGGGCACTGAAGTTCGAAGAGTGTTGATTGACGGAGGTAGCTCAGCAGACATTATTTTTGTTCAAGCCTTCGATCAATTGTGCATCTCCAGAAAGCACCTTCTTCCAGCGGCTCGCCCTTTGCAGGGCTTCGCAGGACCTCCGCTTGATGCACTCGGCCAAATAGGCCTAGAAGTTACCTTCAGAGAAGGTTTGTTGGCCCGAACGGAGGAAGTAATCTTCGATGTTGTAGATGCCCCATATGCCTACAACGTCATCTTCGGAAGAGGCATGCTAAACCAGTTCGGAGCTGTGGCACATCACAATTATTTGTGCATGAAAATGCCCACACAAGCAAGAGTCCTAACTGTCTTCGGAGATCAAGCTATCGCCCGGAGAGCGGAATATGGTCATGGCCCCCCTCATCCAAGACAAGTAAACAATGTGCAAGATAATCAAGAAAATTTTTCAACCCCTTCCGAAGCTTTGAAGAAATCCTTCCCAAGTCCAAGTCCTGAAGGAGAGATTGCAGCGAAGGTTATTATCAAAGATGGTAAAGAATATACATTTCAATTTGGTAAAGATTTATCTCCAGAAGTTGCAACCTCCTTGGAAAAGGTGGTGGAAGAGAATTTAGATGTCTTCGCTTGGTCTGACGAAGATATCACCGGAGTCAATCGGGATATCATTGAACATAGTTTGCTCGTAAACCCGAAGGCCCGACCCATTCGGCAAGGACTCCGAAAAATGTCTGCAGAAAGAGCTGTTCTAGCGAAGGACGAAGTTGAGAAATTGTTGAAGGCTGGGATTATCAGAGAAGTGGCTCACACAGAATGGTTAGCCAACCCAGTCTTCGTCAAAAAGAAATCTTTCGGGAAGTGGCACACGTGCATTGATTTCACATCCTTGAATAAAGCATGCCCTCGTGACCCCTACCCCATGCCTCGAATTGATCAATTGGTCGACTCCACCGCAGGTTCGGATTTATTAAGCTTTCTCGACGCGTATTCTGGTTATCATCAAATATGGTTGAAGCGCGAAGATGAGATAAAGACAAGCTTCGTACCTCCTTCGGGAGTCTTTTGTTATGTAAGAATGCCTTTTGGCTTAAGAAATGTCGGGGCTACTTTTTCGAGGTTAGTTGCTAAGGCTCTAGGTCATCAATTAGGTCACAATGTGGAGGCCTATATGGATGATATTGTAATAAAGAGTGCTTTAAAGCACCAACATAGCCTAGACTTAGGAGAAACATTTAATAGCCTTCGGGCATGTGGGATCCGTCTTAACCCCGAAAAGTGTATCTTCGGAGCTAAGGCCGGAAAATTGTTAGGGTATTTAGTTTCAAGCAGGGGGATTGAAGCTAGCCCTACGCAAATAACTGCGCTACAAATGATGGCTCCTCCAGAAAATTTAAAGCAAGTGCAAAAGCTGACTAGGCGTCTGGCAGCACTTAGTAGGTTTTTATCAAGGTCTGCGGAGAGAAGTTTGCCTATATTTAAAGCATTGAAAGGGTCCGAAGATTTTGCATGGACACCGGAGTGTCAAAAAAGATTCAAAGATATTAAAGAGTATCTCAGTAATCTCGCTACACTCACGGTGCCTACTGCGGACAAAACCCTACTCCTTTACCTTGCAGCTACAGGTTCTGCTGTCAGTGCAGTCCTTGTCAGAGAAGTGGATTTCAATGGGAAGTTGATACAAAATCCTGTTTATTTTGTGTCCGAAGCATTATCAGGAGCGAAAACAAGATACTCCGAACTCGAAAAGTTTGTTTATGCTCTGATAATGGCTTCGAGGAAATTAAGACATTATTTTTTGGCTCACAATATAATCGTACCAACTTCGTATCCTTTGGGAGATATGCTCCGATGTAAGGATTCCACTAGAAGGATTGGGAAGTGGGCAGTTGAGCTAGCACCCTTCGGCATATCTTTTCTGGCAAGGACAGCAATCAAATCGCAAGTCTTAGCAGATTTTGTAGCAGAATGGACTCCACCTGCAACTTTGGTTCTGGAGAAGTCAAGTGACAGAGTTTGGACTGTTTATTCTGATGGGGCTTTCCAAGCATCCGGAGCAGGCATTAGAGCAGTATTAATTTCGCCTTCAGGACAAAGAGCAATGTACTCCGCAAGACTCAACTTTAAGTCTACCAATAATATAGCGGAGTATGAAGGGATTTTACTGGGACTCCGAAAAGCACGTGCTCTAGGGGCTACGAGAGTTGTTATAAAGACAGACTCTCAAATAGTAGCAGGGCACGTAGATAAAAGTTTTCAGGTTCGGCATCCACAGCTTGCAAAGTACTTAGAAGAAATCCGTAAAATCGAAGCACACTTCAAGGGTATTTCCATTCGGAGTATACTAAGAGCAGAAAATGTGCAAGCGGACATCTTAGCAAAAGCTGTAGCCGGAGCTGTGGATGTACCAGAAGAAGCTTTCTATGAAGAGCTCAGTACACCTTCGGTGCCACAAATTCCTTCTGCAAAGATTCTTTGCATTCCAAGTGCAGATTGGAAAAATTCAATCATGGAACTTTTACAAGGAGGAACAAATTTGCCTGAAGAGCCACAACTTTCAAGATTGAAACTCAGGGCTAGAAATTATCAAATAATCAACGGTATTTTATACAAGGCCGGAGTATGTTCCCCTTTACTCCGATGTATATCTCAGGCCGAAGGTCAAGAAATTCTTCGAGAAATTCATGAAGGCCTTTGCGGTCGCCATTTAGCCCCTCGAGCTTTGGCAGGAAAAACACATCGCCAGGGGCTTTATTGGTCTACAATAACAGCTGAAGCGGAGAGCTTAGTCTGCACTTGTCAAGGATGTCAGTGGATGGGTCGACGAAGTCATCGCCCACCAACAGCTCTGCAAGTTATTGCTCCGGTATGGCCTATGGCCAGATGGGGTATGGATTTAATTGGTCCCTTTCCAGTAGCCAAGGGAAATCTAAAGTTCGCAGTGGTAGCTATTTAATATTTTTCTAAGTGGGTCGAAGCAGAGCCCTTAACAGCTATCACTTCGAACAATGTACAGAAATTCTTTTGGAAGAATATCATTTGCCATTTCGGAGTGCCTAGACAACTCACAGTTGATAATGGAACACAGTTCGATGCAGAACCTTTCAGGAAGTTTTGCGAAGATCTAGGCATTCAGTTATGTTTTGCTGCAGTGAGGCATCCTCAGTCTAATGGAGCTGTAGAAAGAGCTAATGGAAATATTTTTTCAGGGCTAAATCGAAGGATAGTAGGATTAGCAAAAGTAATGTGGACCGAAGAGCTTCCGAAGATTTTGTGGTCCATTCGGACTACACAAACAAGGTCCACAGGTTTTACTCCATTCAGATTACTATTCAGAGATGAAGCTATGACTCCAACGGAGCTCAAAGGAGGGTCGCTTCGCAGCACCGAACCGGAGATTGAAGAAGAGAGACAAGCTTCGCTAGACTTATCAGAAGAAACAAGACTTCGAGCTGTGGCTAATTTGTCAAAATATCACCAGCAGACGAAGGCTTGGTATGACCCGAAGGTTAAGATCAATGAGCTAAGGCCGGGTCATCTTGTTCTACGAAGCATTATAGCGCCAGGGAAATTAGGAAATAAATGGGAAGGTCCATATTTAATTGTCCGTTCAGGACGCCCTGGCTCTTTTAAATTAGCCAATTTAGAAGGTGAAGAGTTAGCACATACTTGGCATGCGGAGCACCTAAAGCGATACTTCGCATAAGGGCTTCTTGTAAATCACTTGTAATCATCTTCTGAATTAATAAAGCATATGGTCCAGATAGTGCCTTCCCCTCATAAACCTCCAGCTTCCGAGTGGACGCACTGGAACCGCGGGGTTGACCGAGAGGGAAGTGTCATAAAGCTGAATCATATTTTCGGACTTCGAATCATTGGTTCGAAGCTTCCGACGTTGGGGCTGACATAATCCGGAGTCCAAGCCACCGGCTTGTAGGCATCCGTAAAAGAGCCCAAAACCACATCATGCGGAGTCCAAGCCATTGGCTGGTAGACTTCCGTAAAAAGAGCCAAAGGTGGCCAAAACATGCGGAGTCCAAGCCATTGGCTGGTAGACATCCGTAAAAAGAGTCAAAGAGACCATTGCAAACTCCGAACCATTGGTTTGACAGAGTTCGCAAAAAAGAGCTGAAGGTGGCCAAAGCAAAACAGAGTTTGAGCCATGAGCTTCGAATGTCTGTTAACATAGTCCAAAGTAACAAATTATTTAAGACACTAAGGTGTCCTGAAAGTTATCTCAAGTGATTTCTTCCAAAAAACAAGGGTACTAAGTTGCCATTCTTCAGACTACAAATAGTCGAAGACATTTTATAAGATTTTAAAAGATCTTTAAATTGCAGAGGGGCTCCGAACCCCAAAAAATTGTACTCCGAAGTTTTTCTTTGCGCATAACCATCTTTGAATACAGTTCAAAGTTGCTTATCCCCAGAGAGGGGCTAGTAAATATGGAGACAATTTTAAATCGGTATTCATTATTCGAACGAATATGTTTATAGATTACATCATGAAAAATTGGTATCTATACCAAGAAGGAATCGAAGACCTCTTCGATCTCTAGAGCTAGGATTGGAACGACTAGTTCCAGCGCTGGGAGTTCTAACAACTTTGCGTTTAACTCTCTTGCCTCCCTTCGAAGCTCTAAAGTCCTTCTGTTCTTGTTGAAGCTCGGCCCAAGTTCGAAGCCGTTCGGGGCTCCTTTCCCAGCTTCCAAGTTCTTCAGGTTTTTTACTTCGAACTTCATCTTCGTCTTCAGACCATATAACGTCTTCAGAAGACGAAGTGTTCAAGTTAACCTCTTTTTCTTCCTCTTTAATATAAGATAGTATATCTTTGCTTACTTCGGGCGCAATTACACCGGAGCTATCTCGAGGAACTAAAAATCGGGGGCGCTTATAAGCTTTTAGAAGATCGAAGGTGGTCCATAATGATCGAAGATCATCATTAATGTCTAACACTTTGATAGCTTCCGTATAAGGCAAAGCATAAAAATATGATAAACAAATTTTAATTGATAAATGTTCATAAGCATAAAGCTTTACATAGTCAAAAATCCTAAGGTATTTCTAAACCTGCGGGTTCGGAGGAGGCTGACTGCTCGAAGCTTGGGTCCGAGCTTGTTTCTGGTGTTGTCCTTCGTCGATCCAGGCCTTGATCGCAGAGCGACCTTCGGCTCTCCATGAAGTCTGGAAGGCTCGCCAGGCAGCGGCCACACCTTCGAAAGGAGTCAGAAGCCGCTCGTCGTCGAAGGTAATTGGGCCCTCTCCTGCGCTCGGAGTTATCGATCGGCCCAGATCTTCGTAGTAGCGAAGTAGGCCAACAGCAGCCACTTGTCCGGAGAGTTCTCTGTATCGAATGCCTGCTGTCTTCATCTCCTTGAATCCTTTTCAATCGGCATAGAAGAGAAATGTTATCATCAGAAGGAAGTGTCCCAGTAGTACCGAAGTACTCCAGAATACCTAGCACTTGATTCATAACTTCCGCAGCTACCTTTTCGGACTTCAGCTTATCTTCGATCAGTACGTCCTTCATCGAAGTTACCTCTCCCAGAACCCCAGAAAGTCTAGCAGTTTCAGTAGTCAAGATATTCTTTTTGTTCAAAAGCTGGCTAGCTTCCTCTTGGAGTCTGACAAGCTCGGTCCCCGCAGTAGCGTGCTCCGCCCGCATTCTTTCAATTTCAGCTCGAAGCACAATTCTTTCTGCTTCGAGCTCTTTATTCGCAGCCTCCAAACCTTGTCTAGCCCTGCGCTCCGTTGACACTATACTGTCCATCTGAACCACTCGGCTTTCGGAGATGGTGAGATTCCATTGAAGGATGTTATTTTCCTCTCGAAGACGAGTGATTTCTTGATCATTCGATATATTCGCAGCTCGGGCCAAGACTGTTTGCTGCGAAAAGAAAAACCAAGGTAAAAATTTATTTGTAGACGAATTCTATGTTATTTCGCAGATGCTTCGTACCTGATAAGCTTCGCGTTCCATAGCAGCGTTAAGCTCCGACCTGTCCGCTTTGCTCAGAATGGCCACTAAGTTGGTCTCCCCTATGTCGCGACTAGCTCGATCCAAAGGCTCGAGCAAAGTCCGAAGACCAGTTGTTTGCCCTAAGAAAGGAGCTAGAAGGGGGAGCATACTTATCGCTTGTTGGTCATCCTCGTCCAGCGAAGGGCCGGAGTGTTGGCCTGTAGTCTTCGGAGCCCCTGGAGACTGGCCCCCTCGGTAGATTGACTCTCGTCTGTTGAATCAGACGGAGTTGATCCGGAACTCGCAGCAGGGAGGGGTTCTATATTCCTTTTGCCTCTTCTAGGTCCCATTTGAGTGGCACTTGGGATTGGCTCCGAAGTCGTCGAAGGTCCAGGGATTATTTCTTCCTGGCGGACCTCTTCCACAAAAGTGGACTCTGTAAAAAACAAAAGTATTATACATTGTATAAATACATAAAATAAATATAAAAGAATTATTCGAAGTTTACCTTCGACATTCTGGCGAGGGGTAATCATTGGGCTGTTTGGTGGATCGAAGGTGAGATCTTCGTCCGAATCAGCCGTTAAATCTTCGACTGCGGGAACATTTTCCTGGGCAGTCCTTATTGCCTCTTCAGGAATCAAAGCCATAGTGACTTCAACTCCACTTTCATCCACAGGAACTTCGTCCTGAGGTAAATCCTCTTGAACTGCCGAAGTCCTTGGTTGCCAAAGGTTATCTCGAGACTCCAGCACGTTCGCAGGTACTTCGGCTTGTGCAGTCCTTTGAGATGTATCTTCGTCTATCAGACGCACAAGCAACCTCCCTTTGTCCTGTTGGGAGTCAGAGACTGAAGCCCTTGGGCTCGAAGGTGCTGGATTCTTTGGTTTCCGAGCCACCTTCTTGACCAGAGTCTTGGCGGAGCTCGAAGTCCCAGCTTCGGCTTTCCTCTTTTTGGGTCCTTTCTCCGAAGGCACCCAATCCATCAAAGGGGCGGAGTGATTTCCAGCATTCCCCACACTCTGTTAAATCTTTCCCAACTCCCGACTAACTTGATTCTCCATTCTTTTTTGGTCGGAGTTGGAGCGCCCAAAATCTTCTCCGAAGCCCGTACGATTTGCTCCGAAGTAATAGGGGCTGGAGAAGCTAAAAAATGAATTAAGTTAGTTACTTCTTCGAATGAATATGCATAATATATGTGGTTTTCGAAGTTACCTGCAGGGCTCGAAGTCGAAGTGATTTTTCGGAGACCGCCTTCCGAATCCTCTTCGAAGATGATAGGCCAGTTGGCCATCAGCGGAGAGATTTGTAACCCGAGGAACTCTTCAGCTAAGTCTCGCATGCTCAACCTTCGACTGATTTTCTGAAGTAGGCTGAGGCGAGCTTCGAGCTGACCTTGGTCTGGATGCACTAGGGCTTCCTTCTGGAATTGGATGTCTTTCAGAGGTCCGGCCAGAGGATTGCTCACCCCAACTTCGGCGTAAAACCATCTCAGGACCCAGTCGGTGTACCATCTTGCATTGATGGCCTTAGCAAGAAATTGAAGGGCGTATTCATCCCGAAGCCTGAAGTTAATACTTGCGAAGGCTACTACCACTTTTTCACCTCTGGGGCCTACGAAGGTTTTTGGCTGGCACGAAGCTCTGTGTAGCGCAGCGAAGATCTCTGCCCTTCCCTCACAGCCTTCAGCTCTCAACGCCCATTCGAAGATAGCTAAACGAGCTACTGCGTTCGGAGAAAGTTGAGGAAGAGTGACGTGAAACAAATCAAGTACCTCGGCCAAGAAATCCACTGTCGGAAGGCCCAAGCCGGCTTCGAAGAAGGCTTCGAATACGACCACTTCTCCGGGCCTTGGCGACGGAATAAGCTCCTTTCTAGGTTTGCGGATCATGACTCCAGTACTAATCTTCCCTTCTACTACGATCGCCAGGGATTCTCTTTTGCAGGTAGAAGGTCCCAGTTGGAACTATTGATCCAAATATTTTGTTGATGGCGGGCAGAGACCTTGATCACCAACATTTTGGGGATTCCCCCCTCCTGCCACCATGGATGCCATTGCGGGTGTTGGAGGAGCCGTCGCCAATGCCGCAGCCGCTGCTGCTGCAGCCGCCTGCTGTCGAGCCAAGGCCGAAGGGGCTCCAGTACTCTTGGTTTTCGCTATTGAAGCTACTGGGCTGCTTTGGAGGAAGAATGGAGGCTAGGGCTCAAAAGATGTTTGTTTGCAAGAGAGCGGTGGAAAGGTATTCAGGAAAGTTCTAGGCCCTCTATTTATAGCCTAGACTTTACATTTTTTACCGTTAGTCTATGTCGTTTCGCATTCTTGCCCGTTACTTCTCTCCGAAATTAATGCATTCCATAGTTTCCGTTAGAAGAAGGAAGCTAACGGCTATTTCTTCTAAGTCTAAAAGGCTTTCGAGCTTCCTGAGTCAGTTCTAAGATAGTTCGAAAGTAATTGTCTTAAAACTGATTCGGAGTTTAATATCTTCGTATATTTCGGAGATAAATTAAAATCCAATAACCCCTACACCTGGTTATTTTTTCTTCCGTATACTGCTCTCCTAACATTACAGGTTTAACGGAGAAGCGTATTCGAGGGACTACTGTTGGGGGAAAATATTCCATCCTCAGGGTTATTGCCGTAACAGCACAAAGGCAGATAATGGATTCGAAGGTTTCCAGATGTCCATCTTCGAAGATGTCCTGAGTCAAGCTCGAAGTATGAAGATGGGCCTTGGTTCGGAGTATATCTTCGAACTAAGGCTCTTTAAGATCTTTTCTGCCAGCTAAGATGGAAGATTTATCCTTTATCTTATTAGATTAGTCTTTTACCATTTTAGCCCTATCAAGGGTACCGAATAGTTTCCACTATGTCGGTTGTAATAGAGGGGTAAATAGGTCTTTTCCTTAATATTTGGGCCTATAAATACCCGCCATTTCACCCTGTAATAGGGACCGAATACAAGTTATTCAATACACACATTCGAACTATTCTAAGTTGTTATCCTTTCGGAGGCTTAGAACAGTTCACTTCGCAAACACTTCGTTTGTCAGTTTCTAATCTACAGAAACCTGTTAGCGTAATCTTTTACGCCAACAGCAGATCTCCTCTTTTCTACAGTCCTCTTTGACTATCGTTGACAATGACTCATCACATTTGGAGCCATTAGGCCCACGCTATTCAGCATGGCTCCTCAATCTCCCCCTTGATGAGTGCATTGTCAACACTTCACTTCTTCAGCTCTTCAGTACCTGCGAACAACCGTGGAAACACGAAAACAAAGCACAAGAAAACAAAGAAGAAGAAAATAAGGTAAAAGTTTAACCCTAATGACCAAAAGCCGAACAAAAGCAAGAAGCGGTCATTATGGTTAACCAAAGATAAAAGCTCAGAATGAGTGCGATCTCAGAAACAGCAACAAGGATATCAAAAGAGTAAGTGAGACAAAAACTCCCCCTCGAACTCTTATCCCGAAATCTCTCCCCCTTGTTGACAAGTGAACTCATGAAGCACTCAAAAGAGACACAGACTCCCCCTGAAATGCAACTCCCCCTCAAAATATGCAACGAATGTAACTGGAGTGTAGGTGAAGTGAATAAAGCATGCTTCTCAGATATGATTGACTGCAATTACAACATCTAACAGATACAGCAAAAGACATACTATCTAAGATACATGGCATGATCAGTGCAACAAATGATATCTAAAGAAAGTCATTAGCACGCATTTTCAATTTTTGCAAACAAAAACATCACCACATTTTCCAGTTAACAGACAAGGTAAAGTCATTAGCACGCATTTTCAATTTTTGCAAACAAAAACATCACCACATTTTCCTGAAGATGCGCTTGACAGCCTGCCGATGAGACGCGCGTGGTGAAGACTGAAAACGCCCGCAAAGTGTCACGGCGAACTGAATGTCCGGCCTTGTTGCCATTAAGTACAATAGCGAACCAATCATTCCTCGAAACTCTCTCTCGTTGACCTTGACGCCGCTCTTGTCCTTGGCCAGGCCCCTAGACGTACCCATTGGGGTCATCTGAGGCTTCAACTCTCCACCAAAGTCGAACTTTTTTAGCATGTCTCTAGTATACTTACCCTGGTGGACGAAGGTACCGTCCTTGGTCTGCTTGATCTGGAGCCCTAAGAAGTACTTGAGCTCACCCATGAGGCTCATCTCAAACTCGTTGTGCATCTACTCAGAGAACTTGGACACAAGAGAATAAGTAGTACCGCCAAAAATAATATCATCCACGTAAATCTGAGCAACTAAGAAATCTGAAGCAACTCTGAGCAAAAAGAGAGTTTTATCCACCGAACCCATCACAAAGCCCTTCCCCAACAAAAATTGCTTCAACCGGTCATACCAAGCCCTGGGGGCTTGCTTCAACCCGTATAAAGCCTTGTGCAGCTTAAAAACATGTCGAGGTAGCTTAGGGTTCTCAAAACCGGGGTGCTGCCTAACATAAACTTCCTCCTCTATGAACCCGTTCAGAAAAGCACTCTTAACGTCCATTTGAAAAAGCTTAAAACCCTTCGAAGCAGCAAAAGCTAAGAGAATGTGAATGGACTAAAGATGGGCAACAGGGGCGAAAGTTTCTTCAAAATCAATACCTCTTTCTGGCAAAAACCCTGGGCAACTAGTCGAGCTTTGTTGCGCACCACAACCCCATCTTCACCTTGTTTGTTCCTGAACACCCACTTGGTGCCTATGGGGTTGCATCCTGGTGCGACTCAACTAGTGCCCAAACCCGATTACGGACAAAATTCTCAAGCTCTTCTTGCATAGCATTAATCCAATTAGAATCAGAAAGAGCATGAGAAACATCTCTGGGCTCAAAAGATGCAACAAAAGTAGATTCAGCAAACACAACAAGAGAGGTAGATGAACGCAAAGTTCTTTCAGTCAAATCACCGATGATGAGCTCTGAGGGATGGTCACGCTGAACTGCTCGGGTTCCTTGGTGATCTGAAGTCACCTCACCAAAGTCAACAGCTGGCACCTCTGGACTCGACTGAGGGGGCTCGATCGAAGTGGAAGAAGTGATCAGAGGTCCACCCTCGTCCTCAGTCGAAGTCTCAGAAGGTGTGGGCTCTACAGGGGGTGCAGAAGGCCCACCCTCATTAGCGGCTGGAGTATCCTCATCTTCTTCGAAGATGGACTCTCCGAGCTCACCATCAGAAGGCTCAAACGAAGGAGTCAAAGAAGGCAAGGACTCATCAAATGAAACCTCACAAGTGTCGACAAGCAGCTGGGATTCGAGGTTCCAAACACGGAAGCCTCGAGAATGCAAAGCGTATCCAAGAAAAACATCGTCCCAGCAACGAGACTCAAACTTGTCCAAATGCCCTCCCTTCTTGAGCACAAAGCATTTGCAGCCAAACGCTCGCAAGTGGCTCACCTTGGGCTGTCTGCCAAACCGCAACTCATACGAAGTCTTACCTAAGTAAGCTCGAAGAAAAATGCGGTTGGCCAGATAGCAAGCCGTGTTCATGGCTTCAGCCCAAAAACGCCTAGGAGTCCTGTGCTCATCGAGCATCATCCTGGCCATCTCGACTAGCGTGCGGTTCTTTCGTTCCACAACGTCGTTCTGTGGGGGAGTGTAAGGAGAAGAAAACTGATGGTCCAGACCCTGATCACTACAGAAACTGATGAACTAAGAGTTCTTGAACTCAGAGCCGTTGTCAGAGCGAATTGCTCGCATCTGACCATTGTTCTCATTCTTCAGCTTCAAAATCAGGTCATGAACAAACTGAAACGTTTCATCCTTAGACTCCAAAAAGAAAACCCACGAGAATCGAGAGAAGTCATCAACAATCACAAGCGCGTACCACTTCCCACCGACTGAGCGCACCCGACCTGGACCAACAGTGTCCAAGTGTAACAGCTCGCCCGGATACGAAGTCATCACCTGAGTCACAGGTGAGTGAGAAGCGGCAACCATTTTCCCATGACGACAGGGATGGCAGACTAGATCCTTCTCCATCTTAAGCTTGGGCAATCCTCGGATGAGGTCCATAGAGCTCAACCTGACTAGCAGATCAAAACTCAAATGACATAACCTCCTATGCCACTTCCAGAGCTCAGAAGAAGATCCAGCTATCAAACAGCGAGAAGGGCCAAAAGAACTAGAGAAGTCAATTCGAAAAACTTTACCAAAAGGTAAGATCTGGCAAATCAAAGACCCTCTAGAATCAAACACAGAAGAATTGCCCTTCTTAAAACGCACTTCCAAACCATCCTCAAGAAGTTGCGAGACAGAAATCAAGTTAAAGTACAAATTCTTGACCAAAGCAACATTCTTCAAAGAGAAATGATCTGAAATGCTAATTGAGCCAATGCCACTTACTTTCCCTTGACCACTGTTCCCGAAAGTGATGTACTCTTTAAAGCTCGGGGGAGTGAGACTGGAGAACCATCTGCGATGTCCCGTCATGTGGTGAGAGCATCCTGAGTCCATGATCCAAACGTCCTCCAGTCCTCGATCCTGCACAATCAGTGGTCGTAAGTGGGAGCAAATGGTCCGGCACCAGATTTAGCAAAAGAGCTAAACCAATGTCGAGCCATCTACTCAAAAGACGGGAAGCGAAAACCATCAAAAGAATTTGGACCAAAACGCGGCTCAAAGCGTGGTCCATGGTTCTCCCTAGAACCTTGGCCACGAGGTCCAGGACCGTAGCCAAAACGGCCTGGAGCTCTGCCGGAACGACCACCACCAACTGGAGCACAGGCAAAAAAACCATCTCCTCTACCACCACCTACACAACGCGCCCTGGCCTCCAGCCTCTCCCCGCGTCGAGGAACTCTCAGTCTACCACCCTGCTGGTAGAACTGCTCCTGACCACCACGAACACGCTCTGCTCTCTCAACCCGCTTCCTCCTGAAGCAAAACTCTGCAAGATGCCCGTCTCTCTGACAGTACTCACAATGATAGGTGGGCTTCTTGGTGTGTGGTTGAGGCTTGGGATTCTTGGGCTTAGTAGTGTTAGGTGTAGTCTTCTTGGGTTGAGAGGGTCCAGGAAGAGAGTCAAGAGAAGTGCGGAGGTGTTTGGGTTTTGGAACCCAGATGGACTTCTTGGGTGGAGCTTTGGGCTGTTCATAGATCACTCCATCCTTGGGCTGACTAGCCAGGGAAGTCTCAGTGGAGTGAGTCTTGGGGTATCTCTGCTCAGGAGTCATTTTACTCCACTCCACTGCCCGGCTAATGGCACTCTCAAAGTCAGCCTTGGTGTAGGTGTAACCTACCCCAAACCCATCCTGCCTCTTGAACTGCTGGATCATCATGCCGAGCTGTGGCTCTCAGGCACTGATCCAACTCAGGATAGAACGGAGGTAAAAGTTCCCATTCTGAGAATCAGCTAGCTCCTCTCTCAAGGAAGCTAGAACCTCCACCTGAGACAAGCAGGTCTCACACTCACTCTCTACTTGGACTGACTTTTCAGCTTTCAGCTTGATCAATTCCATTCTAAGAGACAAACAGTTCTCACAGACAGTGGGTGGAACTGACAGTGTCTCAAGCTCTAGCCTAGTATGTGCTAGCTCAGCTCTCACTCTCTCTCCAAATCTCCCAAATGCTTATCACCCTTGGCTTTCAGCTCAGCTAAGACAGTTAGATGAGATGGGCAATCAGCACAGGGTACGACGACAGTGGCTTGAGCATCTTTCAGCTCCAGCTGAGCGCTTTCAAGCTCAGTGGCCAAAGCGTCCCTCTCATCAACCCTTTCTGTGTACTTGGACTTCAGAGTCGACAAGTCACACAGAAGCACCTCACACTTCGGGCACTCACTGCTATCACCCAAGCAGGAGGAAGAAGATAGACTCTCAATTCTGCCGTTGGCCATGGCAAGCTCACTCTCTAACTCATCTATCCTCTTCTTAGCTCCCCTAAGCAGTTTTTCCCGATATTTCAACTCCTGACCATTGCTTTCAAGTAAATCAACGATCTCGCGTTCATAAGATGATACCTTTTCGTTGTCGTCATCGGAGTCATCAGAGCAACTCTTTTCTTCCTTATCCCCAAGAGCCATTGAGCAGAAGCTCCTGTGGGATCTTCGGCGCTGGTGTGAACGGCTCTTCGGTCTATCCCCAAAAGCCATGAAGCAGAGGCCCGCCGGATCGTCCTTGTCCTTCCCCTTCCTGATGACGATCTCCTCATCGCTTGAGCTCGATGAAGAGGAAGAAGACGTGGACTGCTTGGAGTAGCTCTTCTCCATCTCGGCGAAGAAGGCCTTGTCGCGCTTCTTGTTCTCTCGCCGGTAGTCCTTCAGGGCTTTCTTGAAGAATCTGGTCTTCGGCTTGCCCTTGTTGAAGGAAGAGCTGTCGTGCTTGCCGGAGTCGTGGAAGCCACCACCGGTGCCCTTCTTGTGTCCATTGTGCTTGGGGCAGTCGGCGATGAAGTGTCCTGGATCACCACACTCAAAGCACCCAGATTTTGTGCCGTGTCTTTTGAACATTCTCTTGTCATAAACACGACGCACCCGATTGTTAAAAAGACACAAGTCATCATCTCCCAAAGACTCAAGCTAGTCCTCAGTGATAGACATCAAAGAGAACCCAGCATAGCTCACAGAAGTGGGATCAATAGAAGGTGTAGAAAGGGCCAGGGACTTTGATCCAGAACCAGTGAGATTTGATCTCAGCTGGATATCAACCTCAGTGGCCTTCAGCTTGCTAAACAACTCAGAAATGGTCAAGGTATCATAAGAAGTGCTCTCAAGGATAGAGGATACCTTGATCTCCCAGATCTTTGGGTCCAAGGTATGGAGAACCTTGAGCACCTGCTCGTGATCTGAGACTAACTGAGCACCCTCAGCCTTGTTGTCCCGAAGCTTGTTTATGATCGATTGAAAATGACCAAACAAAGATTCAACAGATTCAACAGGTCTGATAGAGCCGAGCCTTGACCTGGGTTGTTCCCTCATGGTGCGCCTTGAGGGTAGCCCAGATCTCTCTCGCAGTGGAGAGATGGCTCACACGCTCAAACTCAGTGGGACCTAGACCAGAAAACAGAATGTTCACAGCTTTACTATTGCTCGGATGCTGGGCAATGATACCAGGAGTACCATGCTCAGCAACTGACAATATAACAAATGTATTGTGAACACAAATGTCCCAGATGTCCGAGCCTTGGCTCATAAGATAGGCTCGCATGCGAGTCTTCCAATAGTTATAGTCATAGGCTTCCAAGGACGGGACCTTGCCAGGAGAAGTCATGATCACTACTGGGGTTTAGAACCGGTTAAGGTATGGAAAAACCCTAACCAGGCTCTGATACCACTTGTAGGACCAAAAGTAGCGACCAGAGGGGGGGTGAATGGGCGCCTAAAAATTCTTTCGAATCAATGGCCTACTCCCAACACCCAACACACCTCAAAAGACTAAACCGCAGAGTGTGAAAAGAAAGCCTAAGTCTAAAAGTATCTAGCCAAGAAACAACAGGTGTCATAATCAGAGAAACACCAAGAACAATGCTAATAGGCAGATAAACGAATATTCAAGACATGGCAGGTCAAACACTACTCACTGGATGATCTAAGTGAATATAACGTGAGATGAGAAGTTACTGTTCAAATTTGTCTCCTGTTCGGAACTTGGCGAAGCCTGCTTCACAGTGTCGAAGCCTGCTTCGCTGGTTGAAGCCTGCTTCGCTGCAACAAAGTCTGCTTCGGAGGTCTATGTCGAAGCCTAGCGAAGGTTATCGGAGACGTGCCGAAGGTATGTTTGGTATAGCCTGGTTCGAGTGTGGGAAAGAGAGGAGTATGCTTCGAAGCGAAGTAAGAAAGTTTCGAAGCTTACTTCGAACAGAGTACTTTGAAGCCTAGACTTCGATCAGAGAGGTTCGAACAAGCTCACCGAAAATCAACCTCCGAAAGAGAATCGAAGCTAGACACGCAGCAGCAAGATCAACTCGAAGCCTACACGACTACCTTCGAAGCTAGCAATATCGAGGTATGACAACCGAAGTTGAGACCTTCGTTCAGAGGATTAACTTCGAAAGACAAGCTCCGAACATACACATTTTGATCTTCGAAAATGACAGCAAGAGGAAACTCACGTCGAGCGAAGTCTACCAGAAAGACAAGCTTCGAAGCCAACTTCGAAACCTGTCGAAGTATGGACTTCGAAGAGCTCAAGTCGGAGTACCTTCGCACAGACGTTCGAAGTATGTCAAGCTGATAGCTCAAAAAGGTACTTCGAAGCTAGAAACTCAGTACACAAAGTCGAAGTTCAAGCGAAGCCCTCAGGGATGTCAGATCGAAGCCTGCCTCACGGAGCTGAGGGACTTCGAATAGAGAGAAGGGGCTTCGACAGGTACAACCAGAAAAGGGACTTTGGCCCTCTCAACTCAATCAAAAAGCTACGCAGTAAAAAGTAAGGCTAGAGTACTAGTGTACTGTTGCTACAGTGAAGTAGTACTACTTGCAACAGCAAGAACTAGTACTACTTGCGTGAAGAACAAACGCAACATAGGCACATTCTCAGGAATAAAAACAACAGCACACACCAAACCGAAGCTTCTGATTCAGAGAAATCAATGCACGCACCTCAACAAGAACATGAGATAGAATCTCACTAGAACAAATAGAACCGAGGGAATGCAGTAATGAACAAGGCACCAATCAGATCCTGGCGGCGCACAAACAGGAGAGCAAGAGAGAGAATGCAAAGAACAAATGACCCAATAGAATAGAAAATGATTTCAGCAAAATGGGTAGTGCAACCATAGGGATTGGGGCCCTATTTATAGGCTCCCCAAAGACCTAGAATATTCCACCAGCCCCTTAGGGTTTTTACAGACGCTAAAATAAAGGAAATGACTCAACTGCTCTTAGGAATTTTTACAGACTCGACTGACTGACTGTGGGCCTAGAGATACAGATGACTTATCCGGAAGCTAAGCTTTCGTAGCGACTACGGCTTCTCTTCTGGACAGTCCGATACAAGATCAATGGTTGTCAGTTTTGCGCCGAAACTGATAAAGCCTCCACCGGCTTTGCACCAGGTACCCAAATTGGGCCAGCCCGACTCCGCGGCTCTCTCAGCCTGGCAATCGCTCACCGCCCATGTACCTGAGTCAATCCTGGTCAACAGCCTAGTGGGTCTTCTACTGCTTCTGGCCCATGTACCCGGATTGGGCCAGCCCAACTTCGCGGCCCCTCTACCCGACAATCGCTCGCTGCCCGTGTACCTGAGTCACACACGGCCCATGAAATAGCAGATCTCCTCTTTTCTACAGTCCTCTTTGACTATCGTTGACAATGACTCATCACATATAGAGCCATGAGGCCCATGCTATTCAGCATGGCTCCTCACTCCCGAAGGAGTTACAAAGCTTCTTTTGATTTCATCTTCGCACTTTAGCCAAATTTGATGATAGCCGGAATACACGTCAAGGAAGCTTAATAACTCCGAACCAGCAGTGCAGTCAACCAATTGATCAATTTGGGGCATGGGATAGGGGTCATGGGGGCATGCTTTATTCAAAGATGTAAAGTCAATACACATGTGCCACTTCCCGGAAGATTTCTTCCTAATGAAGACTAGGTTGGCTAGCCACTCCGTATGAGCTACTTCTCTGATAATCCCAGCCTTCAGCAACTTTTCCACTTCATCTTTAGTAAGGATGGTCCTCTCCACAGATAGCTTCCGGAGTCCTTGTCGGACAGGCCAAGCCCTCGGGTTCACAAGTAAACTATGCTCAATAATATCCCGCCTGACTCCGGTAATGTTCTCATCAGACCAGGCAAAGACATCTAAATTCTCTTCAACTACTTTTTCTAACGAAGTAGTGACTTCTGTAGGCAAATCCTTGCCAAACTGAAATGAATAGTCTTTGCCGTCTTTGACAATAACCTTTGTTATAATCTCCCCTTCAGGGCTTGACCTTGGGAAGGACATCTTCGAAGGTTCGCCTGAAGCAGAAAAATCCTCCGGGTTGCCTTGCACGCTGTTCACCTGTCTTGGGTCAAGAGGAGGGCCATGACCATATTACGCTCTTCGCGCAGTGGCCTGATCTCTGAAAACAGTGAGCACTCCCGCTTGTGTGGGCATCTTCATACACAGATAATTATGATGCGCCACAGCTCTGAATTGATTCAACATGCCCCTCCCGAAGATAACATTGTATGCATAGGGGGCATCCACAACATTAAATTTACTTCCTCCATCCTGGCCAGTAGCCCCTCTCCGAATGTGACTTCCAGACCTATTTGGCCGAGGGCATCAAGAGGGGGTACTGCGAAGCCTTGCAAAGGACGAGCTGCTGGGAGAAGATGCTTCCTGGAGATAAAGAGTTGATTGAAGGCTTGGACGAAGATAATATCTGCGGAACTCCCTCTGTCAATCAGTACTCTCCGGACTTCAGTCCCTGTTATGTCGGTAGTAATGACAAGTGGATCTGCATGTGGAAACTTTATGCTCGCTGCATCATTTGCAGAAAAAGATATTAGCACATGGGACCATTCAGGCATGGTAGCTGCGGATGAAGAAGTTCCAATATGGCCCACTTTTCGGACATATTCTCTTCTCTGCCTCTTCGACATACTACCAAGAGTCTCTCCTCTGGAAATGGGGAGTACTACTCTTTTCCCTCGATCCTGACCATCTTCCTGCTTCGGAGGTGGCATAACATTGACCACCGGAGGCTGCGTTACAGGGTTGAAGTTATCTATACACGCCACAACCTAGACAGGCTCCGGACGCACCTCGGTCGGAACTCGGTCCGGTAGTTCCTTGACCCGAAGTTCTTTCAAGGTACTCGCCTCTTAAAGAGAGTATAGACTTACACGCATCAGTTACGTGACTTCGATTCTCACCATGGACATAGCAGAAGAAGGCTTGGGCTTTGCCAGCTGGCTTCCTTGGCGGCCTCCAGCCACTGGTCTTGCTTCCTGAAGGTTGCGAAGTCTTAGGGGCAAATTTCTGCGGAGGTGCAATGTTCAAGACTTCTGAACGAGGATGTTTGTGCCCCCAACGCCTGTCATGCTGAACTTCAAAGCGAGGCCCCTACGACGGTGTTGAAGTCTTCACTTCCAGCTTGACTTCTTGCAGGATTGATGGAGTTGCAGCAGTTCTCCGAAGCCACCCTTCTTCTGACCTTGCATACTCTTCGAAATAAGACATCAACTGAGCAGCATAAGATATCTGCTTCCGGTGAAGTTTATCAAGGAGGCCCGCATGGATAACTCCCTCTTGATCTGCATCAACTATGGAGGATGTAGTTAACCCTCGAATTTGCGACTTCGTAAGAGCAAAGCGCTTGAAAAACAGCCTTAAAGTCTCTCCGGGGAGCTGCTTCACCTGGAAAAGACTTCCTGTTGACATTGGGGGTACGAAAGTACCCTGAAAGTTGCTTATGAACTTCTTCCTTAATTGTTCCCAGGTTCTGATTGACCCTGGCTTCAGGGACCAGAACCACCGCAGTGCCACCCCTTCAAGAGCTAGAGAAAAACATTTGGCCATGGTGTCTCGCACTCCTCTACTGGCCTCAATTGCCAATGCATAAGAACGAGAGAACTCCTCAGGGTCTTCGTCTCCAGAATATTTGCAGAGCTTCGAGGTTTTAAATTTAGGATTGAAGCGCACTTTCTATAACTCGGGATGCAGCGGAGACTCGCTGTCGAAGGAAGCGTTCTCTGGGGCTTCGGGATAAGGAAGTTCGCCGTCTTGGGGCACTTCGGGGATGACTGGGGTGGCCTGAGAATGAAGCCTATCTATGGCTTCTTGCCGCCACCTCGCTACTTCATCTTGGAGATTGGCCATTTGAGCGGCCATATAGCCAAGACCGTCTTCTTCTCCTCTGGAAGGACCTTCCAGGTCTTGAGAACTGTATGCATCAGTTCGAAGTGGAACCTGAGGTGGAAGAGGAACTCCGGTTGGCCGAAGTATGGATGGAGTTGGGGGAGGAACTCTGTATGCTCGAGGAAGGGGAATTCCTTCTGGAGTCTGATGTGGAGGAAATGTCGAAGGCCCTCCGACCTCAACTGTGTTTGAAGATCTTGCTCCAGAGGTCCGAGGGGACCTCCGAGTAGGACTACCACCTGAACTCCGCTTGGGAGGCATGGTTTGAGAACTTGGTAGAGAACGAAGTTTTTTGGACTAGGTTTCCCACGGATGGCGCCAACTGTTGGCGTAAAAAGATTACGTTAACAGGTTTCTAGAGATTAGAAACTAACAAACGAAGTGTTTGAGAAGTAAACTATTTCAAGCCTCCGAAGTGGATAATAGCTTAAAACGGTTCGAAGATGTGTATTGAATAACTCAGTATTCGATCCCTATTACAGGGTAAAACGGGGGGTATTTATAGGCCAAAACCTTAAGGAAAAGACCCTCTTACCCCTCTGTTACAACCTACATTGTGGAAACTATTCGGTACCCTTAATAGGGCTAAAACGGTAAAAGACTAATCTAATGAAAAAGAAGATAAGTCTTCAATCTTAGCTGGCAAGGAACCTCTCTGAAGGGTTAATGTTCAAAGATATACTCCGAACTAGAATTCGCCTCTATCCTTCGAACTTTTTCCAGTATACTTCCGGAGTTAGATGCTGGGAACCTTCGATTAAATCACCTGCCTTTGTCTTGTTGCAGCAATGGCCCTGAGGATGAAGTATTTTCCCCCAACACCAGGGCTTCGACGTCTGCTACTCCGGCACAAACTTCAGGGGAGGAACTCGACGAGTACCTCAAGGTCCAGACGGAGGTATACCTTCGAACTTTCTTTCTCGAAATTCCTGAAATGACTTCACTGCATCAATAATATTTCAATGAATAATTAATTAATACCTTGCATTTTGCAGATGCATCGCGGAGCAGCATGGCTCCAACCAATGATGGAGCTTAGGTTCCTCTTGGAGATGAGGCTCCAGTCAAGGTGATATCTCCAACGACTGGAGTTGCTTCGGGTGAAGTGGCTCCGCCTGAATGAACAACTCTCGAAGGAGGATCTACTCCGACTGAGGTTGCAGCTCCCAGTTTTGTACCGGGGAGAAGTAAAGGCAAGACTTGTCTTTGGCCTCTCCCTTCTTTGACGACAACACCTTCGTCAAATGATCTTTCGGTAGGCGCTTCGGAAGAAGACCCCTCTAAAGACAATCAACGAGCTTTGTCCTGGCTCCCGCTACTGGCTTCGTTCTTGGAGCAGCGGATAGAGCTCCGGGCTCTTTTGGAACCTTTGGCAGACAAGAGCCAAGAGGTCGGGAGCTCCAAGCAAGTCTCCGTTCTGAGCGAGGCCAGCGGACCAGAGCTCGACTTGGCCCTCAAAAGGGCTACCCTCCAGGTATGCAGCAAATAATAAGTATATTTATTTAATGGAAATTACATCATACTTACTTTGCTTTTTTGCAGCAATTTGTCCTTGCTAGAGCGGCAACGAATTCCAATGAACTTGAAACCAATCGGCTCAAACGGAAGGTTACAACGCTTTAGAATATCCTAAAGGGATCTTAAGATAAAACTCTGCAGCTAGAGGAAGAGCTCTATGAGCAGCGAAGGGCCAAAGCCATAATGGAGGAAGCACTCCGGGCAGAGCAGCAGACCTGCGCTAAACTCAATTCTTCTATAGAAGAAATTCAAGCGGAGCGTATGGTGCTAAGGGCCGAGATTGAGAGGCTTCGGAAAGCGGAGGTGGATTCCAGCGCTGAACGCGTAGAGCTTCAATCTTCACTCAAACAAGCGTTGGTCCACAAGAATTGTGGGATCGAAATGGCGACTAGAGAGGGGGTGAATAGGCGTCTCAACACTTTCTTTCAAATGTGATGGCCTGTTCAGATTACCCAACGCACCTCCAATAAACTTTAAATTCAAATTTAAATCAATCAGACTGAACCAGAGCAACAAATCATTCCAATTTTAGAAGTCAGTCTTGATCGGTATTTGAAGTGTCGAAACAATCTGTCGACAATTGAAATTTCGAACTATAGTGAGCAGATCGGTAATTGGATAGTCGACCGATATAAATCGATGCGTGAAACTCCGACAAAGGCCAGAAATTCAGAAAACTCATATCTGAGCAAAAATTGTTCAATCAGCAAACTTAATTCAGAATTCACTTCGAGAAAACACAATTTCGGAAACTGGCTTGAAGAGGGATAGAGTTGACAATTTTCAGTTCAGAAAACTAACTACAGCTTCACAATAAATTTCAAATCAGAATTCAGTATTTGATTCAATTTTCAGAATTCATTTTCAGAACAATGTGGATTCTAAAACATCAAAAGATTTGCAATTGTAACAAGAACAGATCACTGATTCAGGCTTTAATCTTATACCAGTTTAGATTTGCATGAGATAGATCATTGACAATTCCAAAACTCTACTCTGAAACTTTAGAATGAACATCTGAAATATAGCAGTAGATCAGGGGTGATATGACAGAGTACAAATTTCAGCATACTGTTTTTCAGAATAAGTCAGCTGAACCAAGTAACTTCACTTCTGACCTATTTTAACCAACTCTGAATAAAATTCTAGGTTCCAATTTCAGTTTTCAATTACTGCAAATTCAAAAGTGTTTAAATGGATAACAAGATTCAACCTACAAGACAAACTGTTATTCAGATTCTTGAGAACAAACACTCTGAAAAGAGCACATTGAAAACACTTTTCTGATTTCATCAAGAATTTAAATAGTGTTCATCTTTTCAGAACAAATATAGAGTACTGTTCATATTTTAATTTCAAAGAACATCTCATATGGCAACCCAGCTGCAGCATATTCAAAGAATATTTAAATGAATGGGTGACTCAAAATGAAAAACAACCAGCAAGATCAAAACAGTACTAAACTCTTGTCTTCATGTTATATTCTAATTCAAATCCTGAACAATATTTCAGAACTACAATCATACAACTTGAAGAAAGTAAATTCAGAAGAAGAAGTTGTTCAGACCAGTGGCAATTTTAATATCAGAGCTATGCTATAGATATTTCAAAATAATCAACACTTTTGAACCTGAAAAACATTGGATAGTGAATAGTATAAACTTTCAAAACTGTTTCTGTTACAGAATTTTTCAGAACAACTTCAGATCAGATTTCTCATACACAATTTAAAACTTAACCACAACAATGAGATATTCAGAGCCGCATCCAAAAAGCTAAAACTCAAAACTAAACAGATTGAGACTATTAGACCATAAGAAAACTGGATGAATAATAGATCAATTAGTCTCAAGACATAAAACAGATTGCAACTTGTACCATTGATGTTCAAACAGATTTGGAGATAATATAAATCAAATCAAATAAGTATTACTTGCAATATGTTGAAACATTAATCAGATTTAGCACAATCACATATAACTAATCAATTGAGTATAACTTGCAAGCAAAGATATTGACAGCAAAGACTTAGTTCAGGATTAACCAGGATGATCAAGAAATGAATTAATAAAACTCCAATACTTGCCGGATGAGATACAGTAACTGGTAAACAATTCTAATGGAACTCAGTTTAGGCAATCAATTGATTTACAGCAGTACTAAACAACTTTATCACAGCAGAATTGGTAGTAAGCAAGATCAATTCAGAAAAACTGGTTGACTCTGAATTTTTCTCACACCAGGAAACAAGATGATGTAGAAACAGCAGAATCAGAACCAGAACCTCAGAGAGAAGAATCAGCATGGCAAGATGTTGAACAGGGAATCACAGCCAATCAAAGAGTATATCAACTATCCACTATACTGAACCTCACAGCACTATTTCAGAACAAAGACAATATTCTCAAATATTTCTAGTTGAAACTCAGAAATAACAACTTGATCCTTACACAAAATAATTAGTTCATCATTCAATCATGAAATCACTTAAGAAACATTCCAATTATCAGCCAAGATGTTGATGAACACTTGAAGAAACATTACATCAAACATGTAGAGTGCTATATCAAAAAAACTGAATCACTGTTCCAGAAATATTTCAGCACTGTGATGCCTAGTTTGATCAGCCAAACAATTAAGAAGAAATCACAAAAATAATTTACAATTTTCGAAAATGGATCATTCAAATCATGCACAACAAAAGATGTATAAACATCAATATCAACTTCTGTACTATATTCACCAGAAAACGCAACACAAAATCGATCACAGCCAAAATAATACTCTGCGCTGGAAACAGGATTCTTACCGTGAATAGTGTTGCCGAAATTGCTGTATCAAATCCGAAAATTGCTGGCGATCACTGTTCCTCATCAAACATTTCTTCAAAACCAATTTTTCTATGGATTTCTCATTGCAAAATTTCTGTCTCAAGTGCTTTCTTTGGCTGAGAGATCATGGAGATAATATCCTACCAACTCATGTTCTAGAAGCCCCCTATCTAGACATAACCCTCTAGTAATTTCAGAATTAACAATTCTGAAAATTACCCTTTGAGATCTAAAGTAAAAATTACAAAAAGACTCAATTCTTAATATATTTTCAGAGTAGATCCACTCTAAAAATTATACCAAAAGGTTACACTATGAAACTGAAAATTTTAAACTAATACAAGACACCTATTTATTGAATTAACAAAGACATTTAATGTTTCGACGGTTTTCAGCAAAAACCGACAAAGCCTCTCAACCCTTCGACTCGTGACACCGCTTCGCGACTCCGAGCTCTAGCAAGCCACTTCCGCTCACGATCCCCTCGAGCCGCCTGAATGCTTGTCCTAGCCTCCCTCTTGCAAACTCGGTCATCACACCATCGCAGTCAGTCGTCCGTCCAAGTCTTCCTCGGTCTCTTCGTGCACTCTTGAGATCTTCTCCAACTCCACCCAGCCTCCCTGATCCTCCGGCATCGAGCTCCCCGCTTGACCCTTGATCACTCGCCGCAGACAGTCGGTCAACATCTCCACCCTGCACATCCAAGACAAGCCAAAACAAGAACGCGATGCAACGCTGAAACCTCAACAACCACTCCTCAATTCTACACTGAACCCCTCGATGCACCAAAACCACTCTCAGCCACTCAACCGCTCAAACGCTCATCCTTGTCAATCACTCATCATCCAGACCGAAACCACCCTTGGTTTCACAATCTCCCCCTTGATGAGTGCATTGACAATCCCAAAGAAAAGACATGATGAGGATTGCAAGTTATGCGCACAAGTGACCATAAAAACTCATAAAAGAGCAAAACATGTCACTTGGTAAAAGATCTCCCCGCTTGGGCAAAAACCTTATGCAAGGCAAGGCAAAAAGCATCAAAAGCAACTTAATGCAACATGAAACCCATTACTCCCACTTAATCAAGCAATCATATCACCCAAAAATCTCCAAAAGCATCATGTAGATCATTTCTCCCCCTTTGACAATGTAGACATCAAGGAGATAAAAAGATGCAAAGAGGGGAATGAGGGTAAAGCAGTGATGTGAGCTTCTGAAACATGAGCAGAAAGCATACTCATGCATACCTAAAGATGGGTAGTGCATGTCCTGAAAGCTCATAGCAAAAGACCATCGCTCATCCCTGATACGACGAAAGCAAAACCCAACCAAATGACCCACACGATGACAATAAGAACAGTGATACACTTTTTTGGGTGTGTGAGTATGGGTCTCAGGCACAAATCTCACAGTTTTCTTGGGTTTTGGCTGAGGAGGTTCATCTGAAGCACGAAGAGTTTTCTTTGTCAGTTGGGTAGGATTCTTGGCTTTTTGATCGGTGTCTAACTGGGCTCTCTCTTTCTCAAGGGTAGTGGGAGGAGTGAACACAATTTCGCTCAAAGTGTTTGGAGTGGTTCTCTCATTACCCAACCCGAGAGCTAACCCTGCCCTGTCAGCACACATTTTGGTTTTAGCAAAAAGCAGGTTCATCCTACACTTTCTTTCAGTGCATTTTTCCACTATAGAGAGAAGGTAGTCATTCTCACATTTCAATTTTTCCGCTTGCTCTATAGCAAAGCTGAGTTGGTCCTTAAGGGTGATGCAGGTGGGACACGCTGGCTGCACATCCTTAGAACACTCAGAACTCTCCAATCTATCTTTAAGATCATCAATATGCTTATCTCTCATACTAATGCCTTCAATCAGTAAAGTGCAGTTTAAGAATTCATCAATGGCACAAGGACTAGACTCCACCACCAAAAGTTGCTTCTGAATATTTTCAAGTTTTTTAATGTTTTGAGCATGTATCAGACGCAACTGAGCAAGTTCATCCATAACGATAAGACAAGACTCACATTCAGCAATATCAGACTTAGATTTCAAAATAGTAAGTTAAGTGGAGATAGCTTCGTAGCGAAGTGTGGGTGTATCGAAGCTTGCTTCGAACAATATACTTCGAAGCACAACCTTCGAACAGACCTTCGAACACGTTACACACAAAGACTACCTTCGAAGGAGAAGCGAAGGCTGACACGCGACAGAGAACCAAAACAAAGCCTACACTCTACCTTCGAACAAACATATCGAGGACGGAAGCAAACACTGAGCGAAGTCTAACAGAAAGACAAACTTCGAAGCCAACTTCGAAACCTGTCGAAGTATGGACTTCGAAGAGCTCGAGTCGGAGTACCTTCGCACAGACGTTCGAAGTATGAGACGCTGTCAAGTCAAAAAGTACTTCGAAGCTAGCAATTCAGGACACAAAACGGAGTTCGAAGTTCAAACGAAGCCTTCGAGTATATCAGATCGAAGCCTGCCTCACGGAGCTGAGGGGCTTCGAACAAAGAGGGTAGCTTCGCCAGAAAACAGTCAAAAAGGTACTCAGCCCTGTCAACTTCGATCAAAAAGCTGTGCACAAAAGCAAAAAGCTGGTACTAGTGTACTGTTGCAACAGTGTAGTAGTACTACTTGCAACAGCAAGAACTAGTACTACTTGCGTGAAGAACACACGCAATAGAAGCAACCGAAGCCCTCAAAACCAGGAATAAAATCACCAAAAACACACCAAACCGAAGGTTCTGATTCTGAGAGAATAATGCACACATCCACACATGAACAGGAGATGGATTCTTACTGAGAAGGAGTAAATGCAAAGCAAAATGCAATGAATAAATGCCTGGCGGCGCACAGCAAGAGGGAAAGGAGAGAGAGTGCAAGAGACAAAATGACCCAAAGAAGTAGTATTGATTTTAGCCAAAATGGTAACCTAACCCTAGGGATTGGGGTCCTATTTATAGGCTGCCCAACACTAGGAATATTCCACCAGCCCCTTAGGGTTTTTTACAAATGCATGAATAAAGGAAAAGACTCTACTGCCCTTAGGTATTTTTACAGACACGACTGACTGACTGTGGGCCTAGAGATACAGATGACTTATCCGGAAGCTAAGTTTTCGTAGCGACTACGGCTTCTCTTCTGGACAGTCGGATACAAGATCAACGGTTGTCAGTTTTGCGCCGAAACTGACAAAGCCTCAACCGACTTTGCACCAGGTACCCGGATTGGGCCGACCCGATTCCGCAGCTCTCTCAGCCCGGCAATCGATCACCGCCCGTGGACCTGAGTCAGTCCTGGTCAACAGCCTAGTGGGTCTTTTACTACTTCTGGCCCATGTACCCGGATTGGGCCAGCCCGACTTCGCAGCTCTCTCAGCCCGACCGTCGCTCGCTGCCCGTGTACCTGAGTCACACGCGGCCCATGAACCAGCAGATCTCTTCTTCTTTTGTCCTCTTTGACTATCGTTGACAATAACTCATCACTTCTGGAGCCATGAGGCCCACGCTATTCAGCATGGCTCCTCAATCTCTCCCTTGATGAGTGCATTGTCAACACTCCTCTTCTTCAGCTCTTCAGCACCTACGAACAAATGTGGAAACACGAAAACAAAACACAAGAAAACAAAGAAGAAGAAGAAAAATAAGGTAAAAAGTTTAACCCTAATGACCAAAAGCCGAACAAAAGAAAGAAGTGGTCATTATGGTTAACCAAAACGTAAAAGCTCAAAATGAGTGCGATTTCAGAACAACAAGGATATCAACAGAGTAAGAACTCCCCCTTAAACTCTGATCCCAAATTTTCTCCCCCTTGTTGACAAGTGAACTCATCAAGCACTCAATAGAGACACAGACTCCCCCTGAAATGCAACTCCCCCTCAAAATATGCAGTGAATTCAACTGGAGTGCATAAGGAGTGTAGAAAGCATGCTTCTCAGATATGATTGACTGCAATTACATCTAACAGATACAGCAAAAGACATACTGTAACGATACATGGCATGATCATTTGCACGCATTTTTCAGTTTTTGCAAACAAAAGCATCACCACATGTTCCAATAAACAAGCAAGGTGAAGCATGAGATGCAAAAGCTAACTGATATCTACCAAGATAAGCATTGTCCAAAAACAAAGTGCTTCAGCAAACTTGTTATCATTTCAATTTTCAAGCTTTTTCTTTTCCCTTTTTTTTATTTTTGCCAGGGGTTATTTGCATGTCAAACCTTATGCTGACCGACCAAGTCAAGCCTAGGCCAGAACTGGACCATCAGAAGCTTAAGACATTGATCTTGGCATACACTACAGTGTCCTAGTTCATACCAAAGTGCTATGGTACGCAGTCCAGAACAAATGCAATGCGACAAGACAAACCCACAAGGATCTTTTCAATTTTAAGCATAAAAAGGCATGGAATTTTCATTTTTTTGGTTTTTCATTATTTTATAGCACATTTCCATGATTAAAGCATACAGATGTCCAAGTTGCATATTTGCATCCAAGTCAGGAACTAGCTACAAAGCATGTAACAGATAGCAAGAACATTCAGCCTACACATGCTAGTTACCAAAAGCAATGGTGATCATTTTTCAATTTTAAAGCATAAAAAGCCATGCATATGACAGATATCAGACTTATCAAGCGAACTGACACAAGACATGATCATTGACGAGTAATCAAAAGCATGTACCAGCTAGAATAAGTAAAGCAGTTCAATCATATAACAGAAGCAGCTCTAGAGTGTGATATGTGAATATGCATGGTATGAACGCACACAAAAAGACTCAAGAAAAGAGTAAAGAAGAAAGAAAAACTGACGCAAAAATATCCTAGAAAGGATACACAACACCCAAATCCCCTCGTAAACGCTCAAAGGAAGACTGATCTAGGGGTTTGGTGAAAATGTCAGCCAACTGATGATGGGTATCAATATAAACAAGGTCAATGACACCTTTCTCATATTGATCCCACAGAAAGTGAAAGCGCACATCAATATGTTTGGTTTTTGAATGGAGACAAGGGTTTTTCCTACACTAATGGCACTGGTGCTGTCGCAAAACAATGGAACCCTGGTAGGAAAGAACAACCCAAAATCTCGCAAAGTGGAAATCATCCAAACTAACTGTGAGCAGCAGCTAGCAGCAGCTACATACTCAGCCTCAGTGGTCAAAAGAGCAACTCCAGATTACTTTCGAGAAGACCAAGAGACAAGAGAAGAACCAAGAAACTGGCAAGTAGCGGAAGTCGACTTGCGATCCAACCGGTACCCACCAAAGTCAGCGTCTGAAAAGCCAGATAAATCAAGAGATGATGATGCTGAATAATAAAGACCAAGATCAGGCACATAAGTGAGATACCTGAAGATGCGCTTGACAGCCTGCCGATGAGACGCGCGTGGTGAAGACTGGAAACGCGCGCAAAGTCCCACGGCGAACTGTATGTCCGGTCTTGTTGACGTCAAGTACAACAGCGAACCGATCATCCCTCGAAACTCTCTTTCATTGACCTTGACGCCACTCTCAACCTTGTCCAGACCCCCAGATGTGCCCATCGGGGTCATCTGCGGCTTCAATTCACCACCAAAGTCAAATTTCTTAAGCATGTCGCGAGTGTACTTACCTTGGTGGATGAAGGTGTCGTCCTTGGTCTGCTTGATCTGGAGCCCTAAGAAGTACTTGAGCTCACCCATGAGGCTCATCTCAAACTCGCTCTGCATCTACTTAGAAAACTTGGACACAAGAGAATCAGTAGTACCGCCAAAGATAATATCGTCCACATAAATCTGAGCGACTAAGAAATCTGAAGCATCTGTGAGCAAGAAAAGAGTTTTATCTACTGAACCCATCACAAAGCCCTTCCCCAACAAAAATTGCTTCAACCGGTCATACCAAGCCCTAGGGGCTTGCTTCAACCCGTATAAAGCTTTTTGCAACTTAAAAACATGTCGAGGAAACTTAGGGTTCTCAAAACCGGGGGGTTGCCTAACATAAACCTCCTCTTCTATGTACCCATTCAGAAAAGCACTCTTGACATCCATTTGAAAAAGCTTAAAACCCTTTGAAACGGCAAAAGCTAGAAGAATACGAATGGACTCAAGACGGGCAACAGGAGCGAAGGTTTCTTCAAAGTCAATACCCTCTTTTTGGCAAAAACCCTGGGCAACTAGTCGAGCTTTGTTGCGCACCACAACCCCATCTTCACCTTGTTTGTTCTTGAATACCCACTTGGTGCCTATGGGGTTGCATCCTGGTGGCGGCTCAACTAGTGTCCAAACCCGATTGCGGACAAAGTTCTCAAGCTCTTCTTGCATAGCATTAATCCAATTAGAATCAGAAAGAGCATGAGAAACATCTCTGGGCTCAAAAGATGCAACAAACGCAGATTCAGCAAACACAGCAAGAGAGGCATTAGATGAACGCAAAGTTCTCTCAGTCAAATCACCTATGATGAGCTCTGAGGGATGGTCACGCTGAACTGCTCGGGTTCCCTGGTGATCTGAAGTCACCTCACCGGAGTCAGCAGCTAGCACCTCTGGACTTGATTGAGGGGGCTCGATCGTAGTGGAAGAAGTGATCAGAGGTCCACCCTCATCCTTAGTCGAAGTCTCAGAAGGCGTGGGCTCTGCAGGGGGTGCAGAAGGCCCACCCTCATCAACAGCTGGAGTATCCTCATCTTCCTCGAAGATGGACTCTCCGAGCTCATCATCACCAAAAGGCTCAAAAGAAGAAGTCAAAGAAGGCAAAGACTCATCAAATGAAACTTCGCAAGTCTCGACAAGCTGCTGGGTTTCGAGTTTCAAAACACGGAAACCGCGAGAATGCAATGCATATCCAAGAAAAACACCATCCCAGCAACGAGACTCAAACTTGTCCAACTGCCCTCCCTTCTTGAGCACAAAGCACTTGTAGCCAAATGCTCGCAAGTGGCTCACCTTGGGCTGTCTGCCAAACCGCAGTTCATATGATGTCTTACCAAGGTAAGCTCTAAGAAAGATGCGGTTGGCCAGATAGCAAGCCGTGTTCATGGCTCTAGCCCAAAAACGCCTAGGAGTCCTGTGCTCATCGAGCATCATCCTGGCCATCTCGACTAGCGTGCGGTTCTTTCGTTCCACAACGTCATTTTGTGGGGGAGTGTAAGGAGAAGAAAACTGATGGTCCAGACCCTGATCACTACAGAAGCTGACGAACTGAGAGTTCTTGAACTCAGAGCCGTTGTCGGAGCGAATTGCTCGCATCTGACCATTGTTCTCATTCTTCAGCTTCAAAATCAGGTCATGAACAAACTGAAACATTTCATCCTTAGACTCCAAAAAGAAAACCCACGAGAATCGAGAAAAGTCGTCAACAATGACAAGTGCGTACCACTTCCCACCGACTGAACGTACCCGAGCTGGACCAACAATGTCCAAGTGTAAAAGCTCGCCTGGATACGAAGTCATCACCTGAGTCACACGTGAGTGAGAAGCGGCAACCATTTTCCCATGACGACAGGGATGACAAACTAGATCCTTCTCCATCTTAAGCTTGGGCAATCCTCCGATGAGGTCCATAGAGCTTAACCTGACTAGCAGATCAAAACTCAGATGACCTAACCTCCTATGCCACTTCCAGAGCTCAGAGGAGGATCCAGCAATCAAACAGCGAGAAGGGCCAAAAGAACTAGAGAAGTCAATTCGAAAAACTTTACCGAATGGTAAAATCTGGCAAATCAAAGACCCTCTAGAATCAAACACAGAAGAATTGCCCTTCTTAAAACGCACTTCCAAACCATCCTCAAGAAGTTGCGAAATAGAAATCAAATTGAAGTTCAAATTCTTAACCAAAGCAACATTCTTCAAAGAGAAATGATCTGAAATGCGAATAGAGCCTATGCCACTTACCTTCCCTTGACCACTGTTCCTGAATGTGATGTACTCTTTGGAGCTCGGGGGAGAGAGACTGGAGAACCATCTGCAATGTCCCGTCATGTGGCGAGAGCATCCTGAGTCCATAATCCAAACGTCCTCCAGTCCCCGATCCTGCACAATCAGTGGCTGTAGGTGGGAGCAAATGGTCAGGCACCATGTTTAGCAAAAAAGCTAAACCAGTGTCGAGCCATCTGCTCAAAAGATGGAAAGCGAAAACCATCAAAAGAGTTTGGACCAAAACGCGGCTCAAAGCGCGGTCCTCGGTTCTGCCTAAACCTGCGGCCACGAGGTCCAGAACCATAGCCAACACGGCCTGGAACTCTGCCGGAACGGACACCACCAACTGGAGCACAGGCAAGAAAGTCGTCTCCTCTACCACCACCTACACGACGCGGCCTGGCCTCCAGCCTCTCCCCGCGTCGAGGAACACGCAGTCTACCACCCTGCTGGTAGAACTGCTCCTGATCACCACGAGCTCTCTCTGCTCTCTCAACCCGCTTCCTCCTGATACAAAACTCCGCAAGATGCCCGTCTCTCTGACAGTACTCACAATGATAGGTGGGCTTCTTGGGGTGTGGTTGAGGCTTGGGATGTTTGGGCTTGGTGGTGTTAGGTGTAGTCTTCTTGGGTTGAGAAGGTCCAGGAAGAGAGTCTAGAGAAGAGTGGAGGTGTTTGGGCTTAGGAACCCAGATAGGCTTCTTGGGTGGAGGTTTGGGTGGTTCATGAATCACTCCATCCTTTGACTGACAAGCCTGGGAGGACTCAGTGGAGTGAGTCTTGGGATACCTCTGCTCTGGAGTCATTTTACTCCACTCCACTGCCCGGCTAATGGCACTCTCAAAGTCAGCCTTGGTGTAGGTATAACCTACTCCAAACCCATCCTGCCTCTTGAACTGCTGGATCATCATGCCGAGCTGAGGCTCTCTGGCACTGATCCAACTCAGGATGGAACGGAGGTAAAAGTTCTCATTCTGAGAATCTGCTAGCTCCTCTCTCAAGGAAGCTAGAACCTCCACCTGAGACAAGCAGGTCTCACACTCACTCTCTACATGAATAGACTTCTCGGCTTTCAGCTTAATCAATTCCATTCTAAGAGACAGGCAGTTCTCACAGACAGTGGATGGAACTGAAAATGTCTCAAGCTCTAGCCTAGTCTGCGCAAGCTCGGCTCTCAACCTCTCCAAATCACCCAACTGTTCATCGCCCTTGGATTTCAGCTCAGCTAAGACAGCTAGATGAGATGGGCAATCAACACAAGGTGCGACGACAGTGGCTTGAGCATCTTTCAACTCCAGCTGAGCGCTTTCAAGCTCAGTGGCCAAAGCATCCCTCTCATCAACCCTTTCTGTGTACCTGGACTTCAGAGTCGATAGGTCACATAGAAGCACCTCACACTTCAGGCACTCACTGCTATCACCCAAGCAAGGGGAAGAATATAGACTCTCAATTCTGCCGTTGGCCACGACAAGCTCACTCTCTAACTCATCTATCCTCTTCTTAGCCCCCCTAAGCAGTTTTTCCCGATATTTCAACTCCTGACGATTGCTCTCAAGTAAATCAACAATTTCTCATTCATAGGATGATACCTTGTTGTCGTCGTCGTCGGAGTCATCGGAGGAGCTCTTTTCTTCCCTATCCCCAAGAGCCATTGAACAGAAGCTCTTGCGGGATCTTCGGCGCTGGTGTGAGCGGCTCTTCGGCTTGTCTTCGAAGGCCATGAAGCAGAGGCCCGCCGGATCGTCCTTATCCTTCCCCTTCCTGATGGCGATCTCCTCATCGCTTGAGCTCGATGAAGAGGAAGAAGACGTGGACCGCTTGGAGTAGCTCTTCTCCATCTCGGCGAAGAAGGCCTTGTCGCGCTTCTTGTTCTCTCGCCGGTAGTCCTTCAGGGCCTTCTTGAAGAATCGGGTCTTCGGCTTGCCCTTGTTGAAGGATGAGCTCTCATGCTTGCTAGAGTCGTGGAAGCTGCCACCGGTGCCCTTCTTGTGTCCATTGCGCTTGGGGCAGTCGGCGATGAAGTGTCCTGGATCACCACACTCAAAGCATCCAGATTTTGTGCCGTGTCTTTTGAACATTCTCTTGTCATAGACATGACGCACCTGGTTGTTAAAGAGACACAAATCATCATCTCCCAAAGACTCAAGCTGGTCCTCAGTGATAGACATCAAGGAGAACCCAGCACAACTCACAGCAGAGGGATCAACAGAGGGTGTAGCAAGGGCCAGGGATTTTGATCCAGAACCAGTGAGATTTGATCTCAGCTAGATATCTACCTCAGTGGCCTTCAGCTTGCTAAACAACTCAGAAATGGTCAAGGTATCGTAAGAAGTGCTCTCAACGATAGAGGATACCTTGATCTCCCAGATCTTTGGGTCCAAGGTATGGAGAACCTTGAGCGCCTGCTCGTGATCTGAGACTAACTGAGCACCCTCAGCCTTGTTGTCCCGAAGCTTGTTAATAATCAATTGAAAGCGACCAAACAAAGCTTCAACAGATTCACCCGGCTTTTGTGTGAAGTTCTCGTACTCACGCCGGTAGGTCTGATAGAGCCGAGCCTTGACCTGAGCTGTTCCCTCATGGTGTGCCTTGAGGGTAGCCCAGATCTCTCTCGGAGTGGAGAGATGGCTCACACGCTCAAACTCAGTGGGACCTAAATTAGAGAAAAGAATGTTCACAACCTTACTGTTGCTCAGATGCTGAGCAATGATACCAGCAGTACCATGCTCAGCGACTGGCAATATAACAAACGTGGTGTGAACACAAATGTCCCAAATGTCCGAACCCTGGCTCATGAGATAGGCTCGCATGCGAGTCTTCCAATAGTTATAGTCATAGGCTTCCAAGGACGGGACCTTGCTCGGAGACGTCATGGTCACTACTGGGGTTTAGAACTGGTTAAGGTATGGAAAAACCCTAACCTCGCTCTGATACCACTTGTAGGACCGAAAGTAGCGACCAGAGGGGGGGTGAATGGGTGCCTAAAAAATTCTTTCGAATCAATGGCCTGCTCCCAATACCCAACGCACCTCTAAAGACTAAACAACACAGAAAGAACAGATCGCCTAAGTCTAAAGATATCTAGCCTAGAAGCAACTGTTGAAAAACAGAGAAATGCCAATGCAGTGCTAATAGACAGATAAACACTATACGAAAGACAAGGCAAGATAAGCTTCTCAGTAATAAATGCACAAGGAGTGAAATGAGAAGTTACCGTTCAAAATCTGTCTCTTGTTCGAAACTTGGCAAAGCTTGCTTCGCTGGTCGAAGGCTGCTTCGCTGGGCCGAAACCTGCTTCAGAAGTCGAGGCCTGTCGAGGTTGAGCGAAGGTTGAAGTTGATGTGTCGAAGGTTTGTTTGGTCTAGCCTAGCTCGTGTGTTACAGAGTGCAAAGTATGCTTCGTAGCGAAGTGTGGGTGTATCGAAGCTTGCTTCGAACAGTATACTTCGAAGCACAACCTTCGAACAGACCTTCGAACACGTTACACACAAAGACTACCTTCGAAGGAGAAGCGAAGGCTGACACGCGACAGAGAACCAAAACGAAGCCTACACTCTACCTTCGAACAAACACATCGAGGACGGAAGCAAACACTGAGCGAAGTCTAACAGAAAGACAAACTTCGAAGCCAACTTCGAAACCTGTCGAAGTATGGACTTCGAAGAGCTCGAGTCGGAGTACCTTCGCACAGACGTTCGAAGTATGAGACGCTGTCAGTTCAAAAAGTACTTCGAAGCTAGCAATTCAGGACACAAAACGGAGTTCGAAGTTCAAACGAAGCCTTCGAGTATATCAGATCGAAGCCTGCCTCACGGAGCTGAGGGGCTTCGAACAAAGAGGGTAGCTTCGCATGAAAACAGTCAAAAAGGTACTCAGCCCTGTCAACTTCGATCAAAAAGCTGCGCACAAAAGCAAAAAGCTGGTACTAGTGTACTGTTGTAACAGTGTAGTAGTACTACTTGCAACAGCAAGAACTAGTACTACTTGCGTGAAGAACACACGCAATAGAAGCAACCGAAGCCCTCAAAACCAGGAATAAAATCACCAAAAACACACCAAACCAAAGGTTCTGATTCCGAGTGAATAATGCACACATCCACACATGAACATGAGATGGATTCTTACTGAGAAGGAGTAAATGCAAAGCAAAATGCAATGAATAAATGCCTGGCGGCGCACAGCAAGAGGGAAAGGAGAGAGTGCAAGAGACAAAATGACCCAAAGAAGTAGTATTGATTTCAGCCAAAAGGGTAACCTAACCCTAGGGATTGGGGTCCTATTTATAGGCTGCCCAACACTAGGAATATTCCACCAGCCCCTTAGGGTTTTTTACAGACGCATGAATAAAGGAAAAGACTCTACTGCCCTTAGGTATTTTTACAGACACGACTGACTGACTGTGGGCCTAGAGATACAGATGACTTATCCGGAAGCTAAGTTTTCGTAGCGACTACGGCTTCTCTTCTGGACAGTCGGATACAAGATCAACGGTTGTCAGTTTTGCGCCGAAACTGACAAAGCCTCCACCGACTTTGCATCAGGTACCCGGATTGGGCCGGCCCGACTCTGCAGCTCTCTCAGCCCGGCAATCGCTCACCGCCCGTGGACCTGAGTCAGTCCTGGTCAACAGCCCAGTGGGTCTTCTACTGCTTCTGGCCCATGTACCCGTATTGGGCCAGCCCGACTTCGCAGCTCTCTCAGCCTAACCATCGCTCGCTGCCCGTGTACCTGAGTCACACGCGGCCCATGAACCAGCATATATCTTCTTCTTTTGTCCTCTTTGACTATCGTTGACAATGACTCATCACTTCTGGAGCCATGAGGCCCACGCTATTCAGCATGGCTCCTCAGCTATCGTCGCCGTCGACCGCGAAGCAAAGGTCGGTGAGATCCACTGTCTTCTTCTCCTTCTTCTCCATCTTTTCTTTCTTGGGAGGATCCTCTTCCTCCAAGCTTGGCTCTTCGCTTGATGTGCTGTCGATGTCGCTAAGGATGGCCACAAAAGCTCTGGCTACTCTTTTAACCAATTTTCCTCGCTTTCCTCTAAAGTAGGGTTTCTTGTTCCATTTTTGGTGCTTGTGCTCATTTTCATTCGTCATTTTCAGTTTAGGGCAATTTGCTTTTATGTGAGACGTATATCCACATTCAAAACCCCCTATGACCCTCCTCTCCTTTGGTCTCGTCTATCATTGTAAAAGCGAGTGAACTTCCTGACAATGAGAGCTAGCTCCTCATCATCTAGAGCATCCACTTGTTCTTTTGTGACAGAGACAAAAAACCAAAGGATCAGAATAAGCACAAACTCCAGAAACGCTAGACAAATTACCTCCAGATGAGGTACCACTGTCAGGACT
This sequence comes from Zizania palustris, assembly GCA_019279435.1. NCBI lineage: Eukaryota > Viridiplantae > Streptophyta > Magnoliopsida > Poales > Poaceae > Zizania > Zizania palustris. The sequence goes on along the minus strand of JAAALK010000289.1, from coordinate 83,050,715 downwards.
AGAAACCAAAGCAATCGAAGGCAACAAAGCTTTTCCAGCTCCTGGTCGAGACGCCTTGGCAATCTCTGTGGACTTAAGCTTACTAAAGAGTTCGTCGCAAGTCAAAGTGTCAAAGCTTGCCGACTCTTTAATACTGGAGATCTTCACCTCCCATATGCTACGATCAAGAGCATAGAAAAGTTTGATCGCCCTATCATGGTCAGTGTAAGCCAAAGTCCCAGTGGCGCGCAAATTACTCACAATTCCATCGAAACACGGAAACATGGCATCTACAGATTCGTCAGGGCCTTGCACAAACATTTGGTATTCTTGATTATAAGTGCTTTGCCTCCTAGCCTTAATCTGGGTAGTGCCCTCATGAAAAGTTTTCAAAGTGGTCTAAATTTCACGCCCAGTTCGTAGGTGCTAGACCCTGTCAAACTCTTTGTGGCTCAGGCTGACAAAAAGTATGTTTCTCGCTTTGCTGTTGTACTCATAATTTGATTTATCAGACTCTAAGGTTCGAGTTTCAGGAATCTCATATTGGGAATCGACGATATCCCAAATAGCACTTCCTTGGCTTATTAAATAAGCCTTCATGTGCACCTTCCAATACGAATAATCATGACCACCAAACTTCGGGATTTTTGTGTTTCTCTCAATGTCGCCAAAAACAAGGATCACAAAACCGGTTAAGGTCAACTGGTGATCTAACCGGCTCTGATACCAATTGTGGGATCGAAATGGCGACTAGAGGGGGGTAAATAGGTGCCTCAACACTTTCTTTCGAATGTGATGGCCTGTTCAAATCACCCAAAACACCTCCAATAAACTTTAAATTCAAATTTAAACCAATCAGACTGAATCAGAGTAACAAATCATTCCAAATTCAGATGTCAGTCTTGATCGGTAGTTGAAGTGTCGAAACAATCTATCGAGAATTGAAATTTCGAACTACAGTGAGAAGATCGGTAATTGGATGGTCGACAGATATAAATCGATGCCTGAAACTCCGACAAAGGCTAGAAATTCAGAAAACTCAGATCTGAGCAAAAACTGTTGAATAAGCAAACATAATTCAGAATTCACTTTGAGTTCATTTGAGAAAACACAATTTCGGAAACTGGCTTGAAGAGGGATAGAGTTGACAATTTTCAGTTCAGAAAACTAACTACGGCTTCACAATAAATTTCAAATCAGAATTCAGTATTTGATTCAATTTTCAGAATTCATTTTCAGAACAATGGGGATTCTAAAACTTCACAAGATTTGCAATTGTAACAAGAATAGATCACTGATTCAGGTTTCAATCTTATACTAGTTTAGATTTGCATGAGACAGATCATTGAAAATTCCAAAACTCTACTCTGAAACTTTAGAATGAACATCTAAAATATAGCAGTAGATTAGGGGTGATATGACAGAGTACAAATTTCAGCATACTGTTTTTCAGAACAAGTCAGCTGAACCAAATAACTTCACTTCTGACCTATTTTAACCAACTCCGAATCAAATTCTAGGTTCCAATTTCAGTTTTCAATTACTGCAAATAAAAAAGTGTTTAAATGGAGAACAAGATTCAACCTAGAAGACAAGAGCATAGTGAAAACACTTTTCTAAATTCATCAAGAATTTAAATAGTGTTCATCTTTCCAGAACAAATATAGAGTACTGTTCATATTTTAATTTCAAAGCACATCTCATATGACAACCCAGATGCAGCATATTCAAAGAATGTTTAAATGAATGGGTGACTCAAACTGAAAAACAACTAGCAAGATCAAAACAGTACTAAACTCTTGTCTTCATGTTATATTCTAATTCAAATCCTGAACAATATTTCAGAGCTACAATCATACAACTTGAAGAAAGTAAATTCAGAAGAAGAAGTTGTTCAGACCAGTGGCAATTTTAATATCAGAGCTATGCTATAGATATTTCAAAATAATCAACACTTTTGAACCTGAAAAACATTGGATAGTGAATAGTATAAACTTTCAAAACTGTTTCTGTTACAGAATTTTTCAGAACAACTTCAGATCAGATTTCTCATACACAATTTAAAACTTAACCACAACAATGAGATATTCAGAGCCGCATCCAAAAAGCTAAAACTCAAAACTAAACAGATTGAGACTATTAGACCATAAGAAAACTGGATGAATAATAGATCAATTAGTCTCAAGACATAAAACAGATTGCAACTTGTACCATTGATGTTCAAACAGATTTGGAGATGATATAAATCAAATCAAATAAGTATTACATGCAATATGTTGAAACATTAATCAGATTTAGCACAATCACATATAACTAATCAATTGAGTATAACTTGCAAGCAAAGATATTGACAGTGGAGACATAGTTCAGGATTAACCAGGCTGATCAAGAAATGAATTAATCAAACTCCAATACTTGCCGGATGAGATACACTAACCGGTAAACAATTCTGATGGAACTCAGTTTAGGCAATCAATTGATTTACAACAGTACTAAACAACTTTATCACAACAGAATTCGTAGTAAGCAAGATCAATTCAGAAAAACTGGTTGACTCTGAATTTTTCTCACACCAGGAAACAAGATTATGTAGAAACAGCTGAATCAGAACCAGAACCTCAGAGAGAAGAATCAGCAAGGCAAGATGTTGAACAGGGAATCACAGTCAATCAAAGAGAATATCAACTATCCACTATACTGAACCTCATAGCACTATTTCAGAACAAAGACAATATTCTCAAATATTTCTAGTTGAAACTCAGAAATAACAACTTGATCCTTACACAAAATAATTAGTTCATCATTCAATCATGAAATCACTCAAGAAACATTCCAAGTATCAGCCAAGATGTTGATGAACACTTGAAGAAACATTTCGTCAAACATGTAGAGTGCTATATCAAAAAAACTGAATCACTGTTCCAGAAATATTTCAGCATTGTGATGCCTAGTTTGATCAGACAAAAAATTAAGAAGAAATCACAGAAATAATTTTCAACTTTCGAAAATGGATCATTCAAATCATGCACAACAAAAGATGTATAAACATCAATATAAACTTCTGTACTAGATTCACCAGAAAACGCAACACAAAATAAATCACAGCCAAAATAATACTCTGTGCTGGAAACAGGATTCTTACCGTGAAAAGTTTTGCCGAAATTGCTGTATCAGGTCCGAAAATCACTGGCGATCACTGTTCCTCATCAAACATTTCTTCAAAACCAATTTTTCTGTGGATTTCTCATTGCAAAATGGCTGTCTCAAGTGTTTTCTTTGGCCGAGAGATCATGGGGATAATATCCTACCAACCCATGTTCTAGAAGCCCCCTATTTACACATAACCCTCTAGTAATTTCAGAATTAACAATTCTAAAAATTACCCTTTGAGACCTAAAGTAAAAATTACAAAAAGACTCAATTCTTAATATATTTTCAGAGTAGACCCACTCTAAAAAATATACCAAAAGGTTACACTATGAAACTGAAATTTTTTAACTTATACAAGACACCTATTTATTGAATTAACAAAAACATTTAACGTTTCGATGGTTTTTAGCAAAATCGAAAAAGCCCATCAACCCTTCAACTCGTGACAATGCTTCATGACTCCGAGTGCCAGCAAGCCACTTCCGCTCTCGATCCCCTCGAGCCGCCTGAATGCTTGTCCTGGCCTCCCTCTCGAAAACCCAGTCATCACGCCGTCATAGTCAACCGTCCGTCCAAGTCTTTCTCGGTCTCTTCGTGCACTCTTGAGATCTTCTTCAACTCCGCCCGGCCTCCCTGATCCTCCGGCATGGAGCTCCCCGCTTGACCCTTGATCACTCGCCATCGACAACCGGTCATCATCTCCACCCTGCACATCGAAGACAAGCCAAAACAAGAACGTGATGCACCGTCAAAACCTCGGAAACCACTCCTCAATTCTACACTAAGCCCTCGATGCACCCAAACCACTCTTAACCACTCAACCGCTCAAACGCTCATCCTTGTCAATCACTCATCATCCAGACCGAAACCACCCTTGGTTTCACAAGAATTACCTGTTGTCAAAAACAGCAGAGATTTCCTCTGTTGCCTCCGAGTTGACGAAGGCCAAGGCGAGGCACAACGTGGAAGCTTATCATACTATGGATACCATCAGGGGTGTTTTAGAATATTTCAGCACAGGATCTGAGTCCTTAGATACCTCAAAGCTGTCGGGGTCTCTGTCGCTCTAGTGAAGGGTTCGACGCCGGCAAGCTTCGCTGATGAAGGCTTGCTGCGACCCTCTTTGGACGTGGCTTCATCTTAGGAAGCCTTCCGGGTGACCTGGAAAACAAGCAATGAAGTTGTGGCCAAGTCTTGGATCACCGAAGCCCATCGGCAGAGGCTGGCTTAGACGAAGCCTCTGGCTCCAACTCCGCCAGTTGCTCCTCCTACCGACCCAAAGGTCTATCTCTTAGGGCGCTTTTAATTATGTACAAGAGATCTTGTAATGCCTTTTTATTTTAATGAATGAAAAGTTTATAAATGAAAAGTCTTCGCTTGAATGTTTGTTTTTAGGTTTTGCTTCATACTTCGGATCCTGAGCTCGAAGTATTAGAGCTTAATGAAGGGCTTCACGAACAATGGGTTATCCTCGAAATCTTGAGGCCTTACAGGCACTCACGATTTTCTATTCCTTGAGGGGAGCAAGGGGAAATAGCACGCGATGTTTGTAGCGAAGTTCTATCTTATATTAAAGAAGAGGATAAGGTAGTAGCATCCTCATCTTTAGATTATGTAGATTGGTCTGACTCAGAATACCAAGTCGAAGACCCAACTGAGGCTAGCTCCGAAAAGCTTTTATCCTGTGCTGAACTTCAAGAAGAACAGAAAAAACTACAAGCTTCGAAGAAGAAAAGCACTCGGACTAAAAGAAAAGTTTTGAGAACTCCAGGCTCCGAAGATCAAATTGGTCCTAGGGGTAGTTCTAGAGGTTGGAGGGGTCTTCACTTTTATTTAGGTTTAGATAATAATTTTTCCTAATTACAATGATTGTAACATGATTATCCAATTAATACAAATTATCTAAGAAGCATCATTGTACCTTACTCCTCTGCCCCTCCTGGTGGGTGGGGGACTATATGCAATGCAATAAGAAGGTCCATCGGACACAATGTTTGGTATAAGAAACTGATGCTTCGCAATAGTACTTGGTAATCATGAATTTAACTCCTTCATAGAATTCTTCGAACTATACGTTCGTATTGTGATGTTCATTATTTTTGGAGTTGAGTTTATACTTATGAACTCTAATATTGGTCACTTAGGACTTATGAAGTGTTTCATTTGGCCGGAGCCTTGAAACCTTATTACTTGGCCGCCTTCGACTCTTTTACAAATGCTTCTAACCTGGAGGATCCAAAATCTATTTTTTATAGTCCTTAGACTCTTCTACGGATGCTATCAAGCCGAAGCCTGGAATCCGTAGGCTTTGGCCACCTTCGGCTCTTTTACAGATGCTTCGAACACGGAGGATCATAAATCTGTTTTTTATAGTCCTTAGACTCTTCTACGAATGCTATTAAGACGAAGCCTGGAATCCCTAGGCTTTGGCCACCTTCGGCTCTTTTATAGATGCTTCGAACCCGGAGGATCGGAAATCTGTTTTTTATAGTCCTTAGACTCTTCTATGGATGCTATCAAGCCGAAGCCTAGAATCTGTAGGCTTTGGCCACCTTCGGCTCTTTTACGAAATCCTTTAACCGATGGTTCAAAGGTCGTTTGCTGGATTCTGATGATAGATGCTTACCTCTGCAAACATCTCCATTCCTCTGATGCGTCAACCAGGTGTAAGGAATATTTGAAGAGTAAGCATAATTTGTACCTCCATCTTTATTTATTTCAGAAAGATACTTTACAACTGATTACAAGGAGCCCCTAAGCGTAATAACATTTAAGGTTCTCCGCATGCGATGTATGCTTTAATTCTTTTCCTTCTAAATTAGGTAATTTGAAAGATCCAGGGCGCACTGAGCGTAGGATAATATATGGTCCTTCCCATTTGTTTCCTAACTTGCCCGGAGCAATTACACTTCGTAGTACCAAATGATCTAGTCTAAGTTCATTAACTTTTATCTTTGGGTCATACCATGCCTTCGTTTGGTCTTGGTACTTCGTTAGATTGGCGACAGCTCGAAGCCTTTTTTCTTTTGACAAGTCCAGTGAAATGTTCCTTTCCTCATTATCTTCAGGCTCGTTACACGAAGGGATCCACCTTTTAGCTCCGTTGGAGTCATGGTCTTGTATCTGAATAAACATTTGAATGGGGTGAATCCTGTGGACCTAGCTTCAGTAGTCTGAATGGACCATAAAATCTTAAGAAGCTCTTCAGTCCACAGCCCCTTGGCGAGCCCAACAATCCTTCAATTTAAACTAGATAGAATATTTCCATTTGCCCACTCGACGGCTTTGTTGAATTGGGGGTGGCGAACAGCTGCAAAGCACAACTTAATGCCCAAACCTTTACAAAATTCTTTAAAAGGTTCGGCTTCAAATTGGGTGCCATTGTCAATTATCAACTCCCTAGGCACTCTGAACTTGCAAATAATATTCTACCAAAAGAATTTCTGTATATTTTTCGAAGTGATAGCAGTTAAGGGTTCATCTTCGACCCATTTAGAAAAGTATTAGATTGCTAGCACCGCAAACTTCAAGCTTCCTTTTGCCAATGGAAAAGGGCCGATGAGATCCATTCCCCATCATGCCATTGGCCATACCAGAGAAATAACTTGAAGAGGTGTCGGCGGATGATGGCTTCGCCTACCCATCCACTGGCACCCTTGGCAGGTTCGAACCAATGTTTCTGCATCTCCTACAATTGTCGACCAATAAAGCCCCTGGTGAAGTGTTTTTCCTGCTAGAGCATGAGGGGCTAAGTGGCTGCCACATAGGCCTTCATGAATTTCCCGAAGTATGTCTTGGCCTTCAAGTTGTGAGATGCATCGGAGTAGAGGAGAACAGACTCCGGCTTTATAGAGTACTCCGTTGACAAGCTCATAATTTCGAACCCTTGCTTGGAGCCTTTGGAAATCTGGACCCTCTAGCGAAGCTGTATTGTTTTGCAAAATATGGAAAATTGGAGTCCGCCAATGAGTGACTGGAATGCAAAGGACTTATGTGGAAGGCAGTTGATGCACCGAAGGTTTAACAAGTTCTTCGTAAAAAGTGCCCTCCAAGAGGTCCAATGCTCCGGCTGCAGCCTTCGCTAAGACATCTGCAAGCTGATTATCTGCTCGAGGGATGCTTCAGATAGAAATTCCTTTAAACAATGCCTCTGTCTTGCGGATTTCTTCTATGTATCTTGCGAGATATGGATTCCTAGCTTGGAAACTTTTGTCAACATGTCCTGCAATGACTTGGGAATCTGTTTTTATTAAAATTCTAGTTGCTCCAAGCGCTCTTGCTTTTCGGAGACCAAGCAGGATTCCTTCGTATTCTGCAATGTTGTTAGTGGACTTAAAGTTGAGCCTTGCAGAATACATTGCTTTTTGCCCTAAAGGTGATATTATTACGGCTCCTACACCAGCACCAGATGCTTGATAGGCTCCGTTAGAGAATATTGTCCATAGCCCTTCGGATGTTTCTTCCGGAGCCCAAATTGCAGACGGAGTCCACTCGACCACGAAGTCAGCTATGACTTGGGATTTGATAGTTGTTCTTGCAGTGAAGGAAATACCGAAGGGGGCTAGCTCGATAGCCCACTTTCCAATTCTCCCCGTGGACTCTTTTCTCCGAAGCATATCACCAAGGGGATACGAAGTAGGGACAATTAAATTACGTGCTAAGAAGTAATGCCTTAACTTCTGTGAGGCCATTACCAAAGCATAAACAAATTTCTCGAGATCGGAGTATCGTGTTTTTCTCCGGACAAAGCTCCTGAAACAAAGTATACTAGGTTCTGCACTTACTGCAGAGCCCATTGCTGCAAGATAAAGGAGAGTTTCTTCTGGGAGGGGCACAATAAGTGTTGATAAATTTGTGAGATAATATTTAATATCATCAAAGCTCTTCTGGCACTCCAACGTCCATTTGAAACTCTCGGACCCCTTTAGGGATTTGAATATTGGGAGGCTTCGCTCTGTTGATCTGGCTAGGAATCTACTGAGAGCTGTGAGGCGTCCTGTCAGCTTCTGGATTTGCTTCAAATTTTCTAGTGGAGCCATTCTTTGTAGTACACTTATCTGTGTCAGGCTAGCTTCGATTCCTCTGCTCGAAACTAAGTACCCTAGCAATTTTCCTGCTTGCGCCCCGAATATACAATTTTCAGGGTTGAGTTGAACTCCGCATGCTCAGAGGCTCTCAAAAGTTTCTGCTAGGTCTAGACTATGCTAATGCTTTACATCACTTTTTATTATAATGTCATCCATATAGGCTTCGACATTTCAGCCTATTTGGTGACCTAGAGCCTTAGCAATAAGACGTGAAAAAGTAGCCCCGACATTCCGCAGGCCAAAAGGCATTCGAACATTACAAAATACTCTGGAAGGAGTTATAAAACTTGTCTTGACTTCGTCTTCATGCTTAAGCCAAATTTGATGATAACCGGAGTATGCGTCTAGGAAGCTTAAGAGTTTGGAGCCAGCCGTAGAATCCACAAAATGATCGATGCGGGGCATAGGGTAGGGGTCTCGGGGGCATGCTTTATTTAAAGAAGTGAAATCAATGCACATGCTCCACTTGCTGGAGCCTTTCTTCTTGACGAAAACGGGGTTAGACAACAATTCCGCGTGGGCTACCTCCCTGATGATTCCAGCTCTCAGCAATTTTTCTACCTTCACTTTGGTGAGGTCTGCTCTTTCGGTTGACAATTTGTGAAGCCCCAAGCGAATTGGTCGAGCCTTAGGGTTGACGAGTAAACTGTGTTCAATAATGCTCCGGTCAACTCGTGGGATATCTTCGTTGGACCAAGCGAAGATATCTAAATTTTCTCAAACTACTTCTTCGAGCGAAGTATATATTTCTGAAGGCAGCCACTTACCAAATTGAATTGGATATTCTTTGGCTTCTTTGAGGATCATCTTTGTGATTACATCGCCTTCTGGGCTTGGGTTGAGGGAAAGGCTCTTCGAATGGTATGAGGACCCCGAAGTTTCCTCTTAGTGCTCCTGCACATTGTTTACTTGCCGAGGATATAGAGGTGGGCCGTGGCCATACACTACTCTCCAAGCTGCGGCTTAGTCTCCTAAAATTGTAAGAAATCCACCTCACGTGGGCATCTTAAGACATAGATAATTGTGATGTGCCATAGCTCCGCATTGGTTCAGCATTCCCCTCCCGAAAATTGCGTTGTAGGCGTATAGGGCATTGACAATGTCGTAGATGACTTCCTCAAATCTAGCCAGGGTTCCCTCTCTAAAGATAACCTCGAGGCCTATTTGGCCGAGGGCATCAAGAGGAGGACCTACGAAGCCTTGGAGTGGGCAGGCTGCGGGAAGAAAGTGCCTTTAGGGAATACACATTTGGTCGAAGGCTTGGACGAAGAGTATATCAGTGGAGCTTCCACCGACCACTAATATCATGTGCAGAAAATGAAATAGGTACATGGGACCACTTGGGCATTTCTATAGCCGAGTTCAAAGTCCCTATATGCCCTATTTCGCGAACATAATCCCTTCGCTGATGCTTCAACATATTACCAAGTGAGGAGCCATGCTGAAGAGCGTGGGCCTCATGGCTCCAGATGTGATGAGTCATTGTCAACGGAAGTCAAAGAGGACAGAAGAAGAGATATGATCTGCTGAATCATGGGCCGCGTGTGACTCAGGTACACGGGCAGCGAGCGACTGTCGGGTAGAGGGGCCGCGAAGTCGGGCTAGCCCAATCCGGGTACATGGGCTAGAAGCAGCAGAGGATCCACTGGGCTGTTGACCGGGATTGACTCAGGTATACGGGCGGCGAGCGATTGCCGGGATGAGAGAGCTGCGGAATCGGGCCAGCCCAATCCGGGTACCCGGTGCGAAGACGGTGGACGCTTTGTCAGTTTCGGCGCAAAACTGACGACCGCTGATCTCAGATCTGACCGTTCTGAGGCGAAGCCGTAGCTGCTACGAAAGCTCCGCATCAGGACAAGTTACCTTTATTTAGGTTTTTACTATTTTGCCTTTAGGCCCACAGTCTGTCAGTCGAGTCTGTAAAAATCCTAAGGGCATTTCGGTCTTTTCCATTTTTATTTAGCGTCTGTAAAAAACCCTAGGGGTATTTCTGCATTTTTCCATTTATTGGGCTGCCTATAAATAGGCCCCAATATCCTAGGGTTAGGGTTACCCTTTTTTAATGAAATCACTTTTCTAATCTACACTTTAGGTCATTCCTCTCTGTTCCCTGGTATGCGCCGCCAGCGTTCTCTGAGTTCTTGTTTGGATTTGTTGTTCCTGCATGCGCCTCTACCGATTTATTGTGAGCAAATCGTTTTTGTAGATTTTTGTCCCACTGTTTGATTGCCTCGAGTTGCGGGTCGGATTTTATTTCTCAGTTCTGGTTTTGCCGTCGTGGATGTTATTTCCTGTTTTTGAGTGTTTACTGTTGGGACTAGATGTGCTTTGTCGCAGTCTAACTAGCAGACTAGCTCTAGACTACAGCTCTCAACAACCACTTGTACTCTAGGATCGTAGCCCTCCAGGCTATTACTAGCTTCTAGCATGCAGTAATACTCTAGCACTCCTTTCTCAAAACGTACAGGACATGGCTCTAGTATTTTGATATTTAAATATTCTTTCTCGATTACCGTGTCCATACTACAAGTGCTGATTTGAGTTTTACTATTGAATCGGTGTGTTTTACTCTGCGTATGGTTTTTGCTTTCAGCTGATTTCATGCACTGCTAATTGCTACAGGTTATTCTCTATTCTTAGTTTCTTGAACATCGTGGGTAGCTCTGTAGCTACTGCACAGTTCGGTGGATAGCTTTGCAGAAACAGCTTCTTTTTCCTGTTGCAACACGGCAGAAGAGTACTCATTGCTTTAGAAAAGTTACGGTCACACTCGTGTGGGTCCCACATCCTGGTCAGCTAGCTTCGGCTATAGCTAGACAGCACTCTGTGCGAAGGTGCTTCGGGGCAGGCTTCGGTTGCTGTTTTTCCGACGAAGTCTGTGCAGATAGCTTCGATCAACCGAAGGTATTCCGAAGTATGCAAGGGCTTCGAGCATTCAAGGCATACTTCGTTAGTGCACTTCGTTAGTGAAAGCTACCTTCGACAGTTAAAATCTGACCTTCACATTTTTCGAAGTATGCCTTATGTCTGATGTTTTTTTAACTAAATACAAAGTCCATCCTCAAGGTTTTAGCGAAGCTTGTAAAGTTTTTCTTGCTGACAAGTTTGACTTCGAAAAACGGACTTCGCCACTGTCTGTTTATGCTTCGAAAATCAATGCCAACTTCGAAGCATACTTCGACACTGCAGGCTTTGACACTACAAGCTTCGACACTGCGGGCTTCATCAAGTACCTTACTGGAGACAACTTTGAACAGTAACTTCTCATCTCGTTTTACGTGCACTTAGACCATTTGATGTGATGATTTGTTTCTGAGAAGTTTGATCTGTCATGTTTTGAATGATCTGTTAATCTGCCTATTAGCACTGTGTTGGTGTTTCTTTGTCTAGGACACCGATCGTTAATAGGCTAGATACTTTTAGACTTTGGTGATATGTTCACGTTTTGCTGCTAAGTCTTTTGAGGTGCATTAGGTGTTGGGAGCAGGCCATTGATTCGAAAGAATTTTTTAGGTGCCCATTCACCCCCCCTCTGGTCTCTACTTTCGGTCCTACAAGTGGTATCAGAGCCTGGTTAGGGTTTTTCCATACCTTAACCGGTTCTAAACCCCAGTAGTGATCATGACGTCTCCTGGCAAGGTCCCATCCTTGGAAGCTTATGGCTATAATTATTGGAAGACTCGCATGCGAGCCTATCTCATGAGCCAAAGCTCGGACATCTGGGACATTTGCGTTCACGCTACGTTTGTCATATTGCCGGTTGCTGAGCGTGATTCTCCTGGTATCATCGCCCAGCATGTGAACAATATCAAAGCTGTGAACATCTTGTTTTCTGGTTTAGGTCCCACTGAATTTGAGCGTGTGAGCCATCTCTCCACTGCGAGAGATATCTGGGCTACCGTCTAGGCACACCATGAGGGGACAGCCCAGGTCAAGGCTCAGCTCTATCAGACCTACCGGCGTGAATATAAGAACTTCACACAAAAGCCGGGTGAATCTGTTGAAGCGTTGTTTGGTCGTTTTCAGTCGATCATAAACAAGCTTCGGGAAACAAGGCTGAGGGTGTTCAGTTAGTCTCAGATCACGAATAGGCGCTCAAGGTTCTCCATACCTTGGACCCAAAGATTTGGGAGATCAAGGTATCCTCTATCATTGAGAGCACTTCTTATGATACCTTGACCATTTCTGATTTGTTAGCAAGCTGAAGGCCACCGAGGTTTATACCCAGTTGAGATCAAATCTCACTGGCTCTGGATCAAAGTCTCTGGCCCTTGCTACACCTTCTATTGATCCCTCTTCTGTGAGTTGTGTTGGGTTCTCTTTGATGTCTATCACTGAGGACCAGCTTGAGTCGTTGGGAGATGATGATTTGTGTCTTTTTAACAATCGGGTGCATCATGTTTATGACAAAAGAATGTTCAAGAGACATGGCACAAAATCCGGGTGCTTTGAGTGTGGTGATCCAGGACACTTCATCACCAACTGCCCCAAGCGCAATGGACACAAGAAGGGCACCGGTGGTGCCTTCCACGACTCCGGCAAGCACGATAGCTCCTCCTTCAACAAGGGCAAGCCAAAGACCAAATTCTTCAGAAAGGCCCATAAGGACTACCGGCGAGAGAACAAGAAGCACGACAAGGCCTTCTTCGCTGAGATGGAGAAGAGCTACTCCAAGCGGTCCACGTCTTCTTCCTCTTCATCGAGCTCAAGCGATGAGGAGATCATCATCGGGAAGGGGAAGGACAAGGACGATCCAGCGGGCCTTTGCTTCATGGCCTTCGGGGACAGACCGAAGAGCCGCTCACATCAGTGCTGAAGATCCCGCAAGAGCTTCTGCTCAATGGCTCTTGGGGATAAGGAAGAAAAGAGCTCCTCCGATGACTCCGACGACGACAATGAAAATGTATCATCTTATGAACGCGAAATCGTTGATTTACTTTAAAGCAATCATCAGGAGTTAAAGTATCGGGAAAAACTGCTTAGAGGGGATAAGAAGAGGATTGATGAGTTAGAGAGTAAGATTGCCGTGGCCAACGCCAGAATTGAGAGTCTATCTTCTTCCCCTTGCTTGGGTGATAGCAGTGAGTGCCCAAAGTGTGAGGTGCTTCTATGTGACCTGTCGACTCTGAGGTCTAGGTACACAGAAAGGGTTGATGAGAGGGATGCTTTGGCCAATGAGCTTGAAAGTGCTCAGCTGGAGCTGAAAGATGCTCAAGCCACTGTCATCGTACCCTGTGCTGATTTCCCATCTCATCTTGCTAGTTTAGCTGAGCTGAAAGCCAAGGGCGATGAGCTTCTGGTGATTTGGAGAGAATGAGAGCTGAGCTTGCGCATACTAGTCTAGAGCTTGAGACATTGTTAGTTCCACCCACTGTCTGTGAGAACTGTCTGTCTCTTAGACTTGAGTTGATTAAGCTAAAAGCCAAGAAGTCTGTTCAGGTAGATAGTGAGTGTGAGACCTGCTTGTCTCAGGTGGAGGTACTAGCTTCCTTGAGAGAGGAGCTAGCTGATTCTCAGAATGAGAACTTTTACCTCCGGTCTATCTTGAGTTGGATCAGTGCCAGAGAGCCACAGCTTGGCATGATGATCCAACAGTTCAAGAGGCAGGATGGGTTTGGGGTAGGTTATACCTACACCAAGGCTGATTTTGAGAGTGCCATTAGCCGGGCAGTGGAGTGGAGTAAAATGACTCCTGAGCAGAGATATCCCAAGACTCACTCCACTGAGTCTTCCCTGGCTAGTCAGCCCAAGGATGGAGTAATCCATGAACAGCCCAAAGCTCCACCCAAGAAGCCCATCTGGGTTCCAAAGCCCAAACACCTCCACACTTCTCTTGACTCTCTTCCTGGACCCTCTCAACCCAAGAAGACTACACCGAATAACACTAAGCCCAAGAACCCCAAGCCTCAGCCACATCCCAGGAAGCCTACCTATCATTGTGAGTACTGTCAGAGAGACGGGCATCTTGCGGAGTTTTGCTTCAGGAGGAAGCGGGTTGAGAGAGCAGAGCGTGCTCGTGATGGTCAGGAGAGGTTCTACCAGCTGGGTGGTAGACTGAGAGTTCCTCAACGCGGGGAGAGGCTGGAGGCCAGGCCGCGTCGTGTAGGTGGTGGTAGAGGAGACGGCTTTCATGCCCGTGCTCCAGATGGTGGTGTTCGTTCCGGCAGAGCTCCAGGCCGTTTTGGCTACGGTCCTGGACCTCGTGGCCGAGGTTTTAGGAAGAACCGAGGACCGCGCTTTGAGCCGCGTTTTGCTCCAAACTTTTCTGATGATTTCTGCTTTCCGTCTTGTGAGCAGATGGCTCGACACTGGTTTAGCTCTTTTGCTAAACCTGGTGCCGGACCAATTGCTCCCACTTACAACCACTGATTGTGCAGGATCGGGGACTGGAAGACGTTTGGATCATGGACTCAGGATGCTCTCACCACATGACGGGACATCGCAGATGGTTCTCCAATCTCACTCCCCCGAGCTCCAAAGAGTACATCACCTTCGGGAACAGTGGTCAAGGGAAAGTAAGTGGCATTGGCTCAATTCGCATTTCAGACCATTTTTCATTGAAGAACGTTGCTTTGGTTGGAAACTTGAACTTCAATTTGATCTCTGTTTCGCAACTTCTTGAGGATGGTTTGGAGGTGCGTTTTAAGAAGGGCAATTCTTCTGTGTTTTATTCTAGAGGGTCTTTGATTTGCCAGATCTTACCTTTCGGTAAAGTTTTTCAAATTGACTTCTCTAGTTCTTTTGGCCCTTCTCGCTGTTTGATTGCTGGATCTTCTTCTGAGCTCTGGAAGTGGCATAGGAGGTTAGGTCATTTGAGTTTTGATCTGCTAGTCAGGTTAAGCTCTATGGACTTCATCCGAGGATTGCCCAAGCTTAAAATGGAGAAAGATCTAGTTTGTCATCCCTGTCATCATGGGAAAATGGTTGCCGCTTCTCACTCACCTGTGACTCAGGTGATGACTTCGTATCCGGGCGAGCTGTTACACATGGACATTGTCGGTCCAGCTCGGGTACGCTCAGTCAGTGGGAAGTGGTACGCACTTGTGATTGTTGACGACTTTTCTCGATTCTCGTGGGTTTTCTTTTTGGAGTCTAAGGATGAGACTTTTCATTTTGTTCATGACCTGATTCTGAAGCTGAAGAATGAGAACAATCGTCGGATGCGAGCAATTCGCTCCGACAATGGCTCTGAGTTCAAAAACTCTCAGTCCGTCAGTTTCTGTAGTGATCAGGGTCTTGACCATCAGTCTTCTGCTCCTTACACTCCCCCACAGAACGGCGTTGTGGAATGAAAGAACCACACGCTAGTCGAGATGGCCAGGACGATGCTCGATGAGCACAGGACTCCTAGGTGTTTTTTGGCTGAAGCCATGAACACGGCTTGCTATCTGGCCAACCGCATTTTTCTTAGAGCTTACCTTGGTAAGACATCATATGAGTTGCGGTTTCGTAGACAACCCAAGGTGAGCCACTTGCGAGTGTTTGGCTGCAAGTGTTTTGTGCTCAAGAAGGGTGGGCATTTGGACAAGTTTGAGTCTCGGTGCTGAGACGGAGTTTTTCTTGGTTATGCATTGCATTCTCGAGGTTTCCGTGTTTGGAATCTCGAATCCCAGCAGCTTGTCGAGACTTGCAATGTTTCTTTTGATGAGTTCTTTCCTTCTTTGAATCCTTCTTTTGAGCTTTCTGGTGATGGTGAGCTCGGAGAGTCCATCTTCGAGGAAGATGAGGATACTCCAGCTGCGGATGAGGGTGGGCCTTCTGCACCTCCTGCAGAGCCCACACCTTCTGAGACTTCAACTGAGTGATGGGGGAGTGGTCCCGATCTTCCGCTAGGTAAAGGATAACTTGGGTTGGTGGAGAATCTCGACGTTGGCGATCCAAGGCTCCGGTCCGGCGGATCAAAACCTTGCAATCGTTACACCATTGTCTCCGTTGGTTATCAACCACGCAGGACGCGATTGACCTCGCCACGAAGGCTAATTCCTGCAAGCGAACCCAAGAACACAAGCAAGAACAGGAAGGATATAAATCGAATGCCAAATCACAGACAAACGATGAAAGGTGAGGTTTCACAAATGCCTATGCAGCAGCCAATCGGTCCGGTGCAAGGGGCGGGATCTAAACACAACAGTGTAGATGCAAACAAAGCAAAACCTAACCCTAAAGGCGGCTGGAGTGAGTTATATAGGGCGTGGGCAGCCTGTGGAAGGCGAACAGACTCAGTAGAAGGTGAACAAACTCAGACTATGGCCCAACACGGCCCAGTTCTGTCACGCAGGACAGTTTCAATCACACAGAACGACTCGAGACTCCAAATGAGGTGAACCCAACGGCAAACGATCCGTCTTCTCCTAAGCTTTCCAAAAAGTCCAAGAACGTGCCAATCGGACTTCGTATGAGGAAGTTATGGTCATTTTGGTGCATGGTGGTCAATGTAGTCCGAACCAGCGAAATCTTGACTTCAAAACATCCGTGCGACTCCGTCTTCAACTCCAACTCTTCTATTCCATCTCCCATGTTCCTAATCAACAAAATATCACTAGTATTCAGTAGCATCCCGTCCAAACAAATATTAACATAGTTGCTAAGGAAAGAATTAACCTCATGGTTCAAGCGACGGGCACGGGCGCGTGTGATTGGTCCTTGTAATTGAATTGTATGTGGAGGCTCCATGTGTGTATCATGTGAAGTGATGTCCTCATCATCCTCCCCCTCTTGAATTGGAGTCGTCCTCGACTCAAGCTCATCGTCAGCTCCCAGATAGGGTTTTAAATCATCAGCACGGGGCATCAATTTAAACTTTCTCAAATCAGGAAAACGATCCTTGCGCAAGTACAACCAAACAAGATCTCCTGGTTTGAAAAACATCTTCTTTCTTCCTTTATTTGTATTTTGAGCAAAATAGCGTGCCTTCTTGTCTATAACTTCCTTGGTCTTCAGATGCATAGCTTTCACAAACTCTGCACGCTTAGTTGCCTCCATGTTTGCTCTCTCTTGAAAAGGAAGTGGCAACAAATCAAGTGGTGTGATTGGCTTAAAACCATACACCACTTCAGACGGGCACAATTGTGTTGTTGAGTGAACAACTCTATTGTATGCAAATTCAACATGTGGAAGGCAGTCCTCCCATTCCTTCAAGTTTTTCTTAATCATTGTTCGCAGCAACATGGAGAGTGTACGGTTTACCACCTCTATTGGACCATCAGTTTGCGGGTGACAAGTTGTTGAAAATAGCAATTTTGTGCCAAGCTTGACCCACATTGTCTTCCAAAAGTAACTCATAAACTTCACATCACGATCTGAAACAATGGCTCTAGGCATCCCGTGCAATCTCACAATTTCCCTGAAAAATAAATCAGCAATATGTGAAGCATCGTTGGTCTTGTGACAGGGAATAAAATGTGCCATTTTAGAAAACCTATCCACTCTTACAAATATGGAGTCTCTCCCCCTCTTTGTCCTAGGCAATCCCACAATAAAGTCCATGCTAATATCTTCCCAAGGTGCACTAGAAACAGGAAGTGGAGTATACAAACCATATGGGTTAAGTTTGGACTTAGCTTTATGGTATGTGGCACAACGCTGCACAAATCGTTCAACATCTCTCCGCATCTTTAGCCAATAAAAATTATTGGACAGCAGGGCCAAAGTCTTTTCTCTCCCAAAATGTTCCATTAATCCACCGCCATGTGATTCCTGCAACAACAGCAAACGTACGGACGAATCTGAAACACATAGCTTGTTAGCATGGAACAAGAACCCGTCATAAACATGAAATTTTTTCCAGCCTTTCCCATCATTACATTTAGTGAATGGTTCAGCAAATTCTTTATCTACAACATACAAATCTTTCAAACTTTCCAAATCTGAAACATTGATATCAAGTTGAGATAAAAGAACAATCCTACGAGACAATGCATCAGCAACCACATTTTCTTTGCCATTCTTGTATTTCACAATGTATGTGAAAGATTCAATAAATTCAACCCATTTAACATGTCTACGATTCAGTTTAGCTTGCCCTCTCAAATATTTGAGTGCGTCATGATCAGAATGTTTAATAAACTCCTTAGGCAAAAGGTAATGTTGCCAAGTTTCAAGCACACGCACAAAGGCATATAATTCCTTATCATAGGTAGAATAATTCAACTGTGGACCATGCAATTTCTCACTAAAATAGGTCACGGGTTTATCTCCTTGTAGCAGCACATCTCCTATTCCAAAATCACTAGCATCACATTCTAACTCAAAAGGCTTACGAAAGTCGGGTAGCTAAAGTAGAGGTGCATGTGTAAGGCGATCCTTTAGTGTGGCAAAAGCTTGTTCTTGTGCTGGCTCCCAAGTAAAAGTAACTCCCTTCTTAGTCAACTCAGGTAAAGGACCGGCTATGGTGCCGAAATCTTTCACAAAACGCCGGTAGAAACCTGCAAGACCAAGAAAACTACGTACTGCAAGGTTAGTTTTAGTTGTATGCATGACACGTCCTTTCAGATTAATAACTTGCGATGAGGAAGGAGAAACAACTTTGTCTTTTTGTTGCCTCGAAAGTGTTTTAGGTACTTGCTGATTTTCAGAAAGTTGTTTGCTCTTTTGTGCGTCCCTAGCACGTTTTTCTTGTTCAAATTTCACAATTTCAGCAGGAGTCATAGGAAGCAATGTAACTTTCTTTCCTTTATACATAAATGTGTACTTATTGCTCCTACCATGGTGTGTAGCATCAGTATCATATACCCAAGGTCTACCAAGTAATAGAGAACATGCTTGCATTGGTACTACATCAAATTCAGCAACTCTGAAGTATGTACCAATGGAAAATTCGATGTGAGCAGTTTGTGTTACCATGACCTTACCACTATTGTTGAACCATTGCACGTGGTAAGGGTGTGGATGTGCATGTGTGGGAAGTTGAAGCTTAGTTACCACGTCGAGGCTCACCAAATTGTTGCAACTACCGCTGTCGATGATGACACGCACACGATGGTTATTGACGAGGAAGGAGGTCTGAAATATATTGTTCCGTTGTGCCTGGTCGTCCTGGTCCATGTGAGTGCTCAAGTCACGTTGTACAATAAGTGCTGCCATGTTAGTGAAAAGACAAAACAACAAAGAATAATCCTTATGTAAAATAGCTAGGTGGGGTGGTGGATGTGTGGTGGAAGCAATCCGTCAAGCGCCTTACCCACGCTTGCAAGTGTTCTTACCACGCTGAAGTGAGGTCACCGGCCTACAGGTGATGAACCAAGTGGAGGGTGGTGTACAATTGCAAGAAATGAACCTGTCCTGACCAAGAGAAAGGTGTAGCTTGGAAGGCAAGTGAGTAGCAAGGATTAGCGATAGTAATAACAGTTAAACCAAGTTCAATAAGTATTCCCTAGTACTCGTCAAAGTTGCTGGCCTTAGTGCTCCCAATGTGAAAATTCAAGCAATAGAGGGAAACGATGTGCCCAAAACTCAAATGGAAGCAATAACAGGCCAAAATCAGCTCTCTACAGATCGGACAAGAGATCGGACAAGGGATCAGACAAGCAGAATCTGTTACTGCCGCTGGTAATTCTGTTACTACCGCGGATCGGACAAGAGTTCGGACAAGAGATCAGACAAGTAGAATCTATTACTGCCGCTGATAACTCTGTTACTACCGCTGAGCGGACAAGAGTTCGGACAAGAGATCAGACAAGCAGAATCTGTTACTGCCGCTGAGAAGCTGTTACTGCCGAATCTGTTACTGCCGCTGAGAATTCTGTTACTACCGCTTCTTCTTTTTTTTTTCTTTTTTTCTCTCTCTTTTTTTTCACTCTATTTTTTTTGAACAAGGATGACAAGAGATGCAACCACAAAAATTTGCACCTACAACTGAGGTGGGATGTGGCTCACAGAAATTCAACAAGTTCGCTAACCAGCGAGCAAAAACTTTGACCAATTTTTTTCTTTATCTTCCTGATTTTTTTGGCGATTTTGGTGAGGGCTAACAGGGGTCAGGAACACGCTCAAAAAATTTCAGATTTTTCTGCCAAACGAGCGAAAAGTTATGCCTGTTTTACTGAAGGGGGGTCACAAAGACTCGATGTGGAAAAACGAAATAGGGTTGCGGAAGGGGGGTTTTTCGGTGGGGAATTTTTGAGACACAAGAACAACTACTACTCAAATGACACAAAGGGATTACTAAATCAGCAACAAGACTCGACCAAGAACACAAACTCAACAAGGTTAAAACTGAAATTAAAATCGCAAGGCACAAAGGGGTTCTCGGTGGGATTTTTTTTGGTGCGGTTTTCTGGACTCTAGGTAAAAACAAAAGCAGATCGAGATTACCTAACGGGAAAACTGAGCTCTGATACCAACTGATGGGAGAGTGGTCCCAATCTTCCGTTAGGTAAAGGATAAACTTGGGTTGGTGGAGAATCTCGACGTTGGCGATCCAAGGCTCCGGTCCGGCGAATCAAAACCTTGCAATCGTTACACCACTGTCTCCGTTGGTTATCAACCACGTAGGACACGATTGACCTCGCCACGAAGGCTAATTCCTGCAAGCGAACCCAAGAACACAAGCAAGAACAGGAAGGATACAAGTCGAATGCCAAAACAGACAAACGATGATAAGGTGAGGTTTCACAAACGCCAATGCAGCAGCCAATCGGTCCGGTGCAAGAGGCGGGATCTAAACACACAAGTGTAGATGCAAACAAAGCAAAACCTCACCCTAAAGGCGGCTGGAGTGAGTTATATAGGGCGTGGGCAGCCTGTGGAAGGCGAACAAACTTAGTAGAAGGTGAACAGACTCAGACTATGGCCCAACACGGCCCAGTTCTGTCACGCGGGATGGTTTCAATCACACAGAACGACTCGAGACTCCAAATGAGGTGAACCCAACGGCAAATGATCCGTCTTCTCCTCAGCTTTCCAAAAAGTCCAAGAACGCACCAATTAGACTTCGTATGAGGAAGTTATGCTCATTTTGGTGCATGGTGGTCGATGTAGTCCGAACCAGCGAAATCTTGACTTCAAAACATCCGTCCGACTCCGTCTTCAACTCCAACTCTTCTATTCCATCTCCCATGTTCCTAAGCAACAAAATATCACTAGTATTCAGTAGCATCCCGTCCAAACAAATATTAACATAGTTGCTAAGGAAAGAATTAACCTCATGGTTCAAGCGACGGGCACGGGCGCGTGTGATTGGTCCTTGTAATTGAATTGTATGTGGAGGCTCCACCTGTGTATCATGTGAAGTGATGTCCTCATCACTGAGGAAGAGGGCGGACCTCTGATCACTTCTTCCACTTCGATCGAGCCCCCTCAGTCGAGTCCAGAGGTGCCAGCTGTTGACTCCGGTGAGGTGACTTCAGATCACCAGAGATCCCGAGCAGTTCAGCGTAATCACCCCTCAGAGCTCATCATTGGGGATGTGTCTACAAGAACCTTGCGCTCTTCTGTTGACTCTCTTGCTGTGTTTGCTGAATCTGCTTTTGTTGCATCTTTTGAGCCCAGAGACATTTCTCATGCTCTTTCTGATTCTAATTGGATTAATGCCATGCAAGAAGAGCTTGAGAATTTTGTTCGCAATCGGGTTTGGACACTGGTTGAGCTGCCACCCGGATGCAACCCCATAGGCACCAAGTGGGTGTTCAAGAACAAACAAGATGAAGATGGGGTTGTGGTGCGCAACAAAGCTCGACTAGTTGCCCAGGGTTTTTGCCAGAAGGAAGGTATTGATTTTGAAGAAACTTTCGCTCCTGTTGCCCGTCTTGAGTCCATTCGCATTCTCTTAGCTTTTGCCGCTTCGAAGGGTTTTAAGCTTTTTCAAATGGACGTCAAGAGTGCTTTTCTGAACGGGTACATAGAGGAGGAGGTTTATGTTAGGCAGCCCCCCGGTTTTGAGAACCCCAAGTTTCCTCGACATGTTTTTAAGTTGCAAAAGCTTTATACGGGTTGAAGCAAGCCCCCATGGCTTGGTATGACCGGTTGAAGCAGTTTTTGTTGGGGAAGGGTTTTGTGATGGGTTCTGTGGATAAAACTCTTTTCTTGCTCAGAGATGCTTCAGATTTCTTAGTCGCTCAGATTTACGTGGACGATATTATCTTTGGCGGTACTACTAATGATCTTGTGTCCAAGTTTTCTGAGCAGATGCACAACGAGTTTGAGATGAGCCTCATGGGTGAGCTCAAGTACTTTCTAGGGCTCCAGATCAAGCAGACCAAGGACGACACCTTCATCCACCAGGGTAAGTACACTCGGTACATGTTGAAGAAATTCGACTTTGGTGGAGAGCTGAAGCCTCAGATGACCCCAATGGGCACATCTAGGGGCCTGGACAAAGACAAAAGCGGCGTCAAGGTCAACGAGAAAGAGTTTCGAGGGATGATCGGTTCGCTGGTGTACTTGACGGCGACAAGGCCAGACATACAGTTCGCCGTGGGACTGTGCGCGCGCTTCTAGTCTTCACCACGCGCGTCTCATCGGCAAGATGTCAAGCGTATCTTTAGGTATCTTACCTATGCGCCTGATCTTGGTCTTTACTATTCAGCATCATCATCTCTTGATTTATCTGGCTTTTCGGACGCTGACTTTGGTGGGTGCCGATTGGATCGCAAGTCGACTTCCGGTACTTGCCAGTTTCTTGGTTCTTCTCTTGTCTCTTGGTCTTCTCGAAAGCAATCTGGAGTTGCTCTTTCGACCACTGAGGCTGAGTATGTAGCTGCTGCTAGCTGCTGCTCACAATTGGTTTGGATGATTTCCACTCTGCGAGATTTTGGGTTGTTCTTTCCTACCAGAGTTCCTTTGTTTTGCGACAGCACCAGTGCAATTAGTGTAGGGAAAAACCCATGTCTCCATTCAAAAACCAAACACATTGATGTGCGCTTTCACTTTTTGCGGGATCAATATGAGAAAGGTGTCATTGACCTTGTTCATGTCGATACCCATCATCAGTTGGCTGACATTTTCACCAAACCCCTAGATCAGTCTACTTTTGAGCGTTTACGAGGGGATTTGGGTGTTGTGTATCCTTTCTAGTATTTTTTTGCATTAGTTTTTCTTTCTTATTTACTCTTTTCTTGAGTCTTTTTGTGTGTGTTCATATCATACATATTCACATATCACACTTTTGAGCCTGCTTCTGTTATATGATTGAACTGCTTTACTTATTCTAGCTGGTACATGCTTTTGATTACTTGTCAATGATCATGCTTTGGTTCAGTTCACTTGATATGTCTGATATCTGTCATATGCATGGCTTTTATGGTTTAAACTTGAAAACTTAATCACCATTGCTTCTGGTAACTAGCATGTGTAGGCTGAGTGCTTTTGCTATCTGTTACATGCCTTGTAGCTAGTTCATAACATAGATGCAGATATGCAACTTGGACATCTTTATGCTTTAACATGGAGAATGTGCTATAAAAATGATAAAAAAAATCAAAAATGAATGAAAATTCCATGCCTTTTTATGCTTGAGTTGAAAAGATCCAAGTGGATTTGCTTTGTCGCATTGCATTGTTCTGGACTGCTTACCATAGCACTTTGGTATGAACTAGGATAGTGTAGTGTATGCCAAGACTAATGTCTTAAGCTTCCGATGGTCCAGTTCTGGCCTAGGCTTGACTTGGTCGGTTAGCATAAGGTTTGACATGCAAATAACCCTTGGCAAAAATGAAAAAGGAAAATGAAAAAGCCTGAAAATTAAAAAGACAACAAGTTTGTTTAAGGGGGAGTATTTGTCTCGCTTGTTCTTACTCTGTTGATATCCTTGTTGTTCTGAAATTGCACTCATTTTGAGCTTTTACGTTTTGGTTAACCATAATGACCACTTCTTGCTTTTGTTTGGCTTTCGGTCATTAGGGTTAAACTTTTACCTTTTCTTCTTCTTCTCTGTTTTCTTGTGTTTTGTTTTCTTGTTTCCATAGTTGCTTGCAGGTACTAAAGAGCTGATGAAGAGAAGTGTTGACAATGCACTCATCAAGGGGGAGATTGAGGAGCCATGCTGAAGAGCGTGGGCCTCATGGCTCCAGATGTGATGAGTCATTGTCAACGGAAGTCAAAGAGGACAGAAGAAGAGATATGATCTGCTGCATCATGGGCCGCGTGTGACTCAGGTACACGGGCAGCGAGCGACTGTCGGGCAGAGGGGCCGCGAAGTCGGGCTGGCCCAATCCGGGTACATGGGCTAGAAGCAGCAGAGGATCCACTGGGCTGTTGACCGGGATTGACTCAGGTATACGGGCGGCGAGCGATTGCCGGGATGAGGGAGCTGCAGAATCGAGCCGGCCCAATCCGGGTACCCGGTGCGAAGACGGTGGACGCTTTGTCAGTTTCGGTGCAAAACTGACGACCGCTGATCTCGGATTTGACCGTTCTGAGGTGAAGCCGTAGCTGCTATGAAAGCTCTGCATCAGGACAAGTTGCCTTTATTTAGGTTTTTACTATTTTGCCTTTAGGCCCACAGTCTGTCAGTCGAGTCTGTAAAAATCCTAACGGCATTTCGGTCTTTTCTATTTTTATTTAGCGTCTGTAAAAAACCCTAGGGGTATTTCTGCATTTTTCCATTTAATGGGCTGCCTATAAATAGGCCCCAATATCCTAGGGTTAGGGTTACCCTTTTTTAATTAAATCACTTTTCTAATCTACACTTTGGGTCATTCCTCTCTATTCCCTGGTATGCGCCGCCAGCGTTCTCTGAGTTCTTTTTTGGATTTGTTGTTCTTGCATGCGCCTCTACCGATTTATTGTGAGCAAATCATTTCTGTAGATTTTTGTCCCACTGTTTGATCGCCTCGAGTTGCGGGTCGGATTTTATTTCTCAGTTCTGGTTTTGCCGTCGTGGATGTTATTTCCTGTTTTTGAGTGTTTACTGTTGGGACTAGATGTGCTGTGTCGCAGTCTAACTAGCAGACTAGCTCTAGACTCCAGCTCTCAACAGCCAGTTGTACTCTAGGATCGTAGCCCTCCAGGCTATTACTAGCTTCTAGCATGCAGTAATACTCTAGCACTCCTTTCTCAAAACGTACAGGACATGGCTCTAGTATTTTGATATTTAAATATTCTTTCTCGATTACCGTGTCCATACTACAAGTGCTGGTTTGAGTTTTACTATTGAATTGGTGTGTTTTACTCTGCGTATGGTTTTTGCTTTCAGCTGAATTCATGCACTGCTAGTTGCTACAGGTTATTCTCTGTTCTTAGTTTCTTGAACATCGTGGGTAGCTCTGTAGCTACTGCACAGTTCGGTGGATAGCTTTGTAGAAGCAGCTTCTTTTTCCTGTCGCAACACAGCAGAAGAGTACTCATTGCTTTCGAAAAGTTACGGTCACACTCGTGTGGGTCCCACATCCTGGTCAGCTAGCTTCGGCTATAGCTAGACAGCACTCTGTGCGAAGGTGCTTCGGGGCAGGCTTCGGTTGCTGTTTTTCCGACGAAGTCTGTGCAGATAGCTTCGATCAACCGAAGGTATTCCGATGTATGGAAGGGCTTTGAGCATTCAAGGCATACTTCGTTAGTGCACTTCGTTAGTGAAAGCTACCTTCGACAGTTAAAATCTGACCTTCACATTTTTCGAAGTATGCCTTATGTCTGATGTTTTTTAACTAAATACGAAGTCCATCCTCAAGGTTTTAGCGAAGCTTGTAAAGTTTTTCTTGCTGACAAGTTTGACTTCGAAAAACAGACTTCGCCACTGTCTGTTTATGCTTCGAAAATCAGTGCCAACTTCGAAGCATACTTCGACACTGCAGGCTTCGACACTACAAGCTTCGACACTACGAGCTTCGTCAAGTACCTTACTGGAGACAACTTTGAACAGTAACTTCTCATCTCGTTTTACGTGCACTTAGACCATTTGCTGTGATGATTTGTTTCTGAGAAGTTTGATCTGTCATGTTTTGAATGATCTGTTAATTTGCCTATTAGCACTGTGTTGGTGTTTCTTTGTCTATGACACCGGTCGTTTATAGGCTAGATACTTTTAGACTTTGGTGATCTGTTCACGTTTTGCTGCTAAGTCTTTTGAGGTGCGTTAGGTGTTGGGAGCATGCCATTGATTCGAAAGAATTTTTAGGCGCCCATTCACCCCCCCTCTGGTCGCTACTTTCGCTCCTACACCAATGGTCCCCCCTCCGGAGATGGGTACGACCACCCGCTTGCCGTGATATTGAGGGTCCTCTTGCTTTGGTGGTGGCATAATGTTGGCCACTAGAAGCTGCATTGGTGCTTCAGGATTGTCGGCCCATCCCACAGCTTGTACAGGCTCCGATCGTGTTGCTGGAGGAGCTCGATCTGTAGTGCCTGGCCCTGAACTTCTCCCGAGGTACTCGGCCCAGAGAGCCAGTATAGACTTACAGTCTTTTGTGGCATGGCTTCTATTTTCACCATGCACACAACAAAAAAGAGTCTGGCCCCGGCCAGCCGGTTTTTCTTGTGGCTTTGAAGTACTGGCCATATTACCTTGAGCCTGTTAATAGTTGAAAGGCACCTTTGGAGCGGAGGAGGCAATGTTCAGCACTTCAGAGCGGAAGTGCCTCTTTCCCCTTCTATGATCATTAAGGCGATTATCGGAGGGGACTTGCGGAGGAATCGGAGCTTCTGGCTCTATCTTGACTTCTCGAGGGAGGGCTGGCGTGGGCACCATAGTTCTTCGGAGGCAGTCTTCTTCTGCCTTGGCATATTGTTAGAAGTATGCCATTAGTTGTGCTACTGAGGACACCGACTTCCAGTGAAGTTTGCTGAGGAGGTCTGGATTTAAAACACCTTCGTGTGCCGCATCCACCACAGAGGATGTAGACAATCCTTTTATCTGTGACTTGGTGTGGGCAAAGCATGTGAAGTATTCTCGAAGGGTCTCTCCTACCTACTGCTTCACCTGAAAAAGGCTCCCCATAGACATTGGAGATACAAACGTTCCTTGGAAATTACTTATGAATTTCCTTTTTAATTGCTCCCACGACTTGATTGATCTTGGCTTTAGAGACTAGAACCAACGAAGGGCCACACCTTCCAACACGAGGGGCAACATTTTTCCATTGTATTCTGGACCCCTCTGCTGGCTTCTATTGCAAGGGAGTAAGAACAAGAAAATTCTCCAGGATCAGACCCTCCAGAGTACTTGTGCAGCTTTGAGGCTATGAACCTAGGATCAAAGCGCACCTTTTGCAAGTCTGGATGCAGCGAGGATTCATTGTCTAAGGAGACATTCTCGGCATCTTCTTTAACTTGAGGAGCTTCGGGATAATCATCGGGGTCACCATCTTGATGCACTTCCGAAGCAAGAGGGATGGCTTGAGAGTGAAGCCTGTCCGCAGCCTCCTGCCTCCATCTTGATACTTCTGCTTGAAGTTGTGCTACCTGAGCAGTCACATCCTCAGGAAGGTCTTTGCTTCCTACGGAGGGGTCTTCCGGGTCTTGAGAACTGACATAATCAGTTCTAAGTATAGACGGAGCTTCCTGAGGGACTCTAGCTGCTCGAGGTCTAATTACCACTTCGGGAGTTTGGGGAATGATTGAAGGTCCTGCACCGTGGGTCCGAGGGGACCTTCGGGGAGGATCGGTGGCTAGACTTCGCTTGGGACGCATGACTTACGAAGCTAAGGTCCGAAGACCAGAGGCTTCGAATGATTGAGGAAGGCGAGGAAAGGCCTTCGAACTGTACTTCAAACCCCCTTGTCGAAGGGTGCACGTAATCTTGAGACTCCGAAACTCCCTCCGCAAGCGCTCTTCGAAATACAGGCAGTGGCAGAGAACTAGCTTTTAGAACTAGGTTTCCCACGGATGGTGCCAACTGTGGGCGTAAAAGATTATGCTAACAGGTCCTCTAAAGTTAAGAACTAACAAACGAAGTGTTTGTGAAAGCGGACTATCTCAACCCTCCGAATAGGATAATAGCTCAAAGTAGTTCGAAGTTGTGTATTGAATATCTGAATATTCGATGCCTATTACAGGATGAGAAGGGGGGTATTTATAGGTAGAAACATTAAGGAAAAGACCTTTTTACCCCTCAATTACAACCGACATAGTGGAAACTATTTCGGTACCCCGAATAGGGCTAATATGGTAAAGTATGTTCGAAGGAGCTAGATAAAGTAGACGTCTCATCCTTCTGGTTGTTTTCCACTAAGGAGGGGAAGCCTTCGGAGGGTATCTTCGGACCAGAGCCTAGATGAACTCTCCGGCTTTAACCCTTCTAGATGGAGACAAGTCTTGGACTTGGAGATTATGATTTGTCTTTGTCTTAGAATCTTGAAGATCCCGAGGATGAAGTATTTTACCCCAACATATATGTATATGTATTGTATATATTTCACAAATTCTTTATCCAAAACCGTTGATCATGAACTTAGATTTTCCCAAGATCTTGAGCCATATTCCGAATTATTCGACTATTCCGAAGACTATGAAAATTAAGTAGGACCCCAAAAATTGTGTATATATCTATATATGTATATGTGTATATATATATTGGCCCAATGTAAGATGATGCAAAAAACCTCTAGCTTTAAAATTGATGGAAATTGCTTGTTGGAATGTTGGAAAATGTAAAAAATATTATTTACAATGATGTTTGGTTTGAATTTTTCTATATTTGTGATCTGTAAATTATGTCATTTGTGTACTTTTGAGAAACCAATTGGAGTTGTATCTTGGTTTTATCTAAGTGATGAGTGATTGACAAGTTTTCATGGTTCAGTTTTGGATCTGTGCGTGGTTGTTGAGTTCACCGATAGGGTCGGTGTGTGTGTGTGAGAAACGTGTCTGCTTATCTCTTGGTGTGTAGGATTGGGATGCTACTCAACTATCAACGGCGGATAATCAGGGTCAAGTGGGGAGCTTGATGCCAGGCGATCAAGGAGGTTGGGTGAAGTTGAGGATGGTCTCAGACGTACACGTGAAGATGAAGCAAGACATAGCCGATAGATTGATCGAGACAGTGTGTTGACCAAGTCCAGCAAAAGGTATGTCAGTGCATGTGACAAGGCAACTCGAGGGATCGAGAACAAGAGAGACTAGTTGGCGATCAAGATCGTTTGATTAGGTCACATGTCAAGATCTGTAGATACTTTGTTAGTTTCAGCTCAAATTCATCGAATCAAAATTTAAATGTCATGAAATTACCTATAAATAGGATTTTATTTTTTAGTTCTATGGGGCGTACACATAGTTCTTTAGGGGTGACACTAAGTAGATATATATTTCATTCCATAGGAAATGAGCCACGTTGAAGAGAGATTGATCCTCGCTCAGCGCACTCCGTAGATTTTTTGTGTTGGAAAGCAATGAGGTGACATCTCCTATCTTGGGTAGTAGACTCTTTCTGAACATATTGTTCACGACCTCAAAGAATGGCAGGAGACCCTTGTTGGTCCCTAGAAGATGTTGCCTAGTGGGCTGATATATATTGAATCCTATTTGCTCCCAAAGTCGACTCTTTGTCTAGGTGACGATGCTAAATATCATCGCCCACAAATCTAAGGATAATGGCAAAGTCAGATATGGTGACCTCAAATTCATTTTCCTCGATCATCCAATAGAATGTGGGCTCCTCATTCTTCATGGTCAGGAAGAGAGTAGCATAGGATTGGCACACTGTCTCCACGCACCAGTTTTTCTATATCTCCATGAGAGAGAATATCTCAAGCCTCCAAATAGGATAATAGCTCGAAGTAGTTTGAAGTTGTGTATTGAATATCTGAATACTCGATGCCTATTACAGGATGAGAAGGGGGGTATTTATAGGTAAAAACTTTAAGGAAAAGACCTTTTTACCCCTCAATTAGAACCGACATAGTGGAAACTATTTTGGTACCCCAAATAGGGCTAATATGGTAAAGTATGTTCGAAGGAGCTAGATAAAGTAGATGTCCCATCCTTCTAGCTGTTTCCACTACGGAGGGGAAGCCTTCGGATGGTATCTTCAGACCTGAGCCTGAATGAACCCTCCGGCTTTAACCCTTCCAGCTGGAGACAAGTGTTGGGCTTGGAGAATATGATTTTTCTTTGTCTTAGAATCTTGAAGATCCTGAGGATGAAGTATTTTCCCCCAACAGTAGCCCCTCGAATACGCTTCTTCGAATAACCTGTATAGCAAGGAGAGTAGTATATGCAAGAAATATTTTCATGCTCAGGTTTTAAGTTGTTATAACTGTTCGAAGTATCTTCGACATTGGAGGTGTATCGGACTCAGGTTTCGAACTTGAATCTTCGTGTGAAAACTTCACAGGAAAACGGACCATTGTGAATGCGGAGCATCACAGGGAGCCGTTAAATATGAGTCGTTACCTCTCAAGTAGCCGTTAGGCTTTTTGAGAATGTAACGGACACAATTTTAACTACGGGTTCACACCTTTTTACCTTCTGGTCCCACCCATCAGTGACAGAAGTTGAATCTACAAGTGCCAATGCACATACGAACCGTGCTAATCGAAAGCAGAGGGGTTATAAAAAGAGGACTCGAACCATGATGGGAAATTTTATAGAGCTCCAATTCTAAGCCTCTACATTTTCACCTTCAAGCCCTCTTAACGCTTTTGAGCTCACATCCGATGGCGAGGACCAGCGCAAGGGTGCTGACGTTAACAGGAACTCTGGCACAGAGGAAAGCGTGGGCTACATCGGCGGTGGCTGCAATGGCGGGGGCCCCGGGGCGTTCTTGGCCCAAAAATCTACGAGAACTCCGCCCGCCATCCAAGAAGTCATTGAAAGAAAGCTTTCTCCTTGGGCAATCAGCATGTACAGCGGAATCTATCAAGAGGCGGTGAATGGGAAGCTGGGTCCAGGAATGAGGACTCGGGTTCCTGGAACAGAGGTAACCCCGACGCTGAGGAGCGGAGAAGTGGTGGTCTTTGAAGCCTTCTTTGAAGCGGGGCTAGGACTTCCTGCACTAAAATTTTTGGCCGAGGTATTGTACATGTTCCACATTACCTTACCGCAATTGTCTCCTAACGCCATCGCAAGATTGGCCATCTTCGAGTGGGCCCTTCGAGCTGAAGGATGCGATGGGAGGTCCGTTGTCTTCGTAGCTACTCACGAAGCATCGTGCCAGCCGAAGCCGTAAGATTGGCTTGGAGACTCAAAGGTGCTGGTGGCCTTCGGGAGCGTCAACTTTCAGCTCCGAAAGGAGCATTTGAAGAACTTTCCTGCGAAGGTGATCAATGACTGGTGGTACTCTGATTAGATACTCTGGTGGTTTTATGCTGAAGTCAGCGAAGACTCCGACCTAGCGGGGCTCTGCAAGAGATCTGATACTAGAGGGAAGCAGAAGTGTCTCTGGACCTAAGCCTGCTATCAACACGGCTTGGGTTACTATCTTTAGTGGCCAAGCGCATGAGCATGCGAGACTTGGCTGAAGAATTCATTGCCCTTCAGATTCCTCCTCTCGGGGCCGATTGGCCGATTGTATTCCAAGGCGCTTCAGAAGGAGAGCTTCGAAGCCTGGGTAAGCCTTCACATCTTCTGCATTAACATTGATTAGAGAACAAATAGTATCCTCAATAGATTGTTACCTTTTTTCCAGCAGCTCCATTGGCATTAGCTCCGGAGCAGATAGTCAGGGCTATAGAAAGGGAGCTCGGAGCCCCTACTGTAGTGAAAAAGCAAAAGAGAGTGGAGCTGGTTGGGAGTTGGGAGCGCTCCAACCGAGTGTGGAGTGCTCTCGGGATGGAGGCTCCGCCACTGCCAGACTTCGACTCAACGGGAGCAGTCTCCCGAAAGAGAAAAACCGCCGTTGGGACCTCCAAGAAGGTCGCGAAGACTCCCATGAAGAAGAGAAAGAAAACAGCCAAACTCCCTTCACCCCCAATGCCTTGTCCTGGCTCCCGCTACTGGCTCCGTTCTTGGAGCAGCGGACAAGGCTCTAGGCTCTTTTGGAACCTTTGGCGGACAAGAGCCAAGAGGTCAGGATCTCCGAGCTGGTCTCCGTTCTGAGTGAGGCCAGCGGACCGGAGCTTGACTTGACCCTCAAAAGTGCTACCCTCCACGTATGCAGGAAATAATAAGAATATTTATTTAATGGAAATTACATCGTACTTACTTTGCTTTTTTGCAGCAATTTGTCCTTGCTAGAGCGGCATCGACATCCAATAAACTTGAAACCAATCAGCTCAAACGAAAGGTTACAGCGCTTCAGAATATCCTCAAGGGCTCCAAAGATAAAACTCTACAGCTAGAGGAAGAGCTCCATGAGGAGCGAAGGGCCAAAGCCATAACGGAGGAAGCACTCCGGGCAGAGTAGTAGTCCTGCGCTAAACTCAATTCTCCGATAGAAGAAATTCAAGCGGAGCGTATGGTGCTAAGGGCCAAGATTGAGAGGCTTTGGAAAGCGGAGGTGGATTCTACCACTGAACACGTAGG
The DNA here is from genome assembly GCA_019279435.1 of Zizania palustris. Taxonomy (NCBI): domain Eukaryota; kingdom Viridiplantae; phylum Streptophyta; class Magnoliopsida; order Poales; family Poaceae; genus Zizania; species Zizania palustris. The sequence goes on along the minus strand of JAAALK010000289.1, from coordinate 83,018,169 downwards.
GCTTCAATCTTCACTCAAACAAGCGCTGGTCCAGAAGAATTACCTATTGTCGAAGACAGCAGAGATTTCCTCTGTTGCCTCCGAGTTGATGAAGGCCAAGGCGAGGCACAACGTGGAAGCTTATCAGACTCTGGATACCATCAGGGGTGTTCTAGAATATTTCGGCACGGTGTGCCCGTCTTCTTCAATTGCGGCAGACAAACCTCTTCATCGGAGTCCTTCGATACCTCGAAGCCATTGGGGTCTTTGTCGCTGTAGTGAAGGGATCGACGCCGGCAAGCTTCATCGATGAAGGCTTGCTGCGACCCACTTTGGACATGGCTTTGGCTTGGGAAGCCTTCCGGGTGACCTGGAAAACAAGCAACGAAGCTGTGGCCAAGGCATGGATCGACGAAGCCCGTCGGCAGAGGTTGGCTCAAACGAAGCCTCCGGCTCCAACTCCGCCAACTGCTGCACCTACCGACCCAAATGTCTAGCTCTTAGGGTGCTTTTAATTATGTACAGGAGATCTTGTAATGCCTTTTTATTTTAATGAATGAAAAGTTTATAACTGAAAAGTATTCGCTTTAATGTTTGTTTTTAGGTTTTCCTTCATACTTCGGATCCTAAGTTCAAAGTATTAGAGCTTAATGAAGGGCTTCGCGAATAGTGGGTTATGAGGAGCCATGCTGAAGAGTATGGGCCTCATGGCTCCAGATGTGATGAGTCATTGTCAATGAAAGTCAAGAGGACACAAAGAGAGGAGAAGACCTGCTGTGTCTGGGCTGCATGTGACTCAGGTACACGGGCAGCGAGCGACTGTCGGGTAGAGGGGCCACGAAGTCAGGGTGGCCCAATCCGGGTACATGGGCTAGGAGCAGCAGAGGATCCACTGGGTTGTTGACCAGGATTGACTCAGGTACACGGGTGGCAAGCGATTGCCGGGCTGAGAGAGCTGCGGAATCAGGCCAGCCCAATCCGGGTACCTGGTGCAAAGTCGGTGGACGCTTTGTCAGTTTTGATGCAAAACTGACGACCGCTAATCTCGGATTGAACCGTTCTGAGGTGAAGCCCTAATCGCTATGAAAGCTCCGCTTCAGGATAAGTCATCTGTAATTAGGAGTTTACTATTTTGCCTTTAGGCCCACAGTCAGTCAGTCGAGTGTGTAAAAATATCCTAAGGGCAGTTTGGTCTTTTCCATTTTATTTCAGCGTCTGTAAAAAAACTGTTGACACGGAAACGTGCCCCCGCACTTGGGTCAGTCTGGCGATCCAAAAGTGCACGGATACTTAGGGATGGGCCTAAGCGTGACGTAGCACCGACGCCGCGTTCCGACTACCCTTAATAGTGATAAGGGGGTGGAGTCGCCAGGCAACCAGATTACAAGAAATAATCTAATTAGCCGAAAGAAATAGATTAAACGGGTTAAAATCAGCAAACCAGTCGGAGTCCTCCTAGTTCGAAGTCTGATGCGAAGGGTGCGCCGAAGGGTACCTTCGGCGTCTGGTGCGAAGTGCTCCGCCAAAGGGTGCTTCGGCGCTCGGTGCGAAGTGCTCCGCCGAAGGGTACTTCGGCGTTCGTACTGATCCAGCCGAAGGTAGACTCCGAATGGATCTGAGCATGGTGATCACCTCTGAACATCGGGGTTCGGCGTGCGATCTCCGATGCAGCGAGTTACAGAGTGGTGACGCGAAGGCCACGCGCGGGTGCAACTTCATCTTGGCGCGGGGTGTAGTCGTGGCGAAGCCTGTCACGATGAAGTGTGCCGGCGAAGCCTACGATCCTGTCGAAGGGTGTCCTGGGGACCTCCGAAACTGATCTCTCAGCTCCAAACACCTCCGGCGAAGGGGCTCCGAACGTGCGAACCTGCAACAGGGATGATGCGAAGTACCAATTCGGCCGTAGGACCGAATTTGAGAGGTGTTGCATGGGTGGCGAAGGTAGCAATCTATTACGCAGATTAGCGGATACTTCACAGGAGAAGTAACAAGGCGATAACAATCTATTACGTAGATTAACGGGGACTTCATAGGCGAAGTACCAAGTCTTACCACTATTCCATAGCGGCGGACGGAGGGCTTCCAGGCAAACCCACGAAGAGGTATAGGAAAGTAAAGGTACGATCAAAGCTTGGCTTTGGTTTGATTTGTGTTGGGGGTGGCTCTCCACGCCGGCCAGGCCTCTCTATTTATAGAGGGTTAACTCTAATCTAATCTACTATTAATCTGGCCGAATAAAGATAAAGATTGAGCTAGAAATGCGTCCAACTCTATCTCTGCCGAGGTGGGCTTCGGCCAGGCCCGCCGAGGCCTGCTCCTCGGGCCGAAGCTTCGGTAGCGTGGGTTTCAGCCAGGCCCATCGAGGCTTGCTCCTCGGGCCGAATCTTCGGTAGCGTGGGCTTCGGCAAGGCCCATTGAGGCTTGCTCCTTGGGCCGAAGCTTCGACAATGTGGGCTTCGGCAGGCCCATCGAGGCTTGCTCTTGGGCCAAAGCTTCGACAGCGAGGGCTTCCGAAGCTTCGGCAACATGGGCCCCCGAAGGCTTCCTGGCCGAAGCCCATGGGCTGGCTGGAGGCTTTCGGAGCCCATAGCTTGATGGGCTTTGGCCCTGTAGGGCTTCGGACAGACCCTGGACATGTGTATTTTCGGCCCAAATAACCAAAAATTGATATTTTGATAATCTAGCCATTAATGCAATTTTCTGCTATCAACAAAACCCTAAGAGTCTTTTGGTATTTTCCTAGGCTATTGGGTTGCCTATAAATAGGGCCCTAATCCCTAGGGTTAGGGTTAACTCACTTTAATCTAAACATCAGAGTTCACCCCAATTTGTCTGTTCCTCCTGCGCCACCAGTGATGTTTTTGGACATTTGTCATCGCTACGGTGTTTTTCTCAGCCATCTGTCAATTTAAATCGAGCATCAGGTTCTATCAGTTCATTTACTAGCTTTATCTTTGGAACTTGCGATAATCTTCACTGTTGTTGTGATTACATTTCTGTGTTTTTTTGGTCGCAAGTCTTCATTTTTCTGCCGTTTTCTTGTCCTTTTCTTCTTACCGATGTGTTGCTCTCTGGTTTTCTAGTACCTATGGCTGGGGCTAGCTCCTAGAGTAATAGTGGTTGTGCACCATTGTAAGGTTGTTTAGGCACGGCATAGCAGCATAGCTTGCGGTAGTAGCCTTTGCTTGAAGTAGTACATGGCAGGTCTTGATGGCCTATGAAGAGCCGTGTCAGCCTATGTCCTTAGGCTGAGAAGTGTTTTGTGTGTGTCCTTGTCTACTGTGAGTCATCTTGTTCGAGAGAAGGCAGCACCTCATCACGCGTGTGGCTGAAGTTTTGCTGCTGAAGCAGCTAGCGTGTGTTTTGATCAGAGGGCACGTGTTGCAAGAAGGAGGTGTGTCTTCGGCAGCCGTGTCCTTCGGCCAGCAGCAGCATCCAGATGTAGGTAGCGTAGTCTTGTAGCTGCACAGGGAGACACATCGAAGCCTGGAGCGAAGCTTGTCCTTGCCGAATCTTTTCAAGGCTTCTCATCCGCTTTTTCACCTAGGCTGTACCACCTATGTGGAATAGCTAAGGTGCACAGGGTTTTGTTTTTAGCTGAAGACTTGCGTAGCTAGTTTGCTTCGGCTCGAAGATCCTTTGCGAAGCACTCTCAGCTCAAAGCTACGACTCAGCCAGTCTATAGACTTCGAACTTTGCATCTGTAGTAGCCTGTCGTAGTACTTCTCACGTGGAACGGAGTTTCCTCTGTTCGAAGCCTTCAGCGTGGACCCCACAGAGTGCAGTACATCACGTCGGTTCTTAGCTCAGTGCGAAGTGGTCCAGGTTCGAAGTATATGAAAATTTCACACAGAAGTCGGGTGAATTTGTTGAAGCTTTGTTTGGTCGTTTTCAATCGATCATCAACAAGCTTTGAGCCAACAAGGACGAGGGAGTTCAGTTGGTCTCAGATCATAAGCAGGCGCTCAAGGTTTTCCATACCTTGGACCCTAAGATCTGGGAGATCAAGGTATCCTCTATCATTGAGAGCACCTCTTATGATACCTTGACAATTTCTGAGTTGTTCAGCAAGCTCAAGGCCACTGAGGTTGATACCCAGTTGAGATCAAATGTCACTGGATCTGGATCAAAAACCATGGCCCTTGTTACACCTTCTGCTGACCCCTCTTCTATGAGCTGTGCTGGGTTCTCCTTGATGTCTATCACTGAGGACCAGCTTGAGTCGTTAGGAGATGATGACTTGTGTCTGTTTAAGAACCGGGTGTGTCGTGTCTATGATAAGCGAATGTTCAAAAGACACGACACAAAATCCGGATGCTTTGAGTGCGGTGATCCAGGTCACTTCATCGCCGACTGCCCCAAGCGCAATGGTCACAAGAAGGGTATCGATGGTGGCTTCTATGACTCTGGCAAGCACGACAACTCCTCCTTCACAAAGGGCAAGCCAAAGACCAGATTCTTCAGAAAGGCCCTGAAGGACTACCGGCGGGAGAACAAGAAGCGGGACAAGGCCTTCTTCGCCGAGATGGAGAAACGCTACTCCAAGAGATCTTCGTCTTCTTCCTCTTCATCAAGCTCAAGTGATGAGGAAATCATGATCAGGAAGGGGAAGGACAAGGACAATCCGGCGGGCCTCTGCTTCATGGCCTTCAGGGACAGGCCGAAGAGCCGCTCACATCACCGCCGAAGATCCCGCAAGAGCTTCTACTCAATGGCTCTTGGGGATAAGGAAGAGAAGGGCTCCTCCGACGACAACGACAATGAAAAGGTATCTTCTTACGAACGTGAAATCATTGATTTACTTGAAGGGAATCATCAGGAGTTGAGATATCGAGAAAAACTTCTTAGAGGGGCTAAGAAGAGGATAGATGAACTTGAGAGTGAGCTTGCCGTGGCCAATGGCAGAATTGAGAGTCTATCTTCTTCCCCTTGCTTGGGTGATAGTAGTGAGTTCCCAATGTGTGAGGTGTTGTTGTGTGACCTCACGACTCTGAAGTCCAGGTACACAAAAAGAATTGATGAGAGGGACGCTTTGGCCACTAAGATTGAGAGTGCTCAGCTGGAGCTGAAAGATGCTCATGCCACTATCGTCGTGCCCTATGTGGATTGCCCATCCCATCTAGCTTGTTTAGCTGAGCTGAAAGCCAAGGGTGATGAGAAATTGGGCGATTTGGAGAGAGTTAGAGCTGAGCTAGAGCAGACTAGGCTAGAGCTTGAGACACTGTCAGTTCCACCCACTATCTGTGAGAACTGCTCGTCTCTTAGATTGGAGTTGATCAGGCTAAAAGCCAAGAAGTCTGTCCAGGTTGATAGAGAGTGTGAGACCTGCTTGTCTTAGGTGGAGGTTATAGCTTCTTTGAGAGAGGAGCTAGCTGATGTTCAAAATGAGAACTTTTACCTCCGTCAGATTCTGAGTTGGGTGAGTGCGAGAGAGCCACAGATCGGCATGATGATCCAGCAGTTTAAGAGGAAGGATGGGTTTGGGGTAGGCTACGCCTACACTAAGGCTGATTTTGAGAGTGCTATTAGCCAGGCAGTGGAGTGGAGTAAAATGACTCCTAAACAGAGATACCCCAAGACTCACTCCACTGAGTCTTTCCAGGCTAGTCAGCCCAAGGATGGAGTGTTCCAAGAGCAGCCTAAAGCTCCACCCAAGGAGCCCATCTAGGTTCCAAAGCCCAAACACCTCCACACTTCTCTAGACTCTCTACCTAGACCATCTCACACCAAAGAGTCTACAACCAACACCACCAAGCCCAAGAACCCCAAGCCTCAACCACATCCCAAGAAGCCCACTTACCACTATGAGTACTGTCAGAGGGACGGGCATCTTGAGGAGTTTTGCTTCAGGAGGAAGCGGGCAGGAGCAGTTCTACCAGCAGGGTGGTAGACTGAGAGTTCCTCGACTCGGGGAGATGCTAGAGGCCAGGCCACGTAGTGTAGGTGGTGGTAGAGGACACGTCTTTCATGCCCATGCTCTGGAGGGTGGTGTTCGCTCCGGCAGAGCTCCAGGTCGTTTTGGATACAGCTCTGGACCTTGTGGCCGAGGTTTTAGGCAGAACCGAGGACCGCGCTTTGGTCCAGACTCTTATGATGCTTTCTGCTTTCCGTCTTTTGAGAAGATGGCTCGACACTGGTTTAGTTATTTTGCTAAACCTAGTGCCGAACCATTTGCTCCCCCTTACGACCACTGATTGTGCAGGATCGGGGACTAGAGGACGTTTGGATCATGGACTCAGGATGCTCTCGCCAAATGACGAGACATCGCAGATGGTTCTCCAGTCTCTCTCCCCCGCACTCCAAGGAATACATCAACTTCGGGAACAGTGGTCAAGGGAAGGTACACGACATTGGTTCAATTCACATCTCTGACCATTTCTCTTTGAAGAATGTTGCTTTGGTTGGAAATTTGAATTTCAATTTGATGTATGTTTCGCAACTTCTTGAGGATGGTTTGAAGGTTCATTTTAAGAAGGGCAGTTCTTCTGTGGTTGATTCTAGAGGGTCTTTGATTTGCCAGATCTTACCCTTTGGTAAGGTTTTTCAGATTGACTTCTCTAGTTCTTTTGGCCCTTCTCGCTGCTTGGTTGCTGGATCCTCCTCTGAGCTCTGGAAGTGGCATAGGAGGTTAGGCCATTTGAGTTTTGATCTGCTTGTCAGATTGAGCTCTATGGACCTCATCCGAGGATTGCCCAAGATTAAGATGGAGGAGGATCTAGTTTGCCATCCGTGTCGTCACGGGAAAATGGTTGCTGCTTCTCACTCACCTGTGACTCAGGTGATGACTTCGTATCTGGGAGAGCTGTTACACATGGACACTGTTGGTCCAGCTCGGGTACGCTCAGTCGGTGGGAAGTGGTACGCGCTTGTTATCGTTGACGATTTTTCTCAATTTTCGTGGGTTTTCTTCTTGGAGTCTAAGGATGAGACTTTTAAATTTGTTCATGACCTGATTTTGAAGCTGAAGAATGAGAACAATGGTCGAATGCGAGCGATTCGCTCTGACAACGGCTCTGAGTTCAAGAACTCTCAGTTCATCAGCTTCTGTAGTGATTAGGGTCTTGATCATCAATTTTCTGCTCCTTACACTCCCCCACAGAACAGCGTTGTGGAACAAAAGAACCGCATGCTAGTCGAGATGAACAGGACGATGCTCGATGAGCACAGGACTCCTAGGCGTTTTTGGGCTGAAGCCATGAACACAGCTTGCTATTTGGCCAACCGCATTTTTCTTACAGCTTACCTAGGTAAGACTTTGTATGAGTTGTGGTTTGGCAGACAACCCAAGGTGAGCCACTTGCGAGCGTTTGTCTACAAGTGATTTGTGCTCAAGAAGGGAGGGCATTTGGACAAGTTTGAGTCGCGTTTCTGGGATGGAGTTTTTCTTGGCTATGCTTTGCATTCTCGAGGCTTCCGTGTTTGGAACCTCGACTCCCAACAGCTTGTCGAGACTTGCGAGGTTTCATTTGATGAGTCCTTGCCTTCTTTGACTCCTTTTGAGCTGTCTAGGATGGTGAGCTCAGAGAGTCCATCTTCGAGGAAGATGATGACGCTCCAGCTATTGATGAGGGTGGGCCTTCTGCACAGCCTGCAGACCCCACACCTTCTGAGACTTCGACTGAGGATGAGGGCGGACCTCTGATCACTTCTTCCACTTCGATCGAGCCCCCTCAGTCTAGTCCAGAGGTGCCAGCTGCTGACTCCGGTGAGGTGACTTCAGATCACTAGGGATCCTAAGCAGTTCAGCGTGATCACCCCTCAGAGCTCATTATCGGTGATTTGTCTGAAAGGACTTTGCACTCTTTTGTTTACTCTCTTGCTGTTTTTGCTGAATCTGTGTTTGTTGCATATTTTGAGCCCAGAGACATTTCTCATGCTCTTTCTGATTCGAATTGGATTGATGCCATGCAAGAAGAGCTTGAGAATTTTGTCCGCAATCGATAGTTTGGACACTAGTTGAGCTGCCACCTGGATGCAACCCCATAGGCACCAAGTGGGTGTTCAAAAACGATCAAGGTGAAGATGGGGTGATGGTGCGCAACAAAGCTCGACTAGTTGCCCAGGGTTTTTGCCAGAAAGAGGGTATGGACTTTGAAGAGACTTTCGCCCCCGTTGCCCGTCTTGAGTCTATTCGCATTCTTTTAGATTTTGCCGCTTCGAATGGTTTTAAGCTTTTTCAAATGGATGTCAAGAGTGCTTTTCTAAACGGGTACATAGAGGAGGAGGTCTATGTTAGACAGCCCCCCGGTTTTGAGAACCCTAAGTTTCCTCGAAATGTTTTTAAGATGCAAAAAGCTTTATACGGTCTGAAGCAAGCCCCCAGGGCTTGGTATGACCGGTTGAAGCAGTTTTTGTTGGGGAAGGGCTTTGTGATGGGTTCTGTGGATAAAACTCTTTTTTTGCTTAGAGATGCCTCTGATTTCTTGGTTGCTGAGATATATGTGGACGATATCATTTTTGGTGGTACTACTGATGTTCTTGCGTCCAAGTTTTCTAAGCAGATGCACAGTGAGTTTGAGATGAGCCTCATGGGTGAGCTCAAGTATTTCTTAGGACTCCAGATCAAGCAAACCAAGGACGGCATTTTCATCCACCGGAGTAAGTACACGAGGGACATGTTGAAGAAATTCGACTTTGGTGGAGAGCTGAAGCCTCAGATGACCCCAATGGGTACATCTAGGGCCTGGACAAGGACGAGAGCGGCATCAAGGTCAACGAGAGAGAGTTTCGAGGGATGATCAGTTCGCTGCTATACTTGACGGCGATGAGGCCAGACATACAGTTTGCCGTGGGACTGTGCGCGCGCTTCCAATCTTCACCACGCGCGTTTCATCGGCAGGCTGTCAAGCACATTTTCACGTATCTTACCTATGCGCCCGATCTAGGTCTTTATTATTCAGCATCATCATCTCTTGATTTATCTGGCTTTTCGGATGCTGACTTTGGTGGGTGCCGGTTGGATCGCAAGTCGACTTCAGGTACTTGCTAGTTTCTTGGTTCTTCTCTTGTCTCTTGGTCTTCTCGGAAGCAGTTTGGATTTGCACTTTCGACCACTGAGGCTGAGTATGTAGCTGCTGCTCATAGTTAGTTTGGATGATTTCCACGTTGCGAGACTTTGGGTTGTTCTTTCCTACCAGAGTTCCTCTGTTTTGTGATAGCACCAGTGTGATTAGTGTAGGGAAAAACCATTGTCTCCATTCAAAAACCAAACACATTGATGTGCGCTTTCACTTTCTGAGGGATCAATATGAGAAAGGTTTCATTGACCTTGTTCATGTTGATACCCAGCATCAGTTAGCTGACATTTTCACCAAACCCCTAGATCAGTCTACTTTTGAGCGTTTACGAGGGGATTTGGGTTTGTGTATCCTTTTAGGATATTTTTGAGTCAGCTTTCTTTCTTCTTTACTCTTTTCTTGAGTCTTTTTGTGTGTGTTCATATCATACATATTCACATATCACACTTTGAGCTTGCTTCTGTTATATGACTGAACTGCTTTACTTATTCTAGCTGGTACATGCTTTTGATTAATTGTCGATGATCATGCTTTGCTTCAGTTCACATGATATGTCTGATATTTGTCATATGCATGACTTTTTATGCTTTAAAATTGAAAAATGATCACCATTGCTTCTGGAAACTAGCATGTGTAGGTTGAATGCTTTTGCTATCTGTTACATGCCTTGTAGTTAGATCCTTACTTAGATGCAGATATGCAACTTGGACATCTATATGCTTTACCATGGAAAATGTGCTATAAAAATGATAAAAATAAAAAATGAATGAAAAATCCATGCCTTTTTATGCATAATTTGAAAAGATCCAGGTGGGTTTGCTTTGTCGCATTGCATTGTTCTAGACTGCGTACCATAGCACTTTGGTATGAACTAGGACAATGTAGTGTATGTCAAGACCAATGTCTTAAGCTTCTGATGGTCCAGTTTTGGCCTAGGCTTGACTTGGTCGGTTAGCATAAGGTTTGACATGCAAATAACCCCTGGCAAAAATGAAAAAGGAAAAAGAAAAATCCTAAAAATTAAAAAGATAACAAGTTTGCTAAAGCACTTTGTTTTGGACAATGCTTATCTTGGTAGATATCAGTTAGTTTTGTATCTCATGCTTTACCTTGCTTGTCAACTGGAAAATGTGGTGATGCTTTTGTTTGCAAAAAATTTAAAAATTTGTGCTAATGACTTTCTTTAGATATCATCTGTTGCACTGATCATGCCATGTGTCTTAGATAGTATGTCTTTTGCTATAACTGCTAGATATTGTAACTGCAGCCAATCATATCTGAGAAGCATGCCTTCTACACTCCACCTGCATCCCAGTGGCATTCATTGCATATTTTGAGAGGGAGTTGCATTTCAGGGGGAGTCTGTGTCTCTTTAGAGTGCATTTAGTCTCGCTTGATGAGTCCAATTGTCAACAAGGGGGAGAAATTTTGGGAGAAGAGTATAAGGGGGAGTTTTGGCTTTCTCTAGGATTTGTTTCAGGGGGATTTTTTTGTCCTGTTTTTGTCCTTACTCTTTGGATATCCTTGTTGATAATTTTGAGATTGCACTCATTTTGAGTTTTTACTTTTGGTTAACCATAATTACCGCTTTCTTTCTTTTGCTCGGTTTTTGGTTATTAGGGTTAAAATTTTACTTTATTTTCTTCTTCTCTATTTTCTTGTGTTTTGTTTTCGTGTTTCCACATGTGCTCGCAGGTACTACAGAGCTGATGAAGAGAAGTGTTGACAATGCACTCATCAAGGGGGAGATTGAGGAGCCATGCTGAAGAGTATGGGCCTCATGGCTCCAGATGTGATGAGTCATTGTCAACGAAAGTCAAGAGGACACAAAGAGAGGAGAAGACCTGCTTTGTCTGGGCTGCATGTGACTCAGGTACATGGGCAGCGAGAAACTGTCGGGCAGAGGGGCCATGAAGTCGGGCTAGCCCATTCCGGTTACATGGGCTAGGAGCAGCAGAGGATCCACTGGGCTGTTGACCAGGATTGACTCAGGTACACGGGCGGCGAGCGATTGCCGAGCTGAGAGAGCTGCGGAATCGGTCCGGCCTAATCAGGGTACCTGGTACAAAGTCGGTGGACGCTTTGTCAGTTTCAGCGCAAAACAAACGACCACTGATCTTGGATCGGACCATTCGGAGGTGAAGTCGTAGTCGCTACGAAAGATCCGCTTCAGGATAAGTCATTTGTAATTAGGAGTTTACTATTTTGCCTTTAGGCCCACAGTCAGTCATTCGAGTCTATAAAAATATTCTAAGGGCAGTTTGGTATTTTCCATTTTATTTCAGCGTTTGTAAAAAACCATAAGGGTCTTTTGGTATTTTCCTAGGCTATTGGGCTGCCTATAAATAGGGCCCCAATCCCTAGGGTTAGGGTTAACTCACTTTAATCTAAACATCAGAGTTCACCCCAATCTGTCTGTTCCTCCTACGCCACCAGTGATGTTTTTGGACGTTTGTCATCGCTACGGTGTTTTTCTCAGCCATCTGTCGATTTAAATCGAGCATCAGGTTCTATCAGTTCATTTACTAGCTTTATCTTTGGAACTTGCGATAATCTTCACTGTTGCTGTGATTACATTTCTGTGTTTTTTTTTGTCGCAAGTCTTCATTTTTCTGTCGTGTTCTTGTCCTTTTCTTCTTACTAGTGTGTTGTTCTCTGGTTTTCTAGTACCTATGGCTGGGGCTAGCTCCTAGAGTAACATTGGTTGTGCACTGTTGTAAGGTTGTTTAGGCACGGCATAGCAGCATAGCTTGCGGTAGTAGCCTTTTCATTGAGCAGCACATGTCAGGTCTTGATGGCCTATGAAGAGTCGTGTCAGCCTATGTGCTTAGGCTGAGAAGTGTTCTGTGTGCATCCTTGTCTGTTGTGAGTCATCATGTTCGAGAGAAGGCAGCACCTCGTCATGTGTGCGGCTGAAGTTTTGCTGCTGAAGCAGCTAGCGTGCGTTTTGATCAGAGGGCGCGTGTTGCAAGAAGGAGGTGTGTCTTCGGCAGCTGTGTCCTTCGGCCAGCAGCATCCGGACGTAGGCAGCGTAGTCTTGTAGCTGCACAGGGAGACGCATCGAATCCTGGAGCGAAACTTGTCCTTGCCGAAGCTTTTCAAGGCTTCTCATCCGATTTTTCGCCTAGGTTGTACCACCTATGTGGAATAGCTGAGGTGCGTAGGGTTTTGTTTTTAGCTAAAGACTTTCGTAGCTAGTTTGCTTCGGCTCGAAGATCCTTTGTGAAGCCCTCTCAGCTCGAAGCTCCGACTCAGCCAGTCTATAGACTTTGAACTTTGCATCTACAGTAGCCTGTCGCAGTACTTCTCGCGTGGATCGGAGTTTCCTCTATTCAAAGCCTTCAGCGTGGACCCCACAGAGTGCAGTACATCACGTCGGTTCTTAGCTCAGTGCGAAGTGGTCCAGGTTCGAAGTATAAGCAGCGTAAAAGATTTTCGAAGTATGCCAGGACTTCATGCGGTTCGGAGTTTTCAACTTCTATGAACTTTGTTTTCGGAGTGTTTAATTCTCGAAGGCTATTTAGTTTTGGAGTATTTTATTTGTGTGCTTCGAGAGACGAAGTTTGTTTTCGGAGTACAGACTTCGAATATAGTTTAACAGACTTCAAACCAGAGACCATTTTGAACAGTAATAGTTTGTCTCGTTTTGCGTGCGTTTGAGCATATGCTTCTTTTGATGATGCGTGAATTGCTTATGTCTTGAATGATTTGTTAATCTGCCTACAAGCACTGTGTTGGTGTCTTTTTGATTAGGACACCGGTCGTTTTTAGGCTAGATCTTTTTAGGCTCTGTTGATCTGTTTACCTTTCTTGGCTAAGTCTGTTGAGGTGTGTTGGGTGTTGGGAGCAGGCCATTAATTCGAAAGAATTTTTTAGGCGCCCATTCACCCCCCCTCTGGTCGCTACTTTCGGTCCTACAGGTTATCCTCGAAAGCTTGAGTCCTTACAGGTGGTCATGATTTTATGTTCCTCCAGGGGAGCAAGGGGAAATAGCACGCGATGTTTGTAGCGAAGTTCTATCTTATATTAAAGAAGAGGATAAGGTAGTAGCATCCTCGTCTTTAGAGTATGTAGATTGGTCTGACTCGGAGTACCAAGTCGAAGACCCAATGGAGGCTAGCTCCGAAAAGCTTTTATCATGTGCTGAACTTCAAGAAGAACAGAAAAACTGCAAGCTTCGAAGAAGAAAAGCACTCGGACTAAAAGAAAAGATTTGAGAACTCCAGGCTCCGAAGATCGAACTGGTCCTAGGGGTAGTTCTAGAGGTTGCAGGGGTCTTCACTTTTATTTAGGTTTAGATAATAATTTTTCCTAATTACAATGATTGTAACATGATTATCAATTTAATACATATTATCTGAGAAGCATCATTATACCTTACTCCTCTGCCCCTCCTTGTGGGTGGGGGACTATATGTAATGCAATAAGGTTCATCGGACACAATATTTCGTATAAGAAACTGATGCTTCACAATAGTACTTGGTAATCATGAATTTAACTCCTTCATAGAATTCTTCGAACTATACGTTCGTATTGTGATGTTCATTATTTTTGGAGTTGAGTTTATACTTATGAACTCCGATATTGGTCACTTAGGACTTATGAAGTGTTTCATTTGGCTAGAGCCTTGAAACCTTATTACTTGGTCACCTTCGACTCTTTTATAGATGCATCGAACCCAAAGGATCGCAAATCTATTTTTTATAGTCCTTAGACTCTTCTATGGATGCTATCAATTCGAAGCCTGGAATCCATAGGCTTTGGCAACCTTCGGCTCTTTTACAGATGCTTCAAACCCGGAGGATCGAAAATCTGTTTTTTATAGTCCTTAGACTCTTCTATGGATGCTATTAAGCCGAAGCCTGGAATCCCTAAGCTTTGGCCACCTTCGACTCTTTTACAGATGCTTCGAACCCGGAGGATCAGAAATCTGTTTTTTATAGTCCATATACTCTTCTACGGATGCTATCAAGACGAAGCCTGGAATCCAGACAAAAGAAAACTACGGCGGCGGAACTCTCAAGAACAGGAGAATGAGCAGGAACTCAACATTGGGAAAGTGAACTCAGGTGTTTAGATTAAAGTGAGTTAACCCTAACCCTAGGGATTGGGGCCTATTTATAGGCAGCCCAATAAATGGGGGAAATGCAGAAATACCCCTAGGATTTTTTACAGACGCTGAAGTAAATGGAAAAGACCAAACTGCCCTTAGGATCTTTTTACAGACTCGACTGACTGACTGTGGGCCTAAGGACAAAATAGAAAACTCCTATTTACAGATAACTTGTCCGGAAGCGGAGCTTTCGTAGCGACTACGGCTTCACTCCAGGACGATCCGATCCAAGATCAGCGGTCGTCGGTTTTGCGCCGAAACTAACAAAGCCTCCACCGACTTTGCCCCAGGTACCCGGATTGGGCCGGCCCGATTCCGCAGCTCCCTCAGCCCGGCAATCGCCCACCGCCCATGTACCTGAGTCAATCCCGGTCAATAGCCCAGTGGATCCTCTGCTGCTCCTAGCCCATGTACCCGGATTGGGCCAACCCGACTTCGCGGCCCCTCTGCCCGACAGTCGCTCGCTGCCCGTGTACCTGAGTCACACGCGGCCCAGACGCAACAGGTCTTCTCTCTCTTTTCAGTCCTCTTTGACTATCGTTGACAATGACTCATCACATCTGGAGCCATGAGGCCCACGCTATTCAGCATGGCTCCTCAATCTCCCCCTTGATGAGTGCATTGTCAACACTTCACTTCATCTGCTCTTCAGTACCTGCAAGCAACTGTGGAAACACGAAAACAAAGCACAAGAAAACATAGAAGAAGAAAATAAAGTAAAAGTTTAACCCTAATGACCAAAAGCCAAACAAAAGCAAGAAACAGTCATTATGGTTAACCAAAGGTAAAAGTTCAAAAACGAGTGCAATCTCAGGATCATCAACAAGGATATCAAAAGAGTAAGGACAAACGGGACAAAAACTCCCCCTGAAACAAATCCCACAGAAAGCCAAAACTCCCCCTTAAACTCTTATACCAAAATTTCTCCCCCTTGTTGACAAGTGAACTCATCAAGCACTCTAAAAAGACACTGACTCCCCCTGAAATGCAACTCCCCCTCAAAATATGCAAAGAATG
Organism: Zizania palustris; assembly: GCA_019279435.1. Taxonomy (NCBI): domain Eukaryota; kingdom Viridiplantae; phylum Streptophyta; class Magnoliopsida; order Poales; family Poaceae; genus Zizania; species Zizania palustris. The sequence goes on along the minus strand of JAAALK010000289.1, from coordinate 83,003,043 downwards.
CAACTAGGGTGCAGGTGGAGTGTAGAAAGCATGCTTCTCAGATATGATTAACTGCAATTACATCATCTAACAAGTATAGCAAAAGACATACTGTCTAAGACACATGGCATGATCAGTGCAATAGATGATATCTAAAGAAAGTCATTAGCACACATTTTCTTCAATTTTTGCAAATAAAAGCATCACCACATTTTCTAGATGACAAGCAAGGTAAGGCATGAGATGCAGAAGCTAACTGATATCTACCAAGATAAGCATTGTCCAAAACAAAGTGCTTCAGCAAACTTGTTATCTTTTCAATGTTTAGGCTTTTTCATTTTCCTTTTTCATTTTTGCCAAGGGTTATTTGCATGTCAAACCTTATGCTAACCGACCAAGTCAAGCCTAGGTCAGAACTGGACCATCGGAAGCTTAAGACATTGGTCTTGGCATACACTACACTGTCCTAGTTCATACCAAAGTGCTATGGTAAGCAGTCCAGAACAAAGTAGTGCGACAAAGCAAACCCACTTGGATCTTTTCAACTCAAGCATAAAAAGGCATGGAATTTTCATTCATTTTTGATTTTTTATCATTTTTATAGCATATTTTCCATGTTAAAGCATAAAGATGTCCATGTTGCATATCTGCATCTAAGTGAGGAACTAGCTACAAGGCATGTAACAGATAGCAAAAGCACTCAGCCTACACATGCTAGTTACCGGAAGCAATGGTGATCATTTTTCAAGTTTAAAGCATAAAAGCCATGCATATGACAGATATCAGACATATCAAGTGAACTGAACCAAGGCATGATCATTGACAAGTATTAAAAAGCATGTACCAGCTAGAATAAGTAAAGCAGATCAATCATATAACAGAAGCAGCTCAAAAGTGTGATATGTGAATATGCATGATATGAACACACACAAAAGGTCTCAAGAAAAGAGTAAAGAAGAAAGAAAAACTGACGGAAAATATCCTAAAAAGGATACACAACACCCAAATCCCCTCGTAAACGCTCAAATGTAGACTGATCTAGGGGTTTGGTGAAAATGTCAGCCAACTGATGATGGGTATCAACATGAACAAGGTCAATGACACCTTTCTCATATTGATCCCGTAGAAAATGAAAGCGTACATCAATGTGTTTGGTTTTTGAATGGAGACATGGGTTTTTCCCTACACTAATTGCACTAGTGCTGTCGCAAAACAAAGGAACTCTGGTAGGAAAAAACAACCCAAAATCTCGCGGAGTGGAAATCATCCAAACCAACTGTCAGCGGCAGCTAGCAGCAGCTACATACTCAGCCTCAGTGGTCGAAAGAGCAACTCCAGATTGCTTTCGAGAAGACCAAGACACAAGAGACGAACCAAGAAACTGGCAAGTACCGGAAGTCGACTTGCGATCCAACCGGCACCCACCAAAGTCAGCGTCCAAAAAGCCAGATAAATCAAGAGAAGATGATGCTGAATAGTAAAGACCAAGATCAGGCGCATAGGTAAGATACCTGAAGATGCGCTTGACATCCTGCCGATGAGACGCGCGTGGTGAAGACTGGAAGCGCACACACAGTCCCACAACGAACTGTATGTCTGGCCTCATCGCCGTCATGTACAGCAGCGAACCGATCATCCCTCGAAACTCTCTCTCATTGACCTTGACGCCGCTCTCGTCCTTGTCCAGGCCCCCAGATGTACCCATTGTGGTCATCTGAGGCTTCAGCTCTCCACCAAAATCGAATTTCTTCAACATGTTCCAAGTGTACTTACCCTAGTGGATGAAGGTGCCGTCCTTGGTCTGCTTGACCTGGAGCCCTAGAAAGTACTTGAGCTCACCCATGAGGCTCATCTCAAACTTGCTGTGCATCTGCTTAGAAAACTTGGACACAAGATCGTTAGTAGTACCGCCAAAGATAATATCGTCCACGTATATATGAGCAACTAAAAAATCTAAAGCATCTCTGAGCAAGAAGAGAGTCTTATCCATAGAACCCATCACAAAGCCCTTCCCCAACAAAAACTGCTTTAACCGGTCATACCAAGCCCTGGGGGCTTGCTTCAACCCGTATAAAGCTTTTTGCAACTTAAAAACATGTCGAGGAAACTTAGGGTTCTCAAAGCCAGGGGGCTGCCTAACATAAACCTCCTCCTCTATGTACCCGTTCAAAAAAGCACTCTTGACGTCCATTTGAAAAAGCTTAAAACCCTTCGAAATGGCAAAAGCTAAAAGAATGCGAATAGACTCAAGACGGGCAACAGGAGCGAAGGTTTCTTCAAAATCAATACCTTCCTTCTGGAAAAAAACCCTGGGCAACTAGTCGAGCTTTGTTGCGCACCACAACCCCATCTTCACCTTGCTTGTTCTTGAACGCCCACTTGGTGCCTATGGGGTTGCATCCGGGTGGCAGCTCAACCAGTGTCCAAACCCGATTTCAGACAAAATTCTCAAGCTCTTCTTGCATGGCATTAATCCAATTAGAATCAGAAAGAGCATGAGAAATGTCTCCGGGCTCAAAAGATGCAACAAAAGCAGATTCAGCAAACACAGCAAGAGAGTCAACAGACGAACGCAAAGTTCTTGTAGACACATCACCGATGATGAGCTCTGAAGGGGTGATCACGCTGAACTGCTCGGGATCCCTGGTGATCTGTAGTCACCTCACCGGAGTCAGCAGCTGGCACCTCTGGACTCGACTGAGGGGGCTCGATCGAAGTGGAAGAAGTGATCAGAGGTCCGCCCTCATCCTCAGTCGAAGTCTCAAAAGGTGTGGGCTCTGCAGGAGGTGCAGAAGGCCCACCCTCATCAGCAGCTAGAGTATCCTCATCTTCCTCGAAGATGGACTCTCCGAGCTCACCATCACCAGAAAGCTCAAAAGAAGGATTCAAAGAAGGCAAGGACTCATCAAAAGAAACCTCGCAAGTCTCGACAAGCTGCTGGGATTCGAGGTTCCAAACACGGAAACCTCGAGAATGCAATGCATAACCAAGAAAAACTCCGTCCCAACAACGAGACTCAAACTTGTCCAAATGCCCTCCCTTCTTGAGCACAAAGCACTTGCAGCCAAACGCTCGCAAGTGGCTCACCTTGGGCTGTCTGCCAAACCGCAACTCGTATGAGGTCTTACCAAGGTAAGCTCTAAGAAAAATGCGGTTGGCCAGATAGCAAGCCGTGTTCATGGCTTCAGCCCAAAAACGCCTAGGAGTCCTGTGCTCATCGAGCATCGTCCTGGCCATCTCGACTAGCGTGCGGTTCTTTCGTTCCACAACGCCGTTCTGTGGGGAGTGTAAGGAGAAGAAAACTGATGGTCAAGACCCTGATCACTATAGAAGCTGACGAACCGAGAATTCTTGAACTCAGAGCCGTTGTTGGAGCGAATTGCTCGCATCCGACCATTGTTCTCATTCTTCAGCTTCAGAATCAGGTCATGAACAAAATGAAAAGTCTCATCCTTAGACGCCAAGAAGAAAACCCACGAGAATCGAGAAAAGTCGTCAACAATCACAAATGCGTACCACTTCCCACCGACTGAGCGTACCCGAGCTGGACCGACAGTGTCCATGTGTAACAGCTCGCCTGGATACGAAGTCATCACCTGAGTCATAAGTGAGTGAGAAGCGGCAACCATTTTTCCATGACGACAGGGATGACAAACTAGATCTTTCTCCATTTTAAGCTTGGGCAATCCTCGGATGAGGTCCATAGAGCTCAACCTAACTAGCAGATCAAAACTCAAATGACCTAACCTCCTATGCCACTTCCATAGCTCAGAAGAAGATCCAGCAATCAAACAGCGAGAAGGGCCAAAAGAACTAGAGAAGTCAATTCGAAAAACTTTACCGAATGGTAAGATCTGGCAAATCAAAGACCCTCTAGAATCAAACACAGAAGAATTGCCCTTCTTAAAACGCACTTCCAAACCATCCTCAAGAAGTTGCGAAACAGAAATCAAATTAAAGTTCAAGTTTCCAACCAAAGCAACGTTCTTTAAAGAAAAATGGTCTGAAATGCGAATTGAGCCAATGCCACTTACTTTCCCTTGACCACTATTCCCGAAGGTGATGTACTCTTTGGAGCTCGGGGGAGTGAGACTGGAGAACCATCTGCGATGTCCCGTCATGTGGCAAGAGCATCCTAAGTCCATGATCCAAACATCCTCCAGTCCCCGATCCTGCACAATCAGTGGTTGTAAGTGGGAGCGAATGGTCCGGCACCAGGTTTAGCAAAAGAGTTAAACCAGTGTCGAGCCATCTGCTCAAAAGACGGAAAGCAGAAATCATAATGAGAGTTCGGACCAAAACGCGGCTCAAAACGCGGTCCTTGGTTCTGCCTAAAACATCGGCCACGATGTCCAGGACCGTAGCCAAAATGGCCTGGAGCTCTGCCGGAACGAACACCACCATCTAGAGCACGGGCAAGAAAGCCGTCTCCTCTACCACCACCTACACAACGCGGCCTGGCCTCCAGCCTCTCCCCGCGTCGAGGAACTCTCAGTCTACCACCCTGCTGGTAGAACTGCTCCTGACCACCACGAGCACGCTCTGCTCTCTCAACCCACTTCCTCCTGAAGCAAAACTCTACAAGATGCCCGTCTCTCTGATAATACTCGCAATGGTAAGTGGGCTTCTTGGGATGTGGTTGAGGCTTGGGGTTCTTGGGCTTAGTGGTATTCGGTGTAGTCTTCTTGGGTTGAGAGGGTCCAAGAAGAGAGTCAAGAGAAGTGTGGAGGTGTTTGGGCTTTGGAACCCAGATGGGCTTCTTGGGTGGAGCTTTGGGCTGTTCACGGATTACTCCATCCTTGGACTGACTGGCCAGGGAAGACTCAGTGGAGTGAGTCTTGGGATATCTCTGCTCAGGAGTCATTTTACTCCACTCCACTGCCCGACTAATGGCACTCTCAAAGTCAGCCTTGGTGTAGGTATAACCTACCCCAAACCCATCCTGTCTCTTGAACTGCTGGATCATCATGCCGAGCTGTGGCTCTCTGGCACTGATCCAACTCAGGATAGAACGAAGGTAAAAGTTCTTATTCTGAGAATCAGCTAGCTCCTCTCTCAAGGTAGCTAGTACCTCCACCTGAGACAAGCAGGTCTCACACTCGCTATCTACATGGACAGACTTCTCGGCTTTTAGCTTAATCAACTCAGGTCTAAGAGACAAACAGTTCTCACAGACAATGGGTGGAACTGACAGTGTCTCAAGCTCTAGCCTAGTCTGCGCAAGCTCAGCTCTCACTCTCTCCAAATCACCCAAATGCACATCGCCCTTGGCTTTCAGCTCAGCTAAGACAGCTAGATGAGATGGGCAATCAGCACAGGGTGCGACGACAGTGGCTTGAGCATATTTCAGCTCCAGCTGAGTGCTTTCAAGCTCAGTGGCCAAAGCATCCCTCTCATCAACCCTTTCTGTGTACCTGGACTTCAAAGTCGATAGGTCACACAGAAGCACTTCACACTTTGGGCACTCACTGCTATCACCCAAGCAGGGGGGAGAAGATAGACTCTCAATTCTACCGTTGGCTACGGCAAGCTCACTCTCTAACTCATCTATCCTCTTCTTGGCCCCCCTAAGCAGTTTTTCCCGATATTTCAACTCCTGACGATTGGTCTCAAGTAAATCAACAATTTCACGTTCATAGGATGATACCTTGTTGTCGTCGTCGTCGGAGTCATCGGAGGAGCTCTTTTCTTCCTGTTGGAACGACGGATCGGACTAGCACGTTTTCTTAGTGGAAATGAGAGTAGTGTATTCAATGCTCCTTGAGCCTGTCTGTTACAACTACAGTTGAGGGGTATTTATAAGGCGCCCCGTCCAGAGGGCCAAGCTGAGGAGCCATGCTGAATAGCATGGGCCTGATGGCTCCAGATGTGATGAGTCATTGTCAACGATAGTCAAAGAGGACTGAAAAGAGAGAGATGATCTGCTGCGTCTGGGCCGCGTGTGACTCAGGTACACGGGCAGCGAGCGACTGTCGGGCAGAGGGGCCACGAAGTCGGGCTGGCCCAATCCAAGTACATGGGCTAGGAGCAGCAGAGGATCCACTAGGCTGTTGACCAGGATTGACTCAGGTACACGGGCGGCGAGCGATTGCTGGGCTGAGAGAGAGCTGCGGAGTCGGGCCGGCCCAATCCGGGTACCTGGTGCAAAGCTGGTGGACGTTTTGTCAGTTTCGGTGCAAAACTGACGACCGTTGATCTCACATCGGACTGTCCAGAAGAGAAGTCGTAGTCGCTACGAAAGCTTAGCTTCCGGATAAGTCATCTGTAAATAGGAGTTTACTATTTTGTCCCTAGGCCCATAGTCAGTCAGTCGAGTCTGTAAAAATATCCTAAGGGCAGTTTGGTCTTTTCCATTTATTTCAGCATCTGTAAAAAACCCTAGGGGTATTTCTGCTTTTTACCCATTTATTGGGCTGCCTATAAATAGGCCCCAATCCCTAGGGTTAGGTGAAACTCACTTGAATCAGAAATCAGAGTTCATCCTACCTACCTCTATTTTGCGCCGCCAGCAAGAAATATTTTTGTTCATCGCGTTTTTACTCACTGCATTCTTCTTCTCGAGTGATCTTTTGGAAATCCTCTATCCAGGTTCAGATTACTACACGTTGCATCCAAATCGTTTTTCCATGTAACGATTCCCTGCTTGCTCCGTTTTGCGTGATCAAGTTTATTTTTATTTTGCGCATTGTTTCTGGTCTACCACGTTTGCTTTCTTCTGACTACTCAAGTGCCTATGAGTTCTAGAGCAAACAGGGCTAGACTTTTTGTTTTGGTAAGTAGCAGCAGATTTTTCGTTGTGTAGCTCCTGCAGCTAGATGAATAGCCCTGGATGCTATTGCTAGTTTTTTCTGCATGCAGCACGGATAGGTGCACTGCACATCGGCGTATGAACACAGCAAGCTTCAGCGTTGTTTTCCTGGCAGAGAAACAACGGACCAAGTCCGGTTTTTCTTAAGTCCGGTTTTTAAGAGGAGTTACTATTTCGGTTTTCTTGAGGAGCTGGTTTTCTTAAAAAATCACTGTTTTTTCCCTCTTCTCTCAAAAACCAAATCCCGGTTTTCTTTCTCTCCTACGGAACGACGGCGCGTGGTGCGCTGGGAGCCGCTCTGCGCACGCGGTAGGCTGAGATTGCAGGGAGCACGGCACTGTGCGCATGCATGGTGTTCGGCTGAATGCCCACAGGAGACAACGAATACACAGTAAGTTTCTCTGTCTTGTTTTTCATGCATTAATAGATATTATCTCTGAATATTCTGTGATCTTTTTATTTGTTACTGGTATTTTATTATAGATTGGATCATGAATATTCACTGATATATTTGTGAGCACTTTTTTACTGCATTTATTTTTATCTAGATTAAATGCGTTAAAAGGTGTGTTTGTTTTACTAGATGAACTTCCTATAAACTGTGAATATTCTGCTTGTGCTTGATGAATTATCAGTAATGTGGTGAAACTTCTGTGAAAATGGCATTTGTTCTGTGATGATATTTTAATCCGCCTTGAAGCACTGTGTTGGTGTCTTTTCGATTAGGACACCGGTTGTTTTTAGGCTAGATCTTTTGAGGCTCTGTTGATCTGTTTATTTTTCGCTATTAGTCAGTTGAGGTGCGTTGGGTGTTGGGAACAGGCCATTGATTCAAAAGAATTTTTAGGCGCCCATTCACCCCCCTCTGGTCGCTACTTTCGGTCCTACAAGTGGTATCAGAGCCTGGTTAGGGTTTTTCGATACCTTAACTGGTTCTAAACCCCAGTAGTGATCATGACGTCTCCTAGCAAGGTCCCGTCCTTGGAAGCTTATGGCTATAATTATTGGAAGACTCGCATGCGAGCCTATCTCGTGAGCCAAAGCTCGGACATGTGGGACATTTGCGTTCACGCTACGTTTGTCATATTGCGAGTTGCTGAGCGTGATTCTCCTGGTATCATCGCCCAGCATGTGAACAATAGCAAAGCTGTGAACATCTTGTTTTCTGGTTTAGGTCCCACTGGATTTGAGCGTGTGAGCCATCTCTCCACTGCAAGAGAGATCTGGGCTACCCTCCAGGCACACCATGAGGGGACAGCCCAGGTCAAGGCTCGGCTCTATCAGACCTACCCGCGTGAATATGAGAACTTCACACAAAAGCCGGGTGAATCTGTTGAAGCGTTGTTTGGTCGTTTTCAGTCGATCATAAACAAGCTTCGGGACAACAAGGCTGAGGGTGTTCAGTTAGTCTTAGATCACAAACAGGCGCTCAAGGTTCTCCATACCTTGGACCCAAAGATCTAGGAGATCAAGGTATCCTCTATCATTGAGAGCACTTCTTATGATACCTTGACCATTTCTGATTTGTTTAGCAAGCTGAAGGCCACCGAGGTTGATACCCAGTTGAGATCAAATCTCACTGGCTCTGGATCAAAATATCTAGCCCTTGCTACACCTTCTGTTGATCCCTCTTCTGTGAGTTGTGTTGGGTTCTCTTTGATGTCTATCACTGAGGACCAGCTTGAGTCGTTGGGAGATGATGATTTGTGTCTTTTTAACAACCGAGTGCGTCGTGTTTATGACAAAAGAATGTTCAAGAGACACGGCACAAAATCCTGGTGCTTTGAGTGTGGTGATCCAGGACACTTCATTGCCGACTTCCCCAAGCGCAATGGACACAAGAAGGGCACCGGTGGTGGCTTCCACGACTCCGACAAGCACGATAGCTCCTCCTTCAACAAGGGCAAGCCAAAGACTAGATTCTTCAGAAAGGCCCTGAAGGACTACCGGTGAGAGAACAAGAAGCGCGACAAGGCCTTCTTCGCTGAGATGGAGAAGAACTACTCTAAGCGGTCCACGTCTTCTTCCTCTTCATCGAGCTCAAGCGATGAGGAGATCATCATCAGGAAGGGGAAGGACAAGGACGATCCAGCAGGCCTTTGCTTCATGGCCTTCGGGGACAGACCGAAGAGCCACTCACACCAGCGCCGAAGATCCCGCAAGAGCTTCTGCTCAATGGCTCTTGGGGATAAGGAAGAAAAGAGCTCCTTCGATGACTCCGACGACGACAACGAAAAGGTATCATCTTATGAGCGTGAATTTGTTGATTTACTTGAGAGCAATCGTCAGGAGTTAAAGTATCGGGAAAAACTGCTTAGGGGGGCCAAGAAGAGGATAGATGAGTTAGAGAGTGAGCTTGCCGTAGCCAACGGCAGAATTGAGAGTCTATCTTCTTCCCCTTGCTTGGGTGATAGCAGTGAGTGCCCGAAGTGTGAGGTGCTTCTGTGTGACCTGTCGACTCTGAAGTCCAGGTACACAGAAAGGGTTGATGAGAGGGACGCTTTGGCCACTGAGCTTGAAAGCGCTCAGCTGGAGCTAAAAGATGCTCAAGCCACTGTCGTCGCACCCTGTGTTGATTGCCCATCTCATCTAGCTGCCTTAGCTGAGCTGAAATCCAAGGGCGATGAGCATTTGGGTGATTTGGAGAGGTTGAGAGCTGAGCTTGCGCAGACTAGGCTAGAGCTTGAGACACTGTCAGTTCCACCCACTGTTTGTGAGAACTGTCTGTCTCTTAGACGTGAGTTGATTAAGCTAAAAGCCGAGAAGTCTGTCCAGGTAGATAGCGAGTGTGAGACCTGCTTGTCTCAGGTGGAGGTACTAGCTTCCTTGAGAGAGGAGCTAGCTGATTCTCAGAATGAGAACTTTTACCTCCGTTCTATTCTAAGTTGGATCAGTGCCAGAGAGCCACAGCTCGGCATGATGATCCAACAGTTCAAGAGGCAGGATGGGTTTGGGGTAGGTTACACCTACACCAAGGCTGACTTTGAGAGTGCCATTAGCCGGGCGGTGGAGTGGAGTAAAATGACTCCTGAGCAGAGATATCCCAAGACCCATTCCACTGAGTCTTCCCAGGCTTGTCAGCCCAAGGATGGAGTGATCCATGAACCACCCAAAGCTCCACCCAAGAAACCCATCTGGGTTCCAAAGCCCAAACTCCTCCACACTTCTCTAGACTCTCTTCCTGGACCCTCTCAGCCCAAGAAGACAACACCAATCACAGCTAAGCCCAAGAACCCTAAGCCTCAACCACATCTCAAGAAGCCCACCTACCATTGTGAGTATTGTCAGAGAGACGGGCATCTTGCGGAGTTTTGCTTTAGGAGGAAGTGGGTTGAGAGAGCTGAGAGAGCTCGTGGTGGTCATGAGCAGTTCTACCAGAAGGGTGGTAGACTGAGAGTTCCTCGACGCGGGGAGAGGCTGGAGGCCAGGCCGCGTCGTGTAGGTGGTGGTAGAGGAGACGGCTTTCATGGTCGTGCTCCAGATGGTGGTGTTCGTTCCGGCAGAGCTCCAGGCCGTTTTGGCTACGGTCCTGGACCTCGTAGCCGAGGCTTTAGGCAGAACCGAGGACCACGTTCTGAGTCGCGTTTTGGTCCAAACTTTTCTGATGAATTCTGCTTTCCGTCTTTTGAGCAGATGGCTCGACACTGGTTTAGCTCTTTTGCTAAACCTGGTGCCAGACCATTTGCTCCCACTTACAGCCACTGATTGTGCAGGATCGGGGACTGGAGGACGTTTGGATCATGGACTCAGGGTGTTCTCGCCACATGACGGAACATCGCAGATGGTTCTCCAGTCTCACTCCCCCGAGCTCCAAAGAGTACATCACCTTCGGGAACAGTGGTCAAGGGAAAGTAAGTGGCATTGGCTCAATTCGCATTTCAGACCATTTTTCTTTAAAGAACGTTGCCTTGGTTGGAAACTTGAACTTTAATTTGATTTCTGTTTCGCAACTTCTTGAGGATGGTTTGGAAGTGCGTTTTAAGAAGGGAAATTCTTCTGTGATTGATTCTAGAGGGTCTTTGATTTGCCAGATCTTACCTTTCAGTAAAGTTTTTCAAATTGACTTCTCTAGTTCTTTTGGCCCTTCTCGCTGTTTGATTGCTGGATCTTCTTCTGAGCTCTGGAAGTGGCATAGGAGGTTAGGTCATTTTAGTTTTGATCTGCTAGTCAGGTTAAGCTCTATGGACCTCATCCGAGGATTGCCCAAGCTTAAAATGGAGAAAGATCTAGTTTGCCATCCCTGTCGTCACGGGAAAATGGTTGCCGCTTCTCACTCACCTGTGACTCAGGTGATGACTTCGTATCTAGGTGAGCTGTTGCACATGGACACTGTCGGTCCAGCTCGGGTACGCTCAGTCGGTGGGAAGTGGTACGCACTTGTGATTGTTGACGACTTTTCTCGATTCTCGTGGGTTTTCTTCTTGGAGTCTAAGGATGAAACTTTTCATTTTGTTCATGACCTGATTTTGAAGCTGAAGAATGAGAACAATGGTAGGATGCGAGCAATTCTCTCTGACAACGGCTCTGAGTTCAAGAACTCTCAGTTCGTCAGCTTCTGTAGTGATCAGGGTCTTGACCATCAGTTTTCTGCTCCTTACACTCCCCCACAGAACGGCGTTGTGGAACGAAAGAACCGCACGCTAGTCGAGATGGCCAGGACGATGCTCGATGAGCACAGGACTCCTAGGCGCTTTTGGGCTGAAGCCATGAACACGGCTTGCTATCTGGCCAACCGCATTTTTCTTAGAGCTTACCTAGGTAAGACCTCATATGAGTTGCGGTTTGGCAGACAGCCCAAGGTGAGCCACTTGCGAGCGTTTGGCTGCAAGTGCTTTGTGCTCAAGAAGGGAGTGCATTTGGACAAGTTTGAGTCTCGTTGCTGGGATGGTGTTTTTCTTGGTTACGCTTTGCATTCTCGAGGTTTCCGTGTTTGGAACCTCGAATCTCAGCAGCTTGTCGAGACTTGCGAGGTTTCTTTTGATGAGTCCTTGCCTTCTTTGAATCCTTCTTTTGAGCTTTCTGGTGATGGTGAGCTCGGAGAGTCCATCTTCGAGGAAGATGAGGATACTCCAGCTGCTGATGAGGGTGGGCCTTCTGCACCTCCTGCAGAGCCCACACCTTCTGAGACTTCGACTGAGGACGAGGGCGGACCTCTGATCACTTCTTCCACTTCGATCGAGCCCCCTCAGTCGAGTCTAGAGGTGCCAGCTGCTGACTCCGGTGAGGTGACTTCAGATCACCAGGGATCCCGAGCAGTTCAGCGTGATCACCCCTCAGAGCTCATCATCGGTGATGTGTCTACAAGAACTTTGCGTTCGTCTGTTGACTCTCTTGCTGTGTTTGCTGAATCTGCTTTTGTTGCATCTTTTGAGCCCAGAGACATTTCTCATGCTCTTTCTGATTCGAACTGGATTAATGCCATGCAAGAAGAGCTTGAGAATTTTGTCCGCAATCGGGTTTGGACACTAGTAGAGCTGCCACCAGGATGCAACCCCATAGGCACCAAGTGGGTGTTCAAGAACAAGCAAGGTGAAGATGGGGTTGTGGTGCGCAACAAAGCTCGACTAGTTGCCCAGGGTTTTTGCTAGAAGGAAGGTATTGATTTTGAAGAAACCTTCGCTCCTGTTGCCCATCTTGAGTCTATTCGCATTCTCTTAGCTTTTGACGCTTCGAAGGGTTTTATGCTTTTTCAAATGGACGTCAAGAGTGCTTTTCTAAACGGGTACATAGAGGAGGAGGTTTATGTTAGGCATCCCCCGATTTTGAGAACCCTAAGTTTCCTCGACATGTTTTTAAGCTGCAGAAAGCTTTATACGGGTTAAAGCAAGCCCCCAGGGCTTGGTATGATCGGTTAAAGCAGTTTTTGTTGGGGAAGGGCTTTGTGATGGGTTCTGTGGATAAGACTCTCTTTTTGCTCAGAGATGCTTCAGATTTTTTAGTCGCTCAGATATACGTGGACGATATTATCTTTGGCGGTACTACTAATGATCTTGTGTCCAAGTTTTCTGAGCAGATGCACATCGAGTTTGAGATGAGCCTCATGGGTGAACTCAAGTACTTTCTAGGGCTCCAGATCAAGCAGACCAAGGACGGCACCTTCATCCACCAAGGTAAGTACACTCGGGACATGTTGAAGAAATTCGACTTTGGTGGAGAGTTGAAGCCTCAGATGACCCCAATGGGCACATCTGGGGGCCTGGACAAGGACGAGAGCGGCGTCAAGGTCAATGAGAGAGAGTTTCGAGGGATGATCTGTTCGCTGCTGTACTTGACGGCGATGAGGCCAGACATACAGTTCGCCGTGGGACTGTGCGCGCGCTTCTAGTCTTCACCACGTGCGTCTCATCGGCAAGCTATCAAGCGTATCTTCAGGTATCTTACCTATGCGCCTGATCTTGGTCTTTACTATTCAGCATCATCATCTCTTGATTTATCTGGCTTTTCAGACACTGACTTTGGTGGGTGCCGGTTGGACCGCAAGTCGACTTCCGGTACTTGCCAGTTTCTTGGTTCTTCTCTTGTTTCTTGGTCTTCCCGAAAGCAATCTGGAGTTGCTCTTTCGACCATAGATGCTGAGTATGTAGCTAGCTGCTAGCTGCTGCTCACAGTTGGTTTGGATGATTTCCACTCTGCGAGATTTTGGGTTGTTCTTTCCTACCAGAGTTCCTTTGTTTTGCGACAGCACTAGTGCAATTAGTGTAGGGAAAAACCCATGTCTCCATTCAAAAACCAAACACATTGATGTGCGCTTTCACTTTTTGCGGGATCAATATGAGAAAGGTGTCGTTGACCTTGTTCATGTTGATACCCATCATCAGTTGGCTGACATTTTCACCAAACCCCTAGATCGGTCTACTTTTGAGCGTTTTCGACATGTTTTTGTGTGTGTTCATATCATACATATTCACATATCACACTTTTGAGCCTGCTTCTGTTATATGATTGAACTGCTTTACTTAGTCTAACTGGTACATGCTTTTGATTACTTGTCAATGATCATGCTTTGGTTCAGTTCAATTGATATGTCTGATATCTGTCATATGCATGGCTTTTATGCTTTAAACTTGAAAAAATGATCACCATTGCTTCTGGTAACTAGCATGTGTAGGCTGAATGCTTTTGCTATCTGTTACATGCCCTGTAGCTAGTTCCTCACATAGATGCAGATATGCAACTTGGACATCTTTATGCTTTAACATGGAAAATGTGTTATAAAAATGATAAAAATCAAAAATGAATGAAAATTCCATGCCTTTTTATGCTTGAGTTGAAAAGATCCAAGTGGGTTTGCTTTGTCGCATTGCATTGTTCTGGACTGCTTACCATAGCACTTTGGTATGAACTAGGACAGTGTAGTGTATGCCAAGACCAATGTCTTAAGCTTCCGATGGTCCAGCTCTGGCCTAGGCTTTACTTGGTCGATTAGCATAAGGTTTGACATGAAAATAACCCTTGGCAAAAATGAAAAAGGAAAATGAAAAAATCTGAAAATTAAAAAGACAACAAGTTTGCTGAAGCACTTTGTTTTGAACAATGCTTATCTTGGTAGATATCAGTTAGCTTCTGCATCTCATGCTTTACCTTGCTTGTTAACTGGAAAATGTGGTGATGCCTTTGTTTGCAAAAACTGAAAAATGTGTGCTAATGACTTTCTTTGGATATCATCTGTTGTACTGATCATGCCATGTGACTTCGACAGTATGTCTTTTGCTATGCTTGTTAGTTGTTGTAATTGCAGTCAATCATATCTGAGAAGCATGCTTTCTTCACTCCACCTGCACCTCCGTTGCATTCATTGCATATTTTGAGGGGGAGTTGCATTTTAGGGGGAGTCAGTGTCGTTTTAGAGTGCTTGATGAGTTCACTTGTCAACAAGGGGGAGAAATTTTGGTATAAGAGTTTAAGGGGGAGTTTTGGCTTTCTCTGGGATTTGTTTCAGGGGGAGTTTTTGTCCCGTTTATCCTTACTCTTTTGATATCCTTGTTGATGTTTCTGAGACTGCACTCGTTTTGAGTTTTTTACTTTTGGTTAACCATAATGACCGTCTCTTGCTTTTGTTCGGTTTTTGGTCATTAGGATTAAACTTTTACTTTATTTTCTTCTTCTCTGTTTTCTTGTATTTTGTTTTCGTGTTTCCACAGTTGCTTGCAGGTACTGAAGAGCAGATGAAGTGAAGTGTTGACAATGCACTCATCAAGGGGGAGATTGAGGAGCCATGCTGAATAGCATGGGCCTGATGGCTCCAGATGTGATGAGTCATTGTCAACGATAGTCAAAGAGGACTGAAAAGAGAGAGATGATCTGCTGCGTCTGGGCCACGTGTGACTTAGGTACACGGGCAGCGAGCGACTGTCGGGCAGAGGGGTCGCGAAGTCGGGCTGGCCCAATCCAGGTACATGGGCTAGGAGCAGCAGAGGATCCACTAGGCTGTTGACCAGGATTGACTCAGGTACACGGGCGGCGAGCGATTGCTGGGCTGAGAGAGAGCTGCGGAGTCGGGCCGGCCCAATCCGGGTACCTGGTGCAAAGCTGGTGGACGCTTTGTCAGTTTCGGCGCAAAACTGACGACCGTTGATCTCACATCGGACTGTCCAGAAGAGAAGCCGTAGTCGCTATGAAAGCTTAGCTTCCGGATAAGTCATCTGTAAATAGGAGTTTACTATTTTGTCCCTAGGCCCATAGTCAGTCAGTCGAGTCTGTAAAAATATCCTAAGGGCAGTTTGGTCTTTTCCATTTATTTCAGCATCTGTAAAAAACCCTAGGGGTATTTCTGCTTTTTACCCATTTATTGGGCTGCCTATAAATAGGCCCCAATCCCTAGGGTTAGGTGAAACTCACTTGAATCAGAAATCAGAGTTCATCCTACCTACCTCTATTTTGCGCCGCCAGCAAGAAATCTTTTTGTTCATCGCGTTTTTACTCACTGCATTCTTCTTCTCGAGTGATCTTTTGGAAATCCTCTATCCAGGTTCAGATTACTACACGTTGCATCCAAATCGTTTTTCCATGTAACGATTTCCTGCTTGCTCCATTTTGCGTGATCAAGTTTATTTTTATTTTCCGCATTGTTTCTGGTCTACCACGTTTGCTTTCTTCTGACTACTCAAGTGCCTATGAGTTCTAGAGCAAACAGGGCTAAACTTTTTGTTTTGGTAAGTAGCAGCAGATTTTTCGTTGTGTAGCTCCTGAGCTAGATGAATAGCCCTGGATGCTATTGCTAGTTTTTTCTGCATGCAGCATGGATAGGTGCACTGCACATCGGCGTATGAACACAGCAAGCTTCAGCGTTGTTTTCCTGGCAGAGAAACAATGGACCAAGTCCGGTATTTCTTAAGTCCGGTTTTTAAGAGGAGTTACTATTTCGGTTTTCTTGAGGAGCTGGTTTTCTTGAAAAATCACTGTTTTCCCTCTTCTCTCAAAAACCAAATCCCGGTTTTCTTTCTCTCCTACGGAACGACGGCGCGTGGCGCGTTGGGAGCCGCTCTGCGCACGCGGTAGGCTGAGATTGCAGGGAGCACGGCACTGTGCGCATGCATGGTGTTCGGCTGAATGCCCACAAGAGACAATGAATACACAGTAAGTTTCTCTGTCTTGTTTTTCATGCATTAATAGATATTATCTCTGAATATTCTGTGATCTTTTTATTTGTTACTGGTATTTTATTTTAGATTGGATCATGAATATTCACTGATATATTTGTGAGCACTTTTTTACTGCATTTATTTTTATCTAGATTAAATGCGTTAAAAGGTGTGTTTGTTTTACTAGATGAACTTCCTATAAACTGTGAATATTCTGCTTGTGCTTGATGAATTATCAGTAATGTGGTGAAACTTCTGTGAAAATGGCATTTGTTCTGTGATGATATTTTAATCCGCCTTGAAGCACTGTGTTGGTGTCTTTTCGATTAGGACACCAGTTGTTTTTAGGCTAGATCTTTTGAGGCTCTGTTGATCTGTTTATTTTTCACTGTTAGTCAGTTGAGGTGCGTTGGGTGTTGGGAACAGGCCATTGATTCAAAAGAATTTTTAGGCGCCCATTCACCCCCCTCTAGTCGCTACTTTCGGTCCTACACAAGCGCCTCTGGACCGCCAACGGCTACACGATCAACGGTCGGTCAACAGTACAGACAAAACGGGCTATACATAGTACAGACAAGAAGATTCGACTCTGACAGCATATCAGCCGTGTCGGGCGCTGCCTACGCTGCCCGACACGATTCACAGGATCGTGATCCTGTCACCCCGTGTACTTGTCCAGTCCTTTCCCGCCAACACTCCCTTGGGGTTCGCTACTACGGGCCGAGGGAGGGCCTCCGGCAATTCCTCCCCGGAGGGCGGCCTCTAGCAGCCTTCTCCCGGAGGGTGGCCCCCGGCGCCCTTCTGCCGGAGGGCGGCCTCCGGCGTCCTTCTCCTAGAGGGTGGCCCCCGGTGTCCTTCTGCCGGAGGGCGGCCTCGGCATCCTTTTCCCGGAGGGTGACCTCCGGCATCCTTCTCCCGGAGGGTGGCCTCCGGCGTCCTTCTCCCGGAGGGTGGCCTCCGGTGCTAGGCCTCGGACCCCTGGTTGTGGGCCCCCTTCAGCCGTCGGGATTATCTCCCCCAACAGTAGCCCCTCGCTTCTTTCCTCTTGGGAGCCCTGCGTTAAGAGAGGGTGGAAGCGCACACTATAATTCCGACAACTTTCATAAGGACATACTTACAATGGGGTGCTGAGTCCAGCCGCACCGCGGCCCTCTTCGACGGATGCGGAGGAGCTCTGAAGCGGGGAGGCGTGACTGGGCCCGGAGGTTGGGGACCGCTTCGGACCCTCTCTCCGACGGGTCGAGAGGAGTTTGACCGAGCTCGCGGGATGCACGCACACCTTGATCGGGGGCCTCTGGCCCCGAGGAGGTGGCCAGGCGGCGCCAGAAGTAGTTAATGCGTGCGGCGAACGGCATCGGGGAGGCGAACCGTCGGGGAGCCGCCGCGCCCCGATGCGCCGGTTGGCCTTAAATGCGACGCCATGCAACCGCCGCGTTCACACGCCGATCGAGTCAGAAGAGGGACCGACGGTCTTGCTCTTAAATATAACTCGTTGTGCGGCCTCCTCTCCCTTCTCCACCTTGTTGCGCCCATTCTAGCCACTTCAACCATCATTCATCCCGCTTCCTGAGCTCTAAGCCCCCTCTCGTCTCTTTGAGCAATGGTGAGGAGCGTCGTCCTGGCAATGGCGATGGACCCGCGCTTCTTGCAGCGCCAGATGGCGGTGGCAGCGGCGGCGACAGCGACGGACTCGTCGGAGGCGCGCGGCACGCGCGAGCTCCGCCCCGCCTCAGAGCGGTTTCGAGAGCAGACATTGGAGCTCGGGCCATCCGCGTGCACAGAGGCATCGATCGAGCAAGCAACCAGGGCCCGCCTTGGTCCTGAGACGCTGGCGAGGAAGCCTGGTCGAGAGACGGCCCCGCAGCCACGGGAAGGCGAGGTCGTCGTCTTCGAAGCTTTCTTCGACGCGGGGCTGGGGTTCCCCGCTTCGGAGCTCCTCGCTGGGGTGTTGGACGCGTTCCACCTGGACCTCCCGCAACTGTCTCCCAACGCCGTGGCCCGCCTCACCATTTTCGAGTGGGCCATGCGCGCCGAAGGCTGCGAAGGGACGGCGGAAGTCTTCGCGGAGATGCACGAGGCTCTCTGCCAGCCGAAGAAGAAGGGAGGACAGATACTGGCCTTCGGGAGCATCAACTTCTAGCTCTGTAGGAAGTACGCGGACTCCTTCCCGGCGAAGGCCACCAACGAAAGGTGGTACTCGAAATGGGTGAACCGGTGGTTCTACGTCTGCGTGGGGCTTAGCTCCGGCCTCGCCGTGATCCCGCACCATATTTGGTTCCGGAGGGAAGCGTGCATCGAGACCAACGCCGGGGCGATCTCTGCGAGGATCCAGCTTCTTCAGATCGTCGCCCGCCGAATGAGCATGCGGGACATGGCGGAGGAGTTCGTGGCCCTCGAGATCCCTCCGCTGAAGGAGGAGTGGCCGGCGTCGCTCCGGAGCAGCCGGGACGAGTCTATGCCATCGGAGCTCTCCCGCCAGCTTGGTAAGTGTCCGCCTCCGTCACTTTTATTCCCGTCTTTCATGCCCGAAGGGTGCTCCGGTCCTGATAATCGAATGCAGGGTCGCTCATTGCCCGGACCCCCGAGGAGGTGGCCCGCATGACGGAGAGGATTCTTGGAGTCCCTACCGCGGCCGAGCGCACCCGGCGAATGGAGTTGGTGGGCTCTTGGGAGCGCTCCAACAGAGTGTGGGGGCACTCGAGCTCTCGCCTCCGCCCCTTCCGGAGGGTGAGGTCCTCCGGGATGTTTCGAAGAGGAAGGTAGGCGACGCCGATGGGGGCCTCTCTCCTCGGCGCCCCCCGAAGAAGAAGAAGATAGTGAAGGGGCCAAGGCAACTTTCTCCGGGACGCTCCTCCGCCTCCCACTCCGAGTGCGGAGGTTCTAGTGACGAGGCCCAGTAAGAGTCGGGAGACCCCTCGATAATTCCGCACCCGACCCCGTCGGTTCAGCCGGGTGCTAGAAGGAGCGAAGACGCTCCCCCTCGCTCGGGTCCGACGGAGCTCACGCCGGGGGCTGGGCAGGAGGCGCCTGTCATCGGAGCGACGCCGCGTCCCGAGACCGCTCCCCCGCGTGGACCGGTTTCGGAGGGGGGCTCCGTCGGCTCCCACGGGAGCAAGGCGACGGACAGCTTGGACCGCGGGGGGCTGGTTGACCCGCTCGGCGCCGTTGAGAAGAGCGCCGACATAGAGGCCGAGCTCGCCGCGGCGGCGGCGGGCTCCCCGATGAACTCCATCGACATCCTCTTCTACCGCCCAAGCCCGTCGGGGCCCATCCAGCTTCCGGAGGACCTTGCCGACGCTGCGGACGAAGGTACGATAGCTTACCCATCCTTTCCTTAAACGTTGGGTCCTTCTCGGCCTTAGCTCTTGCTCGCCTGCACAGGCACATCGACCCGGGGCATCGAGCCAGTCGCCCCGCTCCCTGACGACGCTTCGGATGCGAGGTCCAGAGCGCCTGTCGGCACGAGGGAGGCTTCGGGCCAACAAGACGGAACGGAGTCCGGAACCTCCGAAAGGGCCTCTCCGGAGGCCGTCGAAGACGTAGAGGTCCGGCCTCAGCCCCCTTCTAACCCTCAAGGCGCGCGCGCCACCGTGCCCCTCCTGTGCCCCTTCTTGGCGGATGGTGAGGACTTCGCATCCAGGGTGGCCCCGGTCCACGATTATTACTTACGGCTGCGCGAGGCCCCGGTAATAGACGAACTGGGGCTATCAGACAGCCTGGACCTCGGCAGGGCCATCGAGACTGCAGCGGGACAGGTACCTTCTTGGAGTGCATTTGATGAGCCCCTAGCTCTTCTTCTGATCATCTTCCTTGCGTGCAAGTGGTTGCATTGGCGCAGGGGCAGCTGATGGCCCTGCTCTCCGAACGCCAATGCCTCGAGGCGGACGTCGCGGAACTCGCGGCCCGAGTGGCTACCGCGGAGAGGCTGGCTCGTGAGCGGTCATCGGAGGTCGAGGCCCTCCGGCTCCAGGCAGCAAAGGTCGAAGCGCTCGAGGCCCAAGTGGCGGAGATGGACTCCCTCAAGACCCGCGTCGCGGAGTTGGAGGGGCTCCGCGCTCGGGCCACCCGAGCCAACGAGCTGGAGGCGGAGATCGACGCCCTCCGAGCCCAAGCTGCCGAAGCAGAGGGGCTTCGGTCCCGGGTCGCGGAAGCGGAGCGGCTCGAGGGGGAGGTGTCCGTGCTCCGGACCCAAGCCTCAAAAGCGGCAGCTAACGCCGAAGCCCTCGAGACTCGGGTGGCCCAGATGGAGCGGGTCGAGGTGGACCTCGACGCTCGGAACGAGGAGGTGACCGAGGCGCTTGCCGAGGCCGGGAAGACGGCGGCTGACGCCACGGAGTCCCTCCAGAAAGTGCTGGCGCGCTACGGCACTAGCTGCGGCACGTTTGACATCGCCCGGGAGCCCCTAGTCCGTCGGGTGAAGTTTATCCAGTCCGCCATCCGGCAAATACACCTTACCGTGGCGCAGTACGGCGAGGTGTCTGCTTGGGTGGCCGCTTATGGGATCCTTCGACATCTCGAAGCGTCTGGGCTTCCGCTGCCTTCGTCTTCGAGCCTGCATCCGGTCACCTTCGTGGGGGATCACCTCCAGACGCCGAGCCTTGCGCTGAATCAGTCCTGGAGGGTGCTCAAGGTAGTCTGGCAGACCGAGGGTCCTGAAGCGATCAAGGCTTGGCTGGAGGAGGCGCTCCGCACACGTGGTCCTCCGGCTCCCTCGAAGCCTTCGGTCTCGGCCCGTCAGCTGGACCCGAAGGTGTAGGTTCTTCAGAATTTATCGTTGTCTTAGCCTGTAATAGCTTAGGAAACTTAATCATATATTAATAAAGAGTACTTTACTTTCTGGGGCTCACTCAGGGTGTCCGTGACTGCGACTGCGATGTCGAAGTGCTTGAATTTGACGATGCCCTTCGACATCGATGGGCTATCTTCGAGGTTCTGAGAGCGAACCGGCCTGCGCGCTTCATTCTTCCCCGTAGCGGTGACGGGCGCGCGGACCCCGACGTCCTCCGAGGGGTTCTGAACCATGTCAAGGAAGAAGAAAGGGGGCCCCGCTCCCTGTCTTCGTCTCCCGAACTGGTTGACTGGTCCGATACGGAAGCTGGCTTGGATGAAGCGCCCCCCGGGGGGGCGATCTGCGTAGCTGGGCCCAGCTTCAAGAAGACCAGAGGGCCTTTCACGCCTAGAAGAAGGAGGAGGAGCGAAGGAAGAGGAAGGAGAGGTCTGCGCGAACCGCGCCCGGGCCTTCGACCGAAGCGCGCTCTGGCTCGGGTGGCCCCTCCGACTGAGGGGGCCTTCGGTTCTTGCTTGGCTTGGACGAGAGCTTCTCTTGATTCCTCTCTTCTGTCTTTGATTTGTAATAAACATTGTACGCCCTCCGTGTTTCCAATATGCGCGGTTGAAGTCTTTCGCCTTGCTCCTTCCCTTCCCCCTCCTTAGCGGGTAGTCGGTTGGCCGGCTGGGCGCTAACCAGCTAGGAGGAAGGCGCGTTGAATGCATCACGCGTACGGGGGCCGCGTACTTCAGACGGGACCTAGGAATCCGAGTGTGAAGGTGCGTCGAGCTGGAGCTCGGAACCAGAGAGCGAGGGTGCTTCGAGCCGGAGCTCGGAACCCGGTAGCGAGGGTGCGTCGAGCCGGAGCTCGGAACCCGATTGCGAGCGTGCATCGAGCCGGAGCTCGGAAACCGATAGCGAGGGTGCGTCGAGCCGGAGCTCGGAACCCGATTGCGAGGGTGCGTAGAGCCGGAGCTCGGAACCCAATTGCGAGGGTGCTTCGAGCCAGAGCTCGGAACCCGAGAGCGAGGGTGCGTCGAGCCGGAGCTCGGAACCCGGTAGCGAGGGTGCGTCGAGCCAGAGCTCGCAACCCGATTGCGAGGGTGCGTCGAGCCGGAGCTCGGAAACCGATTGCGAGGGTGCTTCGAGCCGGAGCTCGGAACCCGAGAGCGAGGGTGCATCGAGCCGGAGCTCAGAACCCGATAGCGAGGGCGCGTCGAGCCGGGGCTCGGAACCCGATTGCTTCGGTGAAGCGAAATTCTTAGAGCCGTTGCGCGTTTCGTTCTGGGCGAAAACACTTGTCTGGTGATTTTATTACACAATTTGGATACAAAAGCAGACGCTATCGGCCGCTAGCGGAATACACTGACGAAACTACGGAAAGTAACGCTTGTGGTGTTCCGCGTGCCAAGTATGCTTCAGCTCCTCGCCTTCTAGGGTGGCGAGCCGGTAGGAGCCCGGTCGCCCGGACCTTGTTACAATGTATGGTCCCTCCCATTTGTTTCCCAACTTGGTGGGAGTGACCACCGTGCGAAGGACGAGGTGGTCTGGTCGAAACTCATTGCACTTGACCTTGGGGTCGTACCATGCCTTGGTCTCCTTTTGATACTGGGAGAGGTTGGCGACGGCGCGGAGCCGTGTCTCTTCGGCCAGGTCGAGGGAGACGGTGCGCTCGTCATTGGCCTCGGGCGCTGTGACGCGTAGCGAACCGGCTCGAAGCTCCGTTGGGGTCATTGCTTCGTCGCCAAATAAGAGGCGGAATGGAGTGAAGTCGGTGGCCAGGGAAGTGGTTGTCCGGATGGACCACAAGATCTTCAGCAGCTCGTCGGGCCATAACCCTTTGGCTAAGCCAACGATGCGTTTATTGAGGCCTGAGAGGATGTGCCCATTAGCTCGCTCCACGGCCCCGTTAGACTGGGGATGCCGTACGGCGGCGAAGCAGAGCTGGACTCCCAACTCGTCGCAGAATGCCCAGAAAGCCCCAGCATCGAACTGCGTTCCGTTGTCCAATGTGAGCTGCCTAGGTACTCCGAAACGGCATACGATGTTCTGCCAGAAGAATTTCTGGACGCTTCGGGATGTGATGGAGGTCAGTGGCTCCGCCTCGACCCACTTGGAAAAATACTCGACGGCGACAACAGCAAAGCGCAGGTTGCCTTTCGCTCTGGGGAGCGGTTCGATGAGGTCCATGCCCCAGCGGGCCAGAGGCCACACAGGAGGGATGGGTAGCAGGCTTGCCGGGGGTCGGTGACTGCGCCGCCCCATCCACTGACAGCCTTGGCAAGTGCGGACGAGTTCTTCGGCATCGGCAACGATAGTGGGCCAGTATACACCCTGCCGGAGAGCTTTGCCCGCGAGGGCCCGTGGTGCCAGGTGGCTTCCGCACAGCCCCTCGTGGATTTCTCGGAGCATGGCCACTCCGTCTGAGTGCGAGATGCAGCGGAGTAACAGGGAACATACTCCGGACTTGTATAGAATGCCATTGATGACCTCGAATGACCTTGCACGGAGCTGGAGGCGAGCTTGGTCTGGGCTAGGATGATCATCTTCGCTGCCCGCGAGCGTGCGCAGGATGGGCTCCCGCCAATCGGTATCGGCCGTACACAGGACTGGAGCTGGCCGAGGTGGCGGCGGGGGCTCGTTCGAGGAGGCGGAAGTGGACGCATCGCTGCGAGGGGGCGCCGAAGGTTGGGTGATCTCCTCGAAAAAAGCCCCCGGCGGCAAGGCTTGAGCTCCTGCCCCGGCTTTGGCGAGGGCGTCAGCTTGGCCGTTTTCGCCTCGCGGGATGTTTTGGGCGGATATGCCCTTGAAGGATGCCTCGAACTTGCGGAAGGAGTCGAGGTAGGAGGCAAGGTCTGGGTGCTTAGCCTGGAAACTCTTGTCGATGTGCCCGGCGACTATTTGGGAATCGGTCTTGACGACCACACGTGCTGCTCCCAGCGCGTGCGCCTTGCGGAGACCCAAGAGGACCCCTTCGTACTCGGCGATATTGTTGGTGGCCTTGAAGCTTAGCCGAGTAGAATACAGGGCCTGCTGGCCAGAGGGAGAGATGATGACTACTCCGGCCCCAGCCCCTGAGGCCTGGTAAGCTCCGTCCGAAAAGATGGTCCAGACCCCCTCGCTTGCTTCGGCGCCTGCGCGTTCGGGGGCCATCGTCCACTCCGCGACGAAGTCAGTGAGGATTTGGGACTTGATGGCTGTCCGGGCGACGAAGGAGATCCCGAACGGGGCCAATTCCACCGCCCACTTGCCGATGCGGCCGGTGGCGTCCTTGTTCCGGAACATGTCGCCTAGCGGGTAGGCAATCGAGATGACGACATCATGAGCCAGGAAGTAGTGCCGGAGCTTCCGGGATGCCATGACGAGGGCGTAGGCCACCTTTTCGAGCTCGGAGTACCTAGCCTTGGCTCCGGTGAGGGCTTTGGAGACGAAGTAGACGGGGCGTTGGATCAGCCTCCTGTCGAGTTTCTCCTCTTGGACTAGCGCCGCACTCGCTGCATTGCCGGAGGCGGCGAGGTAGACCAATAAAGGACTGTCGGCCTGGGGTGTGGCGAGGGCCACAAGGCCGGAGAGATATTCCTTGATCTGCTGGAAACAGTCCTGACACTCGGGGGTCCAATCGAAATGCTTAGAACCTCGGAGCGCCTTGAAGATGGGCAGACTTCGCTCTGCCGATTTTGCTAAAAATCGCCCGAGGCCTGCCAATCGCCCGGCCAGCTTTTGCGCTTGCTTCAGGTTCTGAGGGGGAGACATGTTCTGCAATGCCTGAACTTGTGTTGGGCTGGCTTCAATGCCCCGGCTAGAAACGAGGTACCCAAGCAGCTTCCCTGCGCGTGCTCCGAAGACACATTTTTCTGGATTGAGCCGGATTCCACACCAATGGAGGCTATCGAAGGTCTCCGCTATGTCCGAGCCGTGGTGGCTCTTGGTGGCACTTTTGATGACGATGTCGTCCATGTATGCTTCCACATTATGCCCCAACTGATGACCCAGAGCTTTGGAGATTAGTCTTGAAAAGGTGGCCCCTGCGTTGCGGAGGCCGAAGGGCATCCGGAGGTAGCAGAATACTCCGGCCGGGGTGACGAAACTTGTCTTCACCTGGTCCTCGGGCCTTAACCAGATCTGGTGGTATCCGGAATAAGCGCCGAGGAAACTAAGGAGTTCGGCCCCGGCTGTGGAGTCAACTAGTTGGTCAATGCGAGGCAGGGGGTAGGAGTCATGGGGCAAGCTTTATTCAGAAAAGTAAAGTCGATACACATGCGCCATTTGCCAGATGTTTTCTTTTGGACAAACACTGGGTTGGACAACCAGTCAGTATGACTCATTTCCCGAATGACCCCTGCTCGAAGCAGCTTCTCTGTCTCAGCCTTGGCGAGCTCGGCCCGTTCGGTGGAAAGTCTCCGGAGCCCCTGGTGGACCGGTCGTGCCTTTGGGTCGACGGCCAGTGAGTGCTCGATGATCGAGCGGTCGACGTCGGTAATGTCTTCGTCGGACCATGCGAAGACGTCGAGGTTGCCGCGGATGATGGCTTCGAGCTGCGCCGACACCTCCGGTTCCAGAACCCCTCCGAACTTGATCGGGTACTCCTTCCCTTCTTGGGTCAAGATCTTGGTAATGACTTACCCCTCCGGGAGAGGTTTGGCGGGGCGGCCCTTCTGCCCGGGGTCTCCGCCTCCTGGGAGGCCGGCTCCTTCTACGCCTTCACGGACACTGTGAATCTGTCGCGGCTCCAACGGCGCTGAATGACCATACTCGACTCGGTGGGCTGCGGCCTGGTCGCCCAGGACCGACAACACCCCTCCGGGAGTCGGCATCTTGAGGCAGAGGTAGTTGTGGTGGGCGATGGCTCCGTAGCGATTGAGCATCCCCCTTTCGAAGATAGCGTTGTAGCCGTACGGAGCGTCGACCACATCGAACAGGATCTCTTCGCAGCGCTGGAGGGGGGAGTCACCGAAGGTCACCGCCAGCATGACCTGGCCCAGGGCGTCGAGCGGGGGGCCCGCGAAGCCTTGGAGCGGATGCGAGGCTGGCAGTAGGTGCTTGCGCGAGAGGCACAGCTGATCGAAAGCCTACACGAAGATGATGTCAGCAGAACTCCCTCCGTCGACCAGTATGCGATGCACCTTAACTCCGGCGATGTCTGCTGAGATGACGAGGGGGTCGGCATGCGGGAACTTTACTCTGGAGGCATCTTCGGCGATGAAGGTGATGGGGACATGGGACCACTCCGGGAGGGCCGAGGGGCCGGACGTGCTGATATGTCCGACCTCCCGAGCGTAATCCCGGCGCTGCCACTTGGACAGAGCCCCTAGGGCTCCCCCTCTGGATATGGGGAGGACCACTCGCTTCCCCCGATCCGGCGCACCTTCGAGCTTGGAGGCCGTGACCCTGCCGAACTCCGAGGCCGGGGCCAGGGCTTCCGGCTCATCACGGCGCCCCACTACCTGGACTGCTTCTGGGCGAGGGGTAGGGACCCCCCTGTCGGTGGAGCCGCGGCCGGCATTGCGCTCGAGGTAGTCGCTGCGAAGGGCGAGTATGGTCCGGCAGGAATCGGTGTCGTGGCTCCGGTTCTCGCCGTGGACGCTGCAGTAGAGGGCTTCTCCGGAGAGCGCTCGGGGCGGAGCCTTGGTTCCGACCAGACGGCTTCCGCTGGGCATGTGCAGATGCTTGTTGGGGGCTCGGGGGGTAATGCTGAGGAATTCCCCCCGAAGATGCTTCCGTCCCCGTCGAGAGTCTCGATGGACGGGATCCTGCCGACCCGGCTCCTGGCGGCGGAAGTCAGAAGCATGACGCGCTCCCCGGCTGGGGTCTGGGGGGGCTTCATACGTCTTGGCGCTCGGGGCTCGGACAGGGACTATCATTGCTTGCCGGCGCATCTGGCCCTCCTCGGACCGGGCGTATTCCTCGAAGTATGTCATGAGTTGCGCCACCGAAGAAATGGACTTCCGGTGGAGCTTGTCGAGGAGTCCTGGGTGGGTGACGCCTTCTCGGGCAGCATCGATGACGGAGGAAGCCTAGAGCCCCTTGATCTGGGCCTTGGTGTGCGCGAAGCGTTGGGAATATTGCCGCAGAGTTTCTCCGGGTTGCTGCTTCACTTGGAAGAGGCTCCCGGTGGACATGGGGGCCACGAAGGTCCCTTGGAAATTGTTGACGAATTTCTTCCTCAACTGCTCCCATGAATGGATGGTCCCGGGTCGGAGCGACCAGAACCACCGGAGGGCGATCCCTTCGAGCGCCAGGGGGAAGCATTTAGCCATGGTGTCCCGGCTCCCCCCGGACGCTTATATTGCCAGGGCGTAGGAACGGGAGAACTCCCCAGGGTCGGAGTTCGCGGAGTACTTGGGAAGCTTGGCGGCGCGAAACTTTGAGCCGAAGCGCACCCTCTAAAGATCCAGATGCAGAGGGGATTCTTCGTCGTACGACGGGTTTTCTTCGTCCGCTGGATCTTCGTCGTCGCTCAGCGCCACGACCACAGCTTTCGCGGCGCGGAGGGGCTCCGGAGGGCGAAGCGACGCCTCCTGGCGCCACAAAGCCAGTTCCGCCTTCAACCGAGCGTTCTCGGCGGCCAGGGCGTCGGCTTGGCTCCCGCTTCCTCCTGAAGCGGTGTCGGGGTCCCATGAGCGGGCGTAGTCGGTCCGGATGGACACCACCGGGGGTCCACCTGGAGCGTGCTGCTCCGGCGGCTCCTCCGGCAACCCTACCAGGTTGACGGAGGTCGGCTCAGGTATGCCGACAGGGCCTCCGGCCTCGGGCGTCCCTTCCGGCACCTGGGTTGGCTCCAGGGAAGGCGCCCCGACCGGCGCAATAGCAGGGGCTGAAGGACTGGGGTCGGGGATCGAGGCAGGCTCGACCCCGGTGGTGCGGGCTGACCGGCGCGGTGGAACCGTGCTTGCTCCCTTTCGACTTGACATGCTTTTCGGTGAGTGGGTGTAGAGGATGCTATCTTCTTGAACTAAGATCCCCACGGACAGCGCCAACTGTTGGAACGACGGATCGGACCAGCAGGTTTTCTTAGTGGAAATGAGAGTAGTGTATTCAATGCTCCTTGATCCTGTCCGTTACAACTACAGTTGAGGGGTATTTATAAGGCGCCCCGTCCAAAGGGCCAAGCGCCTCTGGACCGCCAACGGCTACACGATCAATGGCTGGTCAACAGTACAGACAAAACGGGCTATACATAGTACAGACAGGAAGATTTGACTCTGACAGCGTATCAGCCATGTCGGGCGCTGCCTACGCCGCCCGACATGGTTCACAGGATCGTGATCCTGTCCCCCCGTTTACTTGTCCAGTCCTTTTCCCGCCAACACTCCCTTGGGGTTCGCTACTGCGGGCCGAGGGAGGGCCTCCGGCAATTCCTCCCCGGAGGGTGGCCTCTAGTAGCCTTCTCCCGGAGGGTGGCCCCGGCGCCCTTCTGCCAGAGGGCGGCCTCCGGCGTCCTTCTCCCAGAGGGTGGCCCCCGGCGTCCTTTTGCCGGAGGGCGGCCTCTGGCGTCCTTTTCCCGGAGGGTGACCTCCGGTGTCCTTCTGCCGGAGGGCGGCCTCCGGCATCCTTCTCCCGGAGGGTGGCCTTCGGCGTCCTTCTCCCGGAGGGTGGCCTCTGGTGCTAGGCCTCGGACCCCCTGGTTGTGGGCCCCTTCAGCCGTCGGGATTATCTCCCCCAACATTCCTTATCCCCAAGAGCCATTGAGCAAAAGCTCTTGCGGGATCTTCGGCGCTGATGTGAGCGGCTCTTCGGTCTGTCCCCGAAGGCCATGAAGCAAAGGCCCGCTGGATCGTCCTTGTCCTTCCCCTTCCTAATGATGATCTCCTCGTCGCTTGAGCTCGATGAAGAGGAAGAAGACGTGGACCGCTTGGAGTAGCTCTTCTCCATCTCAGTGAAGAAGGCCTTGTCGCGCTTCTTGTTCTCTCGCCGGTAGTCCTTTAGGGCCTTTCTGAAGAATCTGGTCTTTGGCTTGCCCTTGTTGAAGGAGGAGCTGTCGTGCTTGCCGGAGTCATGGAAGCCACCACCGGTGCCCTTCTTGTGGCCATTGCGCTTGGGGCAGTCGGTGATGAAGTGTCCTGGATCACCACACTCAAAGCATCCGGTCTTTGTGCCGTGTCTTTTTAACATCCTTTTGTCATAAACACGACGCACTCGGTTGTTAAACAGACACAAATCATCATCTCCCAAAGACTCAATCTAGTCCTCAGTGATAGACATCAAAGAGAACCCAGCACAGCTCACAGAAAAGGGATCAACAAAAGGTGTAGCAAGGGCAAGAGACTTTGATCCAGGGCCAGTGAGATTTGATCTCAACTGGGTATCAACCTCGGTAGCCTTTAGCTTGCTAAACAAATCAGAAATGGTCAAGGTATCATAAGAAGTGCTCTCAATGATAGAGGATACCTTGATCTCCCAGATCTTTGGGTCCAAGGTATGGAGAACCTTGAGCACCTGTTCGTGATCTGAGACTAACTGAACACCCTTAGCCTTGTTGTCCCGAAGCTTGTTTATGATCGACTGAAAACGACCAAACAATGCTTCAACAGATTCACCCGGCTTTTGTGTGAAGTTCTCATATTCACGCCGGTAGGTCTGATAGAGCCGAGCCTTGACCTGGGCTGTCCCCTCATGGTGTGCCTGGAGGGTAGCCCAGATCTCTCTCGCAGTGGAGAGATGGCTCACACGCTCAAATTCAGTGGGACCTAAACCAGAAAACAAGATGTTCACAGCTTTGCTATTGTTCACATGCTGGGCGATGATACCTGGAGAATCACGCTTAGCAACTGGCAATATGACAAATGTAGCGTGAACGCAAATGTCCCAGATGTCTGAGCTTTGGCTCATGAGATAGGCTCGCATGCGAGTCTTCCAATAATTATAGCCATAAGCTTCCAAGGACGGGACCTTGCCAGGAGACGTCATGATCACTACTGGGGTTTAGAACCGGTTAAGGTATGGAAAAAACCTAACTAGGCTCTGATACCACTTGTAGGACCGAAAGTAGCGACCAGAGGGGGGTGAATGGGCGCCTAAAAAATTCTTTCGAATCAATGGCCTGCTCCCAACACCCAACGCACCTCGACAGACTTAGCAGGAAAAAGTAAACAGAACAACAGAGATAAAAATAATCTAGCCTAAAAACGACCGGTGTCCTAATTGGAAAGACACCCACACAGTGCTAGTAGGCAGATTAACTAAGCATTCAACACATAGACATTTTAGGCATCATAAAACTCAGTCATCACAAGCATTTAAAATGACAATATAAATGGAGACAATAAATAGAGATCTCAAATATATCAGTGAATATTCATGATCCAATCTAAAATAAAGTACCAGTAACAAATGAAGAGATCACAAAATATTCAGAGATAATATCTATTAATGCATGCAAAACATGACAGAGAAACTTACTGTGTATTTGTTGTCTCCTGTTCAGATATTCAGCCGAACACCTCAACACCCAAACATCTTCCACGCATTCATGCTTCCTGGAGACTGCTACTTCTGCTTCTGTGAATAAAAAATAATTCTCCAAGCAGTACTATGATGCAGTGAGAGATTAACCAATGCAGGTAACAAATCACCGTGAAGTCAAGCCATAGAGAACTGTGTGCTTGTGTACTGCTGCAAGCTGCTAGCAGCTGTCCTAGCCATGAGAGCTGTTGTCCAGCCGTGCAAAGAAGCTAGCCAAGCTAGGCAATAGCTAGCAGATCACCGAGAAGCGTGCTGCGCATGCAACAAAAACTGCACACTAGAAGCTAGTCTTCAAGAGCCTACAGCAGCAGTATCTCACAGCTTTTGTAGTGATAAAAAACCGAGAAGAATGCAATAGCTGCAGCAAGAAATGTGCTGTACGAAAAAAAACTGAAAACCAGAGCCTAGGCAATCAAGTAGATAGAAGAAAATTTATGCCGTGCACAGTTCATTCTCAGGAATAAAATATCAAACCTTTTGTTGGTTGCTTGATACTTCAGTCCACATAGACTTAATGCTAGCTATGCTAGGACAGCAGCTAGCTTCTGCTGCTGTTCATGACAAAGAGAACAGACTAAACTGCTGCTACCAAAGCTATGAGGCATAGACTAAAAAAAGGCTAGAGGACAGGTTATGATGAATAGAGAAAATAGAGCCTAAACATCCTGCTACAATATAATAGCTAGCCTGCAACCTTCCAGGAGGAAAGACATTCTCACAGACGAAACAGCCGTGAACACAAGAACCATAAAAATTTAAATCTCAGTTCTCACGATATAAAAAGCAGAGTTGATGTGAACCAAGATCACGAAAAGCCACGAAACCGAATCAACAAAGTATGAATAAAAACATGATTGGTTGATTTTTACAACCGAGACAAAAGAAAACTGCGGCGGCAGAACTCTCAAGAACAGGAGAATGAGCAGGAACTCAACATTGGGAAAGTGAACTCAGGTGTTTAGATTAAAGTGAGTTAACCCTAACCCTAGGGATTGGGGCCTATTTATAGGCAACCCAATAAATGGGGGAAATGCAGAAATACCCGTAGGATTTTTTACAGACGCTGAAATAAATGGAAAAGACCAAACTGCCCTTAGGATCTTTTTACAGACTCGACTGACTGACTGTGGGCCTAAGGACAAAACAGAAAACTCCTATTTACAGATAACTTGTCCGGAAGCGGAGCTTTCGTAGCGACTACGGCTTCACTCCAGGACGGTCCGATCCAAGATCAGCGGTCGTCAGTTTTGCGCCGAAACTGACAAAGCCTCCACCGACTTTGCACCAGGTACCCGGATTGGGCCGGCCCGATTCCGCAGCTCCCTCAGCCCGGCAATCGCCCACCACCCGTGTTCCTGAGTCAATCCTGGTCAACAGCCCAGTGGATCCTTTGCAGCTCCTAGCCCATGTACCCGGATTGGGCCAACCCGACTTCGCGGCCCCTCTGCCCGATAGTCGCTCGCTGCCCGTGTACCTGAGTCACACGCGGCCCAGACGCAACAGGTCTTCTCTCTCTTTTCAGTCCTCTTTGACTATCATTGACAATGACTCATCACATCTGGAGCCATGAGGCCCACGCTATTCAGCATGGCTCCTCAAAGGAGCCGAAGGTCGTTGCCCAGGTTGGGGCAGAAGGAGTTCGGGCTTTGAAGCCCGAGCGACCGAACATGGATGACACCAAAAGGGTCCAGGTGTCGGAGCCAGAGGGACCAACACTGCCAGAGTTAGGAGCGGTCGCAATGGACGAGGGGGTCCCCACGGCCATTTCGCCGCTTCGATCAACGGTGGACTCCGGTGAAGATTTTGCCCGGTTGTTCCAACACCCAAACAGCCCGAAGCTTGTTCGGCGGGGAAGTGGAGGAGGTAAGTCCTTATTGACTGAACTTCGAACTCGTCGCTTTCTTGCATCATTCGAGTAACTGTACATACCTTTTGTTTTAGATGTACCGGTAAAGGGAAAAGGAAAGTCCTGGCTGGTGCCGACAATGAGGACCGAGCCGAAGGGAAAGGCCCCTATAGCGGTGGCGGTCGTGTCGGAGTCGACTGAAGGGGCTCAATCCATGGAGGATTTGGAGGAAGCCTCCCATCTTCCGCGATCTTCCCCTATAGACGATGACCAGAGCAGCCTAATGAGGCTTCCTCTATTGGCTCTGTTCCTGGCACGGAGGATAGGGCTTCATGCTATTCCAGAGCCTTTGGCTTGGTTCTGTCAGGAATTGGGCGAGACCGAGCTGGTCACCAAAGTGAGTCAGTCCGAAGGGATGGAGTTAGGCATCACCCTTAAGCGAGCCGCGTACCAAGTATGACAGACCCCTGCACGTGTTAGTTTATCGAAGCTATATTCCATGCTTACCTCGTTTTCTACAGTACATTGTCCTTGTTCATTGGGCCATGACCTCCCACGACCGTGAACACAACCGAGTCAACGAGAAGGTTGCAAATCGCCAGGATCGCCTTGCCGACTCCGAAGGCACGTCTTCGAGCTTGGACGATACACTCCGAGAGGAGATGAAGCAAAGGGCGGCCTTCTAGGCTACGGTCGAGGAGCTCCGGGCTAAGCAAACGACCTTTGGAGCCGAAGTATAGAAGCTTCAGGATGATTGGAGAGCCTTGGCCGGTGAGGTGCAGTAGCTGCTCACTCAGAAGATGGCGTACGTGATGAGGGCTTATGAGCTTGCCACTTCAAACGCCAATCTGAAGGCCGCAAGCAAAATATGATGGAGTAGCCTCCGAAACCATGGATGTCCTGCGGGGCGTCCTGGAGGACTTCGTCAAATCTTGCCCTTCATCCTCTGCTATGGCAAACGAGCCCCTAGCCCATCGGCTGAAGCTGATCTAGGTGGCGGCGAAGATGATGGGGACCACCGCGGCCAGGTACGGAGAGATCTCTGGACGGGTTGCTGTAGGACCCAGAGTAGCGACTAGAGGGGGGTGAATGGGCGCCTTAAAAATTCTTACGAATCAATGGCCTTCTCTCAACAACCAACTCACCTCAATAGACAAACATCCAAAAAAATCACAAGTACTGAAAATAATCTAGCCTAAAAAACGACCGGTGTCCTAATTACAAAGACACAAACAAAGTGCTTAAAAGCAGATTAAATTCATTCACATAACAAATAGCATCTCCACAAAAAAATTCACTGAATCATAGGTAATTCATCAATCACATAAAAATATCCATCGCTCACAGACTTTTCGTCCATCATAAGGTCAACAAGTATCTAATCAAAAATAACCAGTGAAACTAAGACCTCATGAGAATAGCACAATATTTAACGTATTTAATCTTGACAAAAATTAATGTAGAAAAATAAATGTGCTTGGAATTAATTCATTTATTGCCGAATATTCAGAACTGAAACCACTTCACAAAAATCGAGAAGGGAAAAGACAGATTACAATGCTAGTTGTCTTCTGTGTGCATTTGACCAAACACATAGCATGCATGCGCTGCTCCCTAGCTCTACCGCGTGCGCATGCTGCTCTTGTTGCCTCAGCGCCGCGCTTGGTCACCGAAGCCCACGCCCGCACGAGTGGCTTCGAGCCGCAGTCGCATGTCACCTTGCTGCAGCCGCCACATACTACCGTGTACCATACGTCGTCCCGCCCAGCGCCGGAATCAATCAAGCACCTGGCTGCTATGCGCTTGACAACGAACGAAGCCCAGAGAAAAACAGGCTTCCAGAGAAAAACTGATGTGCAAGGCTGGCCTGAGAAAAAGAATAATAGGCGGCGCCGACTACGAGTTCAACTAGGAAAAAATCAGAAAACCGGGTGTAGAAAGAAGGAGATTTAAAGTGAACTCAGATTTTTGCATTGAATGAGTTAGAAACCCTAGGGGGATTGGGGCCCTATTTATAGGCAGCCCAATAAATCAGGAAAAACCCAATTTACCCTTAAGGTTTTTTACAGACGCCGAAATAAACAAGAAAAGACCAAAATGCCCTTAGGATTTTTACAAACTCGACTAACACACACTATGGGCCTAAAAGGCAAAATAGTAAAATCCTAACTAAAGGTAACTTGTCCTGATGCGGAGCTTTCGTAGCAGCTATGGCTTCACTTTAGGACGGCCGAATCCACGATGGGTGGTCTTGGATGGTTACGTTGGTTTTACGCCGAAACCGACAAAGCATTCGTTGTCTTCACACCGGGTACCTGGATTGAGCCGGCCCGATTCCGCGGCTCCCTCATCCCGGCAATCGCTCGCCGCCCGTGTACCTGAGTCACACGCGGCCCAAGAACCGACAAGTCCCGTCTCATCTTCGTCTCCTCTCTCTTTGACTTCCGTTGACAATCACTCATCACTTCTAGAGCCATGAGGACCATGATCTTCAATATGGCTCCTCAATCTCCCCTTGATGAGTGCATTGTCAACACTCTCTTCATCATCACTTCAGAACGTGCAAAACATGTGGAAACACAAAAACAAAACACAAGAAGACAGAAGGAAGAAAATAAAATAAAAGGTTTAACCCTCATGACCAAAAGATATCCAAAGAGTAAAGGCAAAAGAGACTAAAACTCCCCATGAAAAAATTCCCAGAGAAAGCCAAACCCCCCTAAACTCTTCTAAAAGATAAAATAACCCAAAATTTCTCCCCCTTGTTGACAATTGGACTCATCAAGTGAGACTAAATGCACTCAAAAAGAGATACAAACTCAAACTCACCTAGAATGCAACTTCCCCTCAAAATATGCAATGAATGCAACTGAGGTGCAAGTGGAGTGTAAAAAGCATGATTCTCAGATATGATTGACTGCAATAACAACATCCAGCAACTATAGCACAAAATACTGTCTAAGACACATGGCATGATCAGTGCAATAGATGATATCCAAAGAAAGACATTAGGCACAAATTTTTATATTTTTGCAAATAAAAGCATCACCACATTTTCTAGTTGACAAGCAAGGTAAAGCATGAGATGCAAAGGCTAGCTGATATCTACCAAGATAAGCATTGTCCAGAATAAAGAGCTTCAGCAAACTTGTTATCTTTTTAATTTTCAGGCTTTTTCTTTTTTTTTTCATTTTTGCCAGGAGTTATTTGCATGTCAACCTTATGCTAACCGACCAAGTCAAGTCTAGGACATAACAAGACCATTAGAAGCTTAAGACATTGGTCTTGGCATACATTACAATGTCCTAGTTCATACCAAAGTGCTATGGTAAGCAGTCCAGAATAATGCAATGCAACATAGCAAACCCACCTAGATCTTTTCAATTAAGCATAAAAGGCATAGATTTTTCATTTTTCTGATTTTTATCATTTTATAGCATATTTTCCATGTTAAAGCATATAGATGTCCAAGCTGCATATCTATATCTAAGTAGGGAACTAGCTACAAGGCATGTAAAAGATAGCAAAAGCATTCAACCTACACATGCTAGTTACCAGAAGAAATGGTGATCATTTTTAAATTTTAAAACATAAAAGCCATGCATATGATAGATATCAGATATATCATGTGAACTGAATCAAAGCATGATCATCGACAAGTATTAGAAAGCATATACTAGCTAGAATAAGTAAAGCAATTTAATCATATAACAGAAGCAATCTCAAAGTGTGATATATGAATGTGCAAGGAATGAACTCACACGAAAAGACTCAATAAAAGAGTAAAGAAGAAATAAAA
Source organism: Zizania palustris (assembly GCA_019279435.1). Classification (NCBI taxonomy): domain Eukaryota; kingdom Viridiplantae; phylum Streptophyta; class Magnoliopsida; order Poales; family Poaceae; genus Zizania; species Zizania palustris. Next base: position 82,966,800 of record JAAALK010000289.1, on the reverse strand, counting down.
GACTCAAAAATATCGTAAAAAGGATACACAACTCCCAAATACCCTCGCAAATGCTCAAATGTAGACTGATCTAGGGGTTTGGTGAGAATGTCAGCCAACTGATGATGGGTACCAACATGAACAAGGTCAATGATACCTTTCTCATATTGATCCCTCATAAAGTGAAAGCGCACATCCATATGTTTGGTTTTTGATTGAAGACATGGGGTTTTCCCTACACTAATCACGCTGGTGCTATCACAAAACAAAGACACTCTGGCAGGGAAAGAAAACCCAAAATCTATCAAAGTGGAAATCATCCAAACCAACTGTGAGTAGCAACTAGCAGCAGCTACATACTCAGCCTCTGTGGTAGAAAGCGTAAAATCTTTCAAAGTGGAAATCATCCAAACCAACTAGCAAGTACTGGAAGTCGACTTGCGATCCAGCCGACACCTACCAAAATCAACGTTGGAAAAGCCAGATAACTCAAGAGATGATGATGCTGAATAGTAAAGACCGAGATCACGCACATAGGTAAGATACCTGAAAATGCGCTTGACAGCCTGCCAATGAGATTCGCGATCTGAAGACTGGAAGCGCACGCACAGTCCCACGGCAAACTGAATGTCTGGTCTTGTCACCGTCAGGTACAGCAGTGATCCAATCATCCCTCGATACTCTATCTCATTGACCTTGATGTTGCTCTCGTCCTTGTCCAGACCCCCAGATGTACCATTAGGGTCATCTGAGGCTTCAGCTCTCCACCAAAGTCGAACTTCTTTAGCATGTCTCGCGTATACTCGCTCTAGTGGATGAAGATGCCATCCTTGGTCTGCTTGATCTGGAGTCCTAGGAAGTACATGAGCTCACCCATGAGGCTCATCTCAAACTCGCTATGCATCTGCTTAGAAAACTTGAACACAAGCTCATTAGTAGAACCACCAAAAATAATGTCGTGCACGTAAATCTGAGAAATCAAGAAATCAGTGCCAACACGGATCAAGAAAAGAGTTTTGGCCACATAACCCATCACAAAGCCATTCCCCAACAAAAAACTGCTTTAAACGATCATACCAAGCCCTAGGGGCTTGCTTTAGACCATATAAAGCTTTCTGCAAATTGAAAACATGTCGAGGAAACCTAGGGTTCTCAAAACCAGGGGGTGCCTAACATAGACCTCCTCCTCTATGTACCCATTCAGAAAAGCACTCTTGACCTCCATTTGAAAAAGCTTAAAACCTTTAGAAGCAGCGAATGCCAAAAGTATTCGAATGGACTCAAGACGGGCAACAGGGGCGAAAGTCTCCTCAAAATCAATACCCTCTTTCTGGCAAAAACCCTGGGCAACTAATCGAGCTTTGTTGCGCACCATAATCCCATCTTCACCTTGCTTGTTCTTAAACATCCACTTGGTCCCTATGGGGTTGCATCCAGGTGGCAGCTCAACTAGTGTCCAAACCTGACTGCGAACAAAATTCTCAAGCTCTTCTTGCATGGCCTTTATCCAATTTGCATCAGATAAAGCATGAGCAACATCTCTGGGCTCAAAGGTGGCAACAAAAGCAGACTCAGTAAAAACAGCGAGTGAACCAGCCTGAGAACGCAAGGATCTTGTAGTGAGATCACCGATGATGAGCTCTGAGGGGTGATGATGCTGAACTGCTCGGGATCCAAGGTGATCAGATGTCACCTCACCAGAGTTAGCAGCTGGCACCTCTAGACTCGACTAGGGGGCTCGATCAAAGTGGAAGAAGTGATCAGAGGTCCGCCCTCGTCCTCAGTCGAAGTCTCAGAAGGTGTGGGATCTGCAGGCTATGCAGAAGGCCCACCCTAATAAACAACAGGAGTCTCATCATCTTCCTCGAAGATGGACTCACCAAGCTCATCATCTCCAGAAAGCTCAAAAGAAGGAATAAGCGAAGGCATGAACTCATCGAAAGAAACCTCGCAAGTCTCGACAAGCTGTTGGGAGTCGAGGTTCCAAACACGGAAGCCTCCAGAATGCAAAGCGTAACCAAGAAATACTCCATCCCAGCAACGAGAATCAAACTTGTCCAAATGCCCTCCCTTCTTAAGCACAAAGGACTTGCAGCCAAACGCTCGCAAGTGACTCACCTTGGGCTGTCTGCCAAACCGTAACTCATATGAAGTCTTACTTGAGTAAGCTCTAAGAAAAATGTGGTTGGCCAAATAGCAAGCCATGTTCATGGCTTCAGCCCAAAAGCATCTAGGAGTCCTATGCTCATCAAGCATCATCCTGGCCATCTCAACTAGCATGCGGTTCTTTCGTTCCACAACGCTGTTCTATGGAGGAGTGTAAGGAGCAGAAAATTGGTGCTCAAGACCCTGATCACTACAGAAGCTGATGAACTAAGAGTTATTGAACTCAAAGCCATTGTCAGAGCGAATTGCTCGCATCTGACCATTGTTCTAGTTCTTCACCTCTAGGATCAGATCATGAAAAAACTGAAAAGCCTCATCCTTAGACTCCAAAAAGAAAACCCACGAGAATCGAGAAAAGTCATCAACTATCACAAGGGTGTACCACATCCCACCGACTGAATGTACCCGAGCTAGACCAATAGTATCCATTTGTAAAAGCTCTCCCAAGTACAAAGTCATCACTTGAGTCACAGGTGCGTGAGAAGCGGCAACCATCTTCCCATGATGATAGGGATGGCAAACTAGATCCTTCTCCATCTTAAGCTTGGGAAATCCTCGGATGAGGTCCATGGAGCTCAATCTGACTAGCAGATGAAAACTCAAATGACCTAACCTCCTATGCCACCTCTAGAGCTCAAAAGAGGATCTAGTGATCAGACAGTGAGAATGGCCAAAAGAACTAGAAAAATGAATCCGAAAAACCTTACCGAAGGGTAAGATCTAGCAAACCAAAGATCCTCTAGAATCAACAACGGAAGACATGCCCTTCTTAAAACGAACCTCTAAACCATCCTCAAGAAGTTAAGAAACCGAGACCAAATTAAAACTCAAGTTTCTAACCAAAGCAACATTCTTCAAAGAGAAATGCTCAAAGATTCGAATTGAACCAATGCCATGCACCTTCCCTTGACCATTGTTCTCGAATGTGATGTACTCCTTGTAGCTCGGGGAAGTGAGGCTAGAGAACCATCTGCGATGTCCCGTCATGTGGTTAGAGCATCCTGAATCCATGATCCATATGTCCTCCAGGCCTCGGTCCTGCAATATCAATGGTCATAAGTGGGAGAAAACGGTCCGAGACCAGGTTTAGCAAAAGAGCTAAACCAGTGTTGAGCCATCTTCTCAAAAGAAGGAAAGAAGAAAGGATCATAAGTGTCTGGACCAAAACGCGGCTCAAAGCACGTCCTCTATTCTGCCTAATGTCTCGGCCACGTGATCCAAAGCTTTATCCAGAACAACCTGGAGCTCTACCAGAGCGAAAATGACCCTCCGGTGCACGGGCATGAAAGTCATCTCCTCTACCACCACCTACACGACGCGCCATGGCCTCTAGCCTCTCTCCACGTCGCGGGACTCTTTGTCTACCACCCCGCTGGTAGAACTACTCCTGCCCACCTAGAGCTCTCTCTGCTCTCTCAACCCGCTTCCTCCTGAAGCAAAACTCCTCAAGATGCCCGTCTCTTTGACAGAACTCATAATGATAGGTAGGCTTCTTGGGATGTGGTTGACACTTGGGTTTCTTGGGCTTGGTGGTGTTGGGTGTAGACTCTTTGGTGTAAGAGGGTCCAGGTAGAGAGTCAAGAGAAGTGTGGAGCTGCTTGGGCTTTGGGATCCAGATAAGCTTCTTGGCTGGAGCTTTAGGTAGTTCTTGGAATACTCCATCCTTGGCCTGACAGGACTGAAAAGACTTAGTGGAGTGATTCTTGGGATATCTCCACTCTAGAGTCATCTTACTCCACTCCACTACATGACTCAAGGCACTCTCAAAGTCAGCTTTGGTGTAGTTGTACCCTACTCCAAACCCATCCTACCTCTTGAACTGCTGGATCATCATGTCGAGCTATGGCTCTCTGGCACTTACCCAACTCAGGATCTGACGGAGGTAAGAGTTCTCATTCTGAGCATCAGCTAGCTCCTCTCTCAAGGAAGCTAGCACCTCCACCTGGGACAAGCAGATCTCACACTCTCTATCAACTTGGACATACTTCTCAGCTTTCAGCTTGATTAGTTCCAATCTCAAGGACATGCAGTTCCCACAAATAGTGGGTGGAACTGACAATGTCTCAAGCTCAAGCTTAGTCTGCTCCAGCTTAGCTCTGACTCTCTAACTTGCCCAACTACTTATCTCCCTTTGCTCTCGGCTCAACTAGATTAGATAAGTGGGATGGGTAGTCACTATAGGGCATGACGATAGTGGCATGAGCTTCTTTTAGCTCCAACTGAGCGCTCTCAAGATCAGTGGCCAAAGTGTCTCTCTCGTCTACCCTCTCTATGTACCTGGACTTCAGAGTCGTTAGGTCACACAACAGCACCTCGCAGTTAGGGCACTCACTACTATCACCCAAGCAAGGGAAAGAAGATAGACTCTCAATCTTGCCATTGGCAATGGCAAGCTCACTCTCAAGGTCATCTATCCTCTTCTTAGCCCCTCTAAGCATTTTCTCCCAATATCTCAACTCCTGACGGTTCTCTTCAAGTAATTCAACGACTTCTTCTTCATAGAAAGATACCTTTTCATCGTCATCATCGTCGGAGTTGTCGGGGGAGCCCCTGTTTTCCTTATTCCCAAGAGCCATTGAGCAGAAGCTCTTGTGGGATCTTTGGTTGTGGTGCGAGCGGTTGTTCGGCTTGTCCCCAAAGAAAATGAAGAAGAGGCCCGCCGGATCATCCTTATCCTTCCCCTTCTTGATCACGATCTCCTCATCGCTTGAGCTTGATGGAGAGGAAGAAGACAATGATCTCTTGGAGTAGCTTCTCTCCATCTCAGCGAAGAAGGCCTTATCTCGCTTCTTGTTCTCACGCTGGTAGTCCTTCAGGGCTTTTCAAACGAACCTCGTCTTGGGCTTGCCCTTTGTGAAGGTGGAACTTTCGTGCTTGTTGGAGTCATAGGAGCCACCGCCGGTGCCCTTCCTGTGTGTGTTCCGCTTGGGGCAATCGGCGATGAAATGACCTGGATCACCACACTCCAAGCATCCAATTGGTCCACAGTGATAGACATCAAAGAGGACAAAGCACAGATCAAAGCAGTAGGATCAGCAGATGGTGTCGCAAGGGCCAGGGTTTTTTAGCCAGAACCCGTGACATTTGATCTCAACTGGATGTCAACCTCTGAGGCCTTGAGCTTACTGAAAAGCTCTGTGACGGTCAAGGTATCATAGGAAGCGCTCTCAACAATAGAGGATAACTTGATCTCCCAGATCTTACGGTCCAAGATATGAAGAAACTTGAGCGCCTATTCATGATCTGAGACTAGCTGATCATGATCGGCCTTGTTGGCCCGAAGCTTGTTAATGATCGACTCAAAATGACCAAACAAAGCTTCAACAGTTTCGCCCGGCTTCTGTGAGAAATTTCATACTCACACCGGTAGGTCTGATAGAGCCTAGCCTTGACCTGAGTTGTCCCCTCATGGTATGCCTGGAGGGTAGCCCAAATCTCTCGAGCAGTGTTGACATGGCTAACGTGCTCAAATTGATTGGGACCTAAACTAGAAAATAGTATGTTCACTGCCTTGTTGTTTAGGTCATGCAGAGCGACTATCTCAGGGGTAGTCTGCTCTGCAATCAGAAGCACAGTGAATGTGTCGTGAACACACATGTCCCATATCCCTTAGCTCTAGCTCAATAGATAGGCTCGCATGCGGGTCATCCAATAGTTGTAGCTAAAACCTCAAGGGACAGAACCTTGCCAGAAGAAGTCATGATTGCTACCTTAGGTTAAAACCAGTTAAGGTATGGAAAAACCCTAACCAGGCCCTGATACCACTTGTAGGACCGAGAGTAGCGACTAGAGGGGCAGTGAATGGGCGCCTAAAAAATTCTTTCGAATCAATGACCTTCTCCCAACACCCAACACACCTCAACAGACAATCAGCTGAGCCAACACAAATCACAAGCTCTAAAATGACCTAGCCTAAAAACAACTAGTGTCCTAATTACAAAGACACCAACAAAGTGCTTGAAGGCAGATTAAAGTCTTTCACAGAGAAAATAGCATATTCACAAAAATTTCACCAAATCACAAGTAATCTATCAAGCATATAAAAATATCCTTCGCTCATAGACATTTCATCCATCACAAGATGAACAAGTATCTAATCAAAAATAACCGATAAAACTATGACCTCATGAGACACAATATTTAATCTGATGAAAATAATTGCAGGAAACTAAATGTGCTAGAAATTAATTCATCTATTCTAGAATATTCAAAACTAAAAGACAGTGCACGAACATTGAGAAATTACTGTGCAATTTTTGTCTCCTGTTGAGGCATTCGGCCGAATGCCTTGTACGCAGCCCTCTATACACGCCACAATCTGCAGTCTGTCTCCAATCGCTTGGACGCCAAAGTTCATGCCGCAATTGGCTCAGTCCTGTCCGCTGCTTCCTCCTGTGCTAAGCACGTTCCCAGCCAAGAAGCACTGGTGCTCGGTGCTACCTTCCACTCAGCGACCAGAAGCTGCTAGCTAGCCTAGTACTCCACTTCTCTGTCTCTAGGCCTGAGCGCCAGCCGCACATGCGAGGAAGCAAGGTGGGGGAGAAGCCGAGAAGGCCGACCATGTCTCCGGCTCAGACAACATGTGCACAGTACAGTGCCATGAAAACCAAGAATAAAATGGCGATGAGAACTGAAAATATTCTGGCGGTGGACCGTAGGAGGAAGGGATTTTTTGGAATAAAGATGTGAACTCAGATTTTTTCTATAGAATGAGTTGGAAACCCTAAGGGGGATTGGGGCCCTTGTTGTAGCAATTGTGTTAGCTACAGCACAGGTTTTGTTTGTGTGTGTATGGTGTGTAAAATGAACCTCGAAGGGTTCTCTCAGAGGGAGAAAGGATTTATACTGGTTCGAACCTCCCCTAGGGGATAATATCCCTACATCTAGTTTGTGGTGGATTTGGCATGGTATGCCTCGGTGTGGTGTAGTGAACATCAGGGTTTCATGGCCCTAGAGAAGCTATCCTGTTACAAGGGCTTGGCCCTGCTTTTATAGGCACGCAGGCCAAAGGAAAAGACCAAAATGCCCTCTATAAGTCCTAGGCTCATAGGGGCTGTACAAAAGTGCTTTAAAACTTTACAGATGTGTCAGACAACGTCACTTCTTGACCAGCTAAACGACATACTAGGGGCAGAGGGGCCCCTGGTATGGCTTCTACACTGTAGCAGGGTGCATATATTTTCTAGGTTCGGAGTAGGGGCCGGAGCTCTTCAGGCGAAGGCTGAAAGGGAGGCTTCGAAGTACACTCTGAAGTGGGCTTCGAAGTATACTCTGAACTGGACTCTGAATTGGGCTCCAAACTGGGCTCCGAACTGGGTTCTCGGAGACTTAGCTCTGAATTGGCTGGAAAGGGTCTGGAGACTGGCTCTGAGGAGCTCCAAAGGGAGCTCGTAGGTTAACTCCGAACAAGGCCCGAAGGTTAACTCCGAACAAGGCTCGAAGGCTAACTCCGAACAAGGCCCGGAGGCTAACTTCGAAGTTATCCTGAGACTTAGCTTCTGGCAAACTTTAAGAGATCTTGCGGGCTTCGCTATGGAGGGCTTCGAAGTGAACCTTGGGACATGGAAACAGCTTCTTCAGAAAGGAACATGCTTCGACAGTGTTGGGCTTCGGGCCGAAGGCTGTCGAAGGCTGACGTCATTTGGCCCCTGTTCAAGGGAAAACTTATTCCCCCAACAGTAGCCCCTCACTTGCAGGCCTTCAGGACGAAGGGGTGCGTGCGCCATTGGGACAAATGACAGAAAATTACAACTTCAGGGAAAATAGGCCTTCGGAGCTTGGACCGAAGGTGGCTTCTAAATGCGTAGGTAATAATTTCCTGCGTCAGCTGTCAGAATGACCTCGGGGCGATCAACTGACCCCGTAACGGCTATAAAATTGACCGTTATAGTGCGCCGAGCCGCTTCGCCTTCGCTGGAGGCCCACCTGTCAGTGGCTTTGGCCCACGAACCATTGGGATTTTTACCACCTATAAATAGGGGTTTACCGCACACGGCTTCAGCACACTTCTCATTTGCTTTCTTCTCAACACCTTGCATCCTTCGCTCTCTTCTCCTCCTTAGCTTCGCGCGAAGCACCCTTCACAAGCTTTAGCATACTTCGCTCCAAAGCTCCACAAAAATGCCGAAGAAGGTTGCTTCGAAGGCTTTGGCCTTGGGCTCGAGCTCGAGCTCCGCCCAAGCGCAGGTAGCGGCAGCTGCGGCAGCGAAGCCTGCACCGAGGTTGTTGGGGCCGAAGGATCTTCGGTCACCATCTGACAAGTTCGAGCAGACATTGAGACGAGGGCCTCGATCTCCACAGAGAAGTCCATCCGGAGGGCCTGCAAGGGGAAGATTGCATCGAAGATCCAGCTTCGAGTTCCGAAGAAGTCGGAGGCCATACCGAGGCCTCGGGCTGATGAAGTGGTGTTGTTCGAAGCCTTCTTCGAAGCCGGCCTTGGACTGCCGGTGGTGGGGATGTTTAGCGAAGTCCTGAAGGCTTATAACCTCGATCTTCCTCATCTTTCTCCCAACGTTGTGATGAGGCTTGCTGTGTTTGAATTGGCCATGAGGGCCGAAGGTTGCGAGGGTTGCGCTGACGTCTTCGTCACCCTCCACGATGCCAATTGCCAACTGAAGCCGAGGGAGGATGCAGACCGCGTCAAGAGGGCCTTGGCCTTCAGAAGCGCCAACTTCCAGCTTTGGAAGGAGTACCAAGATGTCTTCTCGGCGAGGGCCGCCAACAGCAAATAGTACTCGAAGTGGGATCAAGAGTGGTTCTACGCCTCCGTCGGCGCGAACTCTCCCCTTCGGAGTACCAATGCACTTATCTCTTATCGGCGCGAAGGGGTGGTGAAGACCAGCTCTGACACCCTTCGCTCAAGGATCTCACTCCTTTGGAGGGTGGCCACGAAGATGAGCATGAGGGACCTCGTGGAGGAGTTCATCACCCTCCGGCTCAGCCCCCTTGCGCGCTCTTGGCCGGAGGACCTTTTCCAAGCTTCGGGCCGAGGGGGCCTAAACGAGGTGGCATTTGAACACCTCGTTAAGACTTCGAAACTTTTCCACTTTCATACTTCGCCAAAAACTTTACTCTGACTTGGAATCTTGATGAAGCCACTCTTGAAGTGAGGACTCCGGAGGAGGCCATCGCGGCGGCGGAGCGTGTTGTCGGGGCCCCGACACCGGAGGAGCAAGCCCAATGGCTTGCTTTGGTGGGGACTTGGGAGCATTGGAAAAGGGTGTGGACCCTGCTTGGCTTCGAAGAGGTCCAGGCTCTGCCAGACTTCTCCCACCTTGTGCCTTCGGCAACCAGCTCCAAGAGGAAAAGGGGGGACGACGACGAGCCAGAAACTTCGAGGGCTTGGCCAAAGGTCCTCGTGACCGAAGCCTCTACTCCGGAAGAGGCAACGGTTGCGAACCCTCAAACAAAAGCGGAGCCAGCAAGTGCTCTGGCAACGACAACCAAGGTGGTAGCGAAGACCTCGACGGCGACGGCTTCAGGCACGGAGGTCGACGCGCGAGCTTCGCAGCGAAGGGATTGGGGGGCACACATTGACCCCTCTACCTTCGAAGAAATCTCCGATGAAGGTAAACACTTCAAACATACTTCTCTTTTATATGTGGATTTTGACTTGAACTTTTTTGCAGAAGATGATGCCGGTGTGAGGCCCACCGTTCCGAAGCCAACGGAGGTCTCCAGCTCCAGCAGTAGCAGCATCAATAGCGACAGCAGCAGCGATAGCTCGGAGTCCGACAGCTCCTCGTCTGAAGAAGACAGAGGCAACGGCCGTGACGAAGGGGATCCTCGAGGCGACGATGAAGTCGAGGTGGTGGATCAAAGTCCAGCACTATCGAAGCCTGTGTAGGTAGTTGCGACGGAGGAAATTGTCCGGCCTTTGCTGCCGAAGGGGGCCGTGACGGAGACGGCCATCCACGCCTTCTGGGAGGGTTGTGCAGCTGCGGAGGCAGGAGGCTTGGTGGCTCAACTCAGCAACTTGAACCCCATGGACCTCTTCAGCAACGCGAACGAAGCGCTCATCCAGGTGAATGAAGTCCTACGCAGGCTTCGAGTTGTACCTTGGTCTTCGATCAACACTTGTGATTTTCTTGAATTCTTTCAGGCCTTCGCACTGAATGCAGCAGCGTCAACTTTTGCGGACAGGCGGATGATGCGCTTGGCGGAGGAGAAGGAGGCCCTCTGACGTGAAGTCTCGGTGGAAGCCGAGAAGCGAAGGCGGGCGAAAGCTTCAGCCGAAGCGGTGAGGGTCGAGGCCGACAAGGCTAGGGAAGCCTTGGCCTCAAAGACCGACAGGCTCCGAGCGGAGCTTCAAGCTGCGAAGGATGCCAAAGCCCAGCTGGCGAAGGAGAACTCCGAGCTTCGCCAAGGAGCTCAGTGCCTTGAAAACTTTGTCGTTGGCAACATCAACGAAGCCACTCTGAGCCTGACCGAGGTCCTACAACAAATAGGGACCGAGTGTCGGGCTCCAGACTTCGATAGCCAGGATCCAATTGGGGACCGCACCGCATTTTTGAAGGTGGTGGTTGCGACGGCGGAGCAATCTTTGAAGGGCTTCGCCTTGATGGCCGGCCGAGTGGCGGTCAAGGGGTGTTGCAAATGCTTCATGACGCGGGGTGCAACCACCTCGAAGTAGCAACCTCGATGACTCCAGTGGCCTTCGGAGGCCAGCACTTGGTGACGCCTTCAGCCGGCGTCCGCGGAGCCTGGCGGCGACTTCAGGAGCCTTGGAAGGACCAAGGCTGCGAAGCAGTCCTCGAGCTTCAGAAAGCCCTACGCCTTCGCCGAGCCAAGGCGCATGCCTCACCAGCTCTGCCTTCGACGTTAGCACCTCCGCCTTCGAAGGTGTAGATCTCCTTAGGCTCCTTGTACTTCTTAGCTGTAGGCTTGTAAAAACTTATCAGTTTATTAATATAAATGCGGGGGTACTTTATACCTGCCCAGGCTCAGTCTCCGAATGTTGACTTCAAAGTACTTGAGGACTCTAAAGAGCATCGCCAGTTATGGGCTGTCCTCGAGGTAGCAAGGTCCGAGGGCCCCCCTCGGTTTAAACTTCTGAGGGGGCCTAACAGCGAAGCAATCCCCAAAGTTGTTCAGGATCTGTTGGGCATTGTGAAGACGGAGTCCCTTCGGAGTTCTTCATCCTTGCCTTCACAAACGGCCTTGGCAGGCAATGAAGCTTTAGACTTCTCTGCCTTCGACACGGCACCGCCTGCCTCGCAGACTTGGAGCGACCTGCAAAGTGGAAGACGAGGTTTGCGGGCTTCGGGGTGTGGACGAACCGGACGTGGGAGAGCAGGCTCCGACGAGGCTTTGTCCAGCCGAGGGGGCCCTGGCTGAAAGAAGGGCAAGCGAGGGCTGGGGCCTCGAGCTCGCTTTTTCTTAGGCTTAGATACAGACTACTCATAGTTTTGTTTTTGAAGTATATTTGTAACATACTTCTCAATTATCATTCAATGAATGGAGTTTATTGTATTTGCATACTTCTTCTGCATGCTTCGCATTGTTTGAGGACTTCGAACTTTTTAGCATGTCATGCTCGTACTGCGTATTACATTCGCACACTTCGCATACATACTTCCCCCTTGCTCATGGCAGCTATGGACTTAGTCGTTGCTGGTGCGAGCAATAAAAAATGCGAAGGGGTGCGCCTTTTTGGCGGCTTTGGATGCTTATATTACATTGAGCGAAGGCCTCTTTTGGGTTTCGAACGCGTTAATTTGGAGCGAAGCAAGGCTTCAGCGTAGCCAAATTAAGCGAAGCATGCTTCGGCATGCTTGGATTTGGATGCTGTGCATGAGCAAGGCTCCAAAATGCACTTAGATTTTAAACGAAGCATGACTTCGAGATGCTTAATTCTTAGATTGGATCACGTCATGCGAAGCGAGGCCTCGGTGCATGTTCAGATAGCGAAGTAAGGCTTCTTGAGATTAGTCCTGTAGTGAAAAGGATATTTGGTGTGGATTTACCGAACCTGTGATTTTGAGCTGCCTTCGCTCTGAGCCACCTTCGACTCTGAATACTGAGAACAGATCTCGGGATTCTGGGATACATTAGGCCGGTGGCCTTCGTATCCCGGACGCATCAGGTCGATGACCTGGAGTCCTTGGACGCATCGAGCAAGTGGCCCGGAGTCCTTTAGCCCACTACTACAGGCCCGGAGGCACTGTGTAGCCTTCGGAGGGGTACTCCGGATTTTGTAAAGCGAAGCAAGGCTTCGATTTTTAAATAAGGCGAAGCAAAGCTTCGGGTTTTTGATAAGGCGAAGCAAGGCTTCGAATTTTTGAAAGGAAACAAGGCTTCGATTTCAAAACGCGAAGCATAACTTCGGTTTTAAAACGCGAAGCGAGGCTTCGACTTTTAACAAGATGAAGCAAAAGTTTGCTTTAAAGGCGAAGTAGGGCTTCGATTTTAAGCGAAGAAGGGCTTCAATTTTATACTAAGGTAATTGCAAAATTGTGCATCGAAGTAGTACTTCGGACAGTGTACATACCTCGTAAGTGGGTGAAAGCTTGCCTCATAGCTCCTGGGGCTTTGATGGCCTTCGACACACGAAGTGGAGCCCCTTGCTGGAGGGTGAGCTCCGAAATGCAAAGGATGGGGAAGAAGGCGAAGAAGACCTTTGAACTTCACCCGAAGCCCCTTGCCGAAGGGTGCGCGAAGCAAGAAAGATTCGAAGCTCACCCTCAAGCGCACTTTGAATTGCAGACAGTGGCAGAGAACTTAGCTTTTAGGACTAAGGTCCCCACGGACGGTGCCAACTGTTGTAGCAATTGTGTTAGCTACAGCACAGGTTTTGTATGTGTGTGTATGGTGTGTAAAATGAACCTCGAAGGGTTCTCTCAGAGGGAGAAAGGATTTATACTGGATCGGACCTCCCCTAGGGGATAATAGCCCTACGTCCAGTTTGTGGTGGATTTGGCATGGTATGCCTCGGTGTGGTGTAGTGAACTCCAAGGTTTCATGGCCCTGGAGAAGCTATCCTGTTACAAGGGCTTGGCCCTGCTTTTATATGCACGCAGGCCAAAGGAAAAGACCAAAATGCCCTCTATAAGTCCTAGGCTCATAGGGGCAAAGTGGGGAAAAGGAGCTAGCTACTGTACAAAAGGGCTTTACATCTTTACAGGCGTGTCAAACAACGTCACTTCTTGACCAGCTAAATGACATACTAGGGGCAAAGGGGCCCCTGGTATGACTTCTACACTGTAGCAGGGTGCAGATATTTTCTGGGTTCGGAGTAGGGGCCGGAGCTCTTCAGGTGGAGGCTGCAAGGGAGGCTTCGAAGTACACTCCGAAGTGGGCTTCAAAGTATACTCCGAACTGGACTCTGAATTGGGCTCCGAACTGGGCTCCGAACTTGGTTCTCAGAGACTTAGCTCTGAATTGGCTGGAAAGGGTCCGGAGACTACCTCTGAGGAGCTCCGAAGGGAGCTCGAAGGTTAACTCTGAACAAGGCCCGAAGGTTAACTCTGAACAAGGCTCGAAGGCTAACTCTGAACAAGGCCAGGAGGCTAACTTCGAAGTTAGCCTGAGACTTAGCTTCTAGCAAACTTTAAGAGATCTTGCGGGCTTCGCTCCGGAGGGCTCCGAAGGGGTTCAGAGGCCTTGCTCCAGAGGGCTTCGAAGTGAACTTTAGGACTTGGAAACAGCTTCTTCAGAAAGGAACAGGCTTCGATAGTGTTAGGCTTCGGGCCGAAGGCTGTCGGAGGCTGACGTCATTTGGCCCCTGTTCAAGGGAAAACTTATTCCCCCAATAGCCCTATTTATAGGCAGCCCAATAAATCAAGAAAAACCCAATTTACCCTTAGGGTTTTTTACAAACACCGAAATAAACTAGAAAAGACCAAAATGCCCTTAGGATTTTTACAGACTCGACTAACACAGACTGTGGGCCTAAAAGGAAAAATAGTAAAGTCCTAACTAAAGGTAACTTGTCCTGATGCGAAGCTTTCGTAGCAGCTACGGCTTCGCTTCAGGACGGTCGGTTCCCAGATGGGCGGTCTTCGATGGTTGCATCGGTTTTACGCTGAAACTGACAAAGCGTCCACTGTCTTCGCACCGAGTACCCAGATTGAGCTGGCCCGACTCCGTAGCTCCCTCAGCCCAGCAATCGCTCGCCGCCGATTTACCTGGGTCAAACCCGGTCAATAGACCAGTAGATCCCCTATCGCAAGGGCCATGGTTCTTGAGCCAGAACCTGTGAGATTTGATCTCAACTGGATGTCAACCTCTGAGGCCTTGATCTTACTGAAAAGCTCTACGATAGTCAATGTATCATAGGAAGCGCTCTCAACAATAGAGGATACCTTGATCTCCCAGATCTTAGGGTCCAAGGTATGAAAAACCTTGAACGCCTATTCATGATCTGAGACCAACTGATCTCGATCGGCCTTGTTGGCCTGAAGCTTGTTAATGATCGACTGAAAATGACCAAACAGAGCTTCAACAGTCTCACCCGGCTTTTGTGAGAAGTTTTCGTATTCTCACCGGTAGGTCTGATAGAGACTAGCCTTGACCTGAGCTGTCCCCTCATGGTGTGCCTAGAGGGTAGCCCAGATCTCTCGAGAAGTGTCGAGATGGCTAATGTGCTCAAACTCACTAGGACCTAAACTAGAAAATTGTATGTTCACTGCCTTGTTGTTCAGGTCATGCATAGCGACTATCTCAGGAGTAGCACACTCTGTAGCCAGAAGCACAGTAAAAGTAGCATGTACACAAATATCCCAAATCCCTAAGCTCTTGCTTAATAGATAGGCTCGCATGTGAGTCTTCCAATAGTTGTAGCCAAAAACCTCAAGGGACAGAACCTTGCTAGAAGAAGTCATGATCGCTACATTGGGTTAGAACTGGTTAAGGTATGGAAAAACCCTAACAAGGCTCTAATACCACTTGTTGGACCGAGAGCAGCGACTAGATGGGGGTGAATGGGCGCCTTAAAAATTCTTACAAATCAATGGCCTTTTCTCAACACCCAATGCACCTCAACAGACAAACATCCGAACATATCACAAGTACTTAAAATAATCTAGCATAAAAAACGACTGGTGTCCTAATTACAAAGACACCAACAAAGTGCTTAAAAGCATATTAAAGTCTTTCATATTACAAATAGCATCTCCATAAAAAATTTCACCGAATCACAGGTAATCCATCAAGAACATAAAAATATACATCGCTAACAGACTTTTCATCCATCACAAGGTCAACAAGTATCTAATCAAAAATAACAGGTGAAACTGAGACCTCATGAGAATAGCACAATATTTAACGTATTTAATCTTGACAAAAATTAATGCAGAAAAAGAAATGTGCTTGGAATTAATTCATCTATTGCAGAATATTCAGAACTGAAACTAGTGCATGAAAATTGAGAAGGGAAAAGATAGATTATAGTGCTAGTTGTATCCTGTGTGCATTTGACTGAACGCATAGCATGCATGCACTACTCCCTAGCTCTGCCGCGTGCGCATGCTGCTCTGGCTGGCTCAGCGCCGCGCTTGGTCGCCGAAGCCCACGCCCGCACGAGTGGCTTCCAACCGTAGCCGCGCGTCACCTTGCTGCAGCCGCCACATGATGCCGTGTACCATTCGTTGTCTCGCCCAGCGCCGGAATCAATCAAGCACATGGCTTCTACGCGCTTGACAACGAACGAACCCCGGAGAAAAATAGGCTTCCAGAGAAAAACCGATGCCCAAGGACGGCCTGAGGAAAAGACCAATCGACGACGCCGGAGACGAGTTCAACTAGGAAAAAAATCAAAAAACCGGCTAGAGGAAGAAGGAGATTTAAAGTGAACTCAGATTTTTGTATTGAATGAGTTAGAAACCCTAGGGGGGATTGGGGCCCTATTTATAGGCAACCCAATAAATTAGGAAAATCCCAATTTACCCTTAGGGTTTTTTACAGACGCCGAAATAAACTAGAAAAGACCAAAATGCCCTTAGGATTTTTACAAACTTGACTAACACAGACTGTGGGCCTAAAGGAAAAATTGTAAAATCCTAACTAAAGGTAACTTGTCCTGATGCGGAGCTTTCGTAGCAGCTAAGGCTTCGCTTCAGGATGGTCGGATCCCCGATGAGTGGTCTTGGATGGTTGTGTCGTTTTTACGTTGAAACCGACAAAGCGTCCACTGTCTTCGCACCGGGTACCCGGATTGGTCCGGCCCGATTACACGGCTCCCTCAGCCCGACAATCGCTTGCCTCCCGTTTAGCTGGGTCAAACCTGGTCAACAGACCAGTAGATCCCCTGTCGTTCCTAGCCCATTTACCCGGATTGGGCCGGCCCGACTCCGCAGCCCCTTTGCCTAGTAGTCGCTCACTGCCCGTGTACCTGAGTCACACATGGCCCGAGAACCGACAGGTCTCGTCTTATCTTTGTCTCCTCTCTCTTTGACTTCCGTTGATAATCACTCATCACTTCTGGAGCCATGAGGCCCATGATCTTCAACATGGCTCCTCAGTTGCTGCACTCGGAATCCTCCATCATTTTGAGGATGTTGGGGGCTCCATTTCATCGGACCCGGGGTGGCATCTGTTAGCTTCAGGGGGGAGTGCCTACTGTCCCCTTCGCCTAGAGTTGCAATGGCTTGGGAAGCTTTCCAGGTGGCCTGGAAGACCGAGGGTTGCCAGGCGGCCAAGGCTTGAATCAACGATGCCCATTGCCAGAGGCTACGCGGTCGCAGGCTCCGTCAACAGCTTCACAAGCCCTCTTCCTTTGGACCCGAAGGTTTAACTTCTTTTTAGGACCCTGAATTTAAAAGTCTTGTGTAGTTCCCAGTTTTTATAAATGAAAAAAACTTCTTTGTCAGGGTGTTTTGAATTCAGGGCTTGTCTTGCACTGCACATAGTGACCTCGAGGTGCTCGAAGCTAATGAAGGGCTCCTTCATCAGTGGGCTATTTATGATGCCGTAAGACCTGATAGGCGCCCTTGGTTTTCTGTTCCTCATGGGGATCACGAGAAAATTTCCCATGACATGCTTAACGAAGTAATTTCTTTTATTAAAGAAGAGGAAGAAAGGGGGGAAGTAGTGGAACTATCTTCTTCGCCGTCAGAGCACGTGAACTGGTCCAATGTAGAGTAGTCTAATGAAGAGCGAGGGTCGGCCTTAGTGGATCCTAACACCGAAAGACTTCGGAGTTGGGCCGAACTCCAACAAGAGCAGAAGGATTGGAGGGCTTCGCAGAAGGGGAAAGCGACCCTGGACCAAGTCTAACAGAGGAGCTAGGTGGAAGGCAGCCGATCCAGGGGCTTCGAACTCTGGAGGGGGTAGCCTAACCTTCAAAAAAGAATGGGCCTACAATTTTATCTTGGTTTGGACTCCAATCTTTCATAATGCCCGAGTTATTGTGCCTGAATATTTTCTAGAGAAATACTATTTTGATTATGTAATTTATTCTATGACATCGATCATGTAATGCAATTTCTAATAACATATTTGATTGTACCTTTACCCCTCACCCCTCTTTGCGGGCGAGTGTCTATTTAGTTATGAAAAAGTCGGTCGCATGCAATGCTTGTTACGTTTATAAGTATGCTTCGTAGATTTCATGCCCGATGACCACGAAGTAGGTCCGCGTTTTTTTCTAAAAGGATGCTTCAAACCAGTGGCTCACAATCCGTTAGTTTGGTCGCCTTGTACTCTTGTACTGATGTTTCGATCCGGTGGCTCGGAATCCGTTAGTTTGGTCACCTTGGACTCTTGTACGGACCCTTCGAGCGGGTGACTCGGAATCCGTTAGTTTGGTCACTTTGGACTCTTTTATGGATGCTTCGAGCCGGTGGCTCAGAGTCCGTTAGCTTGGTCGGCTTGAACTCTTGTACGGACGCTTCGAGCCGGTGGCTCGGAATCCATTAGTTTGGTCACTTTGTACTCTTTTACGGACGCTTTGAGCCGGTGGCTCGAAATCCATTAGTTTAGTCGCCTTGGACTCTTGTACGGACGCTTCGAGTCGGTGGTTCAGAATCCGTTAGTTTGGTCACCTTGGACTCTTGTATGGACGCTTTGAGCCGGTGGCTCGGAATCTATTAGTTTGGTCACTTCGGACTCTTTTACGGATGCTTCGAACCGGTGGCTCGGAGGCCGTTAGTTTGGTCACTTCGTACTCTTTTACGGATGCTTCAAACTGGTGGCTCGGAGTCCGTTAGTATTGGTTACTTATGAATAATGCTCTACCTCACAAAACTCTTATGTTCCCTAGTGTGTCCACCAGGGTAGGGATTTGTTGAAGGGGCGTGCATAATTCGAACCGTAATCTTTATCACTTCGAAGGGGTGTGGGATCGGAATAGCGACTAGAAGGGTGGTGAATAGGCGTCTCAACACTTTCTTTCGAATGTGATGGCCTTCTCGAAATCACCGAATGCACCTCTAAACAAATAGTTTCAAGTTTTAAAACAAATCAGTACACAATTCAAGCTCCACTAGATTTAAAGATTGTATAGTCAATGAATATCAACATACTTCACACAAAAATGCAAATCAAATTTAGAGTAGAGAATCAACTTGAAACCTCAACACTTCAGAAACTCTCTGGACGATGAATATTAACAATAATTTTCAAAAGGATTCAGAATTCAGGTTTTGGTCCAATGTGCAGACTTCAATTTCAGAACATATTTAATTTCAGCACATCAAACTTCAAACAGTTTCAGATTAGTTCAGATTTCAGTTAATACAGAAACTGATATACCAAACTGAGATTACTCGATATTGTATATCTGAATTTGAACCAATCAGAATCAGCAGTTAAAACTACATTCAGATCTTGATCACAGACTGAATTTTAAATGAATTTCAAACTTAAATAGTACAGCCACAGAATAGATACATCAGTACAAATTAGACCTGATTCTATTTTAGAGAAACTTTAGAGTTGAATCTAAGAGATAGGAATATTGAAGACAAAATACAAATTCAGAAACACAAGCTTTATCTACTAAAAACAGTCCACACTAAACAATGAATCAAACACTTCTTATACTCACTTCATTTCAGACAAAAACTAATGAATTTTCATGAGAAAGTAGATCAGTAGTTAAACAGGAATTCAGAAGAAGAATCTGAACAAATGCTATAAACTTTTCCCTGAAAACAGAACTTTAGGTTTCCTTCAAACAGAGTTTAAATACACAGTAGTGCTAGATCACAGGTTTGAGAATGAATTTCAGAACTGATGTAATTTCAGCAACTTGTTCAACACATTTGAAAAGGTACTTTTGGAGTTCTAAATGACAAGCTACAAGATCAGCAAAACAAAACTGAATTGTGGAACTTCAGGATTCAAAACATATTCAAATACTCAAACTACCTTGACTGAATTTGATTCAAACACTCAAAACTAGTAGTATAGGATCTTGACACATCTTTGAAAACAAGACATCAAACTACAGTTAATGAAACAAAAATTTTCTCAACTGAAAAGACTATTTATCTAACAGAGATATCCAGGAGAGATCAGCAAACTAGTAAAAGCATGACCATACATGCTGCACAAAAATCACATGTGAACCAAAATACTTCTGAAAATTGTAAGCACCATGAATCACTGTATCTAAATGTCTCACAACCTTCTCTGATGTAATTCATTCAATCACTTCACAGAACCCCAATTGGAATCAAACAGCAGTGAGAAGACTGATTCAACTCAGATGATAATCTATTTCAAATTACTGCAAATAACTTGAGAACTAAGGCTGCTGTAGCAATTTTGACAACTAGAACAAGACAATCATAAAGACATCTCAGTTCTAAAATCACAGATACATTCTTCTAAACAAAATTCATAGCCACAAGTCACAAAAGAACTTCATGAAAACCAGAAGGAACACTTACCAGTTTGCTTGCTGAAAACTAGAGGGCTTCTTACGATGAACAGCAATTTCAGCACGGCTGTAGCGCTTCCGACAAAAAAGCTTCAAGTCACTGTATCGGATCAAAGAATCTACTCACAAAGTTTTCTCTAGAACTCTCATCAAAAGCTTTGAACAGACTAAAAACCTTTCCCTGAGTTGTTCACTCCAAATCAAAAAATATCTGGTTCTCTCCATCCAAAATCACTTTTTCATTCATCCTTCTATCATGACTTTACTCACAAATTAAAACACTCCAAAGATCAGCCTAAAAATTAATGAACACTTAAAGAAACATTTCATCAAACATGCAGAGAGCTAAAACCAAAAACTGAAACACTTTTCAGAAAAAAATTTCAGTATTGTGGTGCCTTCTTTGATCAGAAAAAAGATCAATAAGATGTTGCAGAAATCACATGAAACTTTCAAAAATGGATCATTCAAATCATGTACAACAAAAGATGTATAAACATCAACATCAACTTCTGCACCAGATTCACCAGAAATCGCTGCTCAAAAACGATCACAGCCACAATTGCATACCTGCGCTGGGAGATAGAACTGAACAAAAACGCTGCACAGTTCCTGTTTTCAGATCATGAATAGTGTCGAACTGATTTCATAAGAACAGCAGAAACACAGCAAAATTTGATGGATTTGATATTTGGTTCAGCCCAAAAGAACAGCCAAAAATCCCCCACCTGCCCATGGATATGGTCCCCTATTTATAGGGCAACCATGGGCGGTATTTTCTAAAAAGAACCCTCTAGAATTGAAAATTACACAAAAGTCCTATTCCGTGTAATATATTTTCAGAATTAGAAAATTCTGCAAAATATACCAAAGGAGTACACTAACTCTAGACTCATGACCTTTTATTACCCATTGACTCAAAGTAAAAAGACTCCAAACTATAAAAATTCACAAAACTAGATATGCGACGATTTTCAGCAAAAAACCGACAAAGCCTCTCAACCCTTCGACTCGTGACACCGCTTCGCGACTCCGAGCGCCAGCAAGCCACTTCTACTCTCAATCCCCTTGAGCCACCTGAATGCTTGTCCTGGCCTCCCTCTCGCAAACCCGGTCATCACGCTGTCGCAGTCAGTCGTCCGTCCAAGTCTTTCTCGGTCTCTTCGCGCACTCTTGAGATCTTATCCAACTTTGCTGGGTCTCCTTGATCCTCCGGCATTGAGCTCCCCGCTCGACCCTCGATCACCCACCATCGACAATTGGTTAGCATCTCCTCCCTGCACAAACAAGACAAGCCAAGACACGAACGCGACTCACCACCGAAACCCTCGGTAGCCAAACCTCCATTTCACATCGAACCCATCGACGCACTCAAACCACTCTCAACCACTCAACCGCTCATCCTTGTCAATCACTCATCATGCAGACCAAAGCCACCCTTGGTTTCACAAGGGGTGTTACAATGTGTTACAACGAGGCCTTAGGCGAAGTAGCGCTTAAGGTGCTCCGCGTGCTAGGCATGGTTCAACTCTTCCCCTTCTAAGTTTGCTAATTTGAACGAGCTAGGGTGTCCCAAACAGAGTATAATATATCGACTTTCCTATTTATTCCCCAACTTCCCTGGAGTGACCACACTTCGGAGCACTAGGTGCCCCGATGTAGGACCGAAAGTAGCGACCAGAGGGGGGTGAATGGGCGCCTAAAAATTCTTGCTAAACTATAAGCTAATCCCAACACCCAATGTACCCCGACAAAACAAACAATAGTAGCAAAGCAATTTATAGGAACTAAAATTTGTTTAGCCTAAAAATAATCGGTGTCTTAATGAAAATGATATTAAAGATAAACTAAATAAAAGTGTTGCGGGAAATAAAAGCGCCTAGATAAGTCACGAAATATTTATATTGTAGTCTAGAAATAAGATACTAACCAAATAAATAAAATTTGGATCATGCAAAAATTAATTCAGAAATAAACCTAAAATATTTCATGTAAATATAGAAAAAAAATTACTACGACTAATAATAATAATAAATATTTTTTCTTTTCTATAAGCAGATTAAAGATACTGAAATAAATGATATGAGATGACTAAAAATTTAACAGATTAAAATGTTAACTATGAAATTATAATTTTCACGCTAATTAAAAAATAGATAACTAACAGATTTAATCTAACTAGCTAACAAATAGGAGATTAGAAAACTGCTTACCTGCATCGTTGTTGAGACACCGGCCACCGCCGTGAACCTCACCGGCCAAGACGCTGTACACCTCGATCCGCGCGCCCTTTGATTTTTCCTCTCCCGTGTGGCTTGCTGCTGCACCAAAACAGCTCGCCGTGAGACTCCAACCGTGGGCCCGCCTGGCAACGCACGACGCGTGCGTGTTCCTGCACGCCGCTGATGCACGGCGCATGCGTGCTCCTGTATGCCCCAAGGCTGCAGCTAGCAGAGCCTGCTGCCGACTAGTAGACACCTCAGCTCACCACGTGGGGCCCGCGCACATGGAGAAGGAAGAAGATCCCTACGAAGCCTGCTGTCCCGTGAAAAGAAAACGGATTTCTGCTGCTTGGCTGCCCGTGCGTGATGACCTTGCGCATAGAATGAATCTGCAGCCGGGGCGGCAGTGGGCTGCTGGAGAAAACACAAGAAACACCGAAAAAGAACTTTCGCCGGGGAAAGAAATTGTGGTGACGAAAAAATAAAAGTTGGACTGTAGATTGATCTGAGGGAAACGAAATAAAAACAGTCATCTATACCCAGGGGGATAGGGGCCTATTTATAGGCGACTCTAATACATAGAAACACTAATTTACCCCTAGGGTAAATTTAACTGACTCTAAAATAAATTCCGAAAATTACTAAAATATTCTTAGAAAAATCACCTGACTCAAATAAAATATTCTAAACTAAAAAAATTAAATATTAATAACCTAAAAATGAATTAATCATAGATTGTTAGTTTTGCGCCGAAACTGACAAGGCGTCCAACGTCTTCGTACCGGGTACCCGGATTGGGCCGACCCGACCCCGCAGCTTCCTCAGTCCGACAATCGCTCGCCGCCCGTGTACCTGAGTCAAACCTAGTCAACAGACCGGTGGATCATCTGCCGCTCCTAGCCATGTACCTGGATTGGGCCAGCTCGACTCCGCGGCTCCTCTGCCCGGCCGTCGCTCACTGCCCGTGTACCTGAGGCACATGCGCCTCAGACTAGGCAGGTCTTCATATCTCCCTTCCTTTGACTTCCGTTGACAATCACTCATCACATCTGGAATATCAAAACCATATTCTTCAACATGGTTTCTCAATCTCTCCCTTGATGAGTGCATTGTCAACACCCTTTTCAGCTCATCTTCTGAACCTGCAAAACATGTGGAAACAGGAAAACAAAGACAAAAAAATAGAAGAAAGAAAATAAAAGTTTAACCCTAATGACCAAAAGCCAAACAGAAGCAAGAAAATGGCCATTCTGGTTAACCAAAAATAAAAACTCAAAAACAAGTGCAATCTTCTCAAAATTACCAACAAGGAACTCCCCCTAAAATAAATCCCAGAGAAAACTAAAAATGTACTCCAAAATTTCTCCCCCTTGTTGACAATTGGACTCATAAAGTGAGACTAAATGCACTCTAAAGAGACATAGACACAAACTCCCCCTGAAATGCAGCTCCCCCTCAAAATATGCTATGAATGCAGATGGAGTGCAGGTGGAGTGTGAAAAGCATGCTTCTTAGATATGATTGACTGCTATTACAACATCTAACAGGTACAACAAAAGATATACTGTCTAAGATACATGACATGATCAGTGCAACAGATTATATCTAAAGAGAGTCATTAGCACGCATTTTTCGATTTTTGCAAACAAAAACATCACCACATTTTCTAGTTGACAAGCAAAGTAAAGCATGAGATGCAAAAGCTAACTGATATCTACCAAGATAAGCATTGTCCAAAACAAAGTGCTTCAGCAAAATTGTCATCTTTTTAAATTTTTCAGACATTTTCTTTTTCTTTATATTTTTCATTTCTGTCATGGGTTATTTGCATGTCAAACCTTATGCTAACCGACCAAGTCAAGCCTAGGCCAGAACTGGACCATCAGAAGCTTAAGACATTGGTCTTGGCATACATTACACTGTCTTAGTTCATACCAAAGTGCTATGGTAAGCAGTCCAGAACAATGCAATGCGACAAAGCAAATCCACTTGGATCTTTTCTGATAATCATAAAAAATGCATAAAATTTTCATTTTTCTGAATTTCTATCATATTTATAGCACATTTTTCATATTTAAAGCATATAGATGTCCAAGATGCATATCTGCATCTAGGTAAGGATCTAGCTACAAGGCATGTAAAAGATAGCGAAAGCATTCAGCCTACACATGCTAGTTACCAGAAGCAATGGTGATCATTTTTCAATTTTAAAGCAAAAAAGTCATGCATATGACAAATATCAGATATATCATGTGAACTGAAATAGAACATGATCATCGACAAGTAATCAAAAGCATATACTAGCTAGACAAAGTAAAGCAGATTAATCATATAACAGAAGCAAGATCAAAATGTGATTTATGATTATGCATGATATGAACGCACACAAAAAGACTCAATAAAAAATAAAGAAGAAAAGAAAAACTGACTCAAAGTATCCTAAAAAGGATACACAACTCCCAAATCCCCTCGTAAACGCTCAAAAGTAGACTGATCTAGGGGTTTAGTAAAAATGTCAGCCAACATGTATAAGATCAATGACTCCTTAATCATATTGATCCCCCAGAAAGTGAAAGCGCACATCAATATGTTTGGTTTTAGAATGAAGACATGGGTTTTTCCCTACACTAATTGCACTAGTGCTATCACAAAACAAAGGAACTCTCGAAGGGAAGAACAACCCAAAATCCCGCAAAGTAGAAATCATCCAAACTAACTGAGAACAGCAGCTAGCAGCAGCTACATACTCAGCCTCAGTAGTAGAAAGCGCAACTCCAGATTGTTTTCTAGAGGACCAAGAAACAAG
The DNA here is from genome assembly GCA_019279435.1 of Zizania palustris. Taxonomy (NCBI): domain Eukaryota; kingdom Viridiplantae; phylum Streptophyta; class Magnoliopsida; order Poales; family Poaceae; genus Zizania; species Zizania palustris. The sequence goes on along the minus strand of JAAALK010000289.1, from coordinate 82,941,806 downwards.
TGAAGAACCAAGAAGCTGGCAAGTACCGGAAGTAGACTTGCGATCTAGCCGGCACCCACCAAAATCAGCGTCCGAAAAACCAGCTAAATCAAGAGACGATGATGCAGAATAATAGAGACCTAAATCAGGAGCATAAGTAAGATACCTGAAAATACGCTTCACAGCTTGCCGATGAGATGCGCGTGGCGAAGACTGAAAAGACGCACACACACCCAAGGCAAAATGAATGTCTGGTCTCGTCACAGTCAAGTATAGTAGCAAACTGATCATCCCTCGATACTCTCTCTCATTTACCTTGACTATGTCCTCGTCCTTGTCCAGACCTCCAGATGTGCCCATTGGGGTCATCTGTGGCTTTAGCTCTCCACCAAAATCAAATTTCTTTAGCATGTCCCGTGTGTACTTACCCTGGTGGATGAAAATGCCGTCCTTGGTCTGCTTGATCTGGAGCCCTAAAAAGTACTTGTGTTCTCCCATGAGACTCATCTCAAACTCGCTATGCATCTGCTTAGAAAACTTGGATACAAGCTCATTAGTAGAACCACCAAAAATAATATCGTCCACATAAATCTGAGCAACTAATAAGTCTGCGCCATCTCTAAGCAAGCAAAGAGTCTTGTCCACAAAACCCATTACAAAACCTTTCTGCAACAAGAACTGCTTCAGGCGATCATACCAAGCCCTAGGGGCCTGCTTCAGACCGTATAAAGCTTTCTGCAACTTGTAAACATGTCGTGGAAATTTAGGGTTCTCGAACCCGGGGGGTTGCTTAACATCCATTAAGAAAAGCACTCTTGACATCCATTTGATGAAGCTTAAAACCTTTAGAGGCAGCAAAGGCCAAAAGAATACGAATGGACTCAAGGCGAGGAACAGGTGCGAAGGTCTCTTCAAAGTCAATACCTTCTTTTTGACAGAAACCCTATGCCACTAATCGAGCTTTGTTGCGCACCACAACACCATCTTCTCCTTGTTTGTTCTTAAACACCCACTTGGTGCCAATGGTGTTACATACAGGTGGCAGCTCAACTAGTGTCCAAACCCGATTGCGAACAAAATTTTCAAGCTCTTATTGCATAGCGTTTATCCAATTTGAATCGGAAAGAGCATGAGAAACGTCTCGGGGCTCAAAAGTAGCAACAAAAGCAGACTCAACAAACATAGCGAGAGAACCAGCTGAGGAACGTAAAGATCTCTCCGTAAGATCACCTATGATTAGCTCTGAAGGGTGATCACGCTGAACTGCTCGGGATCCTAGGTGATCTGATGTCACCTCACCAGAGTCAGCAACTGGCTCCTCTAGACTCGGCTGAGAAGTCATCTCACCGGAGTCAACACCTGGCACCTCTAGACTCGGCTGAGGGGGCTCGATTGAAGTAGAAGGAGTAATTAGAGGTCCGTCCTCATCCTCAGTCGAAGTCTCAAAAGGTGTGGGGTCTGCAGGTGGTGCAGAGGGCCTACCCACATCATTAGCAGGAGGGTCATCATCTTACTCGAAGATGGTCTCTCCAAGCTCATCATCTCCAGAAAGCTCAAAAGAAGGAGTCAGTGAGGGCAAAGACTCATCAAAGGAAACCTCACAAGTCTCAACAAGCATCCGGGAGTCTAGGTTCCAAACACGAAAGCCTCGTGAATGCAAAGCATAACCTAGAAAGACTCCATCCCAGCAACGAGACTCAAACTTGTCCAGATGCCCTCCCTTCTTAAGCACAAAGCACTTGCATCCAAAAGCTCGCAAGTGACTCACCTTGGGCTGTCTACCAAAACGCAACTCATATGACGTCTTACCTAAGTAGGCTCTAAGGAAAATGCGATTGGCAAGATAGCAAGTTGTGTTCATTGCTTCAGCCCAAAAACGCCTAGGAGTCCTATGCTCATCAAGCATCGTCCTGGCCATCTCGACAAGCGTGTGGTTCTTTCATTCCACAACGCCGTTCTGTGGGGGAGTGTAAGGAGCAGAGAACTGATGATCAAGACCCTGATCACTACAAAAGTCGACGAACAGAGAGTTCTTAAACTCAGATCCGTTATCCGAACGAATTGCTCGCACCAAACCATTGTTCTCGTTCTTCAGCTTCAAAATCAGGTCATGAACATACTGAAAAGTCTCATCCATAGACTCTAGAAAGTAAACCCACGAAAATCAAGAAAAATCGTCAACTATCACAAGGGCGTACCACTTCCCACCAACTGAGCGTACTCGAGCTGGACCTACTGTGTCCATGTGCAACATCTCTCCCGGGTACGAAGTCATCACCTGAGTCACATGTGCGTGAGAAGCGGCAACCATTTTCCCATGACGACAAGGATGACACACTAGATCCTTCTCCATCTTAAGCTTAGGCAATCCTCGGATAAGATCCATAGAACTCAATCTAACAAGTAAATCAAAGCTCAAATGACCTAACCTTGTATGCCACTTCCATAGCTCAGAGGAGGATCCAGCCATCAGACAGCGAGAAGGGCCAGAAGTACTAGAGAAATCAACAAAAGGTAAGATCCGGCAAACTAAAGATCCTCTAGAATCAACAACAGAAGACATGCCCTTCTTAAAGCGCACTTCTAAACCATCCTCAACCAGTCGCGGCACAGAAATTAGATTAAAGTTCAGATTTCCAACTAAAGCAACATTCTTCAAAGAGAAATAATCAGAAATACGAATCGACCCAATGCCTTGTACCTTCCCTTGACCACTGTTCCCGAAAGTGATGTATTCCTTGGAGCTCGGAGGAGTGAGGCTGGAGAACCATCTGCGGTGTCCCGTCATATGGCAAGAACATCTTGAATCCATGATCCATACGTCCTCCAGTACTCGATCCTGCAAGATCAATGGTCGTGAGTGGGAGTAAATGGTCGACCACTAGGTCTAGCAAAAGTACTAAACCAGTGTCGAGCCATCTGCTTGTAAGTAGGAAAGCAGAAGGAATCATATGAGTCTGGACCAAAACGCGGCTCAAAGTGCGGTCCTCTCTTCTTCCTAACATCATGGTCACGAGGTCCAGAACCGTATCCATAGTGATCTGGAACTCTGCCAGAACGGAAACCACCCCCCGGAGCACGGTCGTGGAAACCGTCTCCTCTACCACCACCTACACGACGTGGCCTGGCCTCTAGCCTCTCTCTACGTCGAGGAACTCTCTGTCTACCACCCTGCTGATAGAACTGCTCCTGCCCACATCGAGCTCTCTCTGCTTGCTCAACCCGCTTCCTCCTGAAGCAAAACTCCTCAAGATGCCCGTCTCTCTGACAAAACTCACAATGATAGGAAGGCTTCTTGGGATGTTGTTGTGGCTTAGGGTTCTTAGGCTTGGTGGTGTTGGGTGAAGCATCTTTGGTGTGAGAGGGTCCAGGTAAAGAATCAAGAGAAGTGTGAAGAGTTTTAGGCTTCGGAACCAAGATCTGCTTCTTAGGTGGAGCTTTAGGTTGTTCTTGGATCACTCCATCCTTGGGCTCACTATCCTTAAAGGACTCAGTGGAGTGAGTCTTGGGATATCTCTGTTCGGGAGTCATCTTACTCCACTCCACTGAATGGCTAATGGCGCTCTCAAAATCAGCCTTGGTATATGTTTAACCTACTCCAAAACCATCCTGTCTCTTGAACTGCTAGATCATCATGCCGAGCTGTGGCTCTCTAGCACTAATCCAACTCAGGATCTGACGGAGGTAAAAGTTCTCGTTCTGAAAATCAGCTAGCTCCTCTCTCAAAGAAGCTAACACCTCCATCCGAGACAAGCAGATCTCACACTCTTTATCAGCTTCGACAGACTTCTCGGCTTTTAGCTTGATCAACTCCATTCTAATGGAAAGGCAGTTCTCACAAACAGTGGATGGAACTGACAAGGTCTCAAGCTCTAGCTTAGTCTGCTCCAACTCACCTCTCACTCCAGCTAACTCGCTCAACTGCTCATCACTCTTGGCTCTCAGCTCAGCTATACTAGCTAAATGAGATGGGCAATCTACACAAGGTGCGACGACAGTGGCATGAGCATCTTTTAGCTCCTGTTGAGCGCTCTCAAGCTCACTGGCCAATGCGTCTCTCTCATCTACTCTCTCTGTGTACCTGGACTTAAGAGTTGTCAGGTCACACAACAACACCTCACAGTTAGGGCACTCACCACTATCACCCAAGCAAGGAGAAGAAGACAGACTCTCAATCTTGCCATTTGTTGTGGCAAGCTCACTCTCAAGCTCATCTATTCTCTTCTTAGCCCCTCTAAGCAGTTTCTCCCTATACTTCAACTCCTGACGGTTCTGTTCTAATAAATTAACAACTTCTTGTTCATAGTATGATACCTTCTCATCGTCGTCGTCATCGGAGTCGTCGGAGGAGTCCTTTTCTTTCTTCTCCCCAAGATCCATTGAGCATAAGATCTCGGGGGGTCTTCGGCTATCACGTGAGCGTCTCTTCGGCTTGTCCCCGAAGGCCATGAAACAGAGTCCCACCGGATCATCCCTGTCCTTTCCCTTCCTGATCACGATCTCTTCATCACTTGAGCTCGACGATGAGGATCTCTTGGAGTAGCTTTTCTCCATCTCGGTGACGAAAGCCTTGTCTCGTTTCTTGTTCTCACGCCTGTAGTCTTTCAAAGCTTTATGAAAGAATCTCGTCTTGGGCTTGCCCTTTGTAGATTTGTCGTACTTGTCGAAGTCGTAGGAGTTTCCGCCGGTTTCCTTCTTGTAATTCTTCCACTTGGGGCAGTCGGTAATGAAATGACCTGTATCACCACACTCAAAGCATCCGGATTTTGTGCCGTGTCTCTTAAACATTCACTTATCAGATACACGTCGCACCCGGTTGTTAAACAAGCACAGATCATCATCTCCTAGAGTATCAAGTTGTTCCTCGGAAATAGACATCAAGGAAAACGCAGTACAACTCATGGCATTAGGATCAGCAGATGGTGTCACAAGCGCCAGAGTCTTTGATCCAGAACCAGTGAGATTTGATCTCAACTGGATATCGACATCTGAGGCCTTGAGCTTACTAAAAAGCTCTACGATGGTCAAGGTATCATAAGACGTGCTCTCAAAAATAGAAGAGACCTTGATCTCCTAGATCTTAGGGTCCAAGGTATGGAGTACCTTAAGCGCCTGTTCATGATCCGAGACCAGCTGATCACCCTCGGCCTTATTAACGCGAAGCTTGTTAATGATCGATTGAAAACGACCAAACAAAGCCTCAACCGTCTCACCCGGCTTCTGTGAGAAATTCTCATACTCACGCCGGTAGGTCTGATAAAGCCTAGCCTTGACCTGAGTTGTCCCCTCATGATGTGCCTGGAGGGTAGCCCAGATCTCTCGAGCAGTGGTGAGATGGCTAACACGCTCAAACTCACTAGGACCTAGACCAGAAAATAAAATATTCACCGCCTTACTATTATTTTGATGCTGGGTAATTACATCTGTAGCAGTATCCGCAACAATAGTCGTTATGGTGAAACTAGGATGACCACAAATCTCCCATATGTCCGAGCTCTGGCTCATAAGGTATGCTCGCATGCGAGTCTTCCAATAAGTGTAGCCAAAGGCTTCTAGGGACAGGATTTTGCCAGAAGACGTCATGGTCACTACCTAGGTTTAGAATAGGTTAAGATATTAGAAAACCCTAACCTCACTCTGATACCACTTGTAGGACCAAAAGTAGCGACCAGAGGGGGGGGGGTGAATGGGCGCCTAAAAATTCTTGCTAAACTATAAGCTAATCCCAACACCCAATGTACCCCGACAAAACAAACAATAGTAGCAAAGCAATTTATAGGAACTAAAATTTGTTTAGCCTAAAAATAATCGTTGTCTTAATTAAAATAATATTAAAGATAAACTAAATAAAAGTGATGCGGTAAATAAAAGCGGCTAGATAAGTCAAGAAATATTTATATTGTAGTCTAGAAATAAGATACTAACCAAATAAATAAAATTTGGATCATCCAAAAATTAATTCAGAAATAAACCTAAAATATTTCATGTAAATCTAGAAAAAATATTGCGACTAATAATAATAATAAATATTTTTTCTTTTATATAAGCAGATTAAAGATACTGAAATAAATGATATGAGATGACTAAAAATTTAACAGATTAAAATGTTAACTACGAAATTATAATTTTCACGCTAATTAAAAAATAGATAAGTAACAGATTTAATCTAACTAGATAACAAATAGGAGATTAGGAAACTGCTTACCTGCATCGCTGTTGAGACGCCGGCCACCGCCGTGAACCTCACCGGCCAAGATGCTGTACACCTCGATTCACGCGCCCGTTGATTTTTCCTCTCCCATGTGGCTTGCCGCTGCACCAAAACAGCTCGTCATGAGACTCCCGTCGTGGGCCCGCCTGGCAACGCACGGCGCATTCGTGTTCCTGCACGCCGCTGACGCACGGTGTGTGCGTGCTCCTGTACGCCCCAAGGCTGCAGCTAGCAGAGCCTGCTGTCGGCTAGTAGACACCTCTACTCACTGCGTGGGGCCCACACACATGGAGAAGGAAGAAGATCCCTGCGAAGCCTGCTGTCCCGTGAAAAGAAAACGGATTTCTGCTGCTTGGCTGCCCATGCGTGATGACCTTGTGCATAGAATGAATCTGCAGCCGGGGCGGCAGCGGGCTGCTGGAGAAAACACAAGAAACGCCGAAAAAGAACTTTTGCCGGGGAAAGAAATTGTGGTGATGAAAAAATAAAAGTTGGACTGTAGATTGATCTGAGGGAAACGAAATAAAAATAGTCATCTATACCCAGGGGTGATAGAGGCCTATTTATAGGCGACTCTAATACATAGAAAGACTAATTTACCCCTAGGGTAAATTTAACTGACTCTAAAATAAATTCCAAAAATTACTAAAATATTCATAGAAAAATCACCTGACTCAAATAAAAATATTCTAAACTTAAAAACTAAATATTAATATCCTAAAAATGAATTAATCATAGATTGTCAGTTTTGCGCTGAAACTGACAAGGTTTCCACCGTCTTCGCACCGGGTACCCAGATTGGGCCGACCCGACCTCGCAGCTTCCTCACCCCGACAATCGCTCGCCGCTCGTGTACCTGAGTCAAACCCAGTCAACAGACCGGTGGATCATCTGCCGCTCCTAGCCATGTACCCGGATTGGGCCAGCCCGACTCCGCAGCTCCTCTGCCCGGCCATCGCTCACTGCCCGTGTACCTGAGTCACATGTGCCTCAGACTCGGCGGGTCTTCATATCTCCCTTCCTTTGACTTCCGTTGACAATCACTCATCACATCTCGAATATCAAAACCATATTCTTCAACATAGTTTCTCACCCGACTTTAGTTCTGTTAACTCTACCTTGGGGTCGTACCAAGCCTTCTTTTGGTGTTGGTACTTCGTCAGATTGGCGACAGCTCAAAGACTTGTTTCTTTTGACAAATCGAGCAAGGCACGTCTTTCGTCTTCATCTTCTAGCTCTATGGAGCGCAAGGAGCCTCCTTTTAGCCCTATCGACGTCATGGATTCATCTTCGAACAGCAGCCGAAATGGTGTGAAACCCGTAGACTTCGCTTGGGTGGTCCGAATGGACCACAAAATTTTTGGAAACTCTTCAATCCATAGCCCCTTCACCAGTCCTACTATACGACAGTTTAGACCAGAGAGAATGTTTCCGTTGGCACACTGGAGCGCTCCATTGGACTGGGGATGCCGGATAGCTGCGAAGCACATCTGGATGTCAAGGCCTTCGCATAACTCTCTGAAGGGATCGACATAAAACTGGGTGACGTTGTCAATTGTTAGCTGCCTGGGCACTCCGAACCTACATATGATATTCTGCTAGAAAAATTTATGTACATTTTTCGAAGTGATGGCCGTCAAGGGCTCGACTTCGACCCATTTTGAGAAGTACTCGATCGCCACTACTACAAACTTTAGGCTTCCCTTTGCCTTCGGGAAGGGTCCAATCAAATCCATCCCCCATTGGGCCAATGGCCACACCGGGGCAATGACTTGCAAAGGTGTTGGCAAGCGATTGGTCCACCGCCTCATTCAGTGGCACTCTTGGCAAGTGCGCAACAAGGCCTCGGCATCAACCATAAATAGTGGGCCAATATAGCCCCTGGCAAAGTGTTTTTCCCACCAGGGCCCGAGGTGCTAGGTTGCTCCAACACAAGCCTTCGTGGATGTCTTAGAGTATCTGCTGGCCTTCGAGCTAGGTGATGCATCGCAGGAGGGGCAAACACACTCCAGATTTATATAGAATGCCATTGATAATGTGATAGTGCCGGAGTTTGGACTGCAGTCTTGATAGCTCTGGACCTTCGGGTAGAATGGCTTCATCTTGCAACATGCTCATGATCGGACCACGCCAATCATTGCTCGGTATGTAGAGTACTTCTATTGGGAGAAGCAGCGACACTGAAGGGGTAGATAGTTCTTCAAAGAAAGCCTCTACTAGGATGTCCAGACCTCCAGCCGCAGCCTTGGCCAAGACATCGGTCTACTAGTTGTCGGTCCTCGGGATACTTCAAATAGAAATTCCTTTAAAACCTGCTTCGGTCTTGCGAATGTCGACCAAGTACGCTGCAAGATGAGGGTGCCGAGCTTGGAAACTTTTATCTACAAGGCCCGCAACAATTTGAGAATCTGTCTTGATGATGACCGAAGCAGCACCAAGTGCACGTGCTTTCCGAAGTCCAAGGAGTACTCCTTCGTACTCACCTACATTGTTGGTGGATTTAAAGTTGAGCCTCGCGGAGTACATTGCTTTTTGGCATGAAGGTGAGATTATCACGGCTCCGGCACCGGCTCCGGACGCCTAAAATGCACCATCAGAGTAAATGGTCCAGACCCCTTTGCTTGGTTCCTCCGGAGCCCATATGGCAGACGGGGTCCACTCCGCCATGAAGTCCGCAACCACCTGCGATTTTATGGCAGTTCATGCAGTGAATGAAATGCCAAAGGGGGCAAGCTCGATGACCCACTTCCCTATTATTCCAGTGGAATCGTTGCTGTGGAGCATATCTCCGAGGGGGTAGGAAGTTGGGACGATTACATTATGTGCCAAAAAATAATGTCGCAGCTTTCTCGAGGCCATTACCAGTGCATAAGCAAACTTTTTGTTGGCATAAAAGATTACGCTAACAGGTTTCTGTAGGTTAGAAACTAACAAACGAAGTGTTTGCGAAGTGAACTGTTCTAAGCCTCCGAAAGGATAACAACTTAGAATAGTTCGAATGTGTGTATTGAATAACTTGTATTCGGTCCCTATTACAGGGTGAAATGGGGGGTATTTATAGGCCCAAATATTAAGGAAAAGACCTATTTACCCCTCTATTACAACCGACATAGTGGAAACTATTCGGTACCCTTGATAGGGCTAAAATGGTAAAAGACTAATCTAATAAGATAAAAGATAAATCTTCCATCTTAGCTGGGAGAAAAGATCTTAAAGAGCCTTAGTTCGAAGATATACTCTGAACCAAGGCCCATCTTCATACTTCGAGCTTGACTCAGGACATCTTCGAAGATGGACATCTGGAAACCTTCGAATTCATTATCTGCCTTTGTGCTGTTACGGCAATAACCCTGAGGATGGAATATTTTCCCCCAACAGTAGCCCCTCGAATACGCTTCTCAGTTAAACCTGTAATGTTAGGAGAGCAGTATACGGAAGAAAAAATAACCAGGTGTAGGGGTTATTGGATTTTAATTTATCTCCGAAATATACGAAGATATTAAACTCCGAATCAGTTTTAAGACAATTACTTTCGAACTATCTTAGAACTGACTCAGGAAGCTCGAAAGCCTTTTAGACTTAGAAGAAATAGCCGTTAGCTTCCTTCTTCTAACGGAAACTACGGAATGCGTTAATTTCGGAGAGAAGTAACGAGCAAGAATGCGAAACGGCACAGACTAACGGTAAAAAATGTAAAGTCTAGGCTATAAATAGAGGGCCTAGAACTTTCCTGAATACCTTTCCACCGCTCTGTTGCAAACAAACACTTTTTGAGCCCTAGCCTCCATTCTTCCTCCAAAGCAGCCCAGTAGCTTCAATGGCGAAAACCAAGAGTACTGGAGCCCCTTCGGCCTTGGCTCGACAGTAGGCGGCTGCAGCAGCAGCGGCTGCGGCATTGGCGATGGATCCTCCAACACCCGCAATGGCATCCATGGCGGTAGGAGGGGGGAATCCCCAAAATGTTGGTGATCAAGGTCTCTGCCCGCCATCAACAAAATATTTGGATCAATCCATCCAACTGGGACCTTCTACCTGCAAAAGAGAATCCCTGGCGATCGTAGTACAAGGGAAGATTAGTACTGGAGTCATGATCCGCAAACCTGTAAAGGAGCTTATTCCGTCGCCAAGGCCCGGAGAAGTGGTCGTATTCGAAGCCTTCTTCGAAGCTGGCTTGGGCCTTCCGGTAGTGGATTTCTTGGCCGAGGTACTTGATTTGTTTCACGTCACTCTTCCTCAACTTTCTCCGAATGCAGTAGCTCGTTTAGCTATCCTCGAATGGGCATTGAGAGCCGAAGGCTGTGAGGGAAGGGCAGAGATCTTCGCTGTGCTACACAGAGCTTCGTGCCAGCCAAAAACCTTCGTAGGCCCCGGAGGTGAAAAAGTGGTAGTATCCTTCGGAAGTATTAACTTCAGGCTTCGGGATGAATACGCTCTTCAATTTCCTGCTAAGGCCATCAATGCAAGATGGTACACCGACTGGGTCATGAGATGGTTTTACGCCGAAGTTGGGGCGAGCAATCCTCTGGCCGGACCTCTGAAAGACATCCAATTCCGGAAGGAAGCCCTAGTGCATCCAGACCAAGGTCAGCTCGAAGCTCGCCTCAGCCTACTTCAGAAAATCAGTCGAAGGTTGAGCATGCGAGACTTAGCTGAAGAGTTCCTCGGGTTACAAATCTCTCCGCTGATGGCCAACTGGCCTATCATCTTCGAAGAGGATTCGGAAGGCGGTCTCCGAAAAATCACTTCGACTTCGAGCCCTGCAGGTAACTTCGAAAACCACATATATATTATGCATATTCATTCGAAGAAGTAACTAACTTAATTCATTTTTTAGCTTCTTCAGCCCCTATTACTTCAGAGCAAATCGTACGGGCTTCGGAGAAGATTTTGGGCGCTCCAACTCCGACCAAAAAAGAATGGAGAATCAAGTTAGTCGGCAGTTGGGAAAGATTTAACAGAGTGTGGGGAATGCTAGAAATCACTCCGCCCCCTTTGATGGATTGGGTGCCTTCGGAGAAAGGACCCAAAAAGAGGAAAGCCGAAGCTGGGACTTCGAGCTCCGCCAAGACTCCGGTCAAGAAGGTGGCTCGGAAACCAAAGAATCCAGCACCTTCGAGCCCAAGGGCTTCAGTCTCTGACTCCCAAGAGGACGAAGGGAGGTTGCTTGTGCGTCTGATAGACGAAGATACATCTCAAAGGACTGCACAAGCCGAAGTACCTGCGAACGTGCCGGAGTCTCGAGATAACCTTGAGCAACCAAGGACTTCGGCAGTTCAAGAGGATTTACCTCAGGACGAAGTTCCTGTGGATGAAAGTGGAGTTGAAGTCACTATGGCTTTGATTCCTGAAGAGGCAATAAGGACTGCCCAGGAAAATGTTCCTGTAGTCGAAGATTTAACGGCTGATTCGGATGAAGATCTCGCCTTTGATCCGCCAAACAGCCCAATGATTACCCCTCGCCAGAATGTCGAAGGTAAACTTCGAATAATTCTTTTATATTTATTTTATGTATTTATACAATGTATAATACTTTTGTTTTTTACAGAGTCCACTTCCGTGGAAGAGGTCCGCCAGGAAGAAATAATCCCTGGACCTTCGACGACTTCGGAGCCAATCCCAAGTGCCACTCAAATGGGACCTGGAAGAGGCAAAAGGAATATAGAACCCCTCCCTGCTGCGAGTTCCGGATCAACTCCGTCTGATTCAACAGACGAGAGTCAATCTACCGAGGGGGGCCAGTCTCCAGGGGCTCCGAAGACTACAGGCCAACACTCCGGCCCTTCGCTGGACGAGGATGACCAACAAGCGATAAGTATGCTCCCCCTTCTAGCTCCTTTCTTAGGGCAAACAACTGGTCTTCGGACTTTGCTCGAGCCTTTGGATCGAGCTAGTCACGACATAGGGGAGACCAACTTAGTGGCCATTCTGAGCAAAGCGGACAGGTCGGAGCTTAACGCTGCTATGGAACGCGCAGCTTACCAGGTACGAAGCATCTGTGAAATAACATAGAATTCATCTACAAATAAATTTTTACCTTGGTTTTTCTTTTCGCAGCAAACAGTCTTGGCCCGAGCTGCGAATATATCGAATGATCAAGAAATCGCTCGTCTTCGAGAGGAAAATAACATCCTTCAACGGAATCTCACCATCTCCGAAAGCCGAGTGGTTCAGATGGACAATATAGTGTCAACGGAGCGCAGGGCCAGACAAGGTTTGGAGGCTGTGAATAAAGAGCTCGAAGCAGAAAGAATTGTGCTTCGAGCTGAAATTGAAAGAATGCGGGCGGAGCACGCTACTACGGGGACCGAGCTTGTCAGACTCCAAGAGGAATCTAGCCAGCTTTTGAACCAAAAGAATATCTTGACTACTGAAACTGCTAGACTTTCTGGGGTTCTGGGAGAGGTAACTTCGATGAAGGACGTACTGATCGAAGATAAGCTGAAGTCCGAAAAGGTAGCTGCGGAAGTTATGAATCAACTGCTAGGTGTTCTGGAGTACTTCGGTACTACTGGGACACTTCCTTCTGATGATAACATTTCTCTTCTGCGCCGATTGAAAATGATTCAAGGAGTGGCGAAGCAGATGAAGACAACAGGCATTCGATACGGAGAACTCTCCGGACAAGTGGCTGCTGTTGGCCTACTTCGCTACTACGAAGATCTGGGCCGATCGATAACTCCGAGCGCAGGAGAGGGCCCAATTACCTTCGACGACGAGTGGCTTCTGACTCCTTCCGAAGGTGTGGCCGCTGCCTGGCGAGCCTTCCAGACTTCATGGAGAGCCGAAGGTCGCTCTGCGATCAAGGCCTGGATCAACGAAGGACAACGCCAGAAACAAGCTCAGACCCAAGCTTCAAGCAGTCAGCCTCCTCCGAACCCGCAGGTTTAGAAATACCTTAGGATTTTTGGCTATGTAAAGCTTTATGCTTATGAACATTTATCAATGAAAATTTGTTTATCATATTTTTAGGCTTTGCCTTATACGGAAGATATCGAAGTGTTAGACATTAATGATGAACTTCGCTCATTATGGACCACCTTCGATCTTCTAAAAGCTTATAAGCGCCCCCGATTTTTAGTTCCTCGAGATAGCTCCGGTGTAATTGTGCCCGAAGTAAGCAAAGATATACTATCTTATATTAAAGAGGAAGAAAAGGAGGTTAACTTGAACACTTCGTCTTCTGAAGACGTTATATGGTCTGAAGACGAAGATGAAGTTCGAAGTAAAAAACCTGAAGAACTTGGAAGCTGGGAAAGGAGCCCCGAACGGCTTCGAACTTGGGCCGAGCTTCAACAAGAACAGAAGGACTTTAGAGCTTCGAAGGGAGGCAAGAGAGTTAAACGCAAAGTTGTTAGAACTCCCGGTGCTGGAACTAGTCATTCCAATCCTAGCTCTAGAGATCGAAGAGGTCTTCGATTCATTCTTGGTATAGATACCAATTTTTCATGATGTAATATGTAAACATATTCGTTCGAATAATGAATACCGATTTAAAATTGTCTCCATATTTACTAGCCCCTCTTTGGGGATAAGCAACTTCGAACTGTATTCAAAGATGGTTATGCGCAAAGAAAAACTTCGGAGTACAATTTTTTGGGGTTCGGAGCCCCTCTGCAATTTAAAGATCTTTTAAAATCTTATAAAATGTCTTCGACTATTTGTAGTCTGAAGAATGGCAACTTAGTACCCTTGTTTTTTGGAAGAAATCACTTGAGATAACTTTCAGGACACCTTAGTGTCTTAAATAATTTGTCACTTTGGACTATGTTAACAGACATTCGAAGCTCATGGCTCAAACTCTGTTTTGCTTTGGCCACCTTCGGCTCTTTTTTGCGAACTCTGTCAAACCAATGGTTCGGAGTTTGCAATGGTCTCTTTGGACTCTTTTTACGGATGTCTACCAGCCAATGGCTTGGACTCCGCATGTTTTGGCCACCTTCGGCTCTTTTAACGGAAGTCTACCAGCCAATGGCTTGGACTCCGCATGTTTTGGCCGCCTTCAGCTCTTTTTACGGAAGTCTACCAGCCAATGGCTTGGACTCCGCATGTTTTGGCCACCTTCGGCTCTTTTTACGGAAGTCTACCAGCCAATGGCTTGGACTCCGCATGATGTGGTTTTGGGCTCTTTTACGTATGCCTACAAGCCGGTGGCTTGGACTCCGGATTATGTCAGCCCCCACATCGGAAGCTTCGAACCAATGATTCGAAGTCCGAAAATATGATTCAGCTTTATGACACTTCCCTCTCGGTCAACCCCGCGATTCCAGTGCGTCCACTCGGAAGCTGGAGGTTTATGAGGGGAAGGCACTATCTGGACCATATGCTTTATTAATTCAGAAGATGATTACAAGTGATTTACAAGAAGCCCTTATGCGAAGTATCGCTTTAGGTGCTCCGCATGCCAAGTATGTGCTAACTCTTCACCTTCTAAATTGGCTAATTTAAAAGATCCAGGGCGTCCTGAACGGACAATTAAATATGGACCTTCCCATTTATTTCCTAATTTCCCTGGCGCTATAATGCTTCGTAGAACAAGATGACCCGGCCTAAGCTCATTGATCTTAACCTTCGGGTCATACCAAGCCTTCGTCTGCTGGTGATATTTTGACAAATTAGCCACATCTCGAAGTCTTGTTTCTTCTGATAAGTCTAGCGAAGCTTGTCTCTCTTCTTCAATCTCCGGTTCGGTGCTGCGAAGTGACCCTCCTTTGAGCTCCGTTGGAGTCATAGCTTCATCTCCGAATAGTAATCTGAATGGAGTAAAACCTGTGGACCTTGTTTGTGTAGTCCGAATGAACCACAAAATCTTCGGAAGCTCTTCGGTCCACAGTCCTTTTGCTAATCCTACTATCCTTCGATTTAGCCCTGACAAAATATTTCCATTGGCTCTTTCTACAGCTCCATTAGACTGAGGATGCCTCACTGCAGCAAAACATAACTGAATGCCTAGATCTTCGCAAAACTTCCTGAAAGGTTCTGCATCGAACTGTGTTCCATTATCAACTGTGAGTTTTCTAGGCACTCCGAACCGGCAAATGATATTCTTCCAAAAGAATTTCTGTACATTGTTCGAAGTGATAGCTGTTAAGGGCTCTGCTTCGACCCACTTAGAAAAATATTCAATAGCTACCACTGCGAACTTTAGATTTCCCTTGGCTACTGGAAAGGGACCAATTAAATCCATACCCCATCTGGCCATAGGCCATACCGGAGCAATAACTTGAAGAGCTGTTGGTGGGCGATGACTTCGTCGACCCATCCACTGACATCCTTGACAAGTGCGGACTAAGCTCTCCGCATCAGCTGTTATTGTAGGCCAATAAAGCCCGTGGCGAAGTGTTTTTCCTGTCAAAGCTCGAGGGGCTAAATGGCTACCGCAAAGGCCTTCATGAATTTCTCGAAGAATTTCTTGACCTTCGGCCTGAGATATACATCGGAGTAAAGGGGAACATACTCCGGCCTTGTATAAAATACCGTTGATTATTTGATAATTTCTAGCCCTGAGTTTCAATCTTGAAAGCTGTGGCTCTTCAGGCAAATTTGTTCCTCCTTGTAAAATTTCCATGATTGAATTTTTCCAATCTGCACTTGGAATGCAAAGAATCTTTGCAGAGGGAATTTGTGGCACCGAAGGTGTACTGAGCTCTTCATAGAAAGCTTCTTCTGGTACATCCACAGCTCCGGCTGCAGCTTTTGCTAAGATGTCCGCTTGCACATTTTCTGCTCTTGGTATACTCCGAATGGAAATACCCTTGAAGTGTGCTTCGATTTTACGGATTTCTTCTAAGTACTTTGCAAGCTGTGGATGCCGAACCTGAAAACTTTTACCTACGTGCCCTGCTACTATTTGAGAGTTTGTCTGTATAACAACTCTCGTAGCCCCTAGAGCACGTGCTTTTCGGAGTCGCAGTAAAATCCCTTCATACTCCGCTATATTATTGGTAGACTTAAAGTTGAGTCTTGCGGAGTACATTGCTCTTTGCCCTGAAGGCGAAATTAATACTGCTCCAATGCCTGCTCCGGATGCTTGGAAAGCCCCATCAGAATAAACAGTCCAAACTCCATCACTTGACTTCTCCGGAACCAAAGTTGCAGGTGGAGTCAATTCTACTACAAAATCTGCTAAGACTTGCGATTTGATTGCTGTCCTTGCTAGAAAAGATATGCCGAAGGGTGCTAGCTCAACTACCCACTTCCCAATCCTTCCAGTGGAATCCTTACTTCGGAGCATATCTCCCAAAGGATACGAAGTTGGTACGATTATATTGTGAGCCAAAAAATAATGTCTTAATTTCCTCGAAGCCATTATCAGAGCATAAACGAACTTTTCGAGTTCGGAGTATCTTGTTTTCGCTCCTGATAATGCTTCGGACACAAAATAAACATGATTTTGTATCAACTTCCCATTGCAATCCACTTCTCTGACAAGGACTGCACTGACAGCAGAACCTGTAGCTGCAAGGTAAAGGAGTAGGGTTTCGTCCGCAGTAGGCACCGTGAGTGTAGCGAGATTACTGAGATACTCTTTAATATCTTCGAAGCTTTTTTGACACTCTAGTGTCCATGCAAAATCTTCGGACCCTTTCAATGCTTTAAATATAGGCAAGCTTCTCTCCGCAGACCTTGATAAAAACCTGCTAAGTGCTTCCAGACGCCCAGTCAGCTTTTGCACTTGCTTTAAATTTTCTGGAGGAGCCATCTTTTGTAGCGCAGTTATTTGCGTAGGGCTAGCTTCAATCCCCCTACTTGAAACTAAATACCCTAACAATTTTCCGGCCTTAGCTCCGAAGATACACTTTTCGGGGTTAAGACGGATCCCACATGCCCGAAGGCTATTAAATGTTTCTGCTAAGTCTAGGCTATGTTGGTGCTTTAAAGCACTCTTTATTACAATATCATCCATATAGGCCTCCACATTGCGACCTAATTGATGACCTAGAGCCTTAGTAACTAACCTCGAAAAAGTAGCCCCGGCATTTCTTAAGCCAAAAGGCATTCTTACATAACAAAAGACTCCCGAAGGAGTTACGAAGCTTGTCTTTATCTCATCTTCGCGCTTCAACCATATTTGATGATAACCAGAATACGCGTCGAGAAAGCTTAATAACTCCGAACCTGCGGTGGAGTCGACCAATTGATCAATTCGGGGCATGGGGTAGGGGTCACGAGGGCATGCTTTATTCAAGGATGTGAAATCAATGCACATGCGCCACTTCCCGGAAGATTTCTTTTTGACGAAGACTGGGTTGGCTAACCATTCTGTGTGAGCCACTTCTCTGATAATCCCAGCCTTCAACAATTTCTCAACTTCATCCTTCGCTAGAACAGCTCTTTCTGCAGACATTTTTCGGAGTCCTTGCCGAATGGGTCGGGCCTTCGGGTTTACGAGCAAACTTTGTTCAATGATATCCCGATTGACTCCGGTGATATCTTCGTCAGACCAAGCGAAGACATCTAAATTCTCTTCCACCACCTTTTCCAAGGAGGTTGCAACTTCTGGAGATAAATCTTTACCAAATTGAAATGTATATTCTTTACCATCTTTGATAATAACCTTCGCTGCAATCTCTCCTTCAGGACTTGGTCTTGGGAAGGATTTCTTCGAAGCTTCGGAAGGGGTTGAAAAATTTTCTTGATTATCTTGCACATTGTTTACTTGTCTTGGATCAAGAGGGGGGCCATGACCATATTCCGCTCTTCGGGCGATAGCTTGATCTCCGAAGACAGTTAGGACTCCTGCTTGTGTGGGCATTTTCATGCACAAATAATTGTGATGTGCCACAGCTCCGAACTGGTTTAGCATGCCTCTTCCGAAGATGACGTTGTAGGAATATGGGGCATCTACAACATCGAAGATTACTTCCTCCGTTCGGGCCAACAAACCTTCTCCGAAGGTAACTTCCAAGCCTATTTGGCCGAGTGCATCAAGCGGAGGTCCTGCGAAGCCCTGCAAAGGGCGAGCCGCTGGAAGAAGGTGCTTTCTGGAGATGCACAATTGATCGAAGGCTTGAACAAAAATAATGTCTGCCGAGCTACCTCCGTCAATCAACACTCTTCGAACTTCAGTGCCCGCAATATCAGCAGTAATAACAAGTGGGTCTGCATGTGGAAATTTAATGCCAGCTGCATCCTCCGCAGAAAAAGATATTGGTACATGAGACCATTCCGGCATAGCAGCTGCAGATGACGAAGTCCCAATGTGGCCCACCTCTCTGACATAGTCTCTTCTCTGTCTTTTCGACATGCTTCCGAGGGTACCTCCTCCGGAGATGGGGAGGACTACTCTTTTCCCTCGGTCTTGCCCTTCCTCTTGCTTCGGAGGTGGCACAACATTGGCCACTGGAGGGCGTCTTGCGGCCTCGGCATTTTCTATCCGCGCCACAGCCTGAACCGGCTCCGGGCGCACTTGAGCTGGAACTCGGTCGGTAGCACCTCGACCCGAAGTTCTTTATAGATATTCTCCTCTTAGAGTGAGTATAGCCTTGCAAGTATCAGTTGCATGGCTTCGATTTTCACCATGAATGCAGCAGAAAAGGGTCTGGCCTTTGCCATCCATTTTCCCTGGCGGCCTCCAGCTGCTGACCTTGTTCCCCGAAGGCTGTGGAGCTCTCTGTGTGAACTGTTGCGGGGGTGCAATGTTCAAGATCTCAGAACGAGGATGATTCTGCCCCCTTCTCCGATCATGTTGAACTTCGAAGACTAGTTCTTGTGGCTGTGCCAAAGTTTTTACTTCCACTTTTACTTCCTGCAATACGGATGGAGTAGTTGCAGTTCTTCGAAGCCAACCTTCTTCCGACCTTGCATACTCCTCAAAGTATGACATCAGCTGAGAAATCGAGGATATGCTCTTCCGATGAAGCTTATCCAGAAGGCCTTGATGAGTGACACCTTCCCTAGCTGCATCAACTACCGAAGATGTAGACAACCCTCGGATCTGCGACTTCGTATGAGCGAAGCGCTTAAAATATTGCCTCAATGTCTCTCCGGGGAGTTGCTTCACCTGGAAAAGGCTTCCCGTCGACATCGGAGGCACGAAGGTGCCTTGAAAATTACTTACGAACTTCTTCTTGAGCTGTCCCCATGAATTAATTGATCCTCGCTTCAAAGACCAGAACCACCTTAATGCCACTCCTTGAAGAGCTAAATGGAAGCACTTTGCCATGGTATCTCGAACTCCTCCACTAGCTTCAATTGCTAGGGCATAAGAACGGACAAATTCTCCCGGATCTTCATCTCCGGCATACTTACAGAGCTTCAAAGTCTTAAACTTCGGGTCGAATCGAACTTTTTGCAGCTCAGGATGCAGCGGAGATTCAGTATCGAAGGAGGCGTTCTCCGGGGCTTCGGGATAGATGGGTTCATCGTCTTCAGGCACTTTTGGGATAGTTGGGATGGCTTGAGAGCGAAGCCTGTTCGCAGCTTCTTGCCGCCATCTTGCTACTTCGGCTTGGAGGCTGGCCATTTGAGCGGCCATATCTCCAAGATTGTCTTCATCTCCTCTGGAAGGATCTTCTGGGTCTTGAGAACTGATAGGATCAGTTCGAAGTGGGATTGAAGGTGGAAGAGGGACTCCAGGTGGTTGAAGTATAGAAGGAGATGGCGGAGGAACTCCGTATGTTCGAGGGATGGAAACTCCTTCCGGATTTTGAGGTGGAGGGAATGTCGAAGGCCCTCCGACTTCAACCGTGTCGGATGGTGCCTCTCCGGAGATCCGAGAGGACCTCCGAACAGGGTTACGAGGTGCGCTCCGCTTAGGAGGCATGATGTAGGAAGTTGGTAGAGAACGAAGTTTCTTGGACTAGGTTCCCCACGGACGGCGCCAACTGTTGGCGTAAAAGATTACGCTAACAGGTTTCTGTAGATTAGAAACTGACAAATGAAGTGTTTGCGAAGTGAACTGTTCTAAGCCTCCGAAAGGATAACAACTTAGAATAGTTCGAATGTGTGTATTGAATAACTTGTATTCGGTCCCTATTACAGGGGTTGAGGTGAACTCCACATGCTCGGAGGCTCTCAAAAGTTTCCGCTAAGTCTAGACTATGCTGGTGCTTACGAGCACTGTTTATTACAATGTCATCCACCCTCAACATTGCGGCCTATCTGATACCCTAGAGCCTTAGCAATTAACCTTGATAAAGTTGATCCGGCATTTCTTAGGCCGAAGGGCATCCTTACATAACAGAAGACTTCCAAAGGAGTTAAAAACTTGTCTTGGCCACATCTTCGCGTTTTAAGCATATCTGATGGTACCCGGAATATGAATCGAGGAAACTTAGAAGATCAGAGCCGACTACTGAGTCTACGAGCTGATCGATGCGAGGCATGGGGTAGGAGTCACAGGGGCATGCTTTATTTAATGAAGTAAAGTCAATACACATGCGTCACTTGCCGGAGCTCTTCTTTTTGAGGAAGACTGGATTAGATAGCCACTCCTTGTGACCCACTTCCCTAATAATTCCGGCTCAAAGCAATTTCTCTACCTCCGCCATGGCGAGGTCTGCCCTTTAAGTTGATAACTTCTAAAGCCCCTAGTGGATAGCTCTAGCTTTGGGGTTGATGAGCAGGCAGTGCTCAATAATGCTTCGATCAACTCCGGAGATATCTTCATCTGACCAAGCGAAGATGTCCACATTTTCCTTAACCACTTCTTCTAGCGAAGCGGTGACTTCAAGAGGCAGTCCCTTGCCAAACTGGACGGGGTAATCCCTGCCTCCCTTTGTGATGATCTCCGTGATGATGTCGCCTTTGGGGCTTGGCTTCAAGCTCGGGCCCTTCGAAGGGTCCAGGGACAATGGAGCACTCTCCAAGTGCTCTTTCATGTTGTTGACTTGTCGAGGGTCTAGGGCAGTGATGTGGCCATATTCCACTCACTGTGTCGTAGCTTGGTCACCGAGGACCGTAAGTACCTCTCCTTGCGTGGGAATTTTTATGCACAAGTAATTGTGGTGTGCTATGGCTCCAAATTGATTCAGCATACCCTCCCAAAGATGGCGTTGTAGGCATATGGGGCGTCGACGACATCAAAGATGACCTCATCGGATCTCGCCAGGTGCCCCTCTCCGAAGGCGACCTCGAGGCCTATCTAGCCGAGGGCATCAAGAGGGGGACCCACGAAGCCTTGCAATGGGCGGTCGCTGGGAGCAGGTGCCTCTGAGGGATGCAGAGCTGATCAAAGGCCTAAACGAAAATAATGTCGGAGGAGCTCCTGCCGTCGACCAATACTCTCCAAACTTCGGTGCTTGCGATATCAGCAGTGCTGAGGAGGGGATCAGCATGAGGGAACTTAATCGCGGCTGCATCATCAGTGGATAAGGATATGGGCACATGGGACCATTCAGGGCATGGTTGCTACGGACGCCGAAGTCCCAATGTGCCCCACTTCTCGTACATACTCCCTTCGTTGTTGCTTGGACATGCTGCTCAGAGTCCCTCCTTCGGTAATGGGCAGGACCACACGCTTCTGGCGGTCTTGGTGGTCTTTAGCCTTCGGTGGTGGCAACACATTTATCACCGAGGGGCGGCTTGAGGCTTCGAGTCCTTCAATGCGCCTGACAGCCTGCACTGTCTCTGGGCGGGCCACAAGAGGAGCTCGGTCAGTAGTGCCTTGACCGGAGCTCCTCTTGAGATACTCACTTCACAGGGCCAATATAGATTTACAAGAATCGGTGTTATGGCTCCGATTCTCCTCGTGCACATTGCAAAAAAAAGTTTGGCCTTGACCGGCCGCATTCCCGGGTGACCTCGAGTTGTTGGCCCTGTTGCCTTGACTTTGCTGGAACTTCGATAGCTGCTTAGAAGTGAGGGCGGCGATGTTCAATACCTCTGAGCGATTATGCTTCTGCCCCCTTCGAGAATTGAGCGGGCGATTTTTGAAGGGGGGAAGATCTCACCGGACTCGGTACCCTTGACTCCGTAGGCTTCACATCCTGGATGAATGTAGGCGGGAATGATGTGGACCTCCATAGCTATCCTTCTTCTTACCAAGTGTACTCCTCGAAGTACGCCATTAGTTGGGCCACCGAAGCGATGGGCTTCTAGTGAAGCTTGTCGAGGAGGCCCATGTTGGTCACGCCCTCGCGCGCGACATCCACAATGGACGACATGGAGAGCCCTTTGATCTGGGACTTCGTATGGGTGAAGCACTTGAAGTACTGCCACAAGGTCTCTTTGGGCTGCTGCTTCACCAGGAAGAGACTTCCTGTGGACATTGAGGCCACGAAGGTCCCTTGGAAGTTATTCATAAACTTCTTTTTTAACTGCACAAAGGATTTATCGACCCGGGCTTCAAGGACCAAAACCACCGAAGGGCCATCCCTTCGAGCGCGAGGGGGAAACAGATAGCCATGGTGTCTCGAACCCCTCCACTGGCTTCTTTTATGAGCACGTATGATCGGGAGAATTCCCTGGGGTCAGTTTCCCTGGAGTACTTTGGGAGCTTCGCTGCTCGGAACTTGGGGTCGAAGCGCACCTTCTGTAGGTCGGGGTGCAGTGGAGATTCTTCGTTGAAGGAGCCATTCTAACTGCCCCTCCAAGCTTCGGGGGCTTTGGGCTCAATGACTACGAGGCTTCGGGTGGCACCACCGGTCTTCTGGATTCGTCTTGAGTAGGGAGCTAGTTCGCGGCTTCCTGTAGCCACCTCTGCAGCTACACTTTTAACTTAGCCATTTCAGTGGCCACAACATCGGGGGGCTCCCGCTTCCTCCAAGGGTGTCTTCGGGATCTTGAGACGTAACAAAGTCAGTGCGGAGTACGGTTGGGGCCACAGAGGGGCCTCTAGGCTAGCGAGGGTCGGAGGGTACTTCAGGAATAGGAGGTGGAGGAGCTGTGGAGGGTTCCGCAGCCCTTGAAGAACTTGGAGATCCTAGTCTAGAGATCCGAAGGGATCTATAGGGGGGACTTGTGCCTTTGCTTCCCTTAGGAGGCATGGCTTGGGAAAAGGATTGGTAGAGACTGTAGTTTTTGTACTAGGGTCCACACGGACGGCGCCAACTGTTGGCGTAAAAGATTACTCTAATAGGTTTGAATAACCTCGAAGGGTTATCGAGTGAGATGGTTGATTGCAGACTATTCTAGGCCTCTGAGTAGGATAATAGCTGAGGACAGTTTGGAGTGTCTATTGATTATCTCACACTTCGATGCCCATACCTTAGTAAAGAGGGGGTATTTATAGGGAAGAATACATAAGGACAAGACCATTCTACCCTCTAGTTACAACCGCCACAGAGGGCACTGTTCCTTGAACTCTATAGGGCTAAAAAGGTAAAAGGTCGTGTGAACACTTGGGTAAAGCAGATGTTCTATCCATCTTGGCGGTTCCCCTTCGGGGGAGGACCCTTCGAGGAACTCTCCTTGGCTGGAGCCTCGTTGGACCTTTCGGCCTGTGACCCTTCAGAAAAGCTCCCTTTAGCATAGCCTTGTTGATCATCTGCATCTCTGAGGAGTGAAGCTTTGACTCCTCTTACCCTTGAAATTAGGGCTCCGAAGAAGCCTCCTATTTACCATGTGGATGGAAGTATTTCCCCCAACACCATCCACAAAATTTGAGAACAAAAGCTAGGAGCAGCTACATATTCACCCTTAGCTGTAGACTGCGCAATGCAAGACTATTTGCGAGAAGACCAACAAACAAGAGAGGAGCCTAGAAAATGACAAATACTAGATGTACTCTTCCTATCAATTCTACAACTAGCAAAATTAGCATCGGAAAAACCTCTTAGGCATAAAGATGATGATACATAATACTAAATGTCGAATTCAAGAGTATGTTTAAGGTACCTTAGTATGCTCTTAACCGCTTGACGATGTGAAGCCCTTGGAGAAGCTTAAAAATGAGCGCACAGACATACTACGAAGTGTATATCTAGCCTCGTAGGTGTCAAGTAGAGGAGTGAGCCGATCATGCTTCGGAACTCCTTCTGATCTAGTTCTTCTCCATATTCATCCTAGTCAAGTGCTACTGAGGCAACCATTGGAGTGTCAAGTGGCTTCCTATTGCTCATGTCAAAGCACTTCAGTAGGTCTTTGTTGTACATCTCATCTAATGCACGAAGGTACCTTGTTTGCATCTCTTGATTTGCATTCCAAGGAAGAAAATAAGCTCGCCCATCATCGACATCTTGAACTCCCTACTCATAGAATCAGCAAACTCGACCACAAGTGTATGAGAAGAGCCACCAAATATAATATCATCAACATATATCCGGACAAGGAGGAAATATTTTCCATGCTTAAGAGTAAACATGATTTTGTCAACAGAGCCCATTTTGTACCCATGCTCAAGTAGAAAGTTCCTAAGATGGTCATACCAAGCCCTAGGAGCTTGCTTGAGCCCATACAAAGCTTTGTAAAGTTTAAAGACTCTATAGAGGTACTTGGGATGTTCAAAGCCAGGGGGTTGTCTAACATAAACATCCTCTCCTATGAAACCATTATGAAAAGAACTTTTAACATCCATTTGATAAAACTTGAAACCGCGAGAAGATGCAAAAGCAAGCAAAATCCTAATGGCTTCAAGTCAAGCTACTGAAGCAAAGGTCTCTCCAAAATCAACTCCTTCAACTTGAGAGTAACCCTGAGCAACAAGCCTAGCCTTGTTTCTCACAACAGACCCATCCTCCCTCTGTTTGTTTTTGAAAATCCATTTTGTGCCAATGATATGAATGTTAGGAGGTGGATCTACAAGAACCCATACTTGTTTTCTATCAAAATTTTCTAACTCCTCATGCATGACATTGATCCAAATTGAATCACATAAAACATGACTACCATCAAGAGGTTCAAAAGAAGTGACAAAAGCAGAATCAACAAAATGAGCATGAGATCGAGCTACCCTTTCATATAGCTCACTGATGATCTACTCAGGAGGGTGATGTCGCTGAATCCAAAGAGGAGCTCCTCGTTGAGAGAGAATATCCCCCTCAACACTTGCCGGAGTGAGCTCGAAGCTTGCTGAAGTCGATGCATTAGGCCCTCTTACTGAAGTAGAAGATACATGATTTGCTTCAGGTGTTGCTCTACCAGGAGGTAGGGGATCATCCTCAAGCTCTTCAAATTCTGATGGATCTTCTTCTTCAAAGATGGTTTCGTCCATATCCTGCTTACTGGCAAGCTCAAAAGAAGAATTAAAATAGGGAGAAGACTCATCAAAAGTCACATCACATGACTCGATGATAGTGTTAGTATCAAGATTAAAGACATGATATGAATGATCATGAAGTGAATAAGCCAAAAAGATACCATCAGAAGAACGCGACTCAAATTTGTCAAGATTGCCACATTTTCGAATGAAGCACCGATATCCAAACACTCTCAAAGGAGTAACTTTGGGCTTCCTTCCAAAATGCAGCTCATAAGAAGTCAAATTCAAAAGTGAGTGCAAGAAAATCTAGTTGGAGATATAACATGCAGTGCTAATGGCCTCTACCCAAAACCTTCTAGGAGTCTTATGCTCATCGAGCATCATCTTAGCCATCTCTACCAGAGTGCGGTTCTTTCTCTCAACAACTCCATTTTGTTGAGGAAACCGCGGAGCAGAAAATTGATGTTCAATGTCGTGCTCAAGGGAAAAATCAACAAAGAAACTATTATTGAACTCGGTGCCATTATCACTTCTGATTGCTTTCAATGCACCAATGAGTTCAGTGAATAGTCTCAAAGTTAAGCTCCGAAAGTGTGAGAACACTTCATCCTTGCTTGAAAGAAAGAAGACTCAAGAATACCGGGAGTAGTTAAAGGATATGCCCAAGAAAATTCCGTGGATCGGAAGTTTCGATAGGTAGTATTAGAAGTTCCAATTATTATCTGGTCTCGATACAGAGATAAAATATTGCTTTGGAAGTTCCGATGAGCCAGAAGTTCTGATTCAGAATCGGGGAAATTTGTACTAATCAGAAGTTCTGATATGGTATCGGAAGTTCCGTAGTGGGCAATAAAAAATTGGATCTGTTGCGTGTCGTACTGTATCGGGAGACCAAAAATACCCTGTCGGAAGTTCGAATCCAAGATTGGAAGTTCCGACGTGGGAAAATAGATTGGATCTATTATGGATTTTAGGGTTTCGAGATAAGCACGACCAGGGGGCTCTCAGCCGTATAAAAGGAGAGGAGGAATATGTCTTGGAACCAAGGAATAAGCCTAGATTAAACCTAGCCACCAAAGACTCCTCTACTTCCTTTCTTGATCTCAATCATTGAGATCAAAGATCCCCATCTCTCATGTGCGGTGCTAGCATGCTACCGTGGGAGGTTCTCCATCCCTGTACGTGTGGACATGAGAACGACTACGTCGTCTTCATCAATCAAATCGGTGAGGGAAGGCAAGGATGAAGTGAGGATAGGCTTGACCTGGTACTCCAACATCTTCTTCCGATGCACCTAGTGCGTCTCGTGCTAGAAGGTACCGATCCATGATCTCGCACATGCATGAGTCTTGGGCTTAGGTCATAAATTTTGAATTTTCCGGCTAGCGTAGCTCCCCTATTCCCCTACAGTGGTATCAAAGCCTACGTGCATAGTGTTCGATCTGGATCCCTCATGTATGGAGATACATGGTAGAAAAACAGATTAGATTTGTTTCTGTCCATGTCATATCAGAAGTTCCGACGACAAATTGAAAGTTATGATGGTGATCGAATGTTTCGATATCGAACAATGATTCGATACAAAAAGCAATTGTTGCGGTGCAAGATTCTGATATTGATCGGAAGATTTGGGGATCGGAAGTTATGATGCTAGATCGAACGTTCTAACCCAACCGACTTTGAAATTCTGAGCCTGTTTTTCAGATCCAGAATCCAGTCACTTGTAGATTGGTCGCCTAACTTTGTTTTGCAGAGAATGTTGTGACAGGCATGGCCTTGGATAAATGTGATGTATAGATGCATGCAATGAATGTAAATTAAATATGGCATACGTGTCATGGTTATTTACAGCCCAAGGTTGATGTCAAATTTATTACGGCTTACATATCATTTCCGCGGTGCTTTGGCCCATGTAATTAGTATAGGCTATGCGAGATAGACTAGTACTCTTCATGGAGGCCAGAAGCACGCAATCATTGATGGGAGGCATGGAGATGGAGATCGCCATATGAAGAAGGTCATGCTATGTCACAGTTAATATGATTTCTTGTGATGCTTTCTTATGTTCCTATTATTCTATTCTTGCATGTTTCGTGTGCGCTGGGAACGTTTCAGTGCTAGAATAGTTTGCCCTCGGAAAATTAAGTGTTGATGCTCTTCCCAATAGCTGCACATACCAAGGTTCGTGCTCATCGATAGTGGGTTTGCCAAAGCAGGGTGCTATCTTTTATCTTGACCAGTTGGGTCGAAAGTCAGACTTCTGCATGCATTGTATTGATTCACTTGAGAAGGCTATCAAAACGGTTTTGGGCCTTGGAGCATAATTGTTAGGGTCGAGCATTGGATGCTTCTCCAACGATAAGAGTCACATATGATGTGATTAGTAAGGAGTTGCTTACCTATGTCAACTATCTTCTAGCAGTGATGCTAAAGCTCACTAGGAGATAGCATGACCATGGATCTTGCGCCACTATTAGACATTAGAGGGAATGTGACTTGGTTTAAAAGAGTGGAACATATTTTATTGGATATAAGATAAACATTGCATAATGCTATAACCTTGCATTTAATCTTTTGTACATCATGGAACCTACTACCTCTACTGTTAAGAGCATTCCAGTTTTTAATTTGCGATCTATTCCTGAACGTGAGAAATTATCTGGAAAAAACTTTATTGAATTGTACCAAAATTTGAAAAAATTTCTTAAACAAGAGAAAAAGGATTATGTTCTAGAGCAGATAATCATTCTTATGAGAAGCATGCTAGTGATTCCATGGATGTTAGCTGTATGATGCTTGCCTACATGTCCTTTGAGTTTCAGAAATAATATGAGGAACATGATGCTTACGATATGATCGTAGGTCTTAAGGGCATGTTTCAGAACCAGACAAGGGAAGATTGATACAATGTGTCTAAGTTCTTGTTTGGTAGCAGGCTGGCTGAAGGGAGCATAGTGAGCCCTCATGTGATCAAGATGATTGGTTGCGTAGAGACTCTAGAGAGACTGGGCATTCCACTAGATCCATACCTAGCTATTGATGTCATTCTCTAGTCGCTCCCACTGATCTTTGAGCCATTCATCATGAATTATAATATGGTTGGACTGGAGAAGACACTAGGTGAGTTGCATCGGATGCCTAAAACTGCTGAGGAGAGTATTAGGAAGTCTCCTAATCAAGTGACGTTGGTTCAGAAGGAAAGAAAAAAGAGGAGGATTGAGGATCCATGCTGAAGAGCATGGGCCTCATGTCTCTAGATGTGATGAGTCATTGTCAATGGAAGTCAAAGAGGACTGATGAGGAGAGAAGACCTGCTGTGTCTGGGCCGCATGTGACTCAGGTACACGGGCAGCGAGCGACTATCGGGCAAAGGGGCCACGAAGTCGGGCTGGCCCAATCCGGGTACATGGGCTAGGAGCAGCAGAGGATCCACTAGGCTGTTGACCAGGATTGACTCAGGTACACGGGTGGCGAGCGATTGCCGGGCTGAGAGAGCTGCGGAATCGGACCGGCCCAATCCAGGTACCTGGTGCAATGTCGGTGGACGCTTTGTTAGTTTCGGTGCAAAACTGACAACCGCTGATCTCGGATCGCACCGTTCTAAGGCGAAGCCTTAGTCGCTATGAAAGCTCCGATTCAGGATAAGTCATATGTAATTAGGAGTTTACTATTTTGTCCTTAGGCCCACAGTCAGTCAGTCGAGTCTATAAAAATATCCTAAGGGTATTTTGGTCTTTTCCATTTTATTTCAACGTCTGTAAAAACCCTAAGTGTCTTTTGGTATTTTCCTAGGCTATTGGGCTTCCTATAAATAGGGCCCCAATCCCTAGGGTTAGGGTTACCCTTTCAAAAATCACTTTACTAATCCAAAAAGATTGGGTCACTTTTGGTGTTCTCTCTTCCAGCATATTCTTTTCTCCGCCGCCACTGTGTTCATCGTGCGCATGCTAGCAAATCACTTGATCAGGTTTATTTTCTCTATTGCGTAGCCTTTGTGTGTTGTTGTGGATTCATGTTCTCGGTTTGCGTGTCTTGATTGGTCTGCTGCTCCTAGTTTGCCACCATGAGTTTTTCTTCTCGCGTCGTGGCCACCATCATCACTTCTGGCTGAGGCACAGATTTTGTTCTTCCTCAAGACTTTTTTAATTCCAACGGCGTTTCCTTCTCTAGTTTTGGCAGTGTGTATCGCTGTGGCACTGGCTAGCCAGCAGGCTAGTAATAGCTTTTTACCGCAACAACTTGGGTATGTTGTTTCTTCCATAGCCTGCCGTTGCTAGCCTCTAGGGCCTATGAACTAGAGCTGCAGTTCTTGACTCATAGTTTCCACACACACTAGCATCTAGACACAAGCATAGATGTAGCCCTACGTTTCTTGCTGCTGCTGTTGTTGGCGTGGTCATAGCAAAGCTAGAGATACTAGCTTGCAGCTAGCATTTGCTTAGCTCTACTGTAACACAGTCTTTTTGTCTCAGCAAAGCATAGAAAAATCTTGCAGTATAGAGTTCTAATTGAGAAGTGAAAAAGCTTTGCGTTTCTCGAAGCTGAGTTCTCGGCTGGATTTTTTTGTACGGTCACTGTTTGAAATGTCTATTCGAAGGTGAGTGTGGGTCCCGCCAGAGAAGCTCGGTGTAAGTCTCGAGCTTCAGCAAAATTTCTGCAATATTTGCTTCTGCAGCGAAGCCCGTTCTCGACAGCTTCAATTTCCTAACGAAGTATGCGTGAGGGCTTCGAATTGGTTTTGGCCTACTGACTCCAATCAGACCTCGTTGTTGCTTTTTCCTAACGGAGATAATTCGCAGTTTTTTACTTTTGGAGTGGATGCTTCATCAGAGTCCACGAGGTTTTTTTTGTTTTGCCTTGCGAAGTGTGCTGCTAAGCTTCGGACTTTCTTTGGGCTTCGCTTCTCGAAGCTGGAAGTAACTTCGGTGTGCTCCAAAGTGTGACGAAGCCAAAAACATACTTCGGTCAGGCTCCGATCAATCTTTTGGTCAGATCTAGATGTCCACACTACAGCCTTTGAACGAGGACTTCGAACAGGCTTCGTCAAGTACCAAACAGGAGACAAATTTTGAACAGTAAATTTTTCTGTTTACTTTTCCCTGCTAAGTCTGTTGAGGTGAGTTGGGTGTTGGGATCAGGCCATTGATTCGAAAGAATTTTTTAGGCACCCATTCACCCCCCTCTGGTCGCTACTTTCGGTCCTACAAGGATAAAGGATAAGACTACAGATTCGATCTATAGTACGAAGTCTAAACCGACTAGAAAGTCCAAGTATGGTCCTGCCAACTCTGATGTGTGCCACCATTGCCACAAGTCTAGGCATTAGAAGTGCAATTGCAAGGTGTACCTGGAAGAGCAGAAGAAAAAAAAGGGAAGTGGGACTTTCGCTTCAGATATTAATGTTATTGAAATTAATCTTGCTACTCGCCCAAATGATTCATGGGTATTTTCTACCGGATGGATGATTCATACTTGCAAATCGT
The DNA here is from genome assembly GCA_019279435.1 of Zizania palustris. Taxonomy (NCBI): domain Eukaryota; kingdom Viridiplantae; phylum Streptophyta; class Magnoliopsida; order Poales; family Poaceae; genus Zizania; species Zizania palustris. The sequence goes on along the minus strand of JAAALK010000289.1, from coordinate 82,911,055 downwards.
TGTAGAGGCTGAGTAGAGTAAGAAAGTGTGTAAGTGGTGAGCTGGATATCCGCGTCGGGAATGGTGCAAAGGATGCAACGTTGGCCATCAGCGTCTATTCATTGTCGCTACCATCAGGACTAGTTTTGGAATTAAATAATTGTTATTTCATTCCAACCTTAGGCTCAATATTAGAGGAAGATGGTTTTGAATTCATAATAAAACAAGAGTTGTTCAATATTTTCGAATGGTGTGCTCTATGGTGTTTTCCATTAGTGAATGGATTATATATTCTAAATCTTGATGATGCACATGTATATAACATTAGTACTAAGAAACAACGACTCAATGATTTGAATCTTACCTACTGTTGGCGCAAAAGATTACTCTAACAGGTTTAAGAAATTAAGTGTTTGACAAACAAAGTGTTTGTTTAAATAAACTATTCCAAGCCTCCGAGATGGATAATAGCTTGAGATAGTTCGAAGTATGTATTGGATGTTTTGAGTATTCGGTGCCTATTACAGGGTGAGAAGGGGGTATTTATAGGTAAAATCTCTAGAGAAAAGACCTTTTTACCCCTCAATTACAACCAACATAGTGGAAACTATTTCGGTATCCCTTATAGGTTTAATACAAGAAAACATGCTCGAAGAATGTTGAAAAGGTAGACGTCCCATCCTTCTGGTTGTTTTCCACTTCGGAGGGGAAGCCTTTCAGAGGGCTGTAGGACCGAAAGTAGCGACCAGAGGGGGGGTGAATGGGCGCCTTAAAAAAATTCTTTCGAATCAATGGCCTGTTCCCAATACCCAATGCACCTCAAAATACTACGCAGCAGAAAATAAACAGAAGGCCTAAGTCTAAAGGTTTCTAACCTAGAAGCAACTGATGATAAACAGTGTGAATCCAAAAGTAGTGCAATCTAGGCAGATGAACAAGTTATAACAGGCCTAAACTTCTCAATGAAATGATCTAAGTATGTATAAAGTGAAAAGAGAAGTTACTGTCCAAAGTTGTCTCCTGTTCGGGTCTTGGCGAAGCCCCCTTCGCAAGTCGAGGTCTGCTTCGGAGGTTGGTGTCGGAGTCTGTCCGAAATGCCGAAGGTGTCACTGTCTAGCCTAGTTCGAAGAAGTAAGAAGCGAAGTGTACTTCGAAGCGAAGTAAAAGCAGTGCCGGAGCTTGGTTCGAAGTAAGCACTTCGAAGACAAGACTTCGAACGCAACTTCGAGTCACGAGCTTCGGAGCGAAGTAAACAGTGCCGAAGCCTTCTTCGAAGTATACACTTCGAAGACAAAACTTCGAACACACTTAGAACCGAAAGCTTTCGGAGCTAAACCTTCGAACACAAAAACTTCGAACACAACACACAAACAGACAACCTTCGAACAAAGAAGCGAAGTCTGTCAGAACAGACAAAACTTCGAACCCCACTTCGAAGCCTAACGAAGTGTGCACTTCGAACAGATAGATTCGGAGTATGCCAGTTCGAAGTATGCGATGATTTCGATACAGGGGAACTTCGAAGCTAGCAACTCAGACACAGAAACCGAAGTTCGAAAAACTGAGCGAAGCCTTTAACAAGGTTCGATCGGAGCTTGCCTCACGGAGTTGAGGGGCTTCGCACAGAACCGAGCTTCGGCAGACACACCAGGAAAAGGCAAAAGAGACTGTCAGCTTCGATCAAAAAAGCTGGGCAATAGAAGGTGAAAAGCTGCAGCCGAACACTGTAGCTACAGTAAGGCAGTACTATTTGCAACAGCAAGAACTAGTACTACCACCGTGAAGAACACACCCAGCCGAAGAAGCTTCTTCCCAAGAAATAAATACAGCAGCCCGAATCCAACTCAATAACTCTCCAAACCAACCAGATGCAAACAATAAATTCTCCAGGGACCAAGGATTAAAAGCATCCAAGAGATTTGAGCCAAAATGAGCCACGAACAGAGGAGCACAAGGGCCTGGCGGCGCACACAGGAGAGAGAAGACAAGGGAAAAGAGTGACCCAAAGAGTGGTATTCAATTTCAGCAAAAGGGTAGTCCAAACCCTAGGGATTGGGGTGCTATTTATAGGAAGCCCAACACTAGGAATATTCTACCAGCCCCTTAGGGTTTTTACAGACTCAAAGATACAGAAAAAGACTCTACTGCCCTTAGGTATTTTTACAGACACAACTGACTGACTGTGGGCCTAGAGTAACAGATGACATATCCTGAAGCTATTCTTCTGGACAGTCGGATACAGAATCAACGGTTGTCAGTTTTACGCCGAAACTGACAAAGCCTCCACCAGCTTTGCACCAGGTACCCGGATTGGGCCGGCCCGACTCCGCAGCTCTCTCAGCCCGGCAATCGCTCACCGCCCGTGTACCTGAGTCAGTCCTGGTCAACAGCCCAGTGGGTCTTCTACTGCTCCTGGCCCATGCACCCGGATTGGGCCAGCCCGACTTCGCAGCCTCCTCTGCCCGACAGTCGCTCGCTGCCCGTGTACCTGAGTCACACGCGGCCCATAAAACAGCAGATCTCTTCTTCTCTTCAGTCCTCGTTGACTATCGTTGACAATGACTCATCACTTCTAGAGCCATGAGGCCCACGCTATTCAGCATGGCTCCTCAATCTCCCCCTTGATGAGTGCATTGTCAACACTCCTCTTCTTCAGCTCTTCAGCACCTGCGAACAAATGTGGAAACACGAAAACAAAATACAAGAAAACAAAGAAGAAGAAAAATAAGGTAAAAGTTTAACCCTAATGACCAAAAGCCAACCAAAAGCAAGAAACGGTCATTATGGTTAACCAAAACGTAAAAGCTCAAAATGAGTGCGATTGCAGAATAACAAGGATATCAACAGAGTAAGAACTCCCCCTTAAACTCTGATCCCAAATTTTCTCCCCCTTGTTGACAAGTGAACTCATCAAGCACTCAAAAGAGACACAGACTCCCCCTGAAATGCAACTCCCCCTCAAAATATGCAGTGAATGCAATTGGGGTGCAGGTGGAGTGAAGAAAGCATGCTTCTCAGATATGATTGACTGCAAATACAGTATCTAACAGGTATAGCAAAAGAGATACTGTCCAAGACACATGGCATGATCAGTGCAACAGATGATATCTAAAGAAAGTCATTTAGCACGCATTTTTCAGTTTTGGCAAATAAAAGCATCACCACATTCTCTAGTAAACAAGCAAGATAAAGCATGAGATGCAGAAGCTAACTGATATCTACCAAGATAAGCTTTGTTCAAAAACAAAGTGCTTCAGCAAACTTGTTATCCCTTTAAAGTTCAGGCTTTTTCATTTTCCTTTGTCATTTTTGTGCCAAGGGTTATTTGCATGTCAAACCTTATACTAACCGACCAAGTCAAGCCTAGGCCAGAACTGGACCATCAGAAGCTTAAGACATTGGTCTTGGCATACACTACACTGTCCTAGTTCATACCAAAGTGCTATGGTAAGCAGTCCAGAACAATGCAATGCGACAAAGCAAACCCACTTGGATCTTTTCAACTTAAGCATAAAAAGGCATGGAATTTTCATTCATTTTTGATTTTTATAGCACAATTTCCATGTTAAAGCATAAAGATGTCCAAGTTGCATATCTGCATCTATGTGATGAACTGGCTACAAGGCATGCAACAGATAGCAAAAACACTCAGCCTACGCATGCTAGTTACCAGAAGCAATGGTGATCATTTTTCAGGTTTAAAACATAAAAGCCATGCATATGACAGATATATCAAGTGAACTGAACCAAAGCATGATCATTGACAAGTAATCAAAAGCATGTACCAGCTAGACTAAGTAAAGCAGTTCAATCATATAACAGAAGCAGGCTCAAATGTGTGATATGTGAATATGTATGATATGAACACACACAAAAAGACTCAAGAAAAGAGTAAAAAGAAAACTGACGCAAAATATCCTAGAAAGGATACACAACACCCAAATCCCCTCGTAAACGCTCAAAAGTAGATTGATCTAGGGGTTTGGTGAAAATGTCAGCCAACTGATGATGGGTATCAACATGAATAAGGTCAATGACACCTTTCTCATATTGATCCCGCAAGAAGTGAAAGCGCACATCAATATGTTTGGTTTTTGAATGAAGACACGGGTTTTTCCCTACACTAATAGCACTAGTGCTGTCGCAAAACAATGGAACCCTGGTAGGAAAGAATAACCCAAAGTCTCGAAGAGTGGAAATCATCCAAACCATCTGTGAGCAGCAGCTGGCAGCAGCTACGTACTCAGCCTCTGTGGTCGAAAGAGCAACTCCAGATTGCTTTCGAGAAGACCAAGATACAAGGGAAGAACCAAGAAACTGGCAAGTACCGGAAGTCGACTTGCGATCCAATCGGCACCCACCAAAGTCAGCGTCCGAAAAGCCAGATAAATCAAGAGATGATGATGCTGAATAATAAAGACCAAGATCAGGCGCATAGGTGAGATACCTGAAAATGCGCTTGACAGCCTGCCGGTGAGACGCGCGTGGTGAAGACTGAAAACGCGCGCAAAGTCCCACGGCGAACTGTATGTCTGGTCTTGTTGCTGTTAAGTATAGCAGCGAACCTATCATCCCTCGAAATTCTCTCTCATTGACCTTGACACCGCTCTCGTCCTTGTCCAAACCCCCAGAAGTACCCATCGGGGTCATCTGCGGCTTCAATTCACCACCAAAGTCAAATTTCTTAAGCATATCACGAGTGTACTTACCTTGGTGGATGAAGGTGCCGTCCTTGGTCTGCTTGATCTGGAGCCCTAAGAAATACTTAAGCTCACCCATGAGGCTCATCTCAAACTCACTGTGCATCTGCTCAGAAAACTTGGACACAAGAGAATCAGTAGTACCGCCAAAAATAATATCGTCCACATAAATCTGAGCAACTAAGAAATCTGAAGCATCTCTGAGCAAGAAAAGAGTTTTGTCCACAGAACCCATCACAAAGCCCTTCCCCAACAAAAATTGCTTCAACCGGTCATACCAAGCCCTGGGAGCTTGCTTCAACCCGTATAAAGCTTTGTGCAATTTAAAAACATGTCGAGGAAACTTAGGGTTCTCAAAACCGGGGGGTTGCCTAACATAAACCTCCTCCTCAATGAACCCGTTCAGAAAAGCACTCTTAACGTCCATTTGAAAAAGCTTAAAACCCTTTGAAACGGCAAAAGCTAGAAGAATACGAATGGACTCAAGACGGGCAACAGGAGCGAAGGTTTCTTCGAAGTCAATACCTTCCTTCTGGCAATAACCCTGGGCAACTAGTCGAGCCTTGTTGCGCACCACAACCCCATCTTCACCTTGTTTGTTCTTGAACACCCACTTGGTGCCTATGGGGTTGCATCCTGGTGGCGGCTCAACTAATGTCCAAACCCGATTGCGGACAAAATTCTCAAGCTCTTCTTGCATAGCATTAATCCAATTAGGATCAGAAAGAGCATGAGAAATGTCTCTGGGCTCAAAAGATGCAACAAACGCAGATTCAGCAAACACAGCGAGAGAGGCAGAAGAACGCAAAGTCCTCTCAGTCAAATCACCTATGATGAGCTCTGAGGGATGGTCACGCTGAACTGCTCGGGTTCCCTGGTGATCTGAAGTCACCTCACCGGAGTCAGCAGCTGGCACCTCTGGACTCGACTGAGGGGGCTCGATCGAAGTGGAAGAAGTGATCAGAGGTCCGCCCTCATCATCAGTCGAAGTCACAGAAGGTGTGGGCTCTGCGGGGGATGCAGAAGGCCCACCCTCAACAGCAGCTGGAGTATCCTCATCTTCCTCGAAGATGGACTCTCCGAGCTCATCATCATCAGAAAGCTCAAAAGAAGGAGTCAAAGAAGGCAAGGACTCATCAAAAGAAACCTCACACGTCTCGACAAGCAGCTGGGATTCGAGGTTCCAAACACGGAAGCCTCGAGAATGCAATGCATAACCAAGAAAAATACAATCCCAGCAACGAGACTCAAACTTGTCCAAATGCCCTCCCTTCTTGAGCACAAAGCACTTGCAGCCAAACGCTCGCAAGTGGCTCACCTTGGGCTGTCTGCCAAATCGCAACTCATAAGATGTCTTACCAATGTAAGCTCGAAGAAAAATGCGGTTGGCCAGATAGCAAGCCGTGTTCATGGCTTCAGCCCAAAACGCCTAGGAGTCCTGTGCTCATCGAGCATCGTCCTGGCCATCTCAACTAGCGTGCGGTTCTTTCGTTCCACAACGCCGTTCTGTGGGGGAGTGTAAGGAGAAGAAAACTGATGGTCCAGACCCTGATCACCACAGAAGCTGACGAACTGTGAGTTCTTGAACTCAGAGCCGTTGTCAGAGCGAATTGCTCGCATCCGACCATTGTTCTCATTCTTCAGCTTCAAAATCAGGTCATGGACAAATTGAAAAGTTTCATCCTTAGACTCCAAAAAGAAAACCCACGAGAAACGAGAAAAGTCGTCAACAATCACAAGTGCATACCACTTCCCACCGACTGAGCGTACCCGAGCTGGACCCACAGTGTCCAAATGTAAAAGCTCGCCTGGATACGTAGTCATCACCTGAGTCACAGGTGAGTGAGAAGCGGCAACCATTTTCCCATGACGACAAGGATGACAAACTAGATCCTTCTCCATTTTAAGCTTGGGCAATCCTCGGATGAGGTCCATAGAGCTTAACCTGACTAGCAAATCAAAGCTCAAATGACCTAACCTCCTATGCCACTTCCAGAGCTCAGAAGAAGATCCAGCAATCAAACAGCGAGAAGGGCCAAAAGAACTAGAGAAGTCAATTCGAAAAACTTTACCGAAGGGTAAAATCTGACAAACCAAAGACCCTCTAGAATCAAACACAGAAGAATTGCCCTTCTTAAAACGCACTTCCAAACCATCCTCAAGAAGTTGCGAAACAGATATTAAATTAAAGTTCAGATTTTTAACCAAAGCAACATTCTTTAAAGAGAAATGGTCTGAGATGCTGATTGAGCCTATGCCACTTACTTTCCCTTGACCGCTGTTCCCGAAAGTAATGTACTCTTTGGAGCTCGGGGGAGTGAGACTGGAGAACCATCTGTGATGTCCCGTCATGTGGCGAGAGCATCCTGAGTCCATGATCCAAACATCCTCCAGTCCCCGGTCCTGCACAATCAATGTCTGTAAGTGGGAGCAAATGGTCCGGCACCAGGTTTAGCAAAAGAGCTAAACCAGTGTCGAGCCATCTGCTCAAAAGATGGAAAGCGAAAACCATCAAAAGAGTTTGGACCAAAACGCGGCTCAAAGCGCGGTCCACGGTTCTTCCTAACCCTACGGCCACGAGGTCCAGAACCGTAGCCAACTCGGTCTGGAACTCTGCCGGAACGAACACCACCAACTGGAGCACGGGCAAGAAAGCCGTCTCCTCTACCACCACCTACACGACGCGGCCTGGCCTCCAGCCTCTCCCCGCGCCGAGGAACACGCAGTCTACCACCCTGCTGGTAGAACTGCACCTGATCACTACGAGCCCTCTCTGCTCTCTCAACCCGCTTCCTCCTGAAGCAAAACTCCGCAAGATGCCCGTCTCTTTGACAAAACTCACAATGATAGGTAGGCTTCTTGGGATGTGGTTGAGGCTTGGGATTCTTGGGCTTGGTAGTGTTTGGTGTGGTCTTCTTGGGCTGAGAGGGTCCAGGAAGAGAGTCTAGAGAAGAGTGGAGGTGTTTGGGCTTAGGAACCCAGATAGACTTCTTGGGAGGAGCTTTGGATGGTTCATGGATCACTCCATCCTTGGGCTGACAAGCCTGGGAGGTCTCAGTGGAGTGAGTCTTGGGATACCTCTGCTCTGGAGTCATTTTACTCCACTCCACTGCCCGGCTGAGGGCACTCTCAAAGTCAGCCTTGGTGTAGGTGTAACCTACACCAAACCCATCCTTCCTCTTGAACTGCTGGATCATCATGCCAAGCTGTGGCTCTCTGGCACTGATCCAACTCAGGATAGACCGGAGGTAAAAGTTCTCATTCTGAGAATCAGCTAGCTCCTCTCTCAAGGAAGCTAGAACCTCCACCTGAGACAAGCAGGTCTCACACTCATTCTCTACTTGGACAGACTTCCCGGCTTTTAGCTTAATCAGTTCCATTCTAAGAGACAGGCAGTTCTCACAAACAGTGGGTGGAACTGACAATGTCTCAAGCTCTAGCCTAGTCTGCGCAAGCTCAGCTCTCAACCTCTCAACATCACCCAAATGCTCATCGCCCTTGGATTTCAGCTCAGCTAAGGCAGCTACATGAGATGGGCAATCAACACAGGGTGCGACGACAGTGGCGTGAGCATCTTTCAGCTCCAGCTGAGCGCTTTCAAGCTCAGTGGCCAAAGCATCCCTCTCATCAACCCTTTCTGTGTACCTGGACTTTAGAGTTGACAGGTCACACAGAAGCACCTCACACTTCGGGCACTCACTGCTAACACCCAAGCAAGGGGAAGAAGATAGACTCTCTATTCTACCGTTGGCTACGGCAAGCTCACTCTCTAACTCATCTATCCTTTTCTTAGCCCCCCTAAGCAGTTTCTCCCGATATTTTAACTCCTGACGATTGCTTTCAAGTAAATCTACAATTTCACGCTCATAAGATGATACCTTGCAATCGTCGTCGTCGGAGTCGTCGGAGGAGCTCTTTTCTTCTCTATCCCCAAGAGCCATGGAGCAGAAGCTCTTGCGGGATCTTCGGCGCTGGTGTGAGCGGCTCTTCGGCTTGTCTCCGAAAGCCATGAAGCAGAGGCCCGCCGGATCATCCTTGTCCTTCCCCTTCCTGACGGAGATCTTGCCAGGAGACGTCATAGTCACTACTGGGGTTTAGAACCGGTTAAGGTATGGAAAAACCCTAACCAAGCTCTGATACCACTTGTAGGACCGAAAGTAGCGACCAGAGGGGGGGTGAATGGGCGCCTTAAAAAAATTCTTTCGAATCAATGGCCTGTTCCCAATACCCAATGCACCTCAAAATACTACGCAGCAGAAAATAAACAGAAGGCCTAAGTCTAAAGGTTTCTAACCTAGAAGCAACTGATGATAAACAGTGTGAATCCAAAAGTAGTGCAATCTAGGCAGATGAACAAGTTATAACAGGCCTAAACTTCTCAATGAAATGATCTAAGTATGTATAAAGTGAAAAGAGAAGTTACTGTCCAAAGTTGTCTCCTGTTCGGGTCTTGGCGAAGCCCCCTTCGCAAGTCGAGGTCTGCTTCGGAGGTTGGTGTCGGAGTCTGTCCGAAATGCCGAAGGTGTCACTGTCTAGCCTAGTTCGAAGAAGTAAGAAGCGAAGTGTACTTCGAAGCGAAGTAAAAGCAGTGCCGGAGCTTGGTTCGAAGTAAGCACTTCGAAGACAAGACTTCGAACGCAACTTCGAGTCACGAGCTTCGGAGCGAAGTAAACAGTGCCGAAGCCTTCTTCGAAGTATACACTTCGAAGACAAAACTTCGAACACACTTAGAACCGAAAGCTTTCGGAGCTAAACCTTCGAACACAAAAACTTCGAACACAACACACAAACAGACAACCTTCGAACAAAGAAGCGAAGTCTGTCAGAACAGACAAAACTTCGAACCCCACTTCGAAGCCTAACGAAGTGTGCACTTCGAACAGATAGATTCGGAGTATGCCAGTTCGAAGTATGCGATGATTTCGATACAGGGGAACTTCGAAGCTAGCAACTCAGACACAGAAACCGAAGTTCGAAAAACTGAGCGAAGCCTTTAACAAGGTTCGATCGGAGCTTGCCTCACGGAGTTGAGGGGCTTCGCACAGAACCGAGCTTCGGCAGACACACCAGGAAAAGGCAAAAGAGACTGTCAGCTTCGATCAAAAAAGCTGGGCAATAGAAGGTGAAAAGCTGCAGCCGAACACTGTAGCTACAGTAAGGCAGTACTATTTGCAACAGCAAGAACTAGTACTACCACCGTGAAGAACACACCCAGCCGAAGAAGCTTCTTCCCAAGAAATAATACAACAGCCCGAATCCAACTCAATAACTCTCCAAACCAACCAGATGCAAACAATAAATTCTCCAGGGACCAAGGATTAAAAGCATCCAAGAGATTTGAGCCAAAATGAGCCACGAACAGAGGAGCACAAGGGCCTGGCGGCGCACACAGGAGAGAGAAGACAAGGGAAAAGAGTGACCCAAAGAGTGGTATTCAATTTCAGCAAAAGGGTAGTCCAAACCCTAGGGATTGGGGTGCTATTTATAGGAAGCCCAACACTAGGAATATTCTACCAGCCCCTTAGGGTTTTTACAGACTCAAAGATACAGAAAAAGACTCTACTGCCCTTAGGTATTTTTACAGACACAACTGACTGACTGTGGGCCTAGAGTAACAGATGACATATCCTGAAGCTATTCTTCTGGACAGTCGGATACAGAATCAACGGTTGTCAGTTTTACGCCGAAACTGACAAAGCCTCCACCAGCTTTGCACCAGGTACCCGGATTGGGCCGGCCCGACTCCGCAGCTCTCTCAGCCCGGCAATCGCTCACCGCCCGTGTACCTGAGTCAGTCCTGGTCAACAGCCCAGTGGGTCTTCTACTGCTCCTGGCCCATGCACCCGGATTGGGCCAGCCCGACTTCGCAGCCTCCTCTGCCCGACAGTCGCTCGCTGCCCGTGTACCTGAGTCACACGCGGCCCATAAAACAGCAGATCTCTTCTTCTCTTCAGTCCTCGTTGACTATCGTTGACAATGACTCATCACTTCTAGAGCCATGAGGCCCACGCTATTCAGCATGGCTCCTCAAGGGCTTCTTTGGACTGGAGCCTAGACGGACCCTTCGGCTTCGAGCCCTTCTATCCGGAGGCAAGTCTTTGGCTTCGAGATTCAGACTTGCATTTATCTTGGAATCTTGGGGATCATGAGGATGAAGTATTTTCCCCGAATAGTAGCCCCTCAAATACGCTTCTCCGAATGGCCTGCACAGCAAGGAGAGCAGTATATGTAAGAAATATTTTCATGCTCAGGACCTTATAAAAATTTCAAGGTATCATAATCGTTCGAAGCATCTTTGGTTTCAGAAATGTATCAGATCCGGACATTGAACTTGAACCTCCGTATGAATGCTCCGAAGGAAAATGAATCATTATGACGGCAACACATTACAAAGAGTTGTTACTTTTGTACCGTTACCCCTCAAATAGCCGTTAGACCTTTTGAGAAAACAACAACCGCAAAAGTTTTACCGCAGGTTCACATTCTTCCATCCTTTGGTCCCACCTATTATCGACGCGGGTTGGATCTGCAAATGGGAAAACGTGCACGAGTCGTGCTGAACGTGAACAGAATGGTTATAAAAGGGAAAGTGATCAGCGGTGAAAAGTTTTTACAGAGCTTCAGTGCTTCGATATCTCCACACTTTCATATTTAACCTTTCTCTCCAAAACTCTCAAGCACTCCATCAATGGCGAGGACTAGTGCAAAAGTGCCGGCGGCGGTGACGTCCTTGGCACAGCGGCAGGCTTGGGTCGCATCTGCGGTGGCAGCGATGGCGGGAGCTCCGGGTGGCTCCTGGCCCAAGGATCCACGAGAACTCCACCCACCATCAAAGTAGCTATTTAAGCAGACATTCTTTCTTGGGCGATCAAATAGCACTGCGAAGTCCGTCGAGGAAGCAGTGAGAGGAAAGCTGGGGCCCGAAATGAGGACTCGAATCCCTAGAGAGGAAGAAACTCCAGCACCGTGGAGCGGAGAAGTCATTTGTGGGATCGGAATGGCGACTAGAGGGCGGTGAATAGGCGCCTTGACAAATTCTTGCAAATATGATGGCCTTTTCAAATCACCCAACGCACCTCTAAATGAACAAGCGGAAGCAGATGTAGTAAAGACTCTAATAACAACAAATGCTATCACCCTCCTATCTGATATTATGTTAAATGATAGATTGAGGGATCACCAGCACTGAATTTGCACACACAAAGAATGCACTTTAAAAATTGCTCTGAAAATTTTTGTTGTTCTATACAAAAGACACATAAAAAAACAATTTTAGAATGGGCTTGGTTGAACATGTTCTTGGCAGTACATACAGTTGTTAATCGTGAAAAGCATAATTGCATACGGCAGCACATGATCGACAAGCTGGGAAAGAAAAAGAAAGAAGAAAAATGTTTCTAGATTCAACTTTCAGCCTTCAAGATTTTCGGCAAATGACCACCTTCCAGAATGTTTGTAGCAGCATATAGATGAGCCAAAAACTATATATAGCTGTGTTCAGAACTTTTTGCAAACTTCAAACATGGAACCCTTGTAACTTGGACAACAAGAGTTATGTAGAACTCAGGTCCAAAAACAGAACCAAAACCGATCAAAAATTACCTCAAATATTGAATCCAGACTGAAAACAGAACACAAAACTTGGCAGAAATCAGCAGTTTTCAGAACTCTTTAGACGTTTGTTGGACAAGAAAATATATGAAGCAGTGGTCAAAACCTTTTGCAAATTACAAACATGGAACCCTTGAAACGTGGACAACAAAAGTTATGTAGAACTCAGGTCCAAGAACAGTACCAAAACAGATCAAAACTCACCTCAAATATTGAATCCAGACCCTGGACAACTCAATCAGCAGAAATCAGAAGTTTCCAGAACTGTTTAGGCACTCTGTTGGACAGAAAAATATATGTATGAGTGGTCAAAAACTTTTGAAAACTTAAAAATATATGTTGTTTTTGCTTGATCCGAATGATGAACACTAGGCACAAAATTAAGAACAACAAAAAGGCTAGAACAAAATAGAAATTGTGGTTGGTAGACCCCAAAATATTCAGCTGAAAGAGTCTAATGACAACCACAAAAGTCACACCAACCCTAGGCCTTTGGGTCCTTTATATAAGAAAGCCCACAAAGGAAAACCCTAAAATGCCCCTAGGATTTAATTACAAATTAATACTTACAACTAATTAAACCTAAAATACCCTTTGGTATTTTTCAGAATTAAAATCCAGAAAAATACACAAAGAATATACCTAATTTATTACAACACTTAAACCTATACTTCTAATATATTTTCAGAATTTGATAATTCCGAAAAATACTAAAAGCTTACACTTAATCTAAATTACTAAACGAAAATAAACTCCTAATATTGGAATTTAAAAATATTTAGAGATGAGACGGTTTTCAGCAAAAAAAAGACGAAGCCTCCTCGATCGCCGACATGTGATGCCAATCCGCGAACTCAACCGCCAGCAAGTCTCTCCCACTCTCGATCCCCTCGAGCCACCTGATCACTTGAACTAGCCTCCCTTTCGCTGACTTGACCGTCATACTATCTCGACCATCCGTCCGTTCATGTCTTGCTCTATCTCCTCGTGCGCTCCTGAGATCATCTCCAAATTCACTCGGCATCTTTGATCCTCTAGCATCGAGCTCCTCGCTTGACCCTTGATCACTCGTCGTTGACTGTTGGTTAGCATCTCCACCCTACACACATGAGATAAGCCAAAACATGAAACGCGACGCACACTGATCCCCTCGGCATAATCCATATCCACACATTGATCCCATCGATGCAATCAAGCCATCACTCACTCTTTCACCAGATTGCTCAACCTTGTCAATCACTCATCATAAAGACAAACCACAATGCGACCTCACTTGTTTTCACATCATTGTCTTCGAAGCCTTCTTCGAAGTGGGACTTGGGCTTCCTGCGATAGAATTCTTGAGAGAGGTATTAGAGATGTTCCATATTACCCTACCGTAGTTATCTTCGAATGCCATAGCTTGGTTGGCAATCTTCGAGTGGGCCCTCTGAGCCGAAGGGTGCGAAGGAAGATCCAAAGTGTTCACGGTAACCCACGAAACTTCATGTCAACCGAAGCCACATGACAGGCCCGGAGACTCCAATCTGCTGGTGGCCTTCGGGAGCGTCAACTTTCAGCTTCAGAAGGGGCATTTGAAGAATTTTCCGGTGAAAGAAATCAATGATCGATGCTATTCCGACCAGATACTCTGGTGGTTTTATGCCGTAGTTGGGGAATACTTTGGCCTTGCGGGGCTCCTGCAAGAAATATGGTACAGGAGGGAGGCAGAGGTAACTCGGGACTCAAGTCTGCTCTCAACTCGACTTGGGTTATTGTCTTCTGTGGCCAAGCGCATGAGTATGCGAGACTTGGTGGAGGAGTTTATCGCCCTCCGGATACCTCCGCTCAGGGCCAATTGGCCTATTGTTTTCCAAAGTGCTTCGGAGGGGGAGCTTTGAGCTATAGGTAACACTTCAGCATTCCCTGCATTCAGATTAGTCATATAGTATATCTGTAGTTTTCTTAACAAATTGTTACCTTATTTCAGCGGCTCCATTGGTGCTGGCTCCGGAGCAGTTAGCTCAGGCTACGGAGAGGGTACTCGGAGCCCCTACTGTAGTAGAAAAGCAGCGGACATCGAGCTGGATGGGAGCTAGGAACGCTCCAACAGAGTGTGGAGCGCGCTCGGAATTGAAGCTCCTTCACTTCTAGGCTTTGACCCAGCAGGCCTAGTCTCTCGAAAGAGAAAAGCTGTTGTTGGGACCTCCAAGGCTACGAATACTCTAGTGAAGAAGGCAGCAAAGAAAACTAAACTCCCTTCACCTCCGGCATCTCAATCTTCACTCGAGATTTGGAGCTCCTCTTTAGAGGAGTCTGAAGAGGAGGAGACCTCGGAGGCCCGGATGGGAAGGGAACTTGAAACTCTTCTACTGGAGGGTGGTGAAGGAGATTCTCGGGTTGAGACCGAGGATCCACCTCGGGTGGAAGTTGAAGCCACGCCAACGATCGAAGGGGAGGTGTTGATCCGCGCTGAACCCGCGGGTGTTCAGGAAACGGAGCCAGAAGGTCCTGGTTCACTAGTGATCGGAGTAGTGGTGATGGAGGTGTGGGCCTCGACATCTACTACTCCGACCCAAACATCAGGGGAGGACATCGAGGAATACCTTAGAATGTATGAATTTCTAGGGGACCCCGTAATCCTCCCTCAAAATCTAGACAGAGGTAAGACGTAGATCTTCACTTCTTGATGTACCTGAAATAATTTCAATGTATTGGCAATATCTTCTAAATAATTAACGAATACCTTATATTTGTAGATGCTTCGGGGAGCAATATGGCTCTGGCATAAGATGGAGCCTTGGTTCTAGCTGGGGACGAGGCTTCGGTAGGAGAGGTAGCTCTGACGACGGAGGTTACTTCTCTTGGAGCTACTTTAGCCGAGGTGATCGCTCTTGTAGAGGGATCCACTTCGATGGAAGAGGTGGCTTCGGCGGCTCCTGCACTGGGAGATGTAAAGGCAAAACTTGGCCTGGGCCTCTTCCTTCCTTGATGATGACACCATCAACCAATGACCCTTCGATGGATGCTTCAGAAGAAGACCCCACTGAAGATGATCAAAAAGCCTTGTCCTGGCTCCCACTATTGGTCCATTCTTGGAGCAGTGGATAGGGCTCCAGTCTCTCTTGCAGCCCATGGCTGAAAAAAACCAAGAGGTTGGTAGCTCCAAGCTGGTCTCCACGTTGACTGAGGCCAGTGGATCGGAACTAGACCTAGCCCTTGAAAGGTCTACCCTCCAGGTATGCAAGAAAAGGAGTACATTTAATTCATTAAAATTACATCATACTTACTTTCCTTTTTTGCAGAAATTAGTTCTCGCTAGAGTACCAGTGACTTCCAATGAGCACGAAATTAATAAACTTAAAAGGAAGGTTACAACTCTCTAAAGGACCCTACAGGGCTCCGAAGATAAGTCCCTGCGACTAGAGGAAGAACTCCTTGAAGTGCAGCGGACGAAGGCCATAGCGGAGGAAGCGCTTCGAACGGAGCAGCTTGCTCATGCTGGCCTAGCTTCTTCGATCAAGGAGATCCAAGTGAAGCGAATGGTGCTGAGGGCTGAAGTCGATAAGCTTCGAGCAGCAGAGGTGTCTTCTGGGGCGGAACTTGTGCAACTCCGAGAGGTGGTTCAAGTAGCGCTGTCTTAGAAGAACTACTTAATGACAAAGACAATAGAACTCTCTGCCATCACTACTAAGAAGAAGAGGAATGAGACGAAGTACGGAGAGGCAGCTGATCAAACCATGGACACCCTTCAGGGTGTTCGGGAATATTTCGGAATGGTGTGCCCGTCTTCTTCAGCTGCGAAGGACGAGCCTCTCAACCGAAATCTCAAGATGATCCAAGCGGCGGCCAAGATGATGAAAGGCTCTGGCACTCACTATGGAGAAATCTCCGGGCAAGTAGCTAGGATCGGAGTCCTTCGTCACCTCAAAGTCATCAGGATCTCTGTTTCTCCGATGAAGGGTTTGACGCCGGCAAGCTTCGCGGACGAAGGTTTGCTCCGACCATCATTGGACATGTCTTCGGCTTGGGAAGCCTTTCAAGCGACCTAGAAAGCAGACAACGAAGCAGTGGCCAAGGCAAGGATCGACAAAGCCCATCGATAGAGGCAAGCTCAGACAAAGCCTCCGGCTCCACCTCCGGATCCGAAGGTCTAGCTTCTAGGGCGCTTTTATTATGTACAAAAGACTTTGTAATGTTCTTTTATTTCAATGAATGAAAAGTCTTTGCTTGGATGTTTGTTTTTAGGTTTTGCCACATGCTTCGAATCTTGATCTCGAAGTATTAGAGCTTGATGAAGGGCTTCGCCAATAATGGGCTATTCTCGAAAGCTTATGGCCTTATAGGCGCTCACGATTTTCTGTTCCTCGAGGGGAGCATGGAGAAATAGCACCTGATGTTCGTAGCGAAGTCCTTTCTTATATTAAAGAAGGGGATAAAGTAGTATCTTCATCTTCAGAATATGTAGATTGGTCCGACTCAGAGTATCAAGTTGAAGACCGAACGGAGGCTAGCTTCGAATGGCTTCTAACCTGGGCCGAACTTCAAGAACAGCAGAAAAAGTTGGGGGCTTCGAAGGAGGGTAATCAAACCAAAAGAAAGGTTTTGAGAACTCCAAGCTCTGAATACCGAACTGGTTTCAGAGGTAGCTCTAGAGGTTGGCGAGGTCTCCGCTTTTATTTAGGTTTAGATAAAAAAAATTTCCTAATGTAATACAATCTGTTGAGTAATATAAATTAGAATGCTTCGAAATTGTCTCGTCATATCCTAACCCCTCTTTGGGGGTAAGCACCTTCGAATGTTGATCGAAGGTGGTTACGCACAATGATTATGACGCTAGTTAAGAGCGCAATTTCAATAATTTTATTTTTGGTGGCTCGGAGCCCCTATTAAAGAGGAATTAAAGATTTGTAGTCCAAAATTAGAATAGATGGTCACTAGGGACCTTGAAAATGACTTCAATCTTATTGTTCCGGAGTCCAAAAGGGTAACTTAGTACTCTTTTTCGAATGTGGTATAATGTAATTATAACGGTCACTTTGGACTCTTTACGGACGTTTTCAAGCTAACAGCTGGAAATCTGCATCGTTTGGTCCCTTTGGACTCTTTTTATGGATGCTATCATGCCAGTGGCTCGGAATCCTCTTTCTGTGGTCTCCTTCGACTCTTTTTACGGATGTTTTCAATCTAATTGCTTGGAATCCATAGAGTTTGGTCTCTTTGGACTCTTTTTACGGATGCTATCAAGCCGGTGGCTTGGAATCCTCTTATGTGAAGTTTTCCCACCTTGACGGATACTTTGAACCGTTGGCTCGAAGTCCATAAAACTGGTTCGAATGAATAATACTTACCTTCACAATTAACTCCGTCTTCCTAACGCGTCCACTGGGAGGAGGAATAATTTTGAGAAGCACGCATTATTCGAACCATGAGCTTTATTCATTTATAAAGTGTTTACAGATGATTACAAGGAGCCCCTATGCGAAGTATGGCTTAAGGTGCTCCGCATGCCATGCATGTTTTAACTCTTCACCTTCTAAATTAGCTAACTTAAAAGATCTGGGGCGTCCTGAACGAAGGATGATATATGGTCCTTCCCATTTATTTCCTAATTTCCCCGGAGCAATAATGCTTCATAGTACTAAATGACCTGGTTTAAGTTCATTGAGTTTAATTTTCGGTTCATACCAAGTCTTCGTCTAATGTTGATACTTTGTCATATTAGCAACAGCTCGAAGCCTTGTTTCTTCAATTAGGTCCAGCGAAGCTTGTCTTTCATTTTCTGCTTGAGGTTCGATGGTGCAAAGGGATCCTCCCTTAAGCTCCGTCGGCGTCATGGCTTCATCTCCAAACAATAACCTGAAAGGGGTGAAGCCCGTGGACCTTGCTTGAGTGGTCCGAATGGACCATAAAATCTTCGAAAGTTCTTCATTCCATAGGCCCTTTGCCAATCCTACTATCCTTCGATTCAGGCCTGATAAAATATTACCATTAGCTTACTCGATGGCTCCATTAGATTGAGGATGACGGACAGCTGTAACACACATTTCAATACCAAGACCTTCGCAGAACTCTATGAAGGGTTCGACATCAAATTGAGTGCCATTGTCGGTTGTTAGCTGTCGAGGTACTCCGAACCTGCAAATAATATTCTGCTAGAAAAATTTCTGTACATTCTTCAAAGTGATAGCTGTGAGGGGTTCTGCTTCAACCCACTTAGAAAAATATTCAATTACTACCACTACGAATTTTAAACTTCCTTTTGCCATTGGGAAGGGGCCAATAAGATCCATACCCTACCGGGCCATTGGCCACACCGGAGCAATAATTTGAAGATGTGTTGGCGGACGATGACTCCGTCTTCCCATCCATTGACAACCTTGGCAAGTGCGGACCAAAGTCTCCGTATCAGCTACTATTGTAGGCCAATAAGCCCCTAGCGAAGTGTTTTTCCCGCTAAGGCTCGAGGGGCAAGATGGCTACCACAAAGGCCTTCATGAATTTCTCACAATATATATTCTCCTTCGGCTAGGGAAATACATCGGAGTAGGGGAGAACATACTCCGGCCTTGTATAAAATACCATTGATAACACTACTACAAACCGTCACTGTAGTGGCGTTGGGCAAAACCACTGTAGTGGCGGGCCATTAGATGGCCGCCACTACAGTTGCTGGTGCAGACGGCAGCACCAGCGTCTGCCACTACTATTGGTAAAGTAGTGGCGGTCGGTGCTGACGTCATCCCGGACCACCACTATTTTACCAATAGCAGGGGCGGGCACTGGTGCTGCCCGCCGCTGCTAAGCTGTCCGCCACTAAAGTATTGATGACATCACTTGCGACCGCCACTACTATTCTAGCTATAAATGTGCAGCTTCTTCCTCCCCGAGCTCTACCGGAGTTCGCATTTAATTTTGTCCTTACAATGGCGACAAAAATCTAGATAAAGAGGGGGAGGATTTGTTTTTGTTTCTTTTGAAGGATTTCATTCTAGGAGGTAACTCCATGCCGAATCTCACATTTATTTTGTATTTAATCATGTATACAATGAGTTATTAGCGTTTTACTAATTTAGGGTTTGTGAATAGAAATTTTCAAATAATCTTCCATTTACAGTGTTTCCTTCTCCCAAATGAACAAATATGACCCTCCTCACAATTATTCATCACTTGTATATTGATTTACGTCATTTTAATCTCTTTTTTAATTTGATTTATGATTATAGATCTAGAGATATGTTGTTTGGAGAGAGAGAAACCAATATAGTTAATTTATTTAATAATTTTTTTCTGCTTAATACATAGTTTGAATTAAAGCATTTTTAATTAATGTTGTTATGAGCGATAATAAATCAATATATTTTCAATTTGTAAATTACTAAAATTAACAATAATGAATTTATTAATATTTTTTCAAATAATATATGTTTTAGATGGAGCACAAGTCCTGGATGTACTCGTCCAACGACGGAGATGTGGTGGCATATTTTAACAGAGTAACTGAATTTACTGAAGCTGCCGCACAATATGCTTCCCGTCAGAGTGAAGAGGCAATATATTGTCCTTGTAAAGTTTGTAAAAATGAAGCGATGTATCCGTGTTCAGATCGTGAAACCATACGATTTCACTTGTTGAAAAATGGTTTCGTGAAGAACTATTATATATGGACGAAACACGGTGAGATGGGCCAAAATCCTCCTGAAGATTCTGATGTGCCGCAAGATGCTCATCAACATAGAAGAGGTTGTGATCATACATCCGACATAACACATGATGATGTTGATCAACATGATGATGATGACGCCTTTGATGTGGAGGAATTGATGCGAAATGTTGCGCCTGAGGTGTTGTTGCAGAGAACTACAACCAAAGGATACGATAACTTTGAAGCACTTGACAAAGCATTAAAAAAACCTTCTTTACGAGGAACGCCACGGATGCGATAAGTAGTATACTGTGTTGTACACAATTCTTGAGCTTATGAAACTGAAGGCCAACAATGGATGGTCTGACACTAGTTTTTCAGATCTTTTACAACTCCTAAAAAAGGTTTTGCCGAAACCCAATGGTCTACCATCTGATACGTACCAAACAAAGAAGATGATTTTTCCGTTGACTTTGGGCGTTCAAAAGATTCATGCATGCCCGAACCACTGTATCATATATCGAAAAGAGTATGGATTGTTAGAGAGATGTCCGCAGTGCAACGCAAGTGGATGCAAACATCCAAATGATTGTGTGGAGGACTACAATGACCACCAGAAGAAGAATAATAAGAGGTTGCAGAAGAGGAATAAAAATGTTATTGAAGACCATCCTGGAAAAAAGATGGAGAGGAAAGTTCCAGCCTCAGTAATGTGGTACCTACTGGTGATTGATCGCTTGAAACGTATGTTCTCTAATCCCAGAGATGCTGAACTATTAATCTGGCATTTTGCTGGGCGAAAGAAGGACGGAAAACTTCGGCACCCTGCAGATGCTAGGCAGTGGAAATCAATTGACCTGGCCCATCCAGATTTCTCGGACGATCCTAGAAATATCAGGATGGGACTTAGCACGGATGGAATGAATCCCTTCGGTGAGATGAGGAACCCACATAGTACGTGGCCGGTATTTCTATGCTTGTTCAACATTCCATCATGGTTGTGCCATAAAAGAAAATACCTTATGCTCACTACTCTAATTTCTGGTCCAAAACAACCTGGTAATGACATTGATATCTTTCTAGAACCTTTGATGGAGGATATGAAACGTCTATGGGAACATGGTGTCTGTGTGTGGGATGTGCACAAGAAAGAGCACTTCAATCTAAGAGCCATGATCTTTTGCACCATAGCTGACAACCCAGGACGCATGTCCCTAACAGGACAGGTTAAAGGAAAGACAACATGTGTAGTGTGTGTGGACCAGACAGAATCTATGCATCTTCCATCATTCGTTAAGATGATATATATGCGACAACGCAGATTTTAACCAAAAAACCACAAATATCGAAGAAATAGGAACCATTTCGACGGTACAATCGAGCTTGGACAGCCTCCATGACATCGAGATGGCAAATTTCTATTCGAAATGGTAAAGAATATCAAAGTTGTTTTCAGAAAGAAGAGGAAGAAATCTGAAAAAAATTCAAAGGACGCTCCATTTAAAAAGCAGTCAATCTTCTTTAGATATTTGCCCTATTGGAAGGAGTTGGAGATTAGTCATGCTATCGATACAATGCACATTGAGAAGAATGTCTTCGAAAGCACCATCGGTATTTTGTTAGACATACCAGGCAAATCAAAAGATGGACTCAAAGTACAAAGGGACCTTCAAACTCTCAGAATTAGACCCGAGCTTCACCCACAGGAAAGGGCCAATGGAAAATTTTTCGTTCCGGCTGCTAGCTATAACCTCACAATTGACGAGAAAAGATCAATCTGCAGGTGTCTACATGGAATTAGAGTTCCAACAGGATTCTCAATGAATATAAAGAATATTGTCTCCGTAGCAGATTTGAGGATGAGCGGCTACAACACTCATGATTGTCATGTTATGCTTGGGCTATTCCTTGCCATCGCAGTAAGAGGAATCAAACATTCATTTCTGAAGATGGTGATAACACACATGTGTCACTTCTTCAATGTCATATCAAAGAAGGTGATCGACACTGAAGAGTTAAATGAATTACGTAAACAAATGAGGGAGACTATGTGTCAACTTGAGATGTGCTTTCCTCCTTCATATTTTGATATTATGGAGAACTATATGATACATATAGCAAACCAAATCTTTGTTCTCGGTCCAACGTACCTGCACAATATGTATGCGTATGAGCGTCTAATGGTTATCTTCAAGGGTTACGTACGAAATCATGCTTATCCAGAGGGTTCCATGATAGAGGGCTACATGACTGAGGAAGTCATTGAGTGCTACGCAGATTACATAAGAGATGGAAGACCAATAGGAGTTCCCATATCCCGGCACCATGGAAGACTCACCGGTAAAGGAACTAAAGGCAGGAAAATCATACGAGACAATAGCTACCAAACAATAAGAGAATCACATTACAGTGTAATGCATTAGTTGGCGATTATGAGACCATATGTTGAACAACACCTGCAAGAGCTTCGTGAAAAGAATGAAGATCACGATGAACAATGGATTATGAAAGAACACAAAATTCATTCCACATCATGGCTGAGGGATCTAAACCTTTCGATTGGAGAAACCGACGAATAGATGATGATAAATAAATTGTCTTACGATCCATTGAGCATGGTTAAAACATGGCAAGCGTATGACATCAATGGTTTCAAATTCTATACCAAAGCAAAGGATCAAAAGAGTCAGCACCAAAATAGTGGTGTCAGGGCAGATGTAGAAGATAGAACTGGACAAAAGAATGCTTACTATGGATACATCGAAGAAATATGGGAACTTAACTACGAGAACTCTATAGAAATCCCTGTATTTAAGTGCCAGTGGGTCAGATATCTAGAAGGTGTGGAGGTGGATGATTACGGGTTTACGATAGTTGACCTTAATAAGGTGGCTTATAAAGATGACCCTTGGATACTCGCTCAATCCGTGGCACAAGTATTTTACATACTTGATCCTAAAGATGAGAAAAAATACATCGTTGCTCCAGGAAAATAAAGAATTGTTGGAGTTGATGGAGTCGAAGATGAAGAAGAATACAATCAGTTTGATGAGGTGTCGTTTTTCGTTGACATATCAAGGATCAATGTGGTTGAAGCAAAATTGTCATTTGGCAGTGTGATTCTTTATCTACGCACCAATGGTGATGGAAATTAGTGCAAGGCTAGATCATTTATGTTTAGCGTGCGTATTTGTAAAATCAATTATGTCATTTATTGTTAAAACATGTTCAAGATCAAATGAGGATTAAATTAAACATCAATAGAAAAGTTTTTAAAATTTTTATTGTTTGGGGCCAATAGCAAGGTTCAAATCTCAAACCACCTGCCGGCAGCGAGGTTCGAACCTCGAACCGCATGGCCCCAAGTGAGCCCCCAGCACCACTGTGCTACTAAGTGTTTCTTGACATTGTAGGAAGTGTATTATATGCTAGATATATAATCCCTACCTCTATTAGTATTGGCGGGCTGGTGACATCATCGCCCGCCACTACTAAGAGAAAATAGCAGTTGTTGGGGGAAAATACTTCATTCTCAACGCTATTGCAGCAACAAGACAGGCAGAAGGTTTAATCAAAGGCTTTTAATGTCTAAACTTCGGGAGCGCTTTGGATAGGATTGGAAGCATGAAGGCGAACGTTAGTTCGAAGTATATCTTCGAACGTGGACTCTTTAGAGAGCCTTTTTGCCAGCTAGGATGGAAGACTTATCTTTTTTCTTATTAGATTAGTCTTTTACCATTTTAGCCCTATTAAGGGTAGCGAATAGTTTCCACTATGTCGGTTGTAATAGAGGGGTAAAGGGGTCTTTTCCTTAATGTTTCGGCCTATAAATACCCCCGGTTTTACCCTGTAATAGGGATCGGATACCAAGTCATTCAATACACATCTTCGAACTGTTTAGAGTTATTATCCTTTCGGAGGCTCGAAACAGTTTACTTCGCAAACACTTCGTTTGTTAGTTTCTAACTTCTAGAAACCTGTTAGCATAATCTTTTACGCCAACAGCAGTAATGGGCAGGATGACGTCAGCATGCCAGCCACTGCTAATACACCTATATATACTTTCCACTCCCGCCGTCCAAAAACCTAGTTTCATTTTCTAAACCCTAAACTCCCGTGTCGCCCCCCTCCTCCTCCCATCGCCGCCGTCCCGGAGCACGTCGTCGCCGCCCTCCGCTCGTCGCTGCCGTCCTCGGAGCCCATCGGCGCCGCTCGTCGCCGCCAGTCAGTAAATGATTATTAACCTATCTTTGGTCTTATTTTATTCGAGCTCAGGGTTAAAATGATTTCTAATTGTTATATTAATTTATGCATGGTAATATAATTTAGTATAATATTACTAGTAGATTGCACTATAACAATAATGTTTTTTAATGTACTATAAAAAGTTTCCGAGAAAAAAATTTCCACTATAACAATAATGTTTTTTAATGTACTATAATATTACTAGCTTAGGGTTTTTTAATGTTATATCAATGTGACAAAAAAATTGCAGATGCATATATGTTGCCATATATTCACGAGATTAATTAACCAAGTATATATGTTGCCCACAAATTTCCCACTAGCCATTCCCGGCCCCCAACCTCGACGACAGCACCCTCCTCGCCGGTTCACGATGGCTCCTCCTAAGATTGAACCAAATAGTGGATCCTCAGACTCTACATCAAGTGGCATGTGTGAGGTTTGCAAATGCGGTAAACTTAAGGTACATGGTATAGTTTGCAGTTGTTTGGCGAAGAAAGTGATTCTCATAATGGACTCCGACTCGGAGGACGACTCGCGATCGCCGCAACTAGATAGGGTAAGTGTTGGCAGACGGAAGAATGATGAGACAACCGGTGGCAGAGGGAAACATGCCGAGGCTAGCGGTGGAAAAGGGAAGCATGTAGAGCAATGCGGCAGCAAGAGGAGGAAGGAGGCAAGATCCTCTTTTTATGCAAATTTTATATTTTTATCAGCCAATTCAATCATTGATAAGTTGTTCTCACTATCGCCGCCGCGTGTATTTTCTTGTTCAGGAACATGGAGAGCAGTTCAGACTTCCTGATGATGCCGAGTTGGTTGAGGATTGGCAAGTTGAGGCTTTTAATCTGTTTAACCAGAAATAGGTTGGGTTTGTGCCGAGGAAGAAGAAGAAGCTCCAAACCATATCTTTCTTCTGGGTTTGACTAGTAGTGTGTTTCGATGTGTAAGCTTGTTTCCCCAGCCTGGACTTGTGTTTCTTTACTTGCTTTCAAATAAACGTGATGTGTCAAGCGAGCCCCCGCACCACCGCGCTACAAAGTCTCGATTATATCGTAACAACATGACAAGTCTTGTCTTTTTAGACTTTATTTGATTTTTTGAGGATTAAAAAACTATAAAGATACATGTCTTGTAGTTCAAATTTAACTTATTTTGACTTTGATCATAAAAACACACTTAGTGAAATAAAAAAACAGTAAAGTGAGAAAGAAAAATACCAATTTTTTTAATACATGTCTAACGTAAACCAAGGCAGAAAATGCCATTTTAAAAAAAATTATAAGTTATGATGTATTTTTATTGTTAAAAAAATTCAAGTTCAAATGAAGATTTAAACATCAATAAAAATCGTGCTAAGAATTAGAATAGAAATGAAAAATATGTTTGGGGCCAACAGCAAGGTTCAAACCTCAAACCGCCTGCCGGCAGCGAGATTCGAACCTCAAACTGCATGGCACCAAAGCAACCCCCCGCACCACCGCGCTACCAAGTGTTTCTCGACATTGTAGGAAGTGTATTATATACTAGATAATCCCTACTACCCATATTAGTAGTGGCGGGCACGTGTCATCAGTGGCGGGCATGCTGACATCATCGACCCGCCACCACTAAGTCGAGTGACGTACACTGAGGCAGAAAAATACCAACTTTTAAATTTGATAAGTTATGATGTATTTTTATTGTTAAAAAAAATTCAAGTTCAAACGAGGATTTAAACATCAATAAAAAGTGCTGAAAATTTAAAAAAGTACAAAACAGAAAAAAAAATGTTGTTTTGGCGCCAGCAGCAAGGTTCGAACCTCAAACCGCCTACCAGTAGCATGGTTCGAACCTCGAACCGCATGGCACCAAAGCACCCCCCGCACCAATGCGCTACAAAGTCTTTCTCGACAATGTGTGCAGTGTATGCTAGATAATCCCTACCTCTACGTGGACTTTTTTGCATTTCAATACCAATTTCTGTTAATGAAAAATACCAATTTTTGCAATTAGAATATTGGTGTTGTATTTTATTGTACACAAAGTTTCAAGTTCAATAGAAGAATCAACTATAGGTTTTGCTTTCAAACCTGAGTCATTTCATCTCTAAACCCTAATTCATCCCCGGAGAATCTTATTTTTCTTAACGCCCTACATGATTATTTTCTCGAAACAATTTTATTTTTGATGACAACATCTATGGATCGATCATATCATAACAACATGACAAGTCTCATCTTTTTTAGACTTTATTTTATTTTTTGAGGATTAAAAAACTATAAAAATACAAGTTGTCGATCGAGTGTTGTGAAAACCTACATTTTTTATGATGGTTTTAAATTTATTGGATAATAACTAATTATAGAGTCAAAAACATGAATATGGTTTTCTATAAATTTTGGTGAATTATTTCATCTCTTGTAGTTCAAATTGAACTTATTTTGACTTTGATCATAAAAACTCACTTAATGAAATAAAAACAGTAAACTGAGGAAGAAAAATACCAATTTTTGCAATTAGAATATTGGTGTTGTATTTTTATTGTACAAAAAGTTTCAATTTCAAAGGAAGAATCAACTATAGATTTTGCTTTCAAACCTTAGTCATTTCATCTCTAAACCCTAATGCATCCCCGGAGAATCTCATGTTTCTTAATAAAATAAAAAAAAAAGTAAAGTGAGGCAGAAAAATACCAATTTTTTAAATTTGATAAGTTATGATGTATTTTTATTGTTAAAAAAATCAAGTTCAAACTAGAATTTAAACATCAATAAAAAACTCATGAAAATTAGAACAGAAATGAAAAAAATTGTTTGGATGCTAGCAACAAGGTTCGAACCTCAAACCGCTTGCCGGCGGCAAGGTTCGATCCTCGAACCGCATGGCACCAAAGCAACTCCCCTCACCACTGCGCTACAAAGTCTTGCTCGACAAGGTAGGCAGCGTATGCTTGATAATCCCTACTAACCATATTAGTAGTGGCGGTCGGTGACGTCAGCGGCCCACCACTACTAAGTCTTCGCCCGCCACTACTATGAGAAATATCAGTGGCGGGCATGCTGACATTAGCGTATGCCCGCCACTACTATACTGGTAATATATAGTTTTTGCCACCCGCCCATACTAAACCCTAGTAGTGGCGGTCGGTGACGTCAGCGGCCCGCCACTACTAAGTCTTCGCCCGCCACTACTATGAGAAATATCAGTGGTGGGCATGCTGACATCAGTGTGTGCCCGCCACTACTATACTAGTAATATATAGTTTTTGGCTCCCGCCCAGACTAAACCCTAGTTCATTTGCAAATCAAACTCCCACCATCCCCCTCGGAGACTGCCGCCGCCACCGGAGACCGCCACCAACCTCGGAGACCGCAGCCGCCCTCAGAGACCATCGCTGCCACCATTTCCCGGCGCCATCACCGGAGCCGGCCCGTCGCCACCGTCGGAGCCTGCCACCGCCCCCAAAGCCCTTCACCGTGCGCTGTCCCCGTCGCCGCCCCGAAGACCACCGCCGCCACTGTTTCCTGGCACCGTCACCGGAGCCGGCCCGTCGCCACCGTCGGAGCTTGCCACCGCCCCCAGAGCCCTTCACTGTGCGCCGTCCCCATTGCCGCCCCGGAGACCACCGCCACCACCGGAGACCGCCGCCGCCACCGGAGACCGCCGCCGCTCCCTAGAGCCCTTCACCGCGCGCCATCCCCATCGCCGCCCCAGAGACCGCCGCCGCCACCAGATCCCGTTGCCGTCAGGTAATTAGATAATCAGTTCCATTCCTGCTCTTCACTTGTTTGATAAAATGTCAATGCCTTATGTATGGTGATTTGCCTAATTGAATTGTGAGTTTTAAAATGAGCTTGTACATGATGTGCTTGATGAAATATATGTAAGATATTTGTACATGACAAGCATTTGATAAAATGCTTGTGAACTATTGATGTATGAAATAAATTGATGTTTTTTTGTTCATCTTCTTGTTGTTAGTTGAGTGTGAGTGTTCTTATGTTCTTGAGTGTATTCTTGAGAGAGGTAGGCCAACACAAGCTAAGTTAGGTTTCTAGGGTTTATTGTCCTTAGAGCATCTCCATTGTACTTTCTAAATGTGAATTACTATTCAAATGGAGCTATATTTCATCAATTTATATACAATGGAGATGCTCTTACATTTGTGGATAGTTATCATTTGTAGAACCACTGTATACTACTTTGTTACACCTATTTTGGCATTGATTAATGGAAATGTACCATTCACCCATATATATTAGTCTAATTTGGGTGAAGTCTTCTATATCTAAGTATGCCATGAGAAATATTGCATACCACATTACCACTTTTTTAGAACAAATTTTAGAGGCCTATGATGCAAATAGTAATCGAGTTATCTCATGTATGTCATCAAGCCGTGGGACACATCCATTCGCGTCAACAACTTCTTCTTTCTCGTGTTGCTGACAGGGAATGGATGTGCTCACGGTTCCATGACAGCCATGAACATATTTGAAAAACAACACAAATATGTTAAGGCCTCAACAACACAAGAGAGAGAGAACAACACAATCTCCTAACTTGAGGATTAATATAGTAGCTTCAGAAGTAATAGCTGACTACTGTAGCCAAGAAGAGTTTTCATACATTTCCCACCTTTGACACTGTGATTAGTTTACTACTGCTATTATTTCTAAGGTTACAATACTAATCCTCAAGTTCATCCGGCTGAAGACCAACATTAGATTCTGCAATTCCTTTTAGTGGCCTATGATGCAAATTGTTATTGAGTTATCTCATGTATGTCATCAAGCCGTGTGACACATCCATTCCCATCAACAACTTCTTTCTCGTGTTGCTGGCAGGGAATGGATGTGCACACGGTTCCATGGCAACC